>OZ023221.1:2704459-3904459 GCA_964006125.1 Cryptus viduatorius | reverse complement strand
GAAATATTTTTGCACTCGGTGGAAATTTTGCAAATTATCCTAATATCGTGTCACAATTATTCAAATTGAGGATTTTTTCGCTTCGAATTGTTAAGATGAAAAAATAATTAAAAAAAATATGTTATGATTATAGTGGTCATTAGGTATTACTACAAATTAGCGTTTTACTGATACCCAAGCTGACACCAATACTTTTTTTTATTCTTCATATATCGAGATATATTCTGGGGAAATTCAATTCGAGGAACAAACAAAAATTGAGAAATTAATTTTCGATATTTATTTCGGCGTTGATAAAAGAAAAAAAAACTGATTCTTGCTATTTCGGACCAAGAGAGCCGCACCACGTTCATTTCGATCCCGTATTTTCTTTAATTTTCCAATAATTTGTCGAATTTTCATTATTTCATAAACGCGACCCAATATTTATTAGGAAATTCGCTAATTTATTCGATAGAATCAAGAAAATTATCAAACAATTAATTATGCAGTGTAACTGCGTGATAGAAAAAAAAAGATTTAAAACAAATATATATACAAAATAAAGCGAATAAAAAATAAAAGAAAAACTTCAACTACTTCTGCAATTTCATGGAAGAAATTTGAGAAGGTGAGTTAACGATATCGTTTTCATAGTTTTTCGCAAAAAAAAAAAAAATGGTCCAAATTGCTAATTTTCTAAATGTCGTTTCACGAAATAAAAGAGATATATACACAACGCTTTTGTTTCATGAAACATTTAGAAAAGAAAAAAAAATGTATAAATTGGATCATTTTTTATATGTTCGGCGATAAATAAATTATAGTCTCGAAAAGACCTCCGATAATTGCCTTTTTTTATATTCGTGTACATATAACACCATCGTTCGACTCTCATTTTTTTTTCAGTCAGCATTTGTTTTTCACGGCGCGTCTCCCGAGTTCTTCACGAGGATACGCCATTACCGCGCAAACATTCAACGGAGCAAAAACGAAAAACAAAGCTACAAATCACAAGAAATTTTCGAAGTTGCAGCATAAACATCAAAAATGTAAGTTAAATTCATAAGTACAAACTTTGCTTTGATAAAAAAAATGATTAAATTAATAAATACTAATAAGAAGATAGAAATATGCATTAAAAACTAAAAGAAAACAAATACACGCAATATATACAAAAAATACATTCTCTTAAAGAAATAAATGAAAAATAAATTCCGTAATAAATAATAAATAAATTATTTTTTTTGTTTTAGATGTCTGATAAAGTAACACAAACGATGACTGCTGACGCATTGGAAGAAGAGCGACAACAGCATATTAACGAAATGTACGAGTTGGCGAACCAAGTTCACAAGATGATTAAAGATGCGAAGAAGAAATTCCGTCGCTACACCAAACTGCAGGCCGAACTAGAAGAGTTAATCCGCTACTCGAAGGAACTTAAAATACCGAAAAAGCAATAAAAATGAAAAAAAAATCAATTGTTATGTCATTTCATTAATTCTAACCTAAACAGTTCAACTCAAATGTTTTTATAAATTCAATAAATAATAAATAACAAAACAAACGAAAACATTAAAAACAATATCACTTTATGTACATTTACATTCATTTATTCTATTTACATTTCTTTTACTCGCAACATCGTTGATGTAACATAGACGTTAAGTACGTAGGCGTAAGACACTATTACATTGATATTTAATTGATATTCACCGACGGGTGCACATCCCTCGCAATAATTAACAAAAAGCAAAAAATAAACTGCGACGAATACACAATACACACACGCAAACAATTCGTTTTTATTTATGATTTCAAAAAAAAAATTTATAATATTTTTTGGTTAATAAAAGGATTGACCAACTAATTATTACTTTCAACGTTTTTAATTTATATTAATATTAATAGATCACGTTTCGACACTTGTTACTGAAAAAAATCCACGATAGGACCCGCGGAGCGCGCACAGCTGATAAATCAGCTGGGCCTTATTTGACGGCTCGCGTTGACTTCGTGGCGCCATCTTGCGTTACTTGGGGCAACGAAACCCGCGCAGCTTCTAACCGGAAGTCTAGCAGACAGGATTCGTCTCTTTAGCTTTCGGGTATTTGTCCGGAGTGTATTTAGCAGTCTCCCCATAGCAACGGTCGCCATAGCAACGGTTGCCATAGCAACGGTCACCATAGCAACTGTTGCCATAGCAACGGTTGCCATAGCAACGGTTGCCATAGCAACGGTTGTCATAGCAACGGTCACCATAGCAACGGTTGTCGCCATAGCAACGGTCGCCATAACAACGGTTGCCATAACAAAGGTTGCCATAGCAACGGTCACCATAGCAACCGTCGTCAAAGTAAGCGTCGCCATAGCAACGGTCCCCATAGAAACCGTCCTCATAGCAACGGTCACCATAGCAACGGTCGCCATAGCAGGGTGGCGGGGAGAAAAAAATCTTCTAAGTCCCCCCTCCAGGGGCGTTTCGAAGGAGGCAGCCGCGGTGGTCGGCGGCGGGGAAAGCAAAAATATTCCCCAAATGGGTCTTAACTTAAAATATTTTACAATTGACGAGCGAGCGCGCGTAGCGCGCGAGCCCGGGGAAACTCTAGTATCTATATATTTATATACTTTTTCCTGTTCTATATGTATTATTTTTCTTTTTCTTCTTTCTCTTTTCCTTCGATCAATTAATTGTGATAACTATTACTATTTTCTTCTCTCCTTTTTTTTTGTTTTTGTGGATTTTTTTTTCTTTTTTTTTTTTTTTAATTTCTTTGAGAGAGATTTTATTTTTATCATCATATTACTAATTGCATTTTCCGTGGAACTGCTCGATTTCCTCATCTTTTTATATTTATTTCCTCTGAATGTTTTTACTTATCATTTCCAATTTTACCATAAAAAAGCGTCATTGTCGTTTCCCTTGTTTATTCATATATATTTTCTCTTGTAGTATAATTATTATTTTTTTTTCCTTTTTTTTTTATACCGGGGTTTCTAGTAGCTTCTTCTCTTCGAGAGTTTCGTCCTCCTCTTCTATGTGGGTGTATAATTTCCTGCATATTTCTTCAAAAAGTTCTCTTTCGTCTATTTGTTGCGATCCATTTTCCATAGTGTCCAGGGTGCCAATACCGTCGTTCGGGTGGAGCCCGACTCTACACCTCCCAAGTCTACACGAAGTCAACTCTACACCAAATGTCTACACCGACTGACTGTACACACAAAAATCTCTACACCAAATAATTCTGCACTGAAATCCTAACACTGCATAACTGTACACGCAGACGGTCTGCATAAAAAGTATGCACCAATCGACTCTACACGCGAGCAAGTCTACACCGAATAACACTGCACTTAAAACTATACACCTGCTAAATATGCAAGTTGCACAAAAAGCAGCTGTACATAATGATAAACAATACAGCACTACGAAAAGTCGACACCAAAAACTCGACACGACGAAAAGTCAACACTAAAAACTCGACACGACCAAAAGTTGACACGAAAAACTCGACACCATTTCTTTTTCTTTGATAAAATTCCACGTGCAGTTTTCGGTGTCGAATTTTAAGAACAATCGCATCAAATCCTAGTGCAAGATGAATATTATACGAATTTAATGACGCAGTCCGAGTGGTTTGCGACACCTAAGATAAACCTGTTTCTCTTTCCTGATTTTATTGCTGCTTTTCTTGTACACGTATTTCTTAATTCCTTTACTGTTATATCGACTCCATAGAATTATGAAAATCAATACCATCCAATAGTGTAGCATTACTGTTTATTTCTTCGTATCAAATGCCGATCTGCGCAGCTTCGTGTGTTTTTTTCTTTTTCTTTTTTTTACTAATGAAAGATTTTGAGTAGTCCTTCGTCGTCAAGCTCAATAATCTGTATTAATTTCCTTGTTTAATTAGCTTCTCCTGACGGGATAGATTTCCCCCCCCCCCCCTTTTTTTTTTTTTGGTAATCTAGTCTATGTAAAAATTCAGGGTTCAAACTTACGCCGCAGAAGGAACACCGCGATACCTATGTTTGCTTTACGTATTATATTTTTTTTTTTATTTTACGATTAGATCTTTCGCTTGATGAATTCGTTATGGTCAAAAATGTTTCACCGTTTCCTTCCTATTGTTTTTATTAAATTTGTTTCTGCAAACTACCAGATTTAGTCCCAGGATGTTGGAAACCCTTTCTTTTCCTTTCTCACTTTTTTTTGTTTAAATTTTATGCAAGGTGCCTTATCCCCTTTTCTTTTTATGTGACTGGATATTTATTACGAATTTTTATTATCTGCTTTCTTTTACGTTATTATTTAATTACCCTTTTATTCGTCCGTATATTTTTTTGTCTTATTCTCTTTCTGTTCTGAAATTATTCTGGTTTTCGTAAAATTCCCGTCGCAGATCGTACCAGCTAATGTTTTCTGTGTCTACAGGTGTCGGAGTGTACTGATAGGTTTCAATGAATAAATGATCTGTGGCGCAATATTTTCTTTATTGTCCTCCGAAATCCGTACGTTTCGTCGAGCTTCTCTCAAGACTACACCGTGTTCGTGCGGAGTTTGAGAGTTATTATTTCTCGCTTGTAACCCTTGTGTGTCCATAAGAAACGATTATTATAAAATAATAATAGAACAAAATTGAACGACTCGAATTTTGAATCTTGCAAACACCGCAGAGCTGCAACTATCGCAATGCAAACGGGGGTTTAGACAGGAGAGCGTGGCCTTTGCAGCGAACTGCGCAGCGACTTAGGAAAGGGTTTTTGAGTGGGGTTGCGTGGCGAACCGCGCAAATCCCACTTTCCAGTCAAGGTTATAAAAGGTTTACAATTTGCATTAACGCAGCGGTACAATGCTATACAGATATAGTTTTGATGAAATACGCCTTCAATTGTCGTTACACGAACTGGGGTTTAGACGGGAATGCGTGGTTTGGCAGCGAACTGCGTAGCGACATAGGAAAGGGTTTTTTGAGTGAAACTGCGTGGCGAGCCGCGTCAGTTCCAGTTTCCAGTAAAGGTTGTTGTAGGTTACAGTTCGTGTTAACGCAACGGCACAATGATTTAAAAATTACGTGTTAATTCTTCCAAGACACCGCTAACGCTGTACGAGCCGGGGTTTAGACAGGAATGCGTAGCTTTGCAGCCAACTGCGCAGCGACTTAGGAAAGGGTTTTTTGAGTGAAATTGCGTGGCGAGCCGCGTCAGTTCCAGTTTCTAGTAAAGGTTGTTGTAGGTTACAGCTCGTATTAGCGCACGGCACAATGGTTCTAAAATTTAATTGATTCTCTTTTATATGAATTACAAAAAAAAAAATTATATTTTTCTTTTCCGAACTCAAAGATTAATTCTTGCGAGATACTGCTAACGCTGTACGAACCGGGGTTTAGGCAGGAGTGTGTGGCTTTGCAGCGAACTGCGCAGCGACTTAGGAAAAGGTTTTTTGAGTGGGGTTGCGTGGCGAACCGCGCAAATCCCAGTTTCCAGTCAAGGTTGTAAAAGGTTACGGTTCGCACTAACGTAGCAGCTCAATGATATAAAATTATAGACTGTAATATGATTAATTCTCGTTTGCATTGAATAATCGTTACTTATTTTCCACACTTTTTCTTTTCTTTATTCCTATCGTTTTGTGCGAGTGTGCGCGTATGTACGATGTTATTTCAGGAAAATCGTTTGGAATTCTATCCGCGAATATTTATTGAGTACGATTTATTATAGCGAGCATTCCATAGATCCCGGACGAGCCCCCAAAATTTTTGTTACGTCAAAAATGTGGATGGTTCTCTTTGCACCCTAATTTTTAACGCGTGGTTGCGTTGAGTACGATTGAGTACGCGCTGGTCAAGAGAGATCTCTCCCTCCTCTACCACTCCTGGCATCAATTATCGGCGCAACTGCCCATTTTCTAGTCTAACCGTGAGGAAATTTACTAAGGATAGGGCTTGGAATGCTATTCGTTGACTTGTCTGAGAGGTATTACGAAATATCTTATCTGTCGCGTAAACAGAATGCGGGTCATAGGTGATTTTAATTACGTTGAAATATTTCAACGCGGTACGAACGATCTGGTAACCTGAATGATGTTCTGTGAGTAATATAGATGATGTCTGGCGACGGCTAGGCGAATTATCGGGGAGGTAGAGTGACACAGGATATTATACACATTTTTTTTTTTTTTTTTTTTCCATCATTGGGGTGCAGCCCTCGAAAGAGCCGCTGGCGCTCAGGCTTACTGCCCATTGTGCCATCCCCTCAGTCCCTTATGAATCCCGCCTCCGCTAGCCTACGTGTCCAAACCTCGTCTGGAGCCCCTCCAGAGCCCCAGCACCTGGCCGACCGGCAGCGAGGCTAACTCCCTGGGGGTCAGAGAAACTGAGCCTACTATCCGATACCGAAGTCCCGCAAGAGCGGGACACCAGCCCAGGATATGCTCAGGGGTTTCCTCCTCCTCGCCACACAGGCCACAGGTTGGATCCGGGGTCAATCCCAGCTTCCATCTGTGGTAGTTTAAGTGACAGTGCCCTGACAGCATCTGCACTGCTGCCCTGAGCCTGTCCGTGTTCATCCCTAGCAATTCCGCCGCCCTCCTGCTTTGAATCTCAAGGCCCATAAGAGCCTTGGATTGTCTGCACCCAGCGGTGTCCCTCCAGTACGCGAAATGCTGTGCTTCCGCCCACTGCCTGATAGCCAACTTGCCCAAGCAAAATGGCACGCCCATCCTAAGCGTCGGCCCGCCGAGTTCCGTTGCCGAGCCTCGTCGAGCCAACTCGTCTGCTTTCTCATTGCCTTTGATGCCGGTGTGGCCCGGCACCCAAAGCAATTCCACCCGGTTGTTTTCTGAGAGGCTGTTGAGAGCCTCTTTGCACCTCCATACCACCCGCGAGTCAATCGCCGGTGATTGCAATGCTAACAGAGCCGCACTGCTATCAGTACATATTCTGATCTGGCGGCCTGCTTTCCCTTCTGCGAGCATCCTCTTCGCGCTCTCTCTGATCGCGTATACCTCCGCTTGAAAAACCGTGGCATACTCTCCCAGCGAGACCGCGATTTCTACGCCATCCGTTTTTCCATATATCCCTGCCCCCAAGAGTCGTCCCATTTTGGAGCCGTCCGTATACCAGATGTCCCCGTTTTTTGGCAGCAGCTCTTTGGGGTCACTCCATTCCTTTCTCTGCGGTATCCGTACTTTGTACCGTGTATCGAAGGAATACCTAGTGCTCATATTGTCTTGCTCCAGGCCAAGGGTGGGCAGGTTCCCCAATTCCCGCGGTAGCAGGGTATGTCTAGAACCCCCCCTCCAGTGGCCCGAACATCTGAGCCTATAACTCGCTGTAGCTGCGGCCACCGTTACCGAGAGATGTAACGGCTCCACGTTTAGCAGCGCTCCCAGTGCCACTATCGGCGTTGTGCGCATCGCGCCCGTGATTCCCCGTAGGACCAATCCTTGGAGTTGTACGAGCGCTGCTTGCGAAGTCTTCAGCTGTGATCTGGGCCACCACACCACCACTGCATACGTGAGCCTTGGCTTTAGTATGGCCGTATATAGCCAGTGTACCATCTTCGGTCTCAGCCCCCAAGTCGCCCCGAAGGCTCTCCTGCACATCCAGAAAGTTGCACAGAATGCTCTGCACTTCTCCTCAAGATGCTCTTTCCAACTCAGCTTACTATCGAGGATAACCCCCAGATATTTCGCCGAAGTAGAGAATCGGATTTCTTCTCCGTAGAAACGAGGACCTGGAACAGCCTCGATCTTGTATCTTCTAGTGAAGATCACCACCTCGGTCTTGTCCGGATTTACCGACAAGCCCGTACTGTCACACCAGCGCTTCACGATTTCTAGGGCCCTCTGTGTGAGCTCTACCAGGGGACCGAGAAACGTTCCCTTTATGAGGATGAGAATGTCATCCGCGTACCCCTGTGCTTCATATCCGTTATCGTTGAGCTCCCGAAGTAACCCATCGACAACGAGGCACCACAGTAGTGGCGAGAGCACGCCTCCTTGCGGGCATCCTCTGGCCACTTTCCCTTGGATCATGGTGCTCCCATGGGTTACCATGAGAGCCCTCTCGCTGAGCATTCCTCGGATCCAATCTACGATTGGCCTTGGAACCCCGTGCCCTGCAGCCTCCTCGCACACCGACGTAAACGAGGTGTTGTTGAACGCCCCCTCGATGTCTAGGAACGTCCCGACTGCTATGTCGCCCCTCTCGATCTGGCCCTCTATATCGCGGACTGCGACGTGAAGGGCTGACTCGACCGAGTTTCCCCTGCAATACGCGTGTTGACTGCTATGCAGCGGAGAGGCCACTAGCACCTCGTCCCGTATGTATCTGTCCACCAATCTTTCCAACGTCTTCAGCAGGAATGACGTCAGGCTGATTGGTCGAAAATCCTTCGCTCGGGTGTATCCACTTTTTCCCGGTTTCGGGATGAAGACCACCCTTGCCGTGCGCCATGCAGTGGGTGTGTATCCCAGCGCAATGCACGCCCTCATCACCTTTGTCACGGGTGCGATGATCACTTCCATGCCCTTTTGCATTAGGGCCGGGAAAATACCATCCGCGCCCGGAGATTTGTAGGGCTCGAAGCTGTCGATTGCCCACCTAACCTTAGCCGGGGACACGACCTTCGCTGCGATGCTCCAGTCGCCTCGCCGTCCACCTCCATGCCCTGGGTGTTCCCATTGCATGCTTCCCTCCCTGAAGCCCGGAAAGTTTACTTCCGCCAGGTATCTAAGGCTTTCTACCTCATCTGAGGCGTACTCCCCTGTCGCTAGTTGGATTAGACCCAGTTTAGCTGCTGGGTCCCTCGCTAGGATCTTGTGGAGCCTCGCCGTATCTGAGGCCCCCTCCGTCTCTTCGCAGAATTCCACGAAGCTTTTCCTCTTGGCCTGTTCAATGGCCCTCTTGTATTCCCTTTGGGCATTCCTGAATGCTTCCCAGTCCGCAGGTGCTCGAGTCTTGCTGGCCCTGTTAGAGAGCCTGCGGGTCGTGGTCCTGAGTTCCCGAAGCCGCTTGTTCCACCACGGGGCTCCCTTCTTCCCTCCTACCCTCTTCCTGGGGCAGTTGTTTTCGTAGGATCCTATCATTGCTTCTTGCAATTGTCCCACCGCGAATTCTATCTGCTCTTCCGTCCCATACCGGGTTGGGAAGTCCAGGAGTCTGCTCCCAAGTTCCTCCTTGTAGAGGTCCCAGGAGGTAGCCTTGGGGTTTCTCACCCACTTCTGCTCAGGCTTGCTCGCGGTCAGCCTGAAAGTGATCTGCTTGTGGTCCGATAGGGAGGGTTCTTTTGACACCCTCCAGTCCACAATGTCACTATACAGATCCCTTGTACCCAGCGTTAGGTCCAGTACCTCCTGCCGAACTCTTGTTACGAAGGTTGGAGTATTACCCTGATTTAGTATCTCCAAATCAGTCGTCGCCAGATATTCGAGCAACGCCCGTCCTCTGGCATTCGTGTCGCTGCTTCCCCATATCACGTGATGTGAGTTGGCGTCGCATCCAATTAGCAGTGGCATAGAGTACCTCCTGCAGTATTCCACTAGCTTCATCACCTCCTGGGGCGGGGGTGAATCCACCGAGTCGTACGGGAAGTACGCGGATGCAACCATAATCCGCTTCTTCCGATTGTTTCCGTCCCTCACCTCGAGTGTCACCACCGCTAGGTCTCTGGAACAGAAATCTGGTCTCAGTATAGCCTGTACACCTTTCACTAGTACTGCCGCCCTCGGAGCCTCTTCTCCAGGGTCCGCGTAAAGCGAGCCACTACCTCCGAGGCCCCTTATCCTACCCCTATATACCCAAGGTTCTTGGATTAGGGAGACCCCTGTTTGCACCTCTGCCTGGCACCTGGCTAGAACCGCCGAGGCACCCCTGCTTCGGTGCAAGTTAATCTGCGTGAAGATCACCCCTGGCTTCGCCATTGGGCTAGCCTTCGGCGTCTTCACTCTCCTTCTCCTTCTGGGCCCGAGTCACCCTAAAGGTGACTGTACCCGTGCCCAGATAGGCCTTCCCTCCCATGGTCTCGAGGACCTTGGCCGACCCCTCGTCTATTCCGAGAACCAGGGTTCTGCCCTCATGGGCGTCCACCTTGCTCTCTTCCCGGACCCTCCACACGCTCGTGTTGAGGCCGGGGTTGAGCCGCCCCAGCAGCGTGAGCGCGGTTTGGGTATCGCCCAGATGTCCTGGGATCCACACCACCGCCCTCTGCAGCTTAAGGAGCCTCTCCATCCCGGCCACCTCGAGCACAGCTCCCTCCCACGGACACAGCTTCGGGGCCCGATCATCGAGCCACCGTCTTGTCTCCTCATCCCTACACCTCGTTATTATGAGGCCATTCCTCAGGAAGGTTTCCTCGAAGTGCGGCAGCGGATCTCCAATTGGAGTTTCCACCATCGCCTTCGTGATCGCCTGCCTGTACATCGTGAGCTTATCCTTATCCATCTGGTTTTCTGGATAACCCACCATAGCCACCGTCCTCATGAGAGGACCATCTACCGCCTGTGAATACGTCAGGTCCCGTTTTACCGGGTCCCTCTGTCTTTTCGGCTGTCTCTCCCCCGGCGGCGGAGTGTCCTTCGAGTCCTTCCGTCTCTTCAGACCCCCTGGACCCGTCTTCCCCGCCGCGTACCACCCTCGACTATCGGCTCGACCTGGAAGCGACGCGGGTTCAGCAGGCGTTGGGGTGGCCCCATCCGGAGCCGCCTTACTGGCCAACCTCTCCCGCGCCAGCCTCTCACGCTTCGCCTTCTTTTTGTCGTGGCCGCACCGATTCACCCGGAGTTTAAGGCCCATCAACCCCTGTTGGACCTGCGAGGTAAGCCCGCCGTCCGAGCCTACCCCGTCCCCTACTCCTACTTCCCTGGCACCCGCTCCTGAGCCGCCAGGCCCTGTTGAAGAGCCTGGCTTTACGCTAGCCGGTGCCAGCGGAGGCCCTGTCGACGAGCCTCCCTCTCCCCCCTCCATCCCTGTTAGTTTATTTTCTGAAACATAATCGATTTTGTTCCCACGAGCAGCTAGGGAAATAAAAGTCCGCCCCCTCAGAGCCCCGCATGAGGGGGTAAGGCGTAAATACTCTGGGATGCCGCCTGGTTTCCCAGAGGCACCGTTCGCGACACCTCTCCCAGGTGCCATACATCCTTCAGCACGGTAGCCCACACCTTGGCTTGGGATGGCTGTTGCGGGTCCCCTACTGGTTCACAGTAGGGGCCCCGGGCGATGGGAGCGCCACTTTCCCTACGCCGACATTATACACATTTCTAATTATAGAAATATTGAAGAAATTGAATTAAATTGTACTTACCTTGTTCGTTGAGGTGTTGATTGTTGCGATGAAATCGGTGAAACACGACTTTGTACGCGGGATTCTCGTAATATTCAAATTTTTTTCAAAGAAAAATATCTCAGGTAGATTCAAAAAGAATGCAAGAAAATGCGAGTTTTGGAAAGTACAATTGATTCCAAGACCGTTATTCGTACAGAAATCTCTTTCAACAATAAAGTAAGAGAGGATTTTGACGGTGAAGCGAAGCTGACTTCGTTACAACGGATGAATTGAGAGTAACAATTTGGTGAACTGGACTGGACCAAGAAAACTCTGGTCACAGTGAAAATGAGTACAATTTTTGGAGATGGAAAATATTATAAACAAACTTCTCTAATAGGAAAGCGGTAGAATTCTATTCGTTGTCCGAAAAATACCCGTGATGTCTCTTTCTAATGGTGGTAAACAGGGTGCGCGGTCTCTGACTCTATCCTTCTCGCCGCCCAGCCGGAGCACCAGCCTACCGATCGGATGCGCCGGTTGCGCGTTTCCGTTGACTTCCTAACTCTTCTCCTGATCTTTAATCCTGACTGTAGTTACTCTGTCCTGGTACTCTCGTGCCCTCTTTTCGCGGGCTCTTATATACTAGAAAAATGGTAATCAGAGGGGAAAGAACCCTCCCTCATGTATCCCGGGCATTCTGCTCCCCTGATGAGTAACGTTGCCCCTTCGCTATTCTCCTCTCGGCTTGCTCGAGATTCCAGGATTTCTGGAATATTCGTATTGCGAGATAATTGTAAATTTATCCCGTTTCTATTGAATTCCCTTTCCTTTCTTATGTCTAATTATGTGCCTGAGTTATTTGTAATTTTAATATTAATAATTCGTAAACAAATTACTAAAAATAATTAAGATTTAATATGTTTAACATAGGAGAGAGAGAAAATCAACTGATAGTTGCTGTTTGTAAAATTCTCCGGTATGTCTTCGTATTCCGAGGACGGTGGTAAGAGTCAAGAGATATGTATATTTTATTACTAATAATTTCGTAGCATTGTCATCGTTTAGGTGTCAAAATATTATATACCTGAAGGGTAAAAATATTTCTCGGCTCTTGTACAAATTATTTCATTATAAAATATCACCATTTTCCTAAATATCCGAGGTATCGGTAGCATAACCGGCCCAATATCTTTGGGCATTGCCCCCCTAAGAGGCGTGCAGCAACTATTGCGCGTGCCCGGTAACAACGTCGTACGATCGTCTTATTCCCTGATATGGTCATTCCGGAACTACTGTTCCGTTGCCCGGGCGAGCTGTATGACTCCCCTCTTTCGGTGTACCTGCTAGACCTTCCCCTATCGTCGTGAACTAACCTTGACGCTAGGCAGCTTAGCTTACGCAACTCGTTCCTTGCCCGGGCCCCTTTTATTATCCTTACAGTTTGCCGATTCCGACTTATTTTCTGTCTTTGAAAGTGAATTCTGGTCGAATGTTAAATAATATCGATAAATTAACAATTCCATGTTAAAGGTGGAATGTTCCTGAACATTTTGATATAACCTGCGATGTTTATTTTTATACTATAAATGGGGGGGGGGGGGCGGCCGAGTCAACTGTATGCGACGTACGTTTTCCTGCTACATGTACTTTGTAGTTGCTCACGTTACGATTTTTTCCATAAATTTTGGAAAAAATGGTTGCGACATAAGAATAAGGAATTATTCCTGATTAATTTGATATATTGACTGATTTAAAAATTTGTGCACCATGAGCCGAGAAAATGAAATTCCAGGAGTACATTTTTACTCCTAATACCAATTTATACGGTGAACATTATCGGAAGGATAATAATTACATTAAAATATCATTATTTCATTCTCCCGATCGTAGGGAGGCATTTCTTCTGCGCGCGGTATGTGACTTTTCTCGACGGAATTGCGTCTTCGCGCTCGGTGGTTGAGCCGCCTTGCCTTCGTGACTCATCGTCGAGGCATACGTGTGTTGCATCCCGCGCTACCGCAACTCGGTTCGGCGGTTCGGAAATGATTTACGACTCTCTTCCTTGAATTGTTTAGCTTTAGTAATGTAAATTTTCTGTTTCATTCGTTTGTTATTTCTCAAATTTTGACCATCTTTGCCCTTTCCTTCCCCGTTACATATTGTGTTATCAAACATTATGGTGACTGCACGTGTTTCACGAAATCACAGACGTTTATTCGTCTCGACTATTTTTCGTGGCTTTGCGTGATTTGACTAATCAGCCTTTGTATGATGGTATTTGATTTCTTGTCGTAAATGATATTTTACTCTTAACTAGTATCGAATAGCACTTCTAAGTTCAAAAATAATTATGCTGTTTTGAATTTATTAATATTTTCATGGGATTAATAGCGTTTGCCAATAACTTGCATCGATTATTCTTCCTGTAATTCTGTACAATTTTACCATCTTTGATTCATTTGATACCGTAATTTATAATTTAATTGCGAAGATTTTTAAAATGGTCATATTCATTAAATTAGCGTTAAATTAGAAAGCGTGTGGGATTATGAAACCGTATTTTTTTAGAATCGTGATTAAAGAAAATTATGTCATTATAATGATGAGTGGTTGGATGATGTGGGGGATGTTCTAACTCTCAATCGCGTGACTCGTATATTCAGAAATATTATGCAATGCTGTTCGGTATCGAAATACTGAAACTATTTCGGTAGTCGGGGTTAATTTCCATACATAAGGTAATGTAGGTTCCCCTTTTTACGTTGGAGGCCCTTTTTGACCTTCAGTTAGAAAACTTTAGTAGTCTGGCCGCATGGTAAAAGCTTAGATCTATACTCCTTGAGTCGATGCAGTAGTCGATTGTACCGACGTCGGCAGCGGAGTTCGCTGTTTCACCGAGGGTAGTGCGTTTGTCGAGGGGGATTGAGACCTCTGTCCGCATCTAGCTCGTGTGGTAGATAATTTTATCATCTATCTTTTACCCTGTTTTTAGCTTTACATTCTGATTATTTTAACCTTCCTGGACATATTTTTCCCAATGGAAAATCATTCCTGAAGTATCGTTCAACGATTGATGAGAGAAATCATTTCTTCTCGTGATTTTTATGAGGATGAGTGATATTTGGATTTTCCGCGAGATGTATGAATTGTTTTGGAAGGAGAAAGGTTTGCATAGAGTAAGAAAATAAGCAGAAAAATGAGTTGCGAAAAACTGTTATTAATGAATGATGAAGAGAGTTACGTCAGGACGTAACAAGTGCCTAAAAAAGGGGGCCCGAAAAAGAAAATGGCGAAAGAAATTCAGCAACAAAAAAAAATTTACACGTAAAATCACTTACCATGCTTCGTTCAACATCCTCCGAAGGAAACGTATACGTCGAACTCCTTGTTGCACTTTTATCGAAATTGAACCCGGTACATGAGGATTGCTATCGAGCAACCTCTGTAATGAAGTAGTCATTGGCTCATTCACACGCGGCATGATCGAATCACGTCCGTAATAGATCGGCGGAAAATGACGAGGTCCCTTTCAATATAGAAAGGGTTAAACGAATAAACGAAATCTCGGAACGCACTGGGTTTTTAAACAACTCGATAGACTCCGAGAGATCTTGTTCCCCCATCCTATCGACATATCAATCACTTACGACTCAGCGACCAACGGCGTTGCTCCATACCTCACCAATCGGTGCCACGCACCCGTTTTATTTCATCACTGTTTTATAAAATCACTGACATTACAGGTGGAAAAGGCGATACTCGCCCGAGGAATAGCGTTCTTACTTCTACTATATTCCATACCCCCGGTGGAGGGAATAATCGGATACGATTTCACCGGCGCCCACGTTGAATATTACACCTGTATCACTCCTCGAGATCGACGAGTGCGACATTTCTACACAGGAAGTGAACGAAACCGCGGTCCTCATCCAACTATTACAATTAAATCAGTATTCTTCTATACAAGTACGACAATGTAAAGTTGAAATGTATTTCGTAATTCGCCGATGCGGCATGTGGTCGCATGGGATGGACGTACCCAACGGGGAATATGCGTATATAGATACCCTTTCACGAGACGCTTGCTCCGAAATTCACAAAACAGGGAAAATAGAAGTCGGACAAAACGAAATATATGGAGCAATGTTTAGCGGCACGATAATGCGTCCCATATCGATAGCCAGAACTGTACAGTAAGATGCATCGTGTGAAGGGGTATATTATTCCGACCCCTACGGAAATTGGGAGAAAGTATACGTAAAAGGCACGGTTAAAATGTCTCTCCGTAATTACTCTGCAGACGTCGATGTAGATACCAATAAAATTAATTTAAGATCAGGTATGCGGTGTGCCCCAGGTGAAAATGTTATATAAGGATTATATACAAGTTATATATAAAGCTTTATGTTTAGTTTTTATACGAAAATGGACATATATATTTCGCATGTATTCTATGTGCTCTACGTCAATATTCACTTGATTTGAATATACACGATGAGCGTCTAATAGAATACGTTATACTCGTTATACGTTATATACGTTACACTCAGTACCAATAGATTTGAGGTACGATTTTTTTCATATAAAAGAAATATGTAGATTTTATAGTATACATATAAAAGTTGTATATAGCGAGTATAGAATTTCTATGGAATCTGTTTCGTATCGCCGTGAAACTCGCGTGTTGTGGGATCGAGAGCAAGATGGATGCGCGGGAGAGGGGTCAGGGCAATTAAATAAATTGATTACGAGAGACGGATTACAGGTATTTGAGCGTTGTGTTTATTTCGCTTTACATATCGAGAGTACCGAGTAGAGCGAGAAATACCTGTCGAGTTCTTGAGCGCTCCTTGTGACAGTAAATCGACGGTGAGACGCGACGCCGTTGAGTCGTTCGTTGAGATGTCCGTTGGCGATGCCGAGAGTAGCGATGAGTCGTTGAGATTATCCTTGATGAGCGCTCCTGGTCGCAAATATGCGCTGAGATGTCGCGCACACCCCTTCCACTATCACTGAGCTGATCGCGAGAATATTCCGGTGATGAGAAGACTGAGAAAACGTCCGAGAATAACCGAAAATCGTAGAGACGCGAGAACGCACGTGGAGTTCGCACAATGCCGATGCTGATAATGGCCGCGCTAGGAGAGCGCGGCAGTCCGGAAAATAAGCGACCGTTCGCAACAGAATCCATCTCTGTTGAATGTACAAACCTATGTAGCCATATTCTTCGTAGCATCTCGATGTGAATTTATATTAATATAATCCGTATACAGATTATATACACGTAATCTATATAAGGCGCATAGCAATGCCGCTATATAAGCTATATAGAGGCTATATATATCTCTCTATATATATAAAGTTTCCGCCGCTGTCGCCACCGCCGCCGCCGTGTCAGGAATCGAGGGGAGGGCAAAATTATTCTAAGTCCCTCTAAGGAGGAAAAGAAAAATATTCTAAGTCCCTCTAAGGAGGAAAAAAAAATATTCTAAGTCCCTCTATGGAGGAAAAGAAAAATATTCTAAGTCCCTCTAAGGAGGAAAAGAAAAATATTCTAAGTCCCTCTAAGGGGGACTTAGAATATTTTCGGTCAAAGGGGGCGGGGGGAATCCCCTTAGAGGGACTTAGAATATTTTTCTGTAGCGGGGGGGGGGGGGGGGGGTCGTGGGAGGGGAAACTCAAAATATTCTAAGTCCTTCAAGGGGGGACTTAGAATATTTTTGGTCGAAGGAGTAATGGCGAATGGGGGGGGGGGCAGGGGAAAAATATTCTAAGTCCCTGCAAGGGGGACTGACTAAGTAAAAATACAAAAAAAAGCGGCGGCGACCTCCATTGGTGAAAAGTTGCGGCGGTGATTAAACATTATTATAATGTTGATAAAAGAAACGCGAGCGCGCGTAGCGCGCGAGCCCGGGGAAACTCTAGTATATCATATATAATGTATATATTACTAGCAGGTTGTTGGGCTCGCGCGGTCGCATTGGATTACATTGGAACTATCTAAGTAAAGGGTTGCGTATGCAGTGTCAGTGAATATTTAAGAATAAACGACAAAAATTCGACGTGTTACTACAATTGATAGATTTTTATTTGTGGGTTTTTGCCAAATTCGCCCGTAATTGAGTCATAGTCTTTGAGTCGAGAATTTGTTTTCGAGATGCACCATTGGAAGGTAAAAAACTAAGCATCTCATTTAAATTCGAGATTGATTACTTAGCGAGTTTCAAAATTACTACATAACCATTCTCGAATTAAAATAGCAATTGAAAATTATAAAGTATTGTTGTACCCCTAATTAATTTTTGAAGGATAATTCGACAAATTTGAATTATAAAGGAATAAAATAATATAGAGTTAGAAAGAATATCGCTTCACGATATTCTTTCGCAAATCCACCGAGTCGCAAAGCCGACACGTGTACGAATTTGCAGAGTAAGTATTGGACGATGCCGATTCCCATGCCCATATATGGATACGGGCCAATAATGCAAACGCATCAAAATCAACCTCGCGGATAGCAACCGAGTAATTGCCAGTCTTAACTCGACTTTTGAATTCACCGGTTGGTCTCGGAGTTAGGCTCACGTTAGAAAAGAATATTAAAACTGTAACGGGACTTTTAATTCAATAAATGAATCTAGTTTGTAATCGCAAACTTGAGTTTCAACTCTTCATTTGGCAACGATCCCTTCTATTAAATGAAATTATTTCCTTGGGTCGACGACACAAAATTATATTGAATACCAATTTCATTTTTGATAACCAAATTTACAAATTTGATTCACGAACACGATTTTGAAAAATCAAAACCATAATTTAAAATTGACACCTTATTGGAGAACTTCTGTGTACACAATATTGAGTGTTTTATCTCCAGGTACGTGAATACATGAATTTTTTTCTGAACTTACGTGTGAGCACCTTACATAAAGTTGACCGTGTGAAAAACATACATCGTGTAAATCAATATCGGCAACTTGAAAAGTTTGACCTTGTGATTTGTTGATTGTCCTCGCAAAACATAGTTTGACTGGAAATTGGATCCGTTTGAACTCGAATGGGTAATTTGCTGGTATCACAGGTATGCGTGGTAATAACACATGTTCGCCGATTTAATTACCGGTAATAATTTCAGCTTTTAATATGAAAGTCATTAATCTTGTAATTTTTAATCTGGTTCCGTTACACAGTTTTGGTGCATTCAAATTTCTCAATAGTATGATAAGGGTTCCGATTTTTAATTTTTGGGTATGTCATGGAAGTCCTGGAGGGTTGAGAGAATTTAGAAATTCAATGGAATAATTTGTTACTTGCTAAATTTCTGTGACACTATCGATCGACCGATACACATATTTATGTGTATCTTTAAGTATCAATTCGTTGATGAAATTTTTCATTGACTCAAATGACTTTGTCATTTTTCGGCGTAAGTATAGCGCATTCCGGAAATCAAGAGCCGGTATGTTTTTAAGGTATCGATATATTCGGATAGACTATTGATATTAATTCAGTCAAATCAGGTACCACCGTCGCTAATTTTGAATTAATATTATTTTCGCCATTCTGTTCAGGGTACGTTCCACTGCTAACTTGCAGTAGTGTATCAGAAAATACACCTGCTCGTGCGTCACGTTTTAAATAACCTCGCATGTTTGTTGTTAGAGTCAAAATTCCGACGGATTCCCACAAAAAGATGATTTCACACACGCATTAATGGCGTCGGCTTTATTGCCTCTAGGTATTACAGGAAGAGTTTGTCGAAAGTCTCCCGCAAATACTATCGACAGAATCAAGAACAATTACAGACTCCCAATAACCCTTTTGCGTATGTCCCTGGGACGAATAAATTTCAGTACAATTATTGTGAACGAATGTGCAATAAAGCATGGTGTTTTACGACTACGAATTAAATTTGTAAGCGAATTTACACTTGTACTTATTGTAAGAAGACGTTCCGGTAAAAAAATCATCTAAGTTCCCACAATAGGCAGCATTAAAAACCCCAAAAAAAATAAGAATAGGTTTCGAAAATAAAGTATGATGTTTACAAATTATTTTTATGTTCTATATGTGTCTGTGAGTGTCTGTGAGTGTCTGTCAGAGGTGTCTGTCAGTGCCTGTGAGTGTCTGTGAGAGGTGTCTGTCAGTGTCTGTGAGTGTCCGTGAGCGTCTCGTGGACAAACACACACGAAAAATCGGGACTTTCTTTTATATATATTAAGATCTCTATACAAACTATATAAAATCTATATTCCATAGTTTCTCTGCATAGGTTGTAAAATAATGTTAGTTTGTTATACATATGACATGATTTTAATCGTTTATTTTCGTTGTGACGTGCTTTTCCCCGGCTTCGGAATACCGGGGATCGGCTAACCCGTCCAGAATATAATGACGCCCCTTTGCCTACTTTTTATTCCCCTTAACGTCTGTTTAGCGCCAGCACACCGTATCAACCCCGATGTGCAAGGGTTTTCTTCTTCCGTTCTTATTTCTACTTTCTCTTACGGGTAGCAGGAGGGGTGCAGTTCGAGAACAATAAAAATAAATACTTTGCAACACACTGGTTAAAATAATATAACAATAATCACTCTCGTTTATTTTACCAGTGAATTCTTCATTTACAGCGGACTTCTGTCTGACTCGCGAGATTCGATATTACTTTCTTCGTGACAATAGAATAATTTTACCACCCGCCGCTGCGAGCGGAAATCACCCGAGAAATTTCCCGGAACACCGGGGACGGGCGAGAAAGCTACGGCAACACGTGTACGGCACAGAAAAAAACCGAAGATCGTCTGCACTGCGTGCACCTACCTTTATTTTCCCTGTCCGTCGGTCTACACGAGTCGTCCTCGTGACTTTCCTCGAGCTACGAGCCGTTATCCTTTCCTAGTGTCTCATACAATTCCTCGGCCGTCGTGACGGCGGTTATTCCTCACAATAAATAATCCTTCAGCCGACGACACGGCGTCCAATGATTTCTCTCACTCCCGTGGCTCGCACGGCGTTAATTAACTCTCTCCGAATTATTCCTTATGCACTACTTTCCACCTAATCGAATCTCTATCGCTTGCTACGCCTATCGATCTATTTCGTACCACGCGGCGCGCGAGAGTGCCTCTCGCTCGTGTTCGGTTACGCGTCTCAGTAATCGGTGGGAGGGGGAACGAGCCCTTTGTCGCCGAAAATCGCCTGATCGGTGAATATTTGCGAAGTCTCTCCTCTCGTGGTTCCCCTCGCATATCTCCCACTGGCCGTCGTCGCGTAGCTGGACACTTGTAATGTATAATATAATCCGCCGGCAGTCTCCCCGAATACTATACATTTTCTCTCCTCGGGTATCGTCGGGGGACGACTCTGTATTCGCGCTTATCTACGACTCTCGCACGTATCTAATATCTAGCCTGCCTGCGAGAGTGTTGTAACGCCTCGTCACATCGTAGTTACATCGGTACGCAAGATTTTTTAGTAGTCACGTTAAATACAGCAAAACATAGTACAGATAACGCATCGAAAAATCCAAGAGGCATCTAATTAATTGGTGAATCAAATAAAGAAAATGATTTAATTTTTCCGCAATGTAAACATTAGTGAAAGCGGTTTAATTTTCGTTCAAGCTGCGTTGCTTACTAAGCTCGTTGGGTTTCGATCGAAAGCTCGATTTCACGGTTCGATCTTCGATAGCGGGCCACTTGCCAGCTTCGGCGTGCTTACGAACGAATTCTAAAATGTAAAAAATATCACGATTATTCGAAAAATTCTTGGGCATCTTAACCATGATGATACGATGCGTACTCAGAATACTCTCGACGGCTTCCTGATGTAAACCCGGTTTTGTTGGTTCGTCTTTATTCTTGCCCCTTCCTTTAGCTAATCCACCTGCGAGTGAGCATTTCAGCAAAGCCTCTTGTGTGAAAACTTCCTCTAGCAATATCCTTGCTAATCCAGTTTGATTTCGAGATCCTCGTATTGTGGTAGAAAGACCAGATTTTCTTACGAAAACCTTAAAACCTTTTATCAGTTCCCGCATCTATATGTTGTCAAGGATAAATATTGACAGATAAAAACTTCTATAAGAAAACTCATACAGTTTTTTTAATACTACGCGCTCTCGAACTATTGTCGATATGTATTTTTTTATTTATTATGTTTTGTGTGACCTTTCCGTTCTCATTGCTCGTATGCCTCAACGTCCACGTAGCGTTCTTTTCGTTTTTACGCTGACGCGTTTCGGCATACGAATCATGGTCGCCGAAGTTATGCTCTGAGTAGTATCGTACAGCTATAGGGAGACAGGATTTACCCCCTCCACGCGGCCATTGGCGCCAACCCCCACCACCGCCGTCTACCCCCACCCTCTCCCCACCCACTATCTGGCCCCCAATCCTTCCCCCACCACCTGTGGTCCCTTCCCCACCCCCATGGGGCCCCTTAAGCCGCGCCCCCTTATTTATAGGGAACCAATGAGAGAGAGGCTGGGAAAACCTCTGACCGTGATTGGTCGTCTCATTTTCCCCAAGCCGTGATTGGTCAACTGGAAATTCCCCGCGCTCTTATTGGTCGAATGATTTTTCCATGGCGCCCTCTATAAATTTCCATCGTCTTTTATGTACGAGTATTATTCCAATCATTCGCTTAATAATGATTGGACGACAGATTTTTCCGATGTTCTGGTTGGTCGAAGAAATTTTCCAAGGCGCCCTCTCAGAGTTACCGGCTTCTTGTTAATACTAAAAAATATTCTGCAGTCGGTAACATGGATTTTAGGCGGATCCGTATGATGGTAATTCGAAGCAGGTAAAAAATAAATCGGCGTTTTAAGTATATCGAATTATTATTATTCAGTAGCTTAGACGTTCTGTATAATCCATCCCCTCCCATGTCTCATCCTCCCAGACTAATGAAAGTTTACAATACACGGTTAACGAAACATAAAATACTTATTCATACATGGTTATCATATAAGTAAGGGCAAGTGACGCAAAGAGAAGACCGACGAGAAATAATCTTAAATCCACTTATAATAATGAATAAAATGAGAAACGATATATTTAATAATACTAGATCGACGAAAAGTTACCATTTAGTATGATTATACATATGGTCTGATGTCTGTTAATAACATATCCAAAACAGCAAATGGGTATGCATACGATTACACGGCTATTCAACCGCACTTTTCTTATTCTTCGTAAGGTGTTTTTTCATCTCATTCACGATGAAAGGGATCCCCAGAACCGTCAGTTCAAGGAATACGATGCCAAACGTGAGCTCGATAAACGACTGGTCCAATCGGTGTTTAACAGCTTCTTTCAATGACTTGCAATTATTTTTTATCAAATCTTTGACACGTGAACTGTCTATTCTTTCTGGTGTCTCCATTGGCGGAATATACATCAGTAATTCAGCACAAAGTACGTCGAGGCACTTCTGAACATGTGTTACATTTCGTTGAAGGCGCCGGAAACGTTCATCCGTGCATACCATTAAATTGATAAGCCCGTCAAACGACCGTTTTTGCATCACAACGGCCGGCGAATTCTTTCTACGTTTCTTTGTCGGTGATTCTACTCCTTCATCGTCGTCGTCCTTCTCCGCGGGGTTTTCTTCAACACGCTGATCAAACGCGACAGATTTTGAACCGAAACTTCTTGTAAACACGATTTCACAGTCACCGGCACGTATGGAAGATAGGGTGCGCCAACCTGATCCCCAGGCGATCTCTTGACTTCCGCCAAAATATTGTGAAATGGCAGGTATATGAGTTTGCAGCAAGTTTGAGGTTTCCGATTCAAAGACAATACCACCGGCCGTGCTGTTCTGAAGTTTTACGACAGGCTGTATAGTTCCATCGGCGCGCAGTTGTAGTCCAATGCTCACTTTTTTTGACTCAGACTCGTTGAGTGTATATGTTGTACCGAGAATCAGTGGCGATTCGAGACGCTTTTTGTCGTCCTTGGACAATACGTAATCCATGGTTGAAGATTTTAAAACCTAGTTCCGAAGATCTTCACCACCGATAGCTTGACTCATTTTAAACAATGGACAGCGAATAAGAGTGTAATTAATTCTTTAAATCGTAGTTCCGAAGATCTTCATCACCGATAGCTTGACTCATTTTGAACAATGGACAGCGAATAAGAATGTAATAAATAAACGATAAGAAACTCGAAAGCTTAAACTCAAACATCTTTAACGGTGTCACGGACCGGACTGCCGATGTTTGTTGTATCGTTCCGCTTATATGTGATATTGTGATACAGCGGCGCTAGTATCTGTATAAATTTCACTTACTCCAGAGAGGGGAGAACCGGTTGTAAGATCGTGATGTACACTATAAAGAAAACACCCGTATATGGGAAAGAAAAGCTGTCATACATAACGAAAAGATACTGATCTTTGAGCGCAAAGGCAAGACGGAACAATAAATTTAGTATTCCGTAGATCCAAGATATCGATCGATGGACCACACAGTTGGTGGTCCCGCGTAGAAAAAATTAGTATGGGATTGACTCTGGGAGGACGATGGGCGAGAGGCTGGGGTTTGTTTGGGATTGAATCTGGGAAGCACTATGGGCAGTCATCTGGGTTTTGGGACCCGGCTGGATGGTTTCCCAGACCTTTTCCCATAGCTTCAGTGGACGGGGGAAATCCTCGTGCAATCAATCCCATACGCTTTTCCAGATTCTCTCCCAGCCGTCGCATACGAACGGGGATCCTCGTGCAATCAATCCCATATGCTTTTCCAGATTCTCTCCCAGCCGTCGCGTACGACCGGGGGAATCCTTGCGCGATCAATCCCATACATAGAATCCCATGTTATGTGTAAGTGAAAGAAGATGAAAAAATAGATTTTGTCAAATGGAAGAAAAAAATAAAAAACGAAAAAATATGCCTAAAACCAATTTTTTTCGACGGATATGAGTTCCCCGAGCAAAGTTAAATGCTGCTGTACGTAATCGGCGTTTGAAATTCGATGTAGGTCCCAAAAATATTGTAAAGTATTGGATGAGTTTAACATAGATCTTTTAATTTATCTATCCAAGCTTTTCCCAGTACATCACATTATTTTTGGGGCCTTAAATGAAATTTAACCGCCGATTATGTACTACAGCGCTTAACTTTGCACGGCGAAATCATATTCGTTGAAAAAAATTAGATTTGAGCATATTTCTTCGTTTTTCATTTTTTCCTTCCATATGACAAAATCTATTTTTCCTTCTTCTTTCATTTACACATAATATGGGATTCTATGTATGGGATTGATCGCGCGAGGATCCCCCCGGTCGTACGGTACGGCCGGGAGAGAATCTGGAAAAACGTATGGGATTGATTGCACGAGGACTCCCCCCGTCCACTGAAGCTATGGGAAAAGGTCTGGGAAACCATCTAGCCGGATCCCAAAACCCAGATGACTGCCCATAGTGCTTCCCAGATTCAATCCCAAATAAATCCCAGACTCTCGACCATCGTTCTCCCAGAGTCAATCCCATACTAATTTTTTCTACGCGGGGTCTTCGGGCCTTGAATGGTAATAAAAATAGAAAATAGTTGCCGGTGAAAACACAAGATGTGTGTTTTTCTTCATGAATTTTGTATAACAGTTTTCCAAGGTCGTAAAACTAACCTAGACGAAACGTTAAGATTTCTCGATCGTGAAAATATATGGACGTGTTTTCACAGTACGATACAATAGACGGTGGGTCTGCGCATTGCAGCAGCCTATAGTTTTCGATCTATTTCAAAAGGACCCTTGTGTTAGTCGGGATCTATCCATAAGTCACTTTTTATGACCGGTAAGCCTTTGCGTAATCCTTCAAGGGGTACTTTGAAAATCGGTGATTTTTTGCTCTGTTTCCCTTAGAGGCGTCAAAGACGCTCGGATGCTGTCTTGAAACGGCTATTCATCGGCTTTTTGATGGTACAACAGGTAATATTGCTTTTATGTACACTATGAGCGTGGGGACTTTAGTACAAGGATGCACGCGAGGTCAATAGGCTTTGTCACAGGTACCTCTGACATGCACCGCCCCATATTTTCACTGTCAGGGGTGCAATGTCGCGAAGTCATCAAAAGAGGTGAAAAAATAAGACGGCTTAAGGCAATGAGAACAATGCCCACCAATTACAGAGTAATGTTCGGCAGAGACCGTGTCTTCTCCTCTGCTTTTTTTTTTCTTTGCATTTTTGGTAACAAGAAAATGTGGTGGGATACGAGAGAAAAATTATAAAAGGCTTGGAAACTCAATTCTGAGATAATTCTCTGACGAGAAGTCATTCGTGAAGCTTCCTGCAATCAACAGTTTCGTACAACTACTCGATTGCTAGAATTTTTCTGTTTATCGATTCCGAGTTTTTGTTTATCGTGCAATTTTCGATTTTTAGGCACTCACTATAACAATAGGCAAAGAGTGCCTATTGAAATGACCATCCGTTGCTCTTCGGAGACTGTTGGTGGGGTTACTCCGCAGCGAATACTCCAAAATTTTTTATTTTTCACCATTTGCTTCGATGTATCTCCAACATCATGTGTTGTTAATTTGAAGTGATTCCAATGACTGGTAATATTTTTTTTCGCCTGCGGTTGAGTAAAAATACCTTTATTACTGAAATTATCTTCTTAGACGACCGTATCAAAGTGTAACTTTGGACTGTGCGAAGCAATTTTTCTCTTTTTCGCAGGAATGAAGTATCATATCATCACCATTGTGCACATACATTTTGAAGCCCCTGCGTAATATTTGAATATATGCTTAAGAAAAAAAATCCATTTTTGCTTCGACAAGTGTCCGTACGGTGCTGTAACTTTGGACTGTGCGAAGCAATTTTTCTTTTTTTCGCAGGAATGATGTATCATATCATCACCATTGTGCACATAGATTTTGAAGACCCTGCGCAGCATTTCAACTTTTGCTTAACAATAAAATCCATTGTTGCTTCGACAAGTATCCGTACGGTGCTGTAACTTTGGACCGTGCGAAGAAATTTTTCTCTTCTTCATAGAGGTGATGTATCATATCATCACCATTGTGCACAATCATTTTGAAACAACAGCGAAGCCTTTAATGAGGTGTTGTAAATTTTGTTCTGCTAAATGTCCATACGGTGCTCCAATTATGAAGTCTACGAACCTCATTTTTTCTTTTTCACAGCATTATATTATTTTATGAAAAGCACTACGCACAGTAAATTTGAAGACATTCTGACATTTCTTAGTATTTTTATTCTCCAATTATTTTTAGTGAGGAATTATTTTAAAAGGTTATATTATTTTAATTTTCCAAAAAACAATTTTTTATCATGTCACAAACGGAAATTTGGTTGCGAAAAATGAAATACGAAATATCATACATTGATTGCCAAATATTAATCCTTTTTATTTCGAGAATAATATATTTTGGACGAATATCATTTTCAATATTTTATATACGTTATTCACATTCACAATAAAAATAAAAAATTTCGTGGGTGCACTGAAAGCCTGGTTATAATTCCACAAAGAAGAATCATCGAATATCCAAAGTTATTGCAATTTGTCAAAGAAAATTGAAAACAATCGCGGCCATTTATTTTTTTCCATTCATTCTATCTGTCAAACCTTGGAAGCCGACGATAATTCAATAGCAGACGTGATAAAGTTTGCGTACGCCGCGACATTGGTTTCTGTGTCGGGATGATTTGAATCGAAAATAAAAATCTTATTGCAGTTACTTTACTGCAGTTTACTTTTTTCAAATTTCTAACAATTTTTCGAAAAAAAAAAAATCAATTTTTACCTCGTATGTTTCCAACTACCCTTCTATTTTTATTTCAATTGTTTCAATATACTTATCTCAAAACAAAATAAATCGATAGAAAAATAAAATTTCTCGAATTTCTCGTCTGCAATGTTTTACTCTCCGACCGTGACAATAACCAGTGAATTGATTCCATCTATTATAGGGAAGAGAAAAGATGCTTAAAGTGTTATAACCGAATTCTCTTATAGATCGACAGTCCAAGAGTCCTCGCCGTCGAATTCATCGAGAAATTAATTTTTTTTATTTTGGACGCATCCAAGACACTACAACTTTATTTTGAGCAGGGTACTACTTCCTCTTCAATACACGAACCAAGACGATATCTATGTTCGTTCTCGAGTTATAATTTTTTTACTACAACAATTAATATCAAGCAAATTTAATTGAAAATCGTACCAAAAAGCAATTTTTCTTAATATTCAGCTCCAATACTTCGGGTCCTGTCCAGAGGCAATAATAAAGTGATTTTATGTATTTTAGGGAAGAAAAAAACATTTAAACAGATGCATTTAAAGGGGACATTAGACCTGTTCGTAAATGGTAATGGTGTTCGTGTTGGTAAATATTTTTTGCGTTGATTTATACTCATTCAATTTGGTCATAAGGGTTAAGCCAATAAAACGACCTTTACTAGATATCATTTGATTCGTTACATTAATTTGATCAAGTTCAACGTGATGCAATTCGTTATATTGTTCGTAAAACAGAAAGGACATACCAGTTGTGAATAATAATAATCAATTCGTATAGAAACGAAATGTTTATATTCGATGAAGGTTAAACTATGAATCAATTTACATAAGCGATGAATGATTTTCCGCCATACGTTCTTCCGAGATGAGACGCGCAGCGCGACGTATAAACATATTCGATATGCAGCGCATAATGCAAAGTGTAATCATACTCGATACGGAGCGCGTAGCGCGACGTGTATTCCTGTGAGTGCCTTAAAAAATGTCCCAAAGGGACATTTTTCGGGGGGCTTGGGGGGCGGAGCCCACCAACAAGAGCGTCTGCGCCCGCAGGGCGCTGAGGCGCTTGTTTAAAATCGATCGGGTGGTGACATCGTGCAAAGTTTTGCTGCAATCTTGTGGTAATTGTGAGCCGTGCGCCAACTTCTGCTATTCACGAAATCTGTGGTACGTGTGAGTGTTTGTGCGTATTCATCATTAGCCGAAAATTTTAAAAGTGAAGTTTAGTGCGAAATTCGTTTATTAGCCCAAATTATAAAAAATAATGGAGGCCTACCGTGCTCGTGCAATCGTTAAGGGTATGCGGAAAATCATTAGCTTAGCGAGATTGCGTTGTCCGGTAATTGCGAGACGTTGTACGACTCGGTGGCCTACACGTTTAAACGCTATGACCCTTCAGCAGGCGCATCGAGAGTTAACAAGCGTCTCAGCGCCCTGCGGGCGCAGATGCTCTTGTTGGCGGGCTCCGCCCCCCAAACCCCCCGAAAAATGTCCCCTCGGGACATTTTTTAAGGCACTCACGAGGGTGCACGTCGCGCTACGCGCTCCGTATCGAGTGTACTTACACATCGCGCTATGCGCGACGGATGAAGTATGTTTATACGTCGCGCTCTGCGTATCTTTTCGAAAGTACGTAGGAGGGAAAAACATTTATCAGTTACGTAAATTAATTCATAGTGTTTAACCTTCGTCGAATAAAAATATTTCTTTTTTGTACCAATTGATTATTAATATTCACGACGGATATTTCCTTTTTGTTTGACGATAAATTGTCAAATATTGAGACACGAGACAAATATAACGAATTGCACCACGTAGAAGTTGATCAAATTAATTTAACGAATCAAATCATGTCTAGTAAAGT
Source organism: Cryptus viduatorius (assembly GCA_964006125.1). Taxonomy (NCBI): domain Eukaryota; kingdom Metazoa; phylum Arthropoda; class Insecta; order Hymenoptera; family Ichneumonidae; genus Cryptus; species Cryptus viduatorius. The sequence goes on along the minus strand of OZ023221.1, from coordinate 3,875,567 downwards.
CGTTTTATTGGCTTAAAACTTATGACTAGATTTAATGAATATAAAACAAACACACAAAACATGTACCGACACCAATACGATTACCATTTAGCATTCAGGCCAAATATCCCCTTTAAATCCTTCCCCTTCAGTGTTTTTTTTCTTCCCCATAATTGATGGAATCAGTTCGTTATTTTATCTGTAGGAAACCAAATCATTGTAGAAGAAAAGTTCAAGAAATTTGCTATTCTATGTGATTTTCAATGAAATTTTGTCGATATTTATGGATGCTGCAAAAAAATGCTATCTCGAGAACGAAAAAATATATCGTTTTAGTTCCTGTTTTGTATTGAAGAGGAAGTAGTACGTTACTCGAATCAAAAATTTGGCATCTTGGATAACTCCGAAATATTTTTTTACAAATTGATGAAATTCTTGAAAAATTCGACTTTGAAGGCTCTTTGACAGTCCTCTTATAACAAATTTAATTTCTACCATATGAGATATATTTTTTTTCTTCTTCGTAATACATGGAATCAGCTCGTTATTGTCTCTGTAGAACAGACAAGTATTGGAGACGAGAAGTTTGAGAAATTCGATAATTTTTTTCGTTTTTCAATGAAATTTTATTGATATTTATCGTCGCTTAAAAATATCAAATTTAGCATCATATCATATCGTATTTTTTTTAATTTTATTTAATCACAAACGAGGATAAGTTTCTCGGTGCGGAATAACTCGTAAAATCGACAAATTCAGTGTTTTTCACTTTCTTGATAAATAATTGTTTATAATTGTTCGTTAAGAGTACAATTGTTTTTTTTTTTTGCGAAAAAAAAACTTTTCAAAACGTGAGCATATGAAAGAAATTCGTATTTCGACGAAAATTTGAAAAAATTTGAAAAAAAAAACGTTGGAAATACGTCGATACAATAATCATTAGCAGTTTTCTTATTAAGTGTAAACGAATAAATCCAGCGAACAAAATTGACAAAGATTTCGAATGTGATGAATCTCCGACAGTCGAAGTGTAAAAAATTAAATTTTTAAACATAGCACACTTTTTATCTGCGCAATAACGCGGAGAGTCAGTTTGTAAATCTGATTTCTTTGAGAGGAAAGGATTAGAGACGGCAATTTCGAGAAATTTGACAAAAACGATTCGTTTTTTGACGAAAATTCGTTAAATTAGTCTTTGCTTAAAAAAAATCATATCTCGGCAGCGAAAAAAGATTTCGACTCTTATTTTGGCTTGTTTTGAAGAGGAGAAAATACGTTGCCAGAAAAAGAATTTGCAGTTTTTATTATTAACTGTAAACGAATAAATCGGATGAACATAATTGACAAAGATTTCGGCTGCGATGAATCTTCGACGGTCGAAGGATAGAAAATTCTTTTTTTTATGATAGCACACTTTTTATTTTCGCTATACCGTGTAGAATCCATTGATATTTACGTAAAATAGGAACAAAGATTGAAACGAGATGTCGATTTTTTTTTATTTGAAAATCATCTGGCCCCAGAGTACGCGCGCCGCGACTTATGAGCATCTGTGTATCGTCCGCTACGAAATTGCCATCTGCTTCCAAAGTTTGACAGATAGAATAAAACAAAAAAATATATACTCGCGATTTTTTTAGTTCTATTTGGGAAATTGTAATTATTTTGGATATTCGATGAATCTTTTTTGTGAGTTTACTACCAATTTTTTCAGTGAATACGTGAAATTTATCATTTTTATTACGAATGTGAATAAAATATGGTAAAATATTGCGAATGATTTTCGGTGATAATATATTATTTTCGAAATAAAAAACGCAAACATTTGTGAATCTGTGTGTGAATCTGTGTATATATTTCGTGTTTTAGTTTTCACAACCGAAGTTTTTTTTTTAACATGATGAAAAATGGAATTTTGGCAAAACTAAATAACATAACCTTTAAAGCAAATCTTGTTATAACCACTGTTTTTGAATTATTTTATAATTAAAATTATATTTGTCAGAATGACTCAAAATTTGTTGTGCATAGTGCTTTCGATACAATGAAATATTGTTGCGAAAGAGAAAAGAATTGGTTTCCAGGATTCTTAATTGGAGCACCGTACGGACATCAGATATGAGAAAATCATTTTTTTATGGAAATTTGTGATGAATAAATAGTTAGAGATGTAGGATTGTCTCTAAATTTGCTGTGCGTAGTGCTTTTGATAAAACAAAATGATGCTGCGAAGGAGAAAAAAATTGGTTCGTAGAGTTCATTATGATGGCACCGTACGTACATTTGACCGAAGGCAAATGCAAATTGTGGCCAATAATTTTTTAGAAAAAATACTTGAAGGTCTTAGATTGGTTTTAAAAGTAATGTGCATACTGGAAATAATGCAATAAAAAAACCCTGCGAAGGAGAACAAAATTGGTTCGCACCATCTAAAGTTACAGTGTGATACGGACTTCCGAGAAGAAAAATTCAGCCAAAAAGTTGTTTTCATTGCATCGCAGGCTAAAAAAAATATTTCTATTCATCGCAGTTACTTCAAAGTAACTACGCATGATGTTGGAGATACACCGAAGCAAATGGTGAAAAATAAAAATTTTTGGAGTATGCGCTGCGGTGTAACCCCTTTGACAGACTCCGAAGAGCAACGGATGGTCATTTTATAGGCACTCTTTGCCTATTGTTATAGTGAGTGCCTAAAAATTGAAACTTATTCCTAGTCAGTGTCGAGAATTTTCTTCATTTTAAGCTAAGCGGCGACACATGCGCAATATGAGCTTATAGAGCACATGTGGCCGCGGTATAAGAGCTGATCGACACGCGGGCGTGCGCTCGCCCGCTCATAAGTTGATGTTGCGAGCGAACGCGTTTGTACTAGCTGGACCACCGCCGCGCACACTTCGAGTTAGCTTGTCCGCGACGTGTGTCTTTCGCGCACCACCGCCGCCGCCGCCGCAGAGTTAAGCTTATAGTCGCGTAAGAACGAGTATATTTATAAGTGTTTTCGGTGTGAGTTTTGGCTACGTCGACGAAACGCTCGTAAAAGAAAGAAAAACACGTGAAAATGGACGTACGATGGAAACATCCGTGGACTTCACTAATTTGTGGGCCAACAGGCTGTGGTAAGACAGTTTTTGTGAGAAGATTCTTACGCCATCTAGCGGCTATGAGCGATGCAACGTTTGGCCGTATTATATTTTATTACGGTGATAATCTCGATGCCGATACTGCCGATGCCGATTTTCTATCGCTCTACGTTGACGGCCAACAGGTACCTGGAAAGCCGCAGCAACCGGAGTTTGAGACAAACAAAACGTGGATCGAATGCTACCATACCCTTTTTTCAAGCACAGGTATACATTTTCAAAACGACGGTATAGATATTTCACGTAGTGCTTACGCAAAAGGTTATTGTCTGTTCGCCTTTCACTTGACACCCGATCTATCCGCAAACTGTTTCACCCACTGGAATCTCGGTAAACACGGTACCGTGAGAATCGAAGTACGTTTCGCTAAACCCCTCTCATCTACAATAAACTGTATTGTCTACGCCGAGTATGACAATGTTATTGAAATTGATTCGGCTCGTCAAGTGATCACGGATTTTAGGGCTTGAGCACTCCATCCCTTCTCCGCTGCATAACGCGTGATCACGCATTCCCCGGCGAGGGCGCTATACGTATAGTCGAAACGTATTTAAGACCAGCTACGAGCAAGCATTCGACATCATTTCGTCTCACGCCTTCAGCATGGACGCAATAGTTGATATTCAAGCGCTATACGGCAAGCATGGAGAGTTTCTTCCTAAGGAGATCGCCGTTACAACGATACAGGGTGATCATATCGGCTATTGGGTTATCGACTCGCCATACGATTTTGGTGAACTACCTAAAGAAGTACGCGCGAGTAATAATCGTCTAACGTGCTTTCATCACGGTATAGAGTGGGTTGACGGTGATACACCATTACCAAAAGTATACGCGGCACCAAAAGCCATGTGCCGATACGCGCTTCGCATATACACGAGAGGTGTACAAAAAGCGGAAATTCTACGTCACGTGCTGGGGCGCGACATAGTCAACATCGAAGATTACGAGGGACCTAGCTTCAAGATCATGCCGAAGTACGACACTTGGTGCATATATGACGGCGTGTCAAAGGAAGACGCCGCAAAGTGCGCATTAAACAACGTGGGGAAAATTAAACGTTGGCTTCGGACTCAGATTTTGGATAAGGAGAATGCCATTTACTCGGAACCAGTGGACGCCGTGCAGCGGAAAGATCGGCCAAACGATATGCCGAGAAAAGCAATACATATTGACATTCCGACTGATACAGATCAAGGTTCTACCTTGAGAGACTATATAGTCCCAGCGCCTTCAAGCAGTGACAGCAGTGCTACGACGAATACCTGCGACGCCACGGTACCTGCGGATTGTGAAATAGTTGCCCTTTACCGTAATAAACAACTCTCGCCACCACCACCATCACCAAAGCGCTAACCAACGCCTACCGTCCCCCGTAACCCTCATCAGTATCATCATCATCATCAGCATTCACGAAAACGTCGCCCCCACTCTCACACAGGCAACATCTACAGTGAACAGCCTAGAAGTACTGGAGGCTCTACGACATGTCTCAGCACAGACGAAAGGAGTCTTCCCCGCCGATCGCATCACGAGTCGCTGGTCTAGACCCACAGCCATCGTCGCCAACACGGATGATCATACGAAACCACGAACTCATTGGGTAGCCATATACGTCGACAACAATGGTCAAGGGATCTTCTGCGACAGTTACGGACTGCCTCCATTTGTCCACCAACATCGCAATCGACTGCGACGACATACCACGAGCTACGAGTGGAGCACCAAACCCCTACAGTGTATCAAGTCTCGAGTGTGTGGAGAATATTGTGTTATGTTTCTTGACTATTGAAACGTTTACGATTCTCTTAACCACGCTGCGATCGCACGCCTGTGATGCGCGTCTGAGGTATTGGGAGGTCGCGGCGTTGTAATATCGGTAAACTTTAATAAACTAGGATTTGCCTATTCGTTGTCAGTATGACAGAGGGTTCATGTACCGGACCTGGACGGTAGGACACGTTGTGGTGGAATGCTAGCCTCAGTTAGTCCGAATATTCACTCACGTATGCCACCTTACAGAGTGTCGAGACCCTTCATCATTGGCTAAGGAGTACGGGTCGGCTATGATCGGACGCCTCTATTCTACTTCGGGGCGACGGTGTACTCGGTATACGACTGGGGAGCCCGCAGGCAAGCCTTCACGGAACAGCTATGCTGCGACTTGTCTCCGCGCTACTACCGCGTACGCCGGTTTGCCTATCGCCAGACTCGCACAAAGCCTGTCCTTCCTATCACACCTTGGGACTTCCTAGTTACGAGTGACCGGGGGTCCCACGAGCTTCCGAGAAATACCCTTTCGGGGTCGAAGACTGCCGTAGTTCTCTTTAGGAGTCCCGAAGGATCGCACCAATAATATCCCAAGCGTATCGAAGCTTGGGATTAAAAAAAATTATACTCATGCCCGTATAATACGGGTACGAGCCGCTCCTCGCACTTGACTTGTTAAATTAAAAAAAGGTTAATTGTTTAGGTTGTAGCCGGCTCCCTGCGCGGCCTACGGTTTTTAAAAGGGCTTATATTTTGACTATCTGAAGTAAAATTCACAGGGTGGAGCAGGACGCTTTCCTGTGGAGCTCTCTGCTCAATGCTAGTATTTTTTTGCAAAGTTCCTTTTTCTCTTATGTTCCTCCCTCTAGTTCCCTATCCTTGAGTCGCGACTGTTGATGAGTACGGATGTTCCTGTTCCTCAGACACCCGCGAATATAGAAGGGCGGATGTATCAGCTCAACGCCTCGCGTCGTGAGTCGTCATCATCGGAATGCGATTTTCCTAATATGCGTGTTGTTGGCGAAGCGGGTGCTTATATGCTGTCGGTTAATGAAATTCCGCTAGTATAGCGACCGAAGAATTTTATTGCCACATCGAAGTTTTGATCCTTTGTTAATCCGAGGCCGATTGTTACCGTTATCGTACAAGAGGCATTCAAGTCGTACGCTGTGGCTAATAGTAGGTCTTTGCTCAAGGGATGTTGCGAATTTATTGCGGAGACAAGTGCGTTCTCCTCCTCTCCACGGCTACGTTTCGCAGGCAGCTTATTATTCACAACGGCGGTAAAATTTTCCATTTTTTTGGGAAATGTTTTGGAGAACACTTGCAAAAAGAAGACTGTGCAGTTCAAGATGCTGAGACGGAATAGTTCAAGATGTCACGCGCTGCCAGCAATAGGGCGATGCAATCTTCCAGAGAAGAAGAAGGGGTAAAAAGACACACCCTCTGGAACGCGTTACGTCACACGGAGGTGAAGGACACGGATTAGGCCTTACAGGCGTTATGGTCTACCCACGAGACAATACTTTAACGCGCGTCATATTGATTATTGGCAATTTTTTATTTTTGAAAATATTTAACGTAGGTTTGAATATACGCTGCAAAGCATTTTACAAAAATAAAAAAAATGTAAGAGACAGTGGAAAGAAGAAAAAAAAACAAAGAAATAAACAAGTAATAATGAAACAATAGCCATCGGAATATTCGATGAATTTTACAATAAAGAGAGGACTGGCTAATCCGCCTCAGCTAGCCGCCATAAAAATCCTCGGTGTACGGTACTACGTGCTGTGTACATGAAGGGGTCGTCGTCCAAAAAAAAATACGTTTATTGTTTTTTGACCATCGTAAAGGTAGTATATGACCGAGCTAGGAGAGGGGTATGCAAGAAATTCGGTATTTCCAGAAAAACATGGAAACGATTGATTCTTTTACTGGCCAATGACAATCTTTAAGTTGTCGCAAATGAGGGGGTGGGGGTAAAGTGAGAGAAATTGCAAGTCTAAGTGTTTCCGAAAGAAAATTATTCTGACACGTTTCGTTTCACCGACAACACGTCTCTCCACTTGTGCGTCTCGTTTTTGCGTTTCTGTGTTTGCGGTGTTCGTGTTTGCTATTCGTGTGTTGTGTATTCGTGTACGGGCAGTGTGAGGTACTGATTTTTTTTGTTTTGTTTTGAACAAAAAGAAAAATGGCCGACAGGATTGTGCGAGTGATAATTTTGTTACGTCCCGATTAGCAATTTTTACTCTATCTCGGTCAAGAAGAGTCGAGAACCCTTCCTTTACACGTTTTTCAGATGTGACGCTTTATCGGGAATTTTGCCCCGTTTTGAGCCTAACCTTTCGGAAATAAACTCGGGATAGGGCGTCGAGTGCATTCGGCGAACAGAATTAGCCAATGAAATGCAGAGAGTCTTTAATTACCGGTTAATTTACCCGTAATTACCCCACTAGTTGACTTCGTACTCTCGCTCTACTCCAGACACTATACTCACGTGGTAATCTCTCTCTTTCTCCTTCTAATCTATCTCCGTCTCAGACTTCACGCGCGACCAATGGCCGCACGCACATATTTTTCTATCCTCTTCTCTCTCTCTCTCTCTACACTGTACTTTCCACTCCTGAGGTTAACTTATTTGAAATCGTTGAAATTAACGAAAGAACAACTGTATTAAAACAAATGGAATTAAAATTCAGAACGAAGAAGAATTCATGAAATTTAAAAATAGCTCGATAGATTAATTGTCCAGAAAATTTGTAGTGTAATAAGAACACCCTTGACGTACCATAGGAGGTTAAAAAGATGGATTTCGAAAATAAAGGTGTGGACTGATGTTCGGGTGGAAACCGACTGATGATAATCTTCCTTCAAATTTCCCTGGATAAGATGAATGACGGGATGCGAATGTTGAATGAAGCGTTTAAACGATTATGATAATCGTTCAAACGAATGAACGAATATCGAAATAACACGAAATTGTGGTGAAAAACGTTGTTTCTTGATTTATTGAATTATATTGAAACATGATACAATAAACTTTTTAACAAAATTTTGAATTTAAATGGAGAGTATCTTTGCTCGATAACTCTTAAATTTTGAAATAATTGAATATTAATTCGAATTTATAGCTGAACTGATGGTTCTTCAAAGATTGCGTTCTCCTGATGTAAGGTGACAAGACTGTCGTATGATTATCTCTGATGTGAGTCCGTCGATGGAGTGATTTAATTCCGTTGTCGTACTGTCCAAGTTGACGATAGAAGGCGGGGAGGGTAGTTGATAAGACCCTGCGGCTCATCATTGGTGCGAGTTGCGGTTTTGTAGCACCTCGTCCTTTGACACCTTTGCTGCACTTCCCCCACTCCTTCGTAGGCTATTAATTTTCTGCTTTGGATTTGTTAATTATTTCTCTGATTGTACAATATTATTTAATTTATTTTTCTTTTCTTCTGCGATCTTCTTTACGGATTCTTGAGTTTTTTATAGAAATTTGAATGGTATTTTTACGTTGATTTTTACTCGATTCATTATTTTTAACTTTAATAATTTTTCAATATTTTCCCTGTGCATTTATTTTGACAATTTTACTTCTTATGTTTAACATTTCTATTTTCCCTTTTTTTTCTGTTTTACCACTTGCTTATTATTTATGGTTATTTTATTTTCCCCTGATTAATTATTATTTGCTTAGTTATTTATTTCCCTTTATTTACGTATTCACACTTGATTAACTCATTCCTATGCGTTTTCTCTGTTATTTCACCGTTTTCCGCCTTTTTCAGCGTTTAAACCCATCTATCGATATCGATATTTTTGCTGTCCGTGAGGTGCTGCTCTCAATACCGTTGACGGGCGATTTAGGCGTTACTCGCCTCGCGCTACGCACCGTTCAAGCGGGAGCTGCATCGACACATAAATTCGCGTATCATACATATGTTTTCTTATCTCTAACTGCTCAAGTTTCTCTATACCATATTCGTTTTCTTTCTTTTCCATGTCTATCTGATTGTAACTATACTCCTGATCTTTATTCCGATATTTCCGGTGTCATTACTTCTGGAATTTCGTTATTAACTTTCCCTTATTTATTATCCTCATGCTCTCCTGGCCTAATATCTCTGTTCTTTTCTTTTGTTATTTTATTGTTACTAAATTACTACTTAATTATTAAGATTATCTATTAAAATTTTAATTCCCAATATATGGATTTTTACGGGACGTAACAATATGCGTCTTGGTGAAGGCTCTAAGAGCAAACGAGTGTTCTTTCGCCGTGCAGCGATTGCTAACTGAGTCATCGGGTACGATGCTCAATACTATGCACGGCGGGGTATTGATCAAGAGGACTCATAAACTGCTGGAGCAGTTTACACCAACGAGGATATTGAAACTCTATAGTGTCGGTATGTTTACCGGTAGCTATGAGGTTTTAAAAATCGTGGCCTCGCTAATAAACACGTCATCACTCGCCGCAACGAGGGACGCCCATATTCTCCGCGACGAGATAACTCGATATGGTACGTATAATAAACAGAAGTGAATGTGTATATGAATGTTTAAAAAAATATATATATATAAAACTAAATTAAAAATTATTATTTTTCCAGAGGAGCGTCGCGAGGCCGAGGTTACTCGTCGCGAGGCGGAGGTAGCTGTCCGAGAAGCTGCTCTTGCAGCGAGGGAGGCAGAGATTGAGCGAGCTGCTCAAGCCCTTCGCCGCAACGAGATACGGACTCCCGAGGAAATAGCGGCTCTAGCGGAGCTGCGTGATATCGACTGGGCGAACGAATGTAAGTATAGGGTTTAAATAATAATAATAACAATAATAATAATAATAATAAATTTAAAAAATTAAAATATTGAAATAAAAAAACTGTTTTAAACATTAAAATGTTTCTAATACGTTTCAGCTTCGATGGTGATGGACGACGCTGCGGACGAGCTCGCCAATGTGACGGCGAACCTCACCATCCTCGAAGATAGCGAGGAAGTCGCTGAGGGTGGCGACGCATCGGCTCAATGGCTGGGAAATGTGTCGGCTGTTGACCTACGCGAGCCGCTGGCGAACTCGACGCAGGTCGGTGGTGGCTGGGCAAGCCCCCTAATGAATACCACCGGTGCTTCGAGAGCGCTGTCACCGGTGGAGGCGTCAATGGTGGTGGTCGACAACGACAACGACAACGGCAACGGCAACGGCAACGGCAACGGCAACGGCAACGGCAACGGCAACGGCAACGGCAACGGCAACGGCAACGGCAACGGCAACGGCAACGGCAACGGCAACGGCAACGGCAACGGCAACGGCAACGGCAACGGCAACGGCAACGGCAACGGCAACGGCAACGGCAACGGCAACGGCAACGGCAACGGCAACGGCAACGGCAACGGCAACGGCAACGGCAACGGCAACGGCAACGGCAACGGCAACGGCAACGGCAACGGCAACGGCAACGGCAACGGCAACGGCAACGGCAACGGCAACGGCAACGGCAACGGCAACGGCAACGGCAACGGCAACGGCAACGGCAACGGCAACGGCAACGGCAACGGCAACGGCAACGGCAACGGCAACGGCAACGGCAACGGCAACGGCAACGGCAACGGCAACGGCAACGGCAACGGCAACGGCAACGGCAACGGCAACGGCAACGGCAACGGCAACGGCAACGGCAACGGCAACGACAGCGGCAGCGGCAGCGGCAGCGGCAGCGGCAGCGACAGCGACAGCGACAGCGACAGCGACAGCGACAGCGACAGCGACAGCGACAGCGACAGCGACAGCGACAGCGACAGCGACAGCGACAGCGACAGCGACAGCGACATCGACATCGACATCGACATCGACATCGACATCGACAACAACGACACCGTCAACGACAATGACAATAACGACACCGACAACGACAACGACATCGCTGACGACAGCTTACCACAGGCGCAGCGGCTAGCCGGTCGGGCTAGACGCACCACCGCCGGGTCTATGTCGCAGAGCGCGGAGGTACCAGCGGCTCGCATGGAGGACGAGCCGGTCGCTGGACCGTCTCGACAAGGATTGACACCATCACCACCGCCACCACCACCAGCGGACATCTCCGGTGAGTCGAAAATCACATATCGCGTAGAAACTAGACGTTGGTTCGATAGGTTTAAGACGGCGGGTACCGTGATGACGGTTAAAAGCCGCGAACCGCCCGCGGACACGAATCTAGTACAATGGCTAGAGGACGCCATGCGCGAATTACATACGCTAATCGGGAGCGGTAATGAACCAACCGATATGGTTGGTGTAAAATTTAGTTCGCACGCGTTCACGCGAGGGCCTTGCGGAATATCGTATCGACGGATAACCGATTTTCACTTCGAAAATTTGTTTACCGCGATAAATAGTATTGCGCAAAGTGCAGAAGGCTTCTCCATCGATGACTCGTTCGTGATTACGAGCAACATCGTCTCAATGCCAGTAGGCGATGGGCGGGTAAAAAAAGCCAACGGGGTCGATTTCTGGGCGAAGAAATCGGTTATTCGGTTCGAGAATAGAGACAACCTCTGTCTTCCACGGAGCATCGTAGCCGGGGTCGTTTTTGCGCAGCGTGGGCATGTGCGACAGGGAATTCTTCAGCAGCGCTGGAAAAACGTATGTACGCAGCGAGATCGCGGGCTTCAGAAAGACTTGGCATTAGAGCTAGTCACTGATGCTGGTATCGAGATTCCGCCAGCGGGGTGCGGTATGCCAGAGCTATTGGCGTTTCAACGGGTGCTCGCTATGGAAGGGATAGCTTTAGTAATCTTCGACCTCGAGTCTTTCGGTAGCAGTGAACCTGCGCTATTTGACGGTACGAATAACATACTTGAGTGTGTACACGACGTTGTACACACTGTTTATCTTTTGCACGACCGTCGCGAACGGCATTACGGGTTTATTTTAAATATAGCGCGAGCAGCAGGATCTGCGTTTTTCTGTGTACCGTGCGGAACCGCATACAATAGGATAACAGGCCATCCGTGTGGGCAAAAGTGTTGCAAGAGCAGTCCGCCGTGTGAACCCGTTGCCGAAAAGATACGCTACGAAGATTGCCTACGTTTCTTTCAAGGTAACGCATGCTTTGTTCGACATAAAGCGATCGGATCGCATGGACAGCAGACGCGCTTGTGTGACATGCTTCAGACGTGTAAGACATGTCTGAAGCAGGTCTATAGGAAAGACGCCTGTAAACATGTGTGCGGAATGTTCTTCTGCAAAACTTGCAATGAACAGAAGCCTGAAAATCATCAATGTTTCATGGCTCCTCTGAAACAGTCGAAAGAATGCGATAAGCCTGACTTATTCATTTTCTACGACTTTGAAACGCGGCAGGAACTCGAGGTCGAAGGTACGGTCGGGACATTTTTACACGAGCCGAACTTGTGTATTAGTCAGCAGCGATGTACCGAATGCATCAACAAGAACGATGATGTGTGGGAGTGTCAACTGTGCGAGGTGGACCGCGAAAAAATCTTTTTTGAAAATCCAGTAGGATCGTTCGTAGACTACGTTATGCAAAAAAGACCAAACGTCGGACGCATCGTCTGTATAGCGCAAAACGCTAAAGGCTTTGATGCGCAGTTCATATTGCGTTATATCGTCGAGGAAAAACGGGTCGTCTCTCAATTAGTTACTAACGGGAGTAATATTATGGCAATGAAAGTCGAGAAAGTAAAGTTTCTCGATAGTTTGAACTATTTTCATATGGCCCTTAGTAAACTCTCCTAAGCCTTTGGCTTAGGAGAAAATGTTTTTAAGGGAACGTTCCCTCATCTTCTCAATCGGCTGGAAAATCAGTTTTATATAGGGCCGCTACCACCTCTCGCTGCTTACTCTCCCGACACAATGTCGCCATCCGATAGAGAGGCGCTGATTAAATGGCATTCGGAAACGGTAGAATCGGGCTACGTCTTCGACTTTCAAAAGGAGATTGTAGCATACTGTAAAACAGATGTAGCCATACTCAGGACTGCGTGTGCGGCATTTCGTAGGATTTTTCAGATACGCGGTAACGTATGCCCATTCACCGAGGCGGTAACGATAGCCTCGGCCTGGTAACAAAGTTTTCCGGCGAAACTTTTTGCAGGAAGGTAAAATCTCGGTATTACCGCGAAACGGTTACCGCCGCAGTGATAGGCACTCGAACGTGGCTATCGAGTGGCTATTGTGGTGCGAGTTGCAATACGGTCGTGAAATCGCACACGCGGGTCGTGGTCGCGAACATAAATTAATCGACGGAACGCGCGTCGATGGCTATTTTAAAACAGATGACCGTTCCGAGCACGTCCTTCAATTTCACGGGTGTTTTTATTACGGTTGCGGTAAATTCTACACAGACCCGCGCAAGCGTAACGACGACTGGAACGGCAGCAATCTAAACGATCGTCTCCAGAGAACTCTAAATATTTCCACTCGCATTAAATCTCTCGGCTATACGCTGCACGAGATTTGGGAGTGTGAATATAGGAGGCTGAAGACTGATAATCCTGCGATCGCCGCGCATGTTAACGATCACGCGATATTAGCTAAGCCGCCACTAAATCCGCGCGACACGTTTTAAATCCTCACGTGAACGTAGTGATCGCGGCGTATACGACAGCACAAGCGAGGTTAAAGCTGTATTCGTATCTTGAACCTTTAGACAAGCGCGTCCTCTATTATGATACAGATTCGTTCATATATATAAGTAACGATAATACAGCGGCGTACGAACCGCGTCTTGGTAATCTTCTGGGAGACATGACGGACGAATTAAAAGGCTACGGTCGCGATAGCTATATTAAGCGCTTCGTCTCGGGTGGCCCCAAATTTTATGGTTATATTGTGAAAAAGGCTGATGGCAGTGAAGTCGCAACCTGTAAGGTAAGGGGGATCGGTCTCAATTATAAAAATGCTGAAAAAATTAATTTTGAGTCGATATGCCGGTTAGTTCGAGAGCCTAACACCAATATAACCGTAAAATTTGCGGCCATCCGTCGTGACGAATTTCATCAGGTAGTCACACGCCAGGAATCAAAAACCTGCAAGTCGGTTCTCATTAAGAGACGGCGATGGGGCGAGTACGATTCGCTGCCGTATGGCTACTTGGAATGAGCGCGGTAGAGAGAAATAAGCAAAATACTTTTTATTGTAAATACATTTTCTTTTTATAGTTACGTTTAATTTTAGGTGCAGGGTGTTTGTGGGATTCGTACCCAGATATATGGTTAGGACCATCCGCTACACCTGTAAATTTAGATGTAGAAAAAATATGGGCTGAAATAAATTAATTAATAAGTGATTATGTAAAAATTGTTGTAATTTTTTATTTTTGCTAAAAACCCCTCCTTGGATTCCTTCCTATCATACGCAACGATGAGCTTTTTTCTGCGTATGTATGTCCGCGCTACACTGTGGAGATTAGCTTATACACAGTGATATACGGGTGCTGCATACTATAAGCTTATTTTGTATGTAAGCCGCGGGCGCGCGGCGAGGGCGGCGGCGGCGGCAGCGGCGGCGGTGACGGATACCACTTTTTTCGGACCCCCAAAAAATAATAATTTTCCGAATACTGTTTCAGACCCTGATCTCTCGCTACGTTTATTTAGCGACAGTGTAGCCGAAGTTTTATATACCGACCTCATCGATTCTGGCTTCGTTGTAAGCCCCTGGTGATGAAAAGCACAAAGAAGAAAAAAATGTATATATATTGTGACGGGCCGTTTCGACCCTTCGGGTAGATCGAAACCCCCGCCGCCCAATAATAATGACGCCCTGGGATTCTTTAATTCCTCTGCTCTTACCGTTAGGCGCCAGGAAGTTGTTTCTACTCCCAACTTCCAAGAAGGTCGATTTTTCCTGATGTCCCCTTTCCTCTGTACTTCGTTACAGGGGTGCAGTCCGACGAGCTATTTCATATCTTCGAATATGCGAGCGGAAAATAAATACGAGCACCAACAATTTATAAAACAATGATAATCACACAATATATTTCCCAAATTCGTACAATGTAAAAACAAGATAAGAGAAAATAATAGGGTTTCAAATACAATAGTTCCCCTCTCGGAAACAACCGCGAAATCTTCACGGGGTACTCGAGTAATACGCCGGAGAGGCCGGCACGGCCGAGGAATCGATAGCACGACTTTTTATTACACCGGGAGAGACACTTCTCGTCCACGGAAATATTGCACAACAGAAACAATTCGGTTCTGCCTACCTTTACATTATTTCGACGCTGGACCTCGCGTCAATCCTGATCCCGAGTGAGCTCGGCCCTCGCTATCCTCGACTGACCTCTACGGCTTCGCCTCGATCGGCGATTAACACTTTCCTCGGAAAATTAGCCACGTCCACTAATATTTCCCACGTGAACTATTCCTATTTTACTCTCTATCCTATTCTGCTTCGGTCTCCTGCCGAACTTCTTCTCGGTGCGTCGCCGAATCCGTCCTATCTCGACTACTGTGTTCCCTAGACACTCGTCGACGATCGACTCTAGACGACTCTCGACTCTTGACCCTTGACTGCCGAAAATCGCTCATCGAGCCTCGATGTGTCGCGTGCCGGTGAGGAGAGGGGGCAACGCTCGCGAATATCGAGCGTCGCTTCACGTAGATCCTTCATCTAACGCTTCTCACGCTGTCTCTCCTCGCATCGTTGCCGAATTTCCCTGCAACGAATTCGAATAAACGGCAGCAACGCGCTCAATGATCTTCGCTTATCTATCGGCGCTCGGCGGGAGAGACGATCCAGCGGCTTATACTATAGCCTAACTCGCACGTTGCGACGACGGTGGTAACGCCTCATCACAATATATCTCTCTATATATATAAAGTTTCCGCCGCTGTCGCCGCCGCCGCCGTCGCCGCCGCCGTGTCAGGAATTGATACATACTTATGAGACACCCGGTATAAGAGACCCATCAGAAAAATATTGTCCCTCTAAGGAGGAAAAAAAAATATTCTAAGTCCCTCTAAAGAGGAAAAGAAAAATATTCTAAGTCCCTCTCAGGAGGAAAAGAAAAATATTCTAAGTCCCTCTAAGGGGGACTTAGGACGGAAAGTATTCTAAGTCCCTCTAAGGGGGACTTAGAATATTTTCGGTCGAAGGGGGCGGGGGGAATCCCCTTAGAGGGACTTAGAATATTTTTCTGAAGGGGGGTCGTGGGAGGGGAAAGTCAAAATATTCTAAGTCCTTCAAGGGGGGACTTAGAATATTTTTGGTCGAAGGAGTAATGGCGAATGGGGGGGGAGGGGGGGAGGGGAAAAATATTCTAAGTCCCTTCAAGGGGGACTGACTAAGTAAAAATACAAAAAAAAGCGGCGGCGACCTCCATTGGTGAAAAATTGCGGCGGTGATTACGCATTATTATAATGTTGATAAAAGAAAAGCGAGCGCGCGTAGCGCGCAAGCCCGGGGAAACTCTAGTATATATATATATATGTAAAATGTTTGTTTTTTTTTTAATAAATTTTTATACAAAAATGTATAAATATATATGTAAAATGTAAAATGTTTACTTTTATTTTTTTTTTATAATTTTTTTTTTAATACAATATATAACACTCTCGCATTCCACCACCCTTTCATTTATGAATATGGACCCACGCTGGAAACATCTCTTGACGTCAATTATCGCTGGCCCCACGGGGTGCAGTAAAACGTGTTTTGTTAAAAAATTTTTGAAACACCTACCATCCATGGCCGTCCATGAGTTTGCACGAATACTCTTTTATTATTGGCAGTGGCAGTGGCAGGATGGGTATAAAGACTACGGAAAAAATATCGAATTTTTAGAAGGTCTGCCTCAAAATTCCGACGTTGCTGGCGATTTTCGACCAAAACTCATAATTATGGACGATCTGATGCGTGAATCTTCAAACGGCAAAATAGTAGACATGTTTACTAAAGGTAGTCATTACCGGCAGTGATTACCAATGTAATCGCACTCACAAAACTCAGGAAAACTCATTCTCAACGGTTGTCGCACCGGGCGCAATCGCAAATCTATAGTGCATCCTCATTTGAACGATCTCATTCTCAGCACGTGGACTCGCCAAACTCGTACATACAATCGTGTACTCACCGACGCGATCTCAACGTTGTACGTGATACGTCCAAACTAGCGTTGTTTCTTTACTAGTTTGAAATATAACAGTTGTCTCCGTTATAATCGCACGAGCTGGTCAAGTGGGTGTTAAACAAACCTTTACCACACCTGGTGTCGATAAGGAGGACAACGATTGCTCCTTTTTAAAGCCTAAACTTGCGGAAAATTGCTTGGGATGGAGCCCTTAAGAGTGCTTGTTAAATGCGTGTCGTAGGGTGTAAACTAATTAGTAGAGGGTTCGGCGTCTCTCAGGCAAAAGAGAGATAGAGAGAAAATCTTCGGTGTGACGGCAGCTACCTGCCGTTTCTTGACCAGATGTCGGAACACGCGACACGGTTAAACGAGATTTGGTGGTCACTTTAAATCACTGGGTTGCGAGAATAAAATGAAATAATGCACGGTTGATAAATAAATAAACAGGTACTTACGGTAATAAACGGTGTTTTCCTGGTGTTCGTGGATATAGAACTTTCTTCACGTTGGTTTAATTCGAAAATGAATTTAAAGAAAAAATGATGTGTTTCACGGAAACGCAGGTAGAGTTAACACTTTTTTAATGTCACAAAAAATATGAGTAATACAGGTGATAATATTGAACAAAAAAAAACAATGGAGACCAAATGTCTATATGGTTGGAATTTCTAAAACTCGCGAAATACAATGTCAAATTATAAACTGAAGAACTAATTTCGTTTCTCTGAGTCCTGGATTTAATACTGAAAATTCGAAAGTCTGAAAGACAATCGGGTTAAAATTGAATTTCGAAACAATGGATAACTGATTTGAACTGTACTACTGTGGTATCTTGAACAAATAAATGAAAGAATATGCTGAACAAAACTGAAGGAATATCTTCCGATAATAACAAAAAAAGGTATGCTTATAAAACTGAAGGAATATCCTCCTCTAATAACAGAAAAACGTGTGCTCAAAAAAAACTGAAGGAAGTGTGCTCCTGAGCGTACAATTTCGGGGGTTTTTATACCATTTTCCTTGGTGACAAGTAGAGGGGATGTTGCTATGCGAGTGTCTTTTTGTATATCTATTCGGTATAAAATTCTGGTGCAGTAACGAGAAGATGAGGTGATGCTACCGGTCTCATCCCTGATTGGTCCGTGATCTTAAGTCCTTCTTTTACGCGTAATGCGTTTATCGGGCCCCGCGCCGTAGATGACGGGGTGGAGTATCGAAAAGTAAAAGGGCGCAGACGAGATCACGTAGGCATCAATCCCCTCCTTTTCTCGTTTCCGTTTTCCGGGAAGTCATTACCAGAAAGATTTTTGTTGGTATGCAGCCTTTTATGGCTAAATACTTTATATGTAAAAAGGTCGCCAGAGTTCCAATCGGACTATAGAATTTCGTCAACTGTCTAGACAAATAAAAACCGGTATTGAACAGTGAAAATACGCTCTCCTATGTCTTCTGAATTTTATACGTATTACGTGAATTATAACATTTGTAGTTTCTCGTAAGACTCTTATAACCAGGACTCGCTTATTCCTAGCAGAAATGAATATAATAACGAAAATATAATAATGAATATTATTGATATAAACCATAACCTATTATCGGGAACTAATTATTTAGTACTCGATTAGTTTGTACTCGTCTATCTGGATAATAATGCAAAAGTATAATTCTATATTACTAATAAACTCAATAAAAGAAAAAGTAATAAATCTTTTCCATGTTATTTCGCCCAGGGGCGTGCCATAGAAAAGACTTTCCTCGGCAAATGCTTTACCGTTAACTCCTTCAGTCATTTGTTTAAACAAATGGCGTACCAGTTGTCCACGGCTAAGAATTTCTCGAAGGTCGAACTAAATTAATAGGGTACGTGTAGTAATTTCTTTACAGTCGGAGAGTTTATGGACAAGTTTTCTGCCTGTTGCGAGGGGACTCCTTTTCGTTACTCGGCGGTTTTGTGCCTGAACTGTCGAATGCCAAACGTTGTATAATTTTCATAAGGTGAAAATCCCTTTTTAGTCACTCACTATAACAATAGGCAAAGAGTGCCTATTGAAATGACCATCTGTTGCTCTTTGGAGTCTGTCGGTGGGGTTACTCCGCAGCGAATACTCCAAAAAACTTTATTTTCCACCATTTGCTTCGATGTACCTCCAACATCATGTGTTGTTAATTTGGAGTGATTCCAATGACTGGTAATATTTTTTTTCGCCTGTGGTTGAATAAAAATACCTTTATTACTGAAATTATCTTCTTAGACGTCCGTATCACAGTGTAACTTTGGACTGTGCGAAGCAATTTTTCTCTTCTTCGCAGGGATGATGTATCATATCATCACCATTGTGCACATTCATTTTGAAGCCCCTGCGAAGCATTTGAATATTTGCTTAACAAAAAAAATTCATTTTTGCTTCGACAAGTGTCCGTACGGTGCTGTAACTTTAGACTGTGCGAACCAATTTTTCTCTTCTTCGCAGGAATGATGTATCATATCATCACCATTGTGCACATACATTTTGAAGCCCTTGCGAAGCATTTGAATATATGCTTAAGAAAAAAAAACCATTTTTGCTTCGACAAGTGTCCGTACGGTGCTGTAACTTTGGACTGTGCGAAGCAATTTTTCTCTTCTTCGCAGGAATGATGTATCACATCATCACCATTGTGCACATACATTTTGAAGCCCCTGCAAAGCATTTCAATTTTTGCTTAACAAAAAAAAATCCATTATTGCTTTGACAAGTATGCGTACGGTGCTGTAACTTTGGACTGTGCGAAACAATTTTTCTCTTCTTCGCAGAGGTGATGTATCATATCATCACCATTGTGCACAATCATTTTGAAACTACTGCGAAGCCTTTAATGAGGTGTTTTGAATTTTGTTCTGCTAAATGTTCATACGGTGCTCCAATTATGAAGTCTACGAACCTATTTTTTTCTTTTTCGCAGCATTATTTTATTTTATGAAAAGCACTACGCACAGCAAATTTGAAGACATTCTGACATTCCTTAGTATTTTTATTCTCTAATTATTTTTAGTGAGGAATTATTTTTAAAGGTTATATTATTTTAATTTTCCAAAAAACAATTTTTTATCATGTCACAAACGAAAATTTGGTTGCGAAAAATGAAATACGAAATATCACACATTGATTGCCAAATATTAATCCTTTTTATTTCGAAAATAATATATTTTGAACGAATATCATTCACAATATTTTGTATACGTTATTCACATTCATAATAAAAATAAAAAATTTCGTGGGTGAACTGAAAACTTGGTTATAATTCCACAAAGAAAAATCATCGAATATCCAACATTATTGCAATTTTTCAAATAAAATTGAAAACAATCGCGGCCATTTATTTTTTTCCATTAATTCTATCTGTCAAACCTTGGAAGCCGACGATAATTCGATAGCAGACATGATAAAGTTTGCATACGCCGCGACGTTGGTATTCTGTGTCGGGATGATTTGAATCGAAAATAAAAATCTTATTGTTTTCTCATTGTTTAATGTATATAACTTTAAATATTGGGAAACTGCAGTTTACTTTTTTCAAATCTCTAACAATTTTTCGAAACAAAAATCAATTGTTATCAATTGTTGTTGTTGTTGTTGTTAATTCAATTGTTTCAATATACTTATCTCAAAACAAAATAAACCGATAGAAAAATAAAATTTCTCGAATTTCTCGTCTGCAATGTTTTACTCTCTGACAGTGACAATAACCAGTGAATTGATTTCATCTATTATAGGGAAGAGAAAAAATGCTTAAGGTGTTATAACCGAATTCTCTTATAGATCGACAGTCTAAGAGTCCTCGCCGTCGAATTCATCGAGAAATTGATTTTTTTTTATTTTGGACGCATCAAAGACACTAGAACTTTATTTTGAGCAGGGTACTACTTCCTCTTCAATACACGAACCAAGACGATATCTATGTTCGTTCTCGAGTTATAATTTTTTTTCTACAACAATTAATATCAAGTAAATTTAATTGAAAATCGTATCAAAAAGCAATTTTTCTTAATATTCAGCTCCAATACTTCGGGTCCTGTCCAGAGGCTATAATAAAGTGATTTTATGTATTTTAGGGAAGAAAAAAACATTTACACAGATGCATTTAAAGGGGACAATAGACCTGTTGGTAAATGGTAATGGTGTTCGTGTTGGTAAATATTTTTTTGTGTTGATTTATACTCATTTAATCTGGTCATAAGTGTTAAGCCAATAAAACGACCTTTACTGAATATCATTTGATTCGTTACATTAATTTGATCAAGTTCTACGTGATGCAATTCGTTATATTGTTCGTAAAACAAAAAGGAAATATCAGTTGTAAATAATAATAATCAATTCGTATAGAAACGAAATGTTTATATTCGATGAATGTTAAACTGTGAATCAATTTAAATAAGTGATAAATGATTTTCCGCCATACGTTCTTCCGAGATGAAACGAGCAGCGCGACGTATAAACATATTCGATATGCAGCGCATAACGCAAAGTGTAATCATACTCGATACGGAGCGCGTAGCGCGACGTGTATTCCTGTGAGTGCCTTAAAAAATGTCCCAAAGGGACATTTTTCGGGGGGTTTGGGGGGCGGAGCCCACCAACAAGAACCTCTGCGCCCGCAGGGCGCTGAGGCGCTTGTCGTTTTTATAATGGTATCATTCTCCGTGTAATTACCACCACGTACTTAATTAATACCGTAAGGATAAACACAGGCGTTCAAGAGAGCAAATCCTGGGGGTGAATTGTTTATTATTATTTCTTTTTAGGTGGACTATATTCTCAGTTTCGTTTCTCTATTTATCATTACTTTCTTCTTCAGAAATCTGACCTCTATTGCTTTCCGATGTGTTATAATGAGAGGAATCCGAGGTTTACTAATTATTTAAGGATTAATTAATTAAGATTTAATAGAAGAAGTTTCCTTCTTCCTGCAAATATCAAGGTCATGAGCCCCGTCTCCTTTGTTTTAGCTTGTGGAGTTCGGTTCAACTTAAAAGACTGTTTAAAGCGTTTCCCTTAACGAGGATAACTTGTCGACCCGATTGTATGTATCTAAAACCCGACGGTTTTAATCGACTGTCTGTAAATTCCTCCCTGAATGGTTTCGAGCCATGGTAAAATAGATTTACTGATCTACGGGAAGGTAGTCGATATCGATACTAGTAGGTCCCAATGGTAACTGTCAGCGGGCAGCGTTTCTTTTAATTCCTTTTTGGGACTCTAGGGGCGCGCTCGGGAGAGGGGTCAGAGACCGTCTTTCTCGACCTCCGCCTGTGAGGCCCGGATCTGTTTTACCCTGTTTCATCGGTATCGACTCGCTAAGGTAGAACAGCGATTTTGGTAAGACTCTGGGCTAGCTCGACACTGATTAAGCAGTAGGTAAAATAGATGTTGTTAATGAAGAATTTTTAGATCAGATTCCCCTTTTTACTTTCACAAAGAAGTTTAGGCTCAACTGCTATTGAAGGTAAAGCAGAAAATAAACTATGCGTTACGCTGGACGTAACACCTCCCCCCCTTAAGCCGATTATTAGGGGAAGCCTAATAATCGCCTCCGCGGCGCGGGGTGAAACTGAAAATTTTTTGGATTGCGACTTGTTTTCTCTTGGCTCTATGTTTATTCTTAAAGATATATTTCTTGATATATATATTTTAATTCTACCATTATTTCCTTCCTTAAGGATTTACCCGAATATAATTCATAGAGTAATGTATTCACTTTCCGTTTCTCATATTCTGAAGTATTAAAAGTTACTACGCTTGTTGTTATATATGAATGCGTGGGTGTTTGTATGTGCATGTGTATGTGTGCGTGTACGTTTTTTTTTTTTTTTTTTTTAATTTTATAGAGGAGGTTTGAAAATGCATTTACGCATACCCGAGTGGGTTATGTGGGACTCGGCCATTCCTGGCAATACCCACTAAAACATTCCTCCTCTCGACTGTATTCCCCCCCGCGGAAACCGCCCAAAAGGCTTTACTTCGCGAGGGGCAGTCTAAGCCTCAGACGGCCCTTCTAGCACGCGCTCTGATGTTAGGCGCGTACGCCTCTCCGTTCTTCCATCTTCCTGATGAAATTCAGCTTCTCCACAATGGACGTGGCGAGGGTAACCATCGCGTCCCAACCATCCTGTGAGCCAAGCAGTCACCTTCCCATGCCTTCAGGCGTCATGGATCCTCCCCATGACGCTCGGAATCGCTCCCGGTCATCGGCGAATCTCGGGCAATAGAAGAGGACGTGTTCCACGTCCTCGTCGATCCCAGGGCACACCGGGCATTCCGCGCTATCGTACACGCGAATACGATGTAGGTAGCTGCGGAAGCAGCCGTGCCCGGTGAGTACCTGGGTCAGGTGGAAAGTTGTAAGTCCACCGTGCCTGCTCGTCCACGCTCTCACATTAGGAATCACGCGATGGGTCCACCGACCCTCGCCTGCTGAATCCCATCTCTGCTGCCATTCTTCGAAGGTTCTGCTGGACCATCGATCATCACCACGCTCTTGATCGTCGCCATCAGCACCAGTACGCCTACGCTCACGGTACACCCTGGCCCTCTCGGCTGCCAGTAGATCAACAGGAGGCAGTCCTGCGATAACCGAGACAGCGATGTCAGACACGGTTCGATACGCTCGGGCCACCCTTAGCGCGACAGTCCGGCAGGCCCGTCGGCATGTGGCTCCGTAACTCGCATTGGTCTTCATGGCACCAGCCCAAATCGGAGCCCCGTAGAGAATTACGGAGCTCACAACAGAGGAAAGAAGGAACCGTCGCGGCTCCTTCGGTCCCCCGATGTTGGGCATGATGCCCGCTAGCGCTCGCGCAACCCGTGATGCCTTCGAACCCGCGTTCAGAAGATGTTCTCTGAACGACAGCCGCGGATCCAGGATGACACCGAGATATTTCAACGTGTCTGCGGTCTTGATCTTGCTATGACCGACCGTGAATGTGGCGTACGCCCTCTTCTTCGTCCGAGAGATGAGCACCGCCTCAGTCTTCTCGTCCGCCAGACTCAGCCCATGGTCGCTCAAGCAGCCAGCTACTACCTAGATTGATTCGTCTCCGAGGTGTTGCACCTCATCGATGGTTTTCGCGACGACGACAAGGGCGACGTCGTCCGCAAAGACCACCATCGATACCCCGTCTGGAAGCGGCTGCCGAAGCAGGCCATCGTACAAGACGTTCCAGAGGAGGGGCCCTAGGACCGAACCCTGTGGCACGCCTCCTGTGATGTTATAGGAGTGCGTGCCGGCGTCGGTGTCGTAAAGCAGGGTCCGGTCCGTCAGGTAGCTCGAAATGACTCTTCGCAGGTAGAGCGGCACCTTGAGATCTTGCAGGGCCAGCAAGATCTTGTCCCACCTGGCCGAGTTGAATGCGTTCCGGATGTCCAAAGCGATGATGGCACACATGCGCTTTGTACACCGGCTGCCACTGATGGCGTCCGTAGCTAGCGCCACAACCCGGCCGATGGCATCCACCGTTGAGCGACCCTTACGAAAGCCGAACTGGTTTTCAGACAGGTCTCCAGCTCCCTGTATGGCTGCCTCTAGCCTGGCACATATGACTCGTTCGAATAGCTTCCCGGTTATGTCTAGCATGCACAGCGGTCGGTACGAGGAAGGTTCGTCCGGGGGTTTGTTCCCCTTGGAGAGAAGGACCAACCTCTGTACCTTACACTGTGCCGGGAAGCATCCTTCGCGAAGACATGCGCTGAATGTATTCCCAAAGATATCGGGAGCATTCAGCACAGCGGTCTTCACGGCCAGGCCAGGGACCCCGTCCAGCCCTGGAGCCTTACGGACGGTGATCCTGCTGGCAGCCATCTTCAGTTCGTCTTCCGTGACGTCTGGCGTCTCGGCTGCACCATCGTCTACCATCAAACCGGTCTCGGCACGCCGCTTCCGGTGTTCCGGGAAGAGGTGTCGGACGACCCTGTCGAGGAAGATTGGACACGTTGGAGCGGTGGCACCTCTGGGCTTGATCTTGTTCATAACCGTTTTGTACGGTCGGCCCCAAGGGTCACTGTCCACTTCCTGACAGAAGTCCAGCCAGCACTTTCGCTTAGAGGCCTTGATGGCAGCCTTGAGGCGTTTCCGCATTATTTCATAGGCCGCAGCCAATTCCTGGTATTGCGGCCTATGAACAGCTCTTTGGTGCAGCCTACGTGCTCGGAAGCACTCTCGGCGTATCTCTGCGATGTCCTCGTTCCACCAGTATACTGGTGGACGACCACGAGGGTTGGACTTCGCGGCCATGGAGGCATCGCAGGCCACTATGATGGTTTGCGAGAGGCTTCGAGCTCGTTCCTCGGGCGTTCCCTGCACTGTCGCTCCCTCTAGCATGCAGAGAAACGTCTCCCGGTCGAAGGTGCCGGGTGCCCATCTCTCTTTTTTGCGTCTGCACGACGCCCCTGCTGTCCTGCTGGTCAGCTGGAGCTGGTATACCAGGGCGTGGTAGTCGCTGCCCGTGTACCGATCGCTAACTTTCCAGTCGAGCCCTTCCCTCATCAGTCTAGGATCGATGAAGGTCAGGTCGATAATGGAGGTCCTGCCGCCCTTTGAAAAGGTTGGCTTGGACCCGGTGTTAGCGATTCCCAGCTCCAGTATTGCGAAGGCCTCGAGGAGGGCGCGACCGCGGTGATTGGTGCTCGCGCTGCCCCACTCCGTCGCCCATGCGTTAAAGTCCCCTCCGATGACGACCGGCAATCGGGAGGGCCTAGCACTGTCGACGATGGCATCCAGGGATCTCAGGTATTCGTCGGTGGTATCACTGGGTGGAAGGTAGCAACTGTATATTCTTATACCAGCCACCTCCACCCAAGTGAAACCGGGCCGAGGGGCGGCCATCTTGTTGGATATATGGAGGTTTCCGCATACCCAGATGGCCGCCTTGCCGGTCGAGTCCCCTACCCAGTTCGGTTCACTGAGATCCCTGTACTCCTCGTTGACGATGACTACGTCTGCCTTCTCTTCCCTGACCAGCTGAAACAACAGGTCCTGGGCCACAGCGCAGTGGTTCAGGTTTATTTGGAGCACCTTAGCCATTGCTGGTCGATGCCCCAACCTCCTGCACTGCCTGTCGCCTGACTACGCAGTCTACAGCCCTGTGACCATCTTTGCCACACCGGAAGCACTGCGCCGACCGGTCGACCTCGCTCTCGCAGTCTTTCGCCAGATGCCCAGTGTCGTGACACCTGAAGCAACGGGAGGATGTTTGGCGCGGCCGAACCCGGCAATTCACCCATCCAATCCTGAGTCTTCCGCTTTGCAACAACTTCTTTGCTGCTGCAGCGGGAAGCAGGACGCTAGCCGCCTGGGTGCCACTGTAGGAGTTCCTGAGTTTAATATCTTCAGGGGTTACTGCTCCTTGCCCAATCGCCGCAGTGATAGCCTGTGCCACCTCTTCTACGGTTGTGGCCTCGTCCATGTCCTTGATAACCAGGACTTCCCTATGAGTCAGCGTCTGAACAGCCGCCGACTCTCCATCTATATACATAATTCTCCATCTCGGGTCCGCCTGATGCGGGTCACCCTATCCCCCAGAGGTTTGAGGTCCGGTGTGGCTCGAACTCTGCGAAGAATGTCAGCATACGACACCTCACCCGTTGCCTGGATGTGGATCGCATCAGGACGGGGGGGTCTAAGCGAAACCTTGGGCTTTGCCTGCCTTTGGGCGCGCCTGCCGGACTCTTCTATTGACAGCGGCTGCTGCTGCTGTTTTTTCTTGCCCCGTTTGACGACTGTTGCCCAGTCGGGGTCTTTCTGCTGGGCAACTGGCTGCTGTCTGGCTTCAGCTAGCCGGGGCGGATCCCTCTCGGGCGTCGCCTCTCTCTTCTTCTTCTTCCGCTTCTTCCTCGCCGGCGGAGACCTAGGCGGCGAGAGGCGCTCGCGGTCGAAGTCTCCGTGGGGCGCCCGGTCGTTGCGGAAGAGAGGCGACGTTTGGCTCGACCTCTCCTTGCTCGGTCGAGCTGCCCGGGCTGGGGTTGCCGCGGGCCGCGCCGCCGCAAACTCTTTCAGCGCCCTTAGGGTGCCCCGTGCTTTGACTTTAAGCTCTGTATGGAGGTTCTTCTTCTCCAGAATGAACCCCACCAAGGACTCAAGTTCCTTTGTTAGGCGCTGAAAAGCCTCTTGAGCCTTCAGCGTCACGCTCTCACCACCTGCGTCACTTGTAGCATTAGATGCTACAGAGGCCGAGTGACCAACCTCTGTAGTACTGCGGTCGCTAGATGACGACGTCCCGGGGCCCGCTTGCTCACCCCCGACGGACGCCGGTACTGGGGATCCGAACCCCTGCACCGTAAACGTTAAATCCTTCGTACTTCCCATGCCGATTTGTTAACGGGGTTTCTTCCCCGGATCTGTTTGGTCCGCGGGAGGTATTTTAATTGCCTCCTACCCTCTATATCTAGAGAGCGTTCCCCGATCCGCCACCTGAGGATGCGCCACGTAGGGGTTTCAGTTTCCCCCCGTGGAGTGTGCGTGTGCGTGTACGTGTACGTATGTGTATGTGTATGTGTGCGTGTACGTGTATGTATGTATATGCATTTGTTCCTCTTATTTCCTATTAATTTTATATGTTTATTATTCTAATTCTTATCTTTAATGATGATTGTTGTAGTTGAGTGGTGTTATAAATTGAGCGGTTCAAGTCGTAACCGTCTGCGGCCTTGAACCTCCCTTAGTAATGCGTCCACCGTTGGTATCATTTCTCGGACGTATAACCGTTGTTCGTTTGCTTGTTGAATCTTTGCGTCCTCCTTGGTCATGATGTATTGCGAACTTTGACCTAATGGT
The DNA here is from genome assembly GCA_964006125.1 of Cryptus viduatorius. Taxonomy (NCBI): domain Eukaryota; kingdom Metazoa; phylum Arthropoda; class Insecta; order Hymenoptera; family Ichneumonidae; genus Cryptus; species Cryptus viduatorius. Next base: position 3,847,777 of record OZ023221.1, on the reverse strand, counting down.
AGTAATAAGTCATATTGTAAGATGTAGGTTGTGCCTCCGATGATTGCTGATTCCGATTCCTCAGGTATTAGTGCGATCCATTCTTCCAGGATGCTAACGGGCACGTCCTTCCATTCAGGGGGTACGTAAACTCCCGGGATGAGACACCAGTAGTATGATCTGCTGTGGTTTGTGTAGGAGTTGTCGACGGTCATGATTAACTGGTATTGGACCATCTCCTGCGGATTATAGATGGGAGTATTCGCGTAATTCGTTGTTGACGATTAGTTGTCCTTATTATAGATGTATAGGTATGTGGTTATTTTCCTCGTGCCCCTTTTTTGTGTTATATATATATTTTTCCTCTTTTTCTTTCTTCCTTTTCCTTATCCCTTAAAATTTACGAGGTAGTAAAAGGTTTTGTTCGAAGAGTTTTCTCCCTTTTCTTTTCATTCTCTCTCTATCTCGCCTTTCCCTTTAAACGGCGGTCTCGAGTCGAGGGTACGGGGTCGTGTATGCGTTCTCACTTCGTTGGTCGAAGGGTTCCACGTATTCTCGTACTAGTTTCGGGAAGGGTCCTGTTCTTTCTTTTGGGACTGGAGAATCCCGTTGGGCGATCTTATCCTTCAATCGGTTGCTCTTTCTATCGACTTGTACTGCACGAGGGGGTGGTGAGGGGAACCTGATGACTGGCCGACAAGGTGGTGTGTCGATTTCATCCTGATTGTCAAGATGCTTATATCTCCCGTATCCTACGTATTCTATGGAATGCGGGTTCTGTCCATAAGGAATTATGGTATCACGATCCCAATAATAATCAGTTCCTCCGAGTTCAATTGGTTGTTCGGGATCAGCGCCTAATCTACGCGCCCACAACGATCGAGTTTTATCGGTGAGTCGTCTCCACTCAGGGGGTACCCAAACGTATCGTCGTGGTTGTACAGTCCGTGGCAATCGCATGCGCCAATAACACACCACATTTTCCATACCCAGGCAGGGCGGGATTGGGTTGCGATTCAGCGTGATGGATAAACGGTCGGTTTCGTAGGTCAGCCTTGGTTTATTCCATATGGGTGTAGTTTCGAAGAAATTTGGCCATCCGTTTCTCCCGTGGATAGGGACCGTCCGGTAGTCTTGCCGTGCCGGTAGAAGTACATCAATGGTCCAAAAGTATTGAACCCTTCCTAACACGATGTCCTCGAATGGTCGATCGCGTAACTGATTGACCCAATTTTCCAATCGGTCGGGAGTTAAGGCCCTCCACTCCGGTGGGACGTACAGCACGATATCCTTTTTTGCAATGTCGATTCGCAACGCCAACTTCCAATAGCAATAGAGCCTCGTTGCTCCGGGTTCTAAGCATACTCGTTTCTTCCGTCCTATTTCGATGGGAAGTATTTCGTCGGGATTGGCGGGCCTCGCACTTACTCCCACATTATCGAATTGCCTTCCATTTCTACATGTGCATCGAAACATGTTGGTGATACTAACACATACAGACAATTGATGCATTAATTCTTAAGTATATTTGAACATATTTTATATATATATATTTTATTATTATTATTATTATTTTCTTATTTTTTTTTTTCATTTTTTTTTAATTATTTGTTTAAGATTAGTCTACTTTTCCTCTTTTTTTTTCTTACTTATAGGGCAGAAGCATTATTTTATTAGTTTAAGCCTTATTCGGGGTTTCCATGCACATAGCTCATGAAAATAGTCCCGAGAATGCGGTAAAGTTCTCAGCATATGGCTGGCATTATAGTGCATTAGAGAGTTTATAACGAAACGAAGTTGTTATATACGTACTTCTTCCGTTCTTTTTTTTGTTGCTTACTTGATATGTTAGTTTCCTAGTCTCGTTATTTATAGGTTTTCCTTTTTTTTTTCTCTCTCCTTCCTTTTTTTATTGTTGTTGTTTCGTATAGTCGTGAAACTCGCGTAGTGAGGATCGAGAGCAAGATGGACGCGCGGGAGAGGGGTCAGGGCAATTAAATAAATTTACCTCGAAAGACGCATTACAGGTATTCGAGCGTTGTCTTTATTTCACTATACAATTCGAGAGTACCGCGTAGAGTGATAAAATACCTGTCGAGTTCTTGAGCGCTCCGCGTGATAATAAATCGACGGTGAGACGCGACGCCGTTGAGTCGACCGTTGAACTGTCCGTTGGCGATGCCGAGAGTAGCTGAGTCGTTGAGATTCTCCTCGATGAGCGCTCCTGTTCGCGAATATGCGTTGAGTTGTCGCACACACCTCTTCCACTATCACTGAGCTGATCGCGAGAATATTCCGATGACGAGAAGACCGAGAGAACGTCCGAGAATATCCGAAAACCGTAGAGACGCGAGAACGCACGTGGAGTTCGCACAATGCCGATGCTGATAATGGCCGCCGTCGTCCCGTGCCGGTAGTCTCGTCTCTTTCTCGTCGAGCAGCGGCAAGACGACGGAGCCGCGCGTGCGCGAGTATCGATCAGTGATCGATGCCGGAGCGTGCTGCCGCGCTAGGAGAGCGCGGCAGTCCGGAAAATGAGCGACCGTTCGCAACAGTTGTGTATATATTTTTTTTTTTCCCTTTTTTTTTTCGTTTTCTGGTTTTCCTACGGTATCTTAATTGGCTGATCTATTTCCTACATATTTTATATCTCCGCTCTCTTTTTTTTTATTTTCCTTTTCTCCTTATTAATATTATTATCATTATTATTATTATTTTTACTAAATTCTATTTTTATTTAATGATTGTAAAGTTATGCGAGGTAGAATTCGTTTTTCCTCTTTTTGTTCTCCCTGTATTTTTTTCTAGATTATAATTCAGGGATAGTACGGGGTGCGATAAGTGTCAAGCCATTTCCTTTGCTATATTCGTGATCAATGGAGAACTCCACTCCGTAATCAATGTTAAGTTTGCACGTGAAACATTTTTTTATTTGTTTCACACAGTCGGTGCAAACAGTGGCGTGATGACAGGGCAAAATCATTATTCCAATACTTTTCTTAAAGCAACGATGGCATAGATTATTATTGACTACTTTGTTCAAAGTGCCAATGGATGGACAGATGTTTACGTTCGGGTGGTATCTGTGAGCCCGAAGCCTTTGCTGACGGGTCAATGTTATTGTCTTTGACCTCTTCAAGAATCGTAGCCTCCTGTTTCTTTTCCTCGTTGGCTGCCTCGTTCAATGTCGGTACCTGTCTACCTGCTTGGTTCTGTCCCTTGCCTCCTGCTTCTCTGATAAATTTATTTATGTCCGTTGTATATTTTCGGAGGTTTGCTAGACACGCGGCCCATTTAACCGTATCATCCGCTTTCTTTAGTTCGATTGATTCTTCCAATAACTTTGATAGTTCGAAATCATGATTATAAGCCGGTTGGATTCCGGATCTCCGTTGAGCACGCAAGAATCTGCATTTCGAGAACCATTTGGCGTGTTGGCCCATTGCTGTGTCGGTAGCCTGCCAATCGGTCAATCCTCCCCCACAATAATAACATATTGTTTCGTCAGACTTTCCCGTGGCAAAGAAACCAGCTGCTGCAAGGCTTTCCTTTGATTGCGGTGATGATGTTCGCCAATTCGCAAAACTTTTCAAGCGTTTGACATAAGCAGCGTATTCCGGATAGGTGGGTCCATCCTCAGGAGAACGGGTAATCCGATCGGCCTTTTGCGATCCGGGGCTTTTGGTATCATAGGGTCCTCTCGGTGCGCGTGCAGCAGGTATAACGGAAGGAGGCACTCCAAGGGGTACATTACCGCAGGGAATCCTTCGCACGAATCGGCATTTATCTTGCCATCTCCGATGTTCTAACAGGGGCTTGTCGTCAGCTTCCCATTCGCTTATCGTCAGTTTACATTCAAAACATGTAGTTTCATCTGCCTGCCCGGTGTAATAAAATCCTGCGGCTGCCAATTCTTCAATTGATACTTTTGGTTTCGGCCAGAGTGTAAAACTGAGTAGCTGCGTTTCTTCTAAACGATAGTCCGGACCGATGGTTTGTTGGTTCGTCGTCATTTTCCTTGGAGTCGCTTGTATTTTCCTGCTCCTTTTCTTCAGTTTGTTTCCTTTTATTTCTTCTCAGATTGAGGGATTCCGTTGATTTTTCGATTTTATGTCGTTCGCGTCCTCTGGATTTTGAGCCTCCTTTAAGCAAAAATACCGATTAGAACCTGTTGAGTTCGTAACAGTATGTAGGGAAATTCGGGATTATCATTGTGGTGCGTGTATATATGTATAAAATATATTATCATTCATATTTTTTTTTTATATTTTCTTTCGGAGGGAGGCTCATTATTGTGTTACCAGGAGTCATCTCCGTATTATTATTTGCGCGAGGGATGGTATTGTAGATTTTCCTTATTCTCGCCTCTTCATCTCTTTCCCTTTCTTTTACTTGTTTGAACGTCTTTCGAGAGAGAGGAACATCTGCCTTCTCTCGGGGCATGGTGTATGAACAAGGACTCTCTTTATTTTCTCGAGGGTAGGATATATTTTTGTCTCTGGTTCGTCGCCTGCCGCTACCTCCTTGTTAACGGTGGCTTTTAATAACGGGGAGGATTCTACCTGGTCCTGTGTAGCTGACTCTTGTTTCTTCCTTTCCTGTCGCGTGGACTCTTGAGGAATTAGTTCTAGTGGAATGCGTTCTCGCGGTTTAACTCTGGGCATTGTCGCGAAAGGCGGTATCGATGCCGGCGGAAGTGATGTTAATTCCTTTGTTTCCATTCCGTGTTCCAATAGACTCATTTTGAGTGGTTCGTGGAAAGGTCGAGGAGTTTTATAATGATCGTCCTCCCTCGTTGATTTACTACTTCCCGCCTCATTTTTGCGCGGAAGGGTTGAAGTTTCGGGACTAAAATAGGAAGGTAGTGTGGTCCCTTGATGTGTAATTACAGGTACATGATAATGGTGATACAATGCCTCGGGCTGCAGGGTTTGTTGGAGGTCACGAATTCTTGGATCAAAACCGAAATGGAACGGTTCTAAGTTGAAAGTAGTCCTGTTTCCTTCGTTTTCAGCGTAGTAGCTCGGCGGCTTAGGTTGCAACGGAGATTTATTGGTGGGTTCTTCGTCGATATTTCCATCTTCCCCGTTGTCCTTAGGAGGTTTCCTTCCCAGATGCAGTAATAGACTTGTTACCGAATCCCATATAGCTCCGATAAGATATAATGACCATCCGTATACCGTGTGTAAAGCGTATCCATGGATTATCGTATCGATAATTTACTTTACTCCTCTGCACAACATTACGATGCCAATTAGACCTGCGCTAAACGTACCGAAGGTCGAGAAGTATCCCCATGATTTTTCCCAAGAGCTTTCGATTATTTTATTTATTGCCTGTTCGTCAATTAAATTGGCAATAGTTCCTCCTTGAGTAATGGTGGGTTGTCCTGCTATTCCTCTCGCGACGGAGTTTAAAATAGCGGGGCGTTCAGCGGCAAACATAATATGTTCTCGTAATTCATCCAGGTCCTTTTGCGTATATATGCCACTGGTAGCAAGTGCTTGTGGATTACGGTATGTCCAGGTGTGTTCGGAAAGAGGTTTAAGTACGGTTGGTGGTGTTGCATGGATGGGTCGCGGTTCGAGCGAATACCACTCTCCTCCAACACGATACATAGACGGCACAAGGGTATTACAGGTGACCTGAGTTCCGGTCTTCTTGAGTAAATGTGTGCGAGGTGTGAGATGGTAGGAGTGGTTTCCTACCTCGACAGGTAGCTGAGTGTAACACTCCCGTGTCTCTCTGATTTTTACCTCTTTTGGTATGCATTTCACGATATGGGCTACTTCCCCGGATAATGCGGCCATATATCCTGGTCCTTTCATGATGTTATAAGCGTATTCGTCCGGTGATTGTTTTGCTAGTCCTATGGTGTTTTCCAAAACCCGTCTCTCGAGATTACATCTCTGTGTTAATATATCCACATACATTTGTTTCATTTGTGTTCGTATGTATTTTTCTACGTATACGAATTTTGAATTTACGTATGCGAAGAGATCGAGATTGTTTACAGACAATGGTTCCTTTTTTATGAATGGATCTCCTTTGCGGATTTCTACAATTAGTAGTTTAGGATGTTCTGTTCGAATTAATGTGTATCCACACAGATTTGTCTTTCCGTTGGCTGTTAGTGCAAAAATCACATCTCCTTCTGTTAATGAATACATTGTTTGTTTGTATGTGGTGTCGGTGTCGGTGGTCCGTTTGGCGGGGCCTTCGTAAAGCACACCGTACCGTTTGGAATGACAGCTGTCCTCAGGGTAAGGCTCCCAAAAGGTATCGCATCCGTCAATATCGACGCAATGACCCTCACTAAGCTCACACCGCATACCTGATCTTAAATGAATTCTGTTGGTATCTACATCGACGTCCGCAGAGTAATCACGGAGAGAGATCTTAACCGTGCCTTTTGCGTATACTTTTTCCCAATTTCCGTAGGGGTCAGAGTAATATACCCCTTCACACGATGCATCTTGATTTACAGTTCCGGCTATCGAGATGGGACGCATTATTGTGCCGTTAAGCATTGCTCTATATATTTCGGTTTGTCCAACTTTAATTTTCCCTGTCTTGTGAATTTCGGAACAAGCGTCTCGCGAAAGGGTATCGATATACGCATATTCTCCGTTGGGTACGTCCATCCCATGCGACCACATGTCGCATCGGCGAATTACGCGATATATTTCGACTTTACATTGTCGTACTTGTATAGAAGAATATTGATTTAATTGTAATAGTTGGATGTGGACCGCGGTTTCGTTCACTTCCTGTGTAGGAATGTCGCATTCGCCGATCTCGAGGAGTGATACAGTTGTAATATTCAAAGTGGCACCGGTGCAATCGTATCCGATTATTCCCTCCACCGGGGGTAGGGAATATAGCAGGAGTAAGAACGCTATTCCTCGGGCGAGTAACGCCTTTTCCATCTGTAATGTCAGTGATTTTATATGTAGATTTTGGGCGCGGCAATGCTCCTAGGATCGACAAGAAAAGGGAAATAAAACGGGTGCGTGGCACCGATTGGTGAGGTGCGGAGCAACTCCGTTGGTCTTTGAGTCGTAAGCGATTAATATTCAGATAGGATGGGGGAACAAGATCTCTCGGAGTGTATCGAGGTGTTTAAAAACCCAGTGCATTCCGAGATTTCTTTTATTCGTTTAATCCTTTCTACATTGAAAGGGACTTCGTCATTTTCCGCCGCTCTATTACGGACGCGATTCGGTTATGCCGCGTGTGAACGAGCCTATGATTCCTTCATTGCAGAGGTTGCTTGATAGCAATCCTCATGTACCGGGTACTATTTCGATAAAAGTGCGACAAGGAGTTCGTCGTATACGTTTCCTTCGGAGGATGTTGAACGAAGCAAGGTAAGTGGCTTTACGTGTAAGTTTTTTTTTCCTGCTGAATTCCTTTCTCTATTTTTTTTTCGGCCCCCTTTTTTTTTCAGTTGGGATTTGTCATACGAAGATATCTTCGATCTTCGCCGACTTTTCTCGATGGAAATAACGGCGCCTCCAGGGCGGCTCGAGGGGTTCGTTGCAGGGCGTCAGGTCGTGCAACGGCGTCTCTATCGGCATCTTTGTTGGTACGTTTTCCTTTCTCTTTCTCTCTTATGAGACGACGGGTTATTTCCCTTTCTCTTTTTTTTTTTATTAAGATTTTATTTATTTCTTGTTCTCTCTTTTTTTTCCAGCGTTGCGCGTTGTGTGCTTAGCGAATTGCTAATTGTCACTTTCCAGGAGATTTTATTTCCGTTGTATATTTTTGTGTAATAAAAGGTAATATCATTTATCTCGTGTTTTTTTTATTTCGTTTTTTTTTTATCTTGTTCTAGTTTTTTTTTTCTATATTTCTTATTCGTTGTTTTCTTTAAATGGAAATGTATATATTTCGGCAAAGGTATGTTCATAATTATTTTCATTGATGTTTGAGAAGAGATATTAAATTTTTTTTTTCCAAGGGTTGGATAGGTCGTCCTTTTCGCTTGCTTAGCAGGTGTCTCGCTCCCCTACTCCTTTTAATTGGGCCCTTTTCTTTTTCGAGGCGTCCGGTTTTTTCCCTCGTTGACCATTGGCTGTTCATCCCCGCTTCTCTAAAATTTCCACGGGGTAACCTCCCTCGATTTAGATATAAAAAGGCCAGGTTTCCACAGTTTCCTCATCAGTATCCTCTATTCTTTTGGTGTAAACGTACCAAATTGAAAAAAAAAAAAAAATATATCAACATCATGCCTTTCTACGGAGAGTTTTTCGCCAACGAGGAGCTCGACTTTTTTGAAGTCGACGAGGTCCTCCGGACCGTCTATCCGGCAGCGGGGACTTGCTGCCTGAGAGGAAAGGCTTTCGAGGAGCTGGTGGCTCGGACCCGGGCTGAACGTCGGGCACGCAACCCGTAAGTGTATTTTCTTTTCTTAATTTTATTATATATTTTTTTTGTAATTTATATATTCTATTAATAAGTGTTTTTCTTCTTTTTCTTTACCAGTAGGCGTTTCGAGACGGAGGATAGGTTCGCCCTCCGGATCCTCTTCGGAATCGACCCTTATCAGGTCGATTTTGAAGATTGGGACTTCGAGTCCCCAATTCTGGTGGCGAGGGAAATTTCCCTCTACGAGGACGAGGGGGCGCGGTACGCGCATTATTACGCGGAGATGCGTAGCCGCAAGGTGTGGGTGCCGGAGCCCCTACCACCCATCGCCTGGGAGCCGGAGACCCCTGAGGTCTCAATCGTCTTCGAGTGGCTTCTCCAAGTCGTTCCTCCACCAAGTCCGGCGAGCCCTCCTCCGGCTGATCGGGGAGTTCCGGGAGGCCTCATAGTCCCGAGGCCGCGGCGGCCATCGCTGTTAGAGGAGCTCTCGCGGCTCTTCCCCAACCTGGGCCGGGGCCTGCTGCGGAGGCGGGATCGCTCCCCGCCATCAAAGGGCCATTTACGACGTAGATTGGTGAGTTTTAGTCATTTTTTTTTTGAACTTATTTTTGTTTTTTTTTCTTCATGTTTTTAATTTTGTTTTTTCTCTTTCTTCTGTTGCAGGGGTAGAGTTTCTCTCCGCCGACTCGTCGTACTCCCCCCCCTTAACTTAAGTTATATTTTGTATTTTAATTAAAATTTTTTTTTTTATTTAAGACCCTTTTTTTTTGTATTTTAGTTTAAGAATATCTTTTTCTTTAATTTTATGTGGCGTATGCCACTAGGCTTAAGAAGATTTGTTTTTGAATTTTGTATTTGTATTTTTTTTTGTATTGTGTGTGAGAGTTTGAGTTTTTTTTTTTCAAAATATACGTCCCAAAGGGGATATTTTAAATGTAACATTTTCTTTCTGATTCGGCTTAGTCCGATTATTCCCTTCTCCTTTTTCCATTTTGTTCTTGTTTTTAAATTCCTCTTTGTTCGTTGGTTTCGTTGTCGTTTCGTCTTCGTGGGTTTGCGTTTTCGTTTCGTCTTCGTTGGTTCATCGTTGTTGTTTTGTTCTTCGTGGGTTTGCGTTTTGGTTTCGTCTTCGTTGGTTCATCGTTGTTGTTTTGTTCTTCGTGGGTTTGCGTTTTCGTTTCGTCTTCGGTGGTTTATCGTTGTATTTTCGTCATCGTTGGTTTTCGTTGTCTTTTCGTCATCTTTGGCTTTCATCGTTTCATTTTCGTTGGTTTTCGTTGCTACGTCTTGGTTTGTTTGCGCTTTCGTTTTTATCTTCGTTGGTTTGTGCCGTTGTCTCGTCTTTGTGGATTTCGTTGTGTGTATGTATATATATATATTTTCCTTCCGCGTTGTTGTCTGTTGTATTTAACTTTTTTTCTTTTTATTATTATTATATATATATGTATTATTTTTGTTTTGTTTATATATGTTTCTTCTGTATGTTTTTCTATGTTTACGGGGGGAATATCTCCTTTTTTTTCATTAAATGCTCCAACGGAGCGACTTAACCCAACATCTCGTTTCGTGTTTGTTTTATTAGTTTTTTTTTTTAATATATTATCCTTTTTGTTAATATTATTATTATTATTATTATTATCATCGTTCTGGATTTGTATGTTTTTTTTTATTATTTGTAATTGTATGTCCTCTGTGTTGGGGGTTGAGTTTTTCCTTTGTGTCAATAAATGCTCCACCGGGGCGATTTTTCTTGAACTGATTTTTCTTGTGTTCGTTCTTTTATTAGTATTATTATTTAAATTTTTTTTTTTTTTTTTTTTTTTTCACTCACTCATCGTTATTGTTATTATTATTACTCTTATTATTGTTATTATTATTATTATTATTATTATTATTATTATTATTATTATTATTATTATTATTATTATTTCTAATAATATTATGATTGTTATTAGTATGGATTTTCTTATATATTTTTTGTATCCTCCTTCGTATGTTTTTGTAATTGTATACCTTTTTGCGTTGTGAGGGTGGGTTTCTTCTTTTCAATAAATGCTCCACCGGGGCGATTTAAACTGATTTTTCGTGTTTTGTGTTTGTTTATATATATTTTTTTTATTCCTCTTGTTGTTTTTTTTTTCGATTTTATATTTTTCTTTATTGATATTATTATTATTATTATTATTATTATTATTATTATTATTACTAAATGTATATATATTTTGTTTTTGTCTCTCTTTTTTTCTATATTTACATAGCGTATTGTTTTTCCCAGTGAATGCTCTGGCAGGGTTTAATGCGTCATTTTCCCCTCTTTTTTTTTATTGACTAACTCTTAATTATTATTTAATATGTTTGAAGAGAAGATATTGTTATTTTTATTATTATTTATTTGTTTATTTAACGCCTTCTTATTTCTTCTGCCACTTTGTTTTATATTATATTACACATTTTTTTTTTTTTTTCATGCATTTTTCCTCCGCGGGGCATTTTGTCGGTCAGTTGTTACGCCTTTTTTTTCTTCAGGGGCCTCTTACGTTTCCTGAATCGGCTGGATTTACGGAAGATTTTATCGAAGAGGTTCTAGCCTGTCGGTTCTCGTTTCTCTCTTTCTCGTTAGCTCTCCTTCTTCCTCTTAACGTTCTGCCCCACGTGGGTCTGTTCTATTCAGGTACGGTTGTCTCTTTCTTTCCTTTCTTTTGGTGGGTATCCCGTTTTCCAAAAATTGAATGCCATTTTTTTTGTCTCCCTTTCTCTTCTCCTATTAAAGCCTTTTACCCGGCTATTGCCTTTATTTTTCTTAAAATTGTTTACCCTACTCTATGTGGTTGATAATACTATGCTGGTCGTGTCGTTAATTATTTCATTATATATATATATGTACATTTTTTTTTTTCCATTCGTAAGGGGTGTTCTTTTTCTTATTTTTCTTATTTTTTTATTTTCTGCAGAGGGCTTGGAGAGTGCGTATAGTACTTTTAGCCAGATCGTGAGCCTCTTGCACCATTGCTGGGCTTATTTGTTTGTCATACTTGCTGTAAACGCGTTCAGGCAAGATTACCATGCGCCGTACGCTGACTATGTCCTCATGGCAGAGGTCGCATTGATTCGAGGCCATACCGCAATCGTAGCAAGCTACTGCATGCGCACAGGGAATATAAATTCCTGATACTCGATTTTCTCCGCAATAACGGCAGAGGTTGTCAAAAACAATATCGTTCAGTCTGATGCCTGGTGCAATGAATCCACTAGGTATATAATCTACGAGAACATTCTTTTCGAATTCACGCAACGGCGGTTTTCCTGAGGTGCTCGGTTTAATTCTCTTTTGGCAAAACGTTCTATAGTGATCCATAACCTCGGCTATGGTGGGACCGGAGTCTCCTTGTCTCCTAACTTCCTTGATATACTCGTGTCCCTTTCTCTCCCGCAGGTATAGACAGTCCGTATGCCAGCAAGCGTGTTCTTTCCAGGGGTCGTCACCGGGAACCCATCTGTGCAACTCGCCTCCGCATGAGAAGCATTTTACTCGATCACCCTTTTGCAGGTAGTAGAATCCCGCATCGGCCATTCTTTCGGGAGTTTGTTCCAATGCAATCGGCCAGTCTTCATATGTCTTGAGCCGTTGCTCATATGTAGAATATTCTGCATGCGGTGCCGGTCCGATGTTAACTACCTGACTGTACGAAGGCCTTGGCAAAAATCCTGGGATGAACCTCGGCGGATCTGGTATGGATCTTGTTTCGCCGTATGCTCTGGGGGGTACTATTGCGCTTATTGCAGGTGCAGGAGTTTGCATTGATCGCGGGGGTTCTGGAGCTCTTATTTTACACGGTTGATGTGTTGGTGGCAAGGGATCGTCACCGCTTTGAGCTGAACCAGACGCTCCAGAATTGCTCCTTGTCTTTCTTTTACCTTTTGGTGGTATATCTACTCTGCTTCCGACTACCGCTATCCTTTTCTCGCTCGCTGCCTCCTTGTTAGCGGACCGTGAACTCCCTTCTCCCGGCTCAGGGCAAGAGAGACAGAGATTATTATTTCCCTTCCCTATATTTTCGTGTTGATTCTCGGAGATAATTTCGTCCCTTCTTCCATGATCCATTGGTGATACCGGGGAATTGGAGGGTCCGATAGGGCTTGGTGGAGCCGGTGGTAGTTCTGGCGTTTTTGGGTGGTCCGGCGGAGTCGGAAGGATTATTGCTCCTGATGCTGTTAAACGCACATAGTGTTCGATCTGAGGGTCTTCTTGATAAGTGGCCGTTCTCTTTTGCATCCATGGAGGAAGTCTCTCTCTTTTCTTTTCGTCCATCGGTATATTACCGCATGGAAGTCCGTGCGCGAAACGGCATCCTATCGATTCCAATTTATGCTCAGTTAAAGGATCCTCGCCGATTTTCCAATCATGCATTATTATACCGCATTCAAAGCAGATAACATCGTCACCTAGGCCCTCGTAATAAAATCCGGCGGCAGCGAGTGCCTCGGGTTTCAGGTACGTTCGCGGCCATCCGACAAAACTTTTCACTCTCTCTGTCTCACGTCGATATCGGTGGTATTGCGGCTGTTTCCGGCTTTTCAGTGTTTGAGTCGTGTTGTTCGAAACACCTGCAGACCCTCCAGTGTCGCCTGCTCCCATCATTTTCGTACAGGTATGTGCGACTTCTTCACTCGCTCTGGGTGAACGACGCACGTTTTGCCTTTGAGTTGAATCCGCAGATTACACTTTTCCAAAATGTCCAATATCTCGAAAGGTCCTGTATATTGGTCTCCTAATTTCCCTGGCTTTGGCCCTTTAAGCAGAAAGACGGGTTCGCCAACCTTGAACGTAACTGGGTTGATGTGGCGGTCTCTATATATCTTGGCTCTCTCTTTAGAAGCTATGAGATTTATTCTTCCTATATTTTGAATCTCGTGTATCTGTGTAACTAATCTTGTCAAATAGTCGTCGTACGTTGCTAGCTTGTCGAGGTCGTCAAGAGGAAATTTCGAGGGGGTTCTTGCGATTCGACCGAATACCATTTCGTAAGGGGTGTGCCTTGTGCTCTCGTGAACGTTCGTATTGTAATTAAAGATAGCTAATTCCACCCAATCGTCCCAATTATTTTCTTGGGTTGTATATTGTTTGAGATATTCGCCGAGAGCGTGATGTGATCTTTCTAATGAACCGTTCGACTGTGGGTGAAAAGCTGTAGTTTTAATCTTCTTGATTTTAAATAACTTTGAAATTTGTTTCATAAAGTTGCTCAGAAAATTCGTGCCTTGGTCGGTCAATACGGCTCGGGGAGAACCAAAGTTGCAGATAAATCTCTTAACGAATGACTCGGCTATGGTTACAGCTTTGGCGTTCGGTAGAGCTACCGCGATTGAAAATTTTGTTAGTTGATCTTGTATAGTAAGTATATATTCATTTTGCTTGTGAGTTTTCGGCAATGGTCCCACGATATCCATAGCAATTTTTTCGAAAGCCGTAGGGGGTGTATCGGTGATGACCATCGGTTGTTTTGTCTTGACTCTCACCAATTTTTTTAATTGACAATTCAAACATCTTTTTATATAGTCCTGAACGTCCTGTTTGAGATTTTTCCAATAGTAATCGTGTCGAATTCGATTATATGTTTTGCTCACACCTCTGTGTCCGCCAACGGCCGAACAGTGTTTTTCCGTTATTATTGCCTCTCGCTCTTCTTCCTTTGGTTCCCTGATAATTCCCAGATAGACTATTATTTTTATGTCTGTTTCTTGAAACAATTGGTGGATTTGAATTACGATATCGTTCCATTGTATATTGCAAATCGCATAAGACTTTGCAACGCTGATTGATTTCAAGTTTAATTCCTCTGCGAGGTTTCGGCAGCTTTTTAAACTTTCGACGATATTTTCAAGGATTAATGTTGGTCCGTCTCGTATTTCGTTTCGAATAGGCAAAGCAATAAAATATTTATTATTTCGCTTAGACAAGGCTTTCGCTTCTCGTAATTTCAATTTTCTTAAATTGGGCATTTCTTCTTGGTCCACCAATGATTGCGCCCCCTTATCCATCGGCAGCCCCCTTGTATCCACGAAAAACATCATGCTATCTTTACGACTGTAGAAAAGATCTCGAGATTGCTGGATAGTCTTATAAGACTATAGACTTTTCCCGCTGTGCTCGGACGTCAGGTAAATTAACTTTGAGTCTCTCGCACTCGTTGCCGGGTGTGCAGCGTGGGGTGCTCTCGTCGTCGGAATTCTCCGAATCGCTGTAAACCAGCGGTTGCCGACCATCTTTTTTTCTTATAGGATTGTTCTCAATATCACTACCCTCGTCCGAAAGTTCGGTGTCTTCCTTCGTTAGCTCGTTGTCAATATCCTCGAGATCTCCGGTCGCCTGAAGAGGTGCACCGTCTTCGTGCATGTTACCGTAGCTTATCCTAGTATCGGTAGTCTCGTTAATTCTTCGGCTGCAGCTTTCTCCGAAGGTTTCCTGATCTTTTCGTTCCGGCGTGGGATTTCTCCCTCGGGTTGATTTTTTATGACTTTTTGATGGTCCGGCTGAGTGGACTTTCTCGTAATCCACGTTGCCAAAGTCGTCCCCGCTTTCTTCAGACACGTCTCCTTCTTGTGTCCCGCCGGCTGGTCCAAGGGCGCCGCTCGTCGAGGCTTCGCATATGTTGCCAGGGTCTGGAGGCTCCCACGGATCCTCGTCGGCTTTTAATAATTCCTCATCTGGATCTATGGTTTCATCGACGTCTTCGTCGCTATCTAAAGCTAAATACTCGGCAATTTCCTCGTCGGTTAATCCGCGTGCCGGTTTATGGCGCGTTTTAGTCGCGGGGTTGGTGCGAATTATAAAGATGCCGTCGGGACTAATGGGTTCACAGACGGGATTTCGAGAGAGAGCATCAGCATTTACGTTGGTCTTTCCTGCTTTATATACTACGTCATATTCATATTCGGCGAGTTTCAGCCGCCATCTCAAAATCTTCGAGTTTCCGTCCGTGGCTCGGCGGAACCATAGCAGTGGTTTATGGTCGGTTACTACCGTGAATTTGCGTCCGTATAAATAGGGGCGATAATGAAGGATGCAATATACTATTGCGAGAGCTTTTTTCTCATAGGTATCGTATCGCTCTTCGGTTTTGTTGAGGGCGCGGGAGGCATAAGCGCATGGATGGTCACGGTTAATTTCCCCTTGAGAAAGGATACCGCCGATAGCTATTCCTGAGGCGTCGGTCGTTAAAATAAAAGGTTTCGAAAAATCTGGGTACCGTAACACAGGAGCGGTGCACAATTTTTCCTTTAAAATTTCGAAAGCCTCCTGTTCCTCGTTATGCCATTCAAAGGGTATTTCTTTCCGAAGAAGCAGAGTGAGTGGCTTTGATATCTTTGCATAGCCATCAATAAAACGTCGATAATAACGCGTTAGTCCCAAGAATTGTCGAATATTTTTAACGTTCTTGGGCCGAGGAAATTCACGTACTGCCTCGAGTTTTTTAGGATCGGGCTTAACTCCGTCATTGCCGATGATGTGTCCTAAATAAGCGACTTCTTTCTTTAAAAACTCGCATTTATCAGGTTGTAGTTTTAGTGTTGCCACTTCGAGCCTTTTCATCAGTTCTTTGTAGATGGTTTCATGTTCTTCTAATCCTCGCGAATAAATAACGATATCATCCAGATATACAAATATTCCTTTTCCAAGTAGTCCGCTTAGAGCGAGATCCATAGTTCTTTGGAAAGTGGGCGGGGCGTTCCGAAGTCCGAACGGCATTCGAACGAACTCGAAATGGCCTCGTGGCGTCGTAAATGCGGTCTTATGCCGGTCCAAAGGACTGACTTCTATTTGATGAAATCCTGATGCTAAGTCAAACACAGAAAAATACTTTGCGTCGCCTAATTGGTCCAGTATCTCGGTTATGTTAGGGATGGTATAAGCATCGGCAATAGATTTTTCATTAAGGGCCCGATAGTCAAATACCACCCTCCATTTTTTATTTCCTTTAGAGTCATTCTTTTTTGGTACTACCCACACAGGGCAATTTTAAGGAGAGGTCGATGGTACTATTACTCCGTTTCTTAGCATATCGTTGACTTGTTTTTCTATTTCGTCCTTTGTACATTCCGGCCAGCGATATCCCCTCGTATTAATGGGCAAATCATCCGTCGTGGGAATTCGATGTTGTAATATTGTCGTGTGTGTTAATGCTTCTCCCGGCAAGTGATAGAGGTGAGCGCTGCTTTGTAATAAGGATTCGATGCTGGTTTTTTCTTCCATATTTAATTCATCCAATCGGAGGAGAGATTTTATCTTCTCAAAGCGATCTTTCGTGTCGAGGACTGTGAGTGTAAAACAGAAACTTTCCTTTAAAAAGGGATGTAGGCAGCTGGATCGTAACTTCTTCGCAAGTTCGAGGTTTACGACGGTATAACTTTTATTATTTTTTGAAAGAGTGTCATTATTTACCATTCTTCTCTGGTTACAAGTTTTCTTATTCGTCAAGGATTCTATATGTCGCATGGCCATACTATCTTCTTCGTATTTTGTAGGTAAATTTCCCGTTTCCTCGGGATCAGTTTCATCCTCATGAGTTTTCGTATTCGGCTTCGTAATTTCGTGGTATCTCGTAGTACATTCTTTTTCTTTTCCTTGTTCCTCCGCCTCACTTGGGCGATTATAAATTTCATTGACTTCAGACTCTTCGACTTGACCACTGTAAACTCTCTCGGTCATACTTAGACCCCTAGAGCTACCTGGGCTCCCGTCACAGTCTTTGGCAACAATAGAATTATTTTTTTCATATTCCTTATCAACTTTAACTTCCTCACTTTGTACTGATGTTAAAACGAAATCATCACGAAATTCCTGGGCCTCACTTGATTCCCCTGTGGATTCGTATAGCGATGTTTTTGTAGATTTACTTGATTTTTCTTTAGGTATACACTCGTCTTTATTATTTATCGGCGATTGTCGGGTCACAATAGTTATACTTTGCGGTTCAGTTGTCATCTCAATTTCCTTGGTTTCTTTAATGTCCTCGTTCATCCTTCCTGCATCCCTCCTGTTCTCCTTGGATTCCAAAGGTCCCTCGGGCTCCGATTTCACCGAGAGCGCAGTATCTGCGGAATTTTTCCCCTTATTTTCATTACTCGTTATTTCCTTTTCTATGCCAGTTGCCTTTTCCGTGAGTAGTTCTAGTACCGGTACTTGTAAATTGATCGTGTAGGGATTATTATTTGTCACATAAATGTATGCTTTTCCATTTTCATTGGTAACCAATCCGGTTTCTATCTCAACTCCCTTTCCCGCTTCCAGGGTAGGCAGATATCCCTCACGAATTTCCAAATTTTTTATTCGACCAAAACAAAGTTTTCGCGTTTGTCCCGGAATTATTATTGTTTCGGGGGTAGAGAATGGAATTTTTAGATCTTGCATTTTTAAGTGCCGTCTTTCGTAGTCGATTACAACTCTATTTCCGTCCAAATATTCCGATCCCAGTTTTCCACCTTCGTAGATGGGGAAATTATTCTCTACTACATGAAATGTAGCAAATCGTCCGAAAACTTCGAGCGTCACTCGTCCAAGGGTATATATTGAATTGGTGGTAATTCCGTTTAATTGTAAGATCTCGTTGTCGTCGATCACCGTTGTTGAGTTTACGAATTCCCTTTTGATGATATTTGGTCCAGCTCCAGTGTCAACCATTAATATTATAGATGTTGTTAAATTTTCACTCGTTAACTCGATCGTCGGGACGCTGCTTTCCCTGTGCAATATTACTGTGTGAATTTTTACTGTTCGTGTGGATTGGATACTACTGAGATCACGTGTATTGGGTGCACGCTCTGGGTGGTCCCTGCAGCACCCGTCGTAGGGAGACCGTTGGAGTTTCCCGGAGACGTATTACACCGCGATTCATTGGCTTTTTTCGCCGGGCACTCTCGAATAAAATGGCCGGTTTGTTTGCAATAATGACAAGCGCCGGTTGTTTTTGGATCGCCTTTAGTGGTGTCTGCGAAAGTTTGTTGCTGGGACGAGGCGCATTGAGCTTGATTGTGGCGGTAAGGGCATAAATATGCCCCGTGTCCATTCTTTTTACATATTTGACAGACGATATTGGCTGCCTGCGTGAACTTCAAACCTTGCGGCACGGGATTGTTGCCAGTGTTCTGATTGCTCGTTATTTTTTTAGCATGGCCTGGCAACAGGTGACAATCTTGCACCGTATGTCCTTGATTTTTACATAGTTGACAGATAACAGATGGCTTCTCTTGATTTGATGGAGGGAATAATTTATAGCATCGATCAGCAGTATGACCTTTTTTGTTGCAATGTAGGCACACGGTAATTGCGGGGGTGTTGGGCGTGGGGTCATTATTTTTCTTAGGAGAGAATAACTGGAAGCATTTGCTGGCCACGTGTCCTTTCTTGTCGCAGTACTGACAGGTGGGTACTACCTTTTCTGGGCTACCTGAGTCCGTGGATCCCGCCGCGTTGTTTACAGGTTTGTCGGGGCAGTTCACAGCTATGTGTCCAGGTTTGCTGCAAAGCTGACACTCGGGTGTCTCGCTGCTAATTGCCCGGATAGGACGTTTACCCTCGACTCTCGCATCCTTGGTGTTTTCTGAACTCCTGTTACCTTCGCGCAAAGCAGCTCGAGCTATTAATTGTTTTTCGATCTTTACTGCTCTTTTTACTATGTCGTCGATCGTTCCTTCCGCTGTCATTCGTGCTTCGATTTCCGGTTTTAATCCTTGTATGAAACATGGAGGGAGGCTGGAGGCAGTTATCTCTGAAAGCCTTATCTGCGGCCAATCAAGCCAAATCACGGATTCTATTTGCATAGGCCACTACCGTTTCTTCGGGTCGTTGATATATGGAGCCGAGTTCTCCCTGTAATTGATATATATTTCTCGCGGGCGCATAGATACATTTTAAAAATTTATGCAACTCCTTCATGTTCCTAAATGTCTGTTGAGCTATTGATCGTCGGGGTTCGCCGACGATTTTTATTCTGACTGCCTTGACTAATTGCTCCTCGCTAGAGGCGTCCAACATCTCTAATGCCTCTTCGCAACATTGGATAAAGAGATTCAGCGAAGTATTAACACCGTCATACCTGGGGATGACGCCCAAAGCGTCTTTGAGAGACACTTTTAGCCCGGAATTAGCCATGATGTTCTTCTGTTCCGGGGTGTCTCGTGGAGTATTTATGGGAGGACTTCTTGTGTTTTTTGTTTCGGGTGTCTCAATTTTACCCGTAAGCGTTTTATCGAGATCAATTGGTTGTTTTGAGGCTGTAGAGATTTCTGAATTTGATTTTGGCTTGGTTCCCGGTGTTCGGTTTGCACCTTCTCCTATGATTGGATATAGATTACGCCTAACTGCGTCAAGTTGCGGGAGAAAAGTTTTAGGCACAGGATAATCGCCTTCCGGTGTATAAAATTCTTCCTCACTCGTATCAAACTCAGCGAGGCTCTTATAAATTGTCTGGTCTGCGAACGATATGTATGTTGAGTTCCCTTCTATGTCTTTTTCAGAAAAATTATCAATGATCGTATGTGTACTCTCGTTGTCGGACTCGGTAGTCGTATCGAGGAGATGGGGTACAGGCGTATCGGGTCTCCGTGAAGGGTCTGCGAGCGTTTCAACAGTGTTTCGCTCGGTTGATTTAAGTTCCTCCGCTTCCAACCTGTCCTCAGCTATAGACAAACTCTGGGCTCTAACGCTTAATATTTCGTATTGTTCTTCTAGGTACCTTTGGTTCGCCGTTACTTCGTCTGTCTCTTCTTGTTCGATTACCTTCTCTATTACCTGTGTCTGAGTGTCTTCTTTCGCTGCTTGTGTCTCTTCTTCAAGGTTTTCCTCCTCTTCTTCTTTGAGGGATTCGTCTATGGTTGGTATTTTTTTATGGACTGTTCCCTCTTCCGCGAGTAATGACTTGTTACTTCTGCTACTTCTTCGTTCGTTTACGTATTGGTGTACAATGTGGTCAGGAATAGTGGTGTTTGAACGAGTTGATCGGGTGGAACGGGACGATGGTTCGCTTTTTCTCTCGGGGTTAGTAGAACTCATTTAGATTCCCAAAAGGAAGTGGAAAGGAATTATTTCGTTATTATTATTATTATATTAATTATCTTTACTCAATTTTACTGCTCGGCGTATTTTATTTCCTTAAAACCGTTCTTACCCTGTGCTTGTGAGAGCGTGGTTTGATGAAAGATATTTTGTACTGTGTAATAATTTTGTTCTTTCGGTGTCGGTTGGTTATGAACAAGTAGCAATAGTTCTTAATTAATTTTCTCAAAACCTTTAGAACGGATTTGGCTAGCATATAGAAACTGGTTATTTTCCTCCTCTATCTTTTTTTTTATGCCTTACACCTTGTGTTTTTTTTTTATTTTTTTTTCTCAGCAAATAAAATATTTAGTTCACAATTTTATTGAAACCAGCTTTCGGGGATAACAAAAGGTTCTGTTAGTTTTATCGGCGTGATTATTATTTGGGCTTCCTTGAACTCACTAACTCGCGGTTTATTCTCGAATAAGTTGAAAGATTTCACCGAGAGAGGCTTTTTCCAAATTTCACAAAATATCGCCTCGTTGGGGGTTAAATAAAGAAAGTCTATTTCCACCAATTCCCTGGTCGATCTGTCTTCTAGTGGTGGGGCGATAGAATTTGATTCAGCTACTGGTTTCTGATTGCTTTTGTTTCTTACTAATGCTCGTAATTTTCGTCGACAGCCTCCTTGCTTCGGCATATAACCTGTCTATTGCCCCTTTATTTTTTTTGTACACAGGGTAGGAAATTCGGGTATCGTTATTTTTTATAGAGGTGTTAGCGTTGGTTTGGAGAAAATGTTTGCGTATTGTTTGTGTTTTGTTTGTGTTTGTTTGTGTTTGTTTGTGTTTGTTTGTGTTACTTCATCAAATAGTTCGCCTATGTAAGCGTTTAAACAAATGATGGCTTATAACTAATTGTGTTCTTCATCAACTTGTTCGCCTATGGAAGCGTTTAAACAAATGATGGCTTAGGGAGGTAGGAGCAAATGAGAGGAGCGTGTACAGTTGTGTTTTTTTTTTTTTGTGTTACCCCCCTTTTTTTTCGAAATTATCTTCTACTCCCCTTTTTTTTATTAAGTGTTTAAACAAGCACTCTAATGATCCCGGACGAGCCCCCAAAAATTCTGTTACGTCCAAACTAGCGTTGTTTCTTTACTAGTTTGAAATATAACAGTTGTCTCCGTTATAATCGCACGCGCTGGTCAAGTGGGTGTTAAACCAACCTTTACCACACCTGGTGTCGATAAGGAGGACAACGATTGCTCCTTCTTAAAGCCTAACCTTGCGGAAAATTGCTTGGGATGGAGCCCTTAAGAGTGCTTGTTAAATGCGTGTCGTAGGGTGTAAACTAATTAGTAGAGGGTTCGGCGTCTCTCAGGCAAAAGAGAGATAGAGAGGAAATCTTCGGTGTGATGGCAGCTACCTGCCGTTTCTTGACCAGGTGTCGGAACACGCGACACGGTTAAACGAGATTTGGTGGTCACTTTAAATCACTGGGTTGCGAGAATAAAATGAAATAATGCACGGTTGATAAATAAATAAACAGGTACTTACGGTAATAAACGATGTTTTCCTGGTGTTCGTGGATATAGAACTTTCTTCACGTTGGTTTAATTCGAAAATGAATTTAAAGAAAAAATGATGTGTTTCACGGAAACGCAGGTAGAGTTAACACTTTTTTAATGTCACAAAAAATATGAGTAATACAGGTGATAATATTGAACAAAAAAAAACAATGGAGACCAAATGTCTATATGGTTGGAATTTCTAAAACTCGCGAAATACAATGTCAAATTATAAACTGAAGAATTAATTTCGTTTCTCTGAGTCCTGGATTTAATACTGACAACTCGAAAGTCTGAAAGACAATCGGGTTAAAACTGAATTTCGAAACAATGGATAACTGATTTGAACTGTACTACTGTGGTATCTTGAACAAATAAATGAAAGAATATGCTGAACAAAACTGAAGGAATATCTTCCGATAATAACAAAAAAAGGTATGCTTATAAAACTGAAGGAATATCCTCCTCTAATAATAGAAAAACGTGTGCTCAAAAAAAACTGAAGGAAGTGTGCTACTGAGCGTACAATTTCGGGGGTTTTTATACCATTTTCCTTGGTGACAAGTAGAGGGGATGTTGCTATGCGAGTGTCTGTTTGTATATCTATTCGGTATAAAATTCTGGTGCAGTAACGAGAAGATGAGGTGATGCTACCGGTCTCATCCCTGATTGGTCCGTGATCTTAAGTCCTTCTTTTACGCGTAATGCGTTTATCGGGCCCCGCGCCGTAGATGACGGGGTGGGGTATCGAAAAGTAAAAGGGCGCAGACGAGATCACGTAGGCATCAATCCCCTCCTTTTCTCGTTTCCGTTTTCCGGGAAGTCATTACCAGAAAGATTTTTGTTGGTATGCAGCCTTTTATGGCTAAATACTTTATATGTAAAAAGGTCGCCAGAGTTCCAATCGGACTATAGAATTTCGTCAACTGTCTAGACAAATAAAAACCGGTATTGAACAGTGAAAATACGCTCTCCTATGTCTTCTGAATTTTATACGTATTACGTGAATTATAAAATTTGTAGTTTCTCGTAAGACTCTTATGACCAGGACTCGCATATTCCTAGCAGAAATGAATATAATAACGAAAATATAATAATGAATATTATTGATATAAACCATAACCTATTATCGGGAACTAATTATTTAGTACTCGATTAGTTTGTACTCGTCTATCTGGATAATAATGCAAAAGTATAATTCTATATTACTAATAAAATCAATAAAAGAAAAAGTAATAAATCTTTTCCATGTTATTTCGCCCAGGGGCGTGCCATGGAAAAGACTTTCCTCGGCAAATGCTTTACCGTTAACTCCTTCAGTCATTTGTTTAAACAAATGGCGTACCAGTTGTCCACGGCTAAGAATTTCTCGAAGGTCGAACTAAATTAATAGGGTACGTGTAGTAATTTCTTTACAGTCGGAGAGTTTATGGACAAGTTTTCTGCCTGTTGCGAGGGGACTCCTTTTCGTTACTCGGCGGTTTTGTGCCTGAACTGTCGAATGCCAAACGTTGTATAATTTTCATAAGGTGAAAATCTCTTTTCGTTTTTATAATGGTATCATTCTCCGTGTAATTACCACCACGTACTTAATTAATACCGTAAGGATAAACACAGGCGTTCAAGAGAGCAAATCCTGGGGGTGAATTGTTTATTATTATTTCTTTTTAGGTGGACTATATTCTCAGTTTCGTTTCTCTATTTATCATTACTTTCTTCTTCAGAAATCTGACCTCTATTGCTTTCCGATGTGTTATAATGAGAGGAATCCGAGGTTTACTAATTATTTAAGGATTAATTAATTAAGATTTAATAGAAGAAGTTTCCTTCTTCCTGCAAATATCAAGGTCATGAGCCCCGTCTCCTTTGTTTTAGCTTGTGGAGTTCGGTTCAACTTAAAACACTGTTTAAAGCGTTTCCCTTAACGAGGATAACTTGTCGACCCGATTGAATGCATCTAAAACCCGACGGTTTTAATCGACTGTCTGTAAATTCCTCCCTGAATGGTTTCGAGCCATGGTAAAATAGATTTACTGATCTACGGGAAGGTAGTCGATATCGATACTAGTAGGTCCCAATGGTAACTGTCAGCGGGCAGCGTTTCTTTTAATTCCTTTTTGGGACTCTAGGGGAGCGCTCGGGAGAGGGGTCAGAGACCGCCTTTCTCGACCTCCGCCTGTGAGGCCCGGATCTGTTTTACCCTGTTTCATCGGTATCGACTCGCTAAGGTAGAACACCGATTTTGGTAAGACTCTGGGCTTACATGACACTGATTAAGCAGTAGGTAAATTAGATGTTGTTAATGAAGAATTTTTAGATCAGATTCCCCTTTTTACTTTCACAAAGAAGTTTAGGCTCAACTGCTATTGAAGGTAAAGCAGAAAATTAACTATGCGTTACGCTGGACGTAACATACGCGTCAAATTAATGTAATTTCGTCGCGGCATCGTACTAGTGTAAAGCTCATCTCAACAGTGTAATTTAGTTTTGTGGATTTTCTCATTAATATTTTAGTGATCGACTCGCGACATTTCACGCATCGACTTTGATCTCATTTCACTCGTTAACCGTGCGCCACTTTATTCAGTGACATTGTTTATTTTTCCATCTAATAAAGACGTGTGTTTTTGTCACATTTTTCACGAAAAGTATCGGAACTTTTATTTAACACCCTTTGTTACGATCATCCTACATCCCGGCAAAACTTTCGGCATTTCTCAAACAGTATTATAAAAAAGATACATTAGCGATTAAAATGTATATATCATATCATATTCTTATAAAATAAAGTTCCATTGTTTTTCACATCATTTTATCACTTATCAATTATCACTCTTCCGGCACTACATTAATTTCATATTCCTCCTCGTTGTCGTCCTCATCATCATCATCATCATCATCATCATCATCATTATATGGTTCGTGATATTCATCAACATATTCATCTTCTTCTTCTTCTTCCTCCTGTTGCTGTTGTTGCTGTTGTTGCTGTTGTTGCTGTTGTTGCTTCTTCTCCTTCTCCTTCTCCTTCT
Organism: Cryptus viduatorius; assembly: GCA_964006125.1. NCBI lineage: Eukaryota > Metazoa > Arthropoda > Insecta > Hymenoptera > Ichneumonidae > Cryptus > Cryptus viduatorius. Next base: position 3,822,795 of record OZ023221.1, on the reverse strand, counting down.
CCTTCTCCTTCTCCTCCTCCTCCTCCTCCTCCTCCTCCTCCTCCTCCTCCTCCTCCTCCTCCTCCTCCTCCTCCTCCTCCTCCTCCTCCTCCTCCTCCTCCTCCTCCTCCTTCTCCTCCTCCTCCTCCTCCTCCTCCTCCTCCTCCTCCTCCTCCTCCTCCTCCTCCTCCTCCTCCTCCTCTTCCTTCTCCTCTTCCTCTTCCTCTTCCTCTTCCTATATCCCTGATGAGGCAATAGAGTTTCAATCTCTCTATGTATTTCGCGCTTTTCCTTTTAACTCGCTCATGGTCCTCCGGTCGCGAGCGTATACTCGAATCGGAATCCGAATCCTCCAGCATTATGTTCCTCCGCGCTTCCTCATTCAACCGCTCCATCTCCTGCGGTGGGGGCGAGTAATATCGGCGATTGATGCGCGGTCGTTTTATCATAGGCGGGTACTTTAGATCATCACCATAATAATCGTATTGTCCCACTATCGACCTTCGAAACTCTAATGCAGCGGCAGCGGCATCGCGAATATCACCACGGATGTATACACTTTTTACGGCGTCGAACATTTCTTCAGTTTTTTCCACGAAAAAAACTCTTCCGAGTGCACGAAAAACTGCATCGTATGACATGTTTTTTAACGCGCGCCGTCTTTCTTTTGGCCACAGACGATTTATAAAATCATTCCTCCGTACGAGGAACTTGAAAAGCGCACGCACAGTCGAACGGTTAAAGCTGCCCCGAGTCATGGCGATAGAATTCTTGCTCTTACACGTATGGAAAAGAACTGAGCTCTGCTACTTTTCAAAAAACTGAGCCAACCCTCACCAAAAAGATTTTTTCTTTTTTTCAAAGAGTGGGAGGATGCGAGTGAAACTAAGAAGTTTTTAAATGATGCACAATTTTTACTCTGCGAGGATTGACACATGCTTTAAAGTGAGAGCGAGGATTATGTGAGAAGACAATGCTTCCACAGGTTGTACGCAGGCCATGTGCACGCTGTTAGGATTTCGTAAGAAAGGGCCTATCGCACTTTCCCACGAGAAAGGGTCTTTCATTTCCAGGAGTATAGAGTACGCAGGGGTCATCCGAAATCTTTATGGAGGGTGTGCGGAAAAAATGCTTCCAGAGCCGGTGCATAGGCCATGTGCATGTGCATGTGCATGTGCATAGCATAGCCATGAGCTCGAAAAGAACATTCTCACTCTCTCACCTTTACTCATTCTTTTCCTCAAGACAATGATTTATTTACAAGTCCGATTTATTAATCCAACTTTTGTGCGAGTTATCAAATCCGAGCCATTTTACATAAAGTTTGTCGAGTCGTTTTTTCAACACTTTTTCAACTAAATAAATATTGGGGTGTTTGACGGCGAGTAGCTCTTGCTCATAGTAACTGCCGGCAATCGGTTTATTCTCATAGTCCATTAGCCTGTACGTCACGGGTGAATTATTCATTATTCGAGATATCGTAAATATTTCAGTTGTCCAGTTGGGTGTATAGCCTTTCGCAAAAATATTTTTATATTTACTAACTCGAACTTTTTCGCCAACTTGAAACTTTGGCTTCCTGGTATATTTAATTTTTGGCCGACCATACACTGTATGCAGAAGATTTTTCTCAAGTTTAGCGCATACGTCTTTTGGCTTCATTCTAATAGTGCGATGTATTGTGGCGTTGTATTCGAAAAGCAACTTCTCTATAATATCAATCCACTTATAACTTCCGCGAAGACTAAAATGTTTCCACATTTTAATTTTTATTGTCCGATTGAAACGTTCGCAAATCGATGCTTTCAAGTTGCTAAATGTTGAATACAAATGAATTTTATACTGCTCCATGAGAGATTGAAAATTAGAATTGTAAAACTCTCTGCCATTATCCACCTGTAATTTTGATGGTGTTCGCCCTTGAATAAGTACGGACTTCATTGCAGCTGTTGTATCTTTTCCCGTCTTGCTCTTCATCGGTACAGCCCAAGCGAATTTCGAGAATATATCAATGACGGTAAGGAGATACTTGTATTGATTGTTTTGACTAGCATAAGCTGACATATCGACGAAATCGGCATATCAAGTCTCGTCGAGACCCAGTATATCAACATGACGACGAGGATAGTTCCGTTTAGCTGATTTATGTAGCTCCTCCACTAGTGCTTCTTTGTGCGCGCTCATTTTCAAGAACGTTTAGTCTAACGTCCACGTTGGCAATGGCCTTGATTTTCGAGTAGCCAAGTCTTGTACTGTTTCGAGGATGATATTTACAGTTCTCATGATATCCTGCATTGTTGTCTCAAGCCCTTGAACCAATAGGACCTTACTATCATTCATTTCTTTTCGTAAAATCTTCACGGTGGTATGTACTTTGCGATGTAAGATGTTTAAGGTTGCAGAATCGTCTTGTTGTTCCGGAGCGGCAACATTGCGGAGTCTTTTGTTTTCCATATCATAATGGCCATCCTCGGTTAATTTAAATCCAATGCCAGGATTACCGGGAGCGCCGGGGCGGCCGGGAAGATCGCGATTTTTTACATCTGCGCTCTTATCGAGCTGTCGTCCAAACACATCGACACTCATCTTGCAAATGGTCAAAATCTCTATAGGTGGCGAGTTAATATATTATCTGGGCCTCCCGTAGTTCCTCTATAATTGACATAATTTCGTTTCTATGAGAGGAGTTGCCAGCTGTTTGTGATGCCAAGAGTAGACGAAGCCGATTCACTAGCTCGTTTGGATCATCCCAATAAACATAATCCACTTTGACATCTTTTTGCGCAACTTTATATTGAGATATACCTTTTCCGGTGTATTCAACATCATTTAGAATTTTTGCGATATAATTAGTTAAATTGAAAGATTTATTCACGCGGATCGCTTCTCTATTTTTGAAATACTTCTTGTGCGCATTTGTTCTGATAATTATATCCTTATAATTTTTCATATCATTAACGCTAATATAAGCAACATTGGGTTGTTTTTTAAACGATAGTTCAATGAGTCCAATAGTTTTTCCATAGCTGACACCCCCTATTTCTATAGCAGTAGCGTTGAAATTTATCGGCGAGTCTCCTATCATTAACCTATTATTAGCAAGATTTCGCACTCCATAAGAAATATCTAAATCGGACGTTCTATTTGATTGTAACAATGCGAGATATTCATTTATTAATTCATCTACTTCAGCGTTTGTCTGTACGATTTTATTATCATCGTCATCGCTTATAATGTCCTCAGTATCGTTGTCTATTGCTGACTTAATCGAAGCATCTTGCTCCTCATCATCGCTGTCGATAAATTCACGTTTCACTATTCCACTCGTCCCAGCTCTTTCGACAATTTTATCTCTAGCCGCATCATCATCATCATTTATTTATTCCTTAATTTTATCTCTAATTTCATCCTGAGACCGGCTTTCTTTTGACAATGGAACTTTATAGAAATGACGAAAACCACACCCGGCGTGGCCTGGGTCAAGGGCTGCCGGGGCTCTGTTTGACGATTAATAAATCTTATAAATTTTACTGGATGGGCGCCAGTTGATTTTCAGGCAATCAAAGAACCATTTCTTAACTCGGCTAACTCGAAATAATAATTTTGACGAGACAAACACAGGGGGGTAGGATTGGGTGACCCAAATAAATATTGTGAAGCCAAAATGAAAAGAAAATGTTCGAGAGAGAAATACCAGTTTAATTAATTCTTTTGACTTACGTGAATCTTTCTTGATTCGTTCCGGAACACACAATTTACACTTTTGACAAATAATAGTGTCAATAATTCACATTCTATCGTTACACACAAATATACTTTCGACCAAAATATCGAAGAGGCTCCTCGAGGGCTGACTAGCCGTACTCAAAGATGGTCGACGGGCAAGTGAGGATCAACGTTCGATCGTTTAACGTGCGCTCGATAATTCGGCGCTCGCGTAGCGCGTCATGAGCCCTTTGTCAAAACCCGCGAATCAGATAACGCCGTTTCGCGATCTCACCTCTGGCTCGTCGATATTTTGTCTTCTACGACAATATCGACAATCTGCGCTGCGAATAAATAAATTCATTATGGCAAATCGGACCGCACAGAAAACAAGAAATATAATTAATAATTAGATAGTCAAAATATGTCCCTGTTTAGCGCTTGAGGAGTATTTTTTGAGCGCCATGACGTCGAGGAATGTTCTGACAATTATTTTCCTGTCACAATCCTTAATTGCATTCTTAATTTCATCTTTAATTTCTTTCTTCACAAGTGCCGTATCACGATTTTTACTTGTGTGAGACACATTCAGTAATTTTTCCAATGGATTCACGAGTGGTTTGAAGACTTCTTGCATCGCCTGGTCATTGGCCTCGCGACCAGTTTTCAACATTTTATGATTCCGTCGAATTGCATCGCTGGCTTTGACGATTTTACGCAAAACGTCTTGTTCTCTAGAAATATTTTCACACTTCATGTTGCCGCAGCTAAGTCGCGGATACTACTGTTGCAAGATCAGCTAGTAATAGAATATTTATTACTTATCGATGCACGCGAAACAGTCAAACCCTTTTATATATCTACCTTGATCAAGATCACTATCCTTGTCAATCATAATAAATCCATACTTATCGGCCCAGCATGCCGAGCATCAATTTTTGAACTCAGCGTAAGGCATATCGGTGTTTACATGATCATTGTATATATGCTTGAGATTCATTGCATCTTGCTTAAATAGTACTAGGAGGTTGGCATTATCACGGACGAGATGCTTTGGAATGCGTGCATATGTCTGACAGAGATAGAATGAATCAACGTGCTCGTGTCTACCCATTGAAAAATATGCTCGAATATTATCCTGTTTCTCACATGCTACATCATCGGAAATAAATATTGAGTTCGGTCGAGCCTCGCTTGGTGGTATATATAAATATTTTCGAGTATATATAAATATTTTCGAATCGCAATCTGTTTGAGAAATGCCGAAAGTTTTGCCGGGATGTAGGATGATCGTGACAAAGGGTGTTAAATAAAAGTTCCGACACTGTTCGTGAAAAATGTGACAAAAAACACACGTCTTTATTTGATGTAAAAATAAATAATGTCACTGAATAAAGTGGCACACAGTTAATGGGTGAAAATCGTTCAATGTTAATGATTATGATGTCGAGTCAATCACTAAACAATTAATGAGAAAATCCGCGAAATTAAATTACACTATTAAGATGAGGTTTACACTAGTACGATGCCGCGACGAAATTATATTAATTTGACGCACACAACGTTGAGATCGCGCCGATGAGTGCACGATTGCTTACACGAGTTTGGCGAGTCCACGTGTTGAGAATGAGATCGTTCAAATGAGGATGCACTATAAATTTGCGATTGCGCCCGGTGCGACAACCGTTGAGAGTGAGTTCTCCTGAGTTTTGTGAGTGCAATTACATCAGTAATCGAGCGCGTAAAGACAAAGAATATTGAAAATGATCAGCAGCGAGGTAGCGCGTGGCACGTATCGATGAAGACTAAAGAGCTAAGATGGCTGCCGCCGGCGGGCGAGCCGTTGCGAGAACATCGTGGTCGATTCTAGATCCTTCCACGATGCCTCGCGTTGCCAGCCGGCTGCGCCCGTGAGATGCTGCCGCGCAGCGGATCGTTCGCGCTGCGGGGAGAGTCGCTCGTGCCGCTGCTTTGCGACACGGAATCCCGAACACAATCCATTGGGGTGAGTGATGAGCGTGAGCAACGCATTAGTTTTGCCGCAATTCGATGGCCCGCAGAACACTGCACGAACGGTATTTGGTAATAAATTACCATGACGTTTCGCGATCTTTTCCATCTGCGCAAACTGATTAAAATTGATCACAGGTAAATTCGTGGATTGTGTCTTGAACTTCATCCCGATGCAGACTAACAGGAATCCTTATAAATAATCGTTTATATTGTGACGGGCTTTTTGTCGCTTTCGGACTACGACAATCGGCTACCTCGCCCAAAATATAATGACGCCCCGTTCGCACACTCTCTTCCCCTTACCGTCTCGTTGGGCGCCAGCGCATCGTACCAACCCCGATGTGCAAGGGTTTTCTTTCCGACCTTATTTTCTACTATCGCTTGCGGCTAGCAGGAGGGGTGCAGTCCGGGAACAATAAATTGATTCAAGCCTTCAATTATAAAAAATCACAACAACATTCGATTTATTCGTCAACAAAAATTTTTCAATACAGCTGACTACTGTCTGACTTCTCGAACGGACTCGCGAGATTCGATATAAATTTCCCTTGCCATAGAATAATCCTGTCTCTCGCCGCTGCGAGCGGAAATTACCCGAGAAATGTCTCGGAAACACCGGGCACGAGCGAGAAAGCCACGGCAACACGTGTACGGCACAAAAAGAACCGAAGATGGTCTGCACTGCGTGCACCTACCTTGAATTTCCCTGTCCGTTATCCTACACGGGTCGTCCTCATGTCTTTCCTCAAGCTACGAGCCGTTATCCTCTATTCCCTCAGACAATTCCTCGGCCGTCGTCACGGCCGTTAATCCTCACAATAATTAATTCCTCAGCCGATGACACGGGGTACAATGATTTCGCTCACTCCCGTGGCTCGCACGGCGTAATACAACTGTCACGGACTATTCTTTTTGCACTAATTTCTAACTAATCGAATCTCTATCGCTTATGACGCTAATCGATCTACTTCGTTCCACGCGTCGCGCGACAGTGCCTCTCGCTCGTGCTCAGTTACGCGTCTCGGTAATCGGTGGGAGGGGGAACGAGCCCTTTGTCGCCGAAAATCGCCTGATTGCTGGAATATTTGCGACGTCTCTCCTCTCGTGTCTCCCACTGGCCGTCTTCGCGTAGCTGGACACCTGTAACGTACAATATATGCGCCGGCAGTCTCTCGGTTCCTATAGATTTTTCTCTCCTCGGGTATCGCCGGGGAACGACTCGGTATTCGCGTTATCCTATGACTCTCGCGCGTTCCTAACAGCTAGCGTGCCTGCGAGAGCGTTACAACGCCTCGTCACAATATATATAAATTTCCTCAGTAGCTCATGAGTCTTTCGATGGAGAAGATCGCGAGGAAACGCGGTAAAAAGTGTGGTAAAGGCTTGGTTAACAGACTTATCAATAATCTCCCTGTTGAATTACATCTGCCCGGTTATCAGTATTGCGGGCCTGGAACAAAGCTAGCGAAACGTCTTGCACGGGGCGATCCGGGAATTAACCCGCTCGACGAGGCCTGTAAGGATCACGATATCGCTTATTCGAGAAATCGAGAAAATCTCGCTGCTCGAAGCGTTGCGGACAAGGTATTAGCCGAGCGTGCTTGGAAACGCGTGAGCGCCGCTGACGCTAGTGTAGGTGAGAAAGCTGCCGCGGGGGCCGTGACAAACATAATGAAAGCGAAACGAAAATTTGGTATGGGCTCGAGGAAAATTAACAACGTTGGACTCGGAAAGATAATTGGAGCTGCTAAGAAAGCGATGATTCATAGTAATGATTCACACGTAGTCATTAAATCAGCTCTTAGGGGTGCTCGCGAAGCTTTGAAAAAAGCAGGAGACAAACGTAAAGTACTCACACCCCGAGTACTACCTGTACCGAGAAAAATAGGTGGTTTTCTGCCATTTCTCGTGCCCATTTTCGCGGGGCTTAGTGCCGCTGGGCCATTGTCCGGTGGTGCGGCCAGTATAGCTAAAGCTGTTACCGCTGCTCAGGCGGCAAAACGACAATTGGAGGAGAATAAGCGACATAATGAAACGATGGAGGCTATTACATTGGGCAAAGGCTTGCATCTACAGACCTACAAAAAAGGTTTCGGTCTTCATATTGCGACAAAAAACGGAACGTGGAGCTACCACACCGAGCACTAACTGACACCGACCTATTAAAGTATGCTAAAAATCATGGAAATTCCACACTTTCGCGGAGTTTTTATGCGAAATGGTTTACCGAAGAGTGGTCCATTCAAACAGGAGTCCGCAATTGTCAATCTGGATGATAACAAAGGAGCTGGTACACACTGGGTCGCATACAAAAAGATTCATAACAATGTTATATACTTTGATAGTTTCGGCGATCTTCAACCACCGACAGAATTTGTCAGTTATGTGGGTGTTGGTAGCGTGAAATATAACTATCAACAATATCAGACATATGATACAGTAGAATGCGGGCATTTATGCCTTAAATTTCCTTGCAATCAACTGAATCGTATAGAAAAATATTGTCTATATAAACACTAACCACGATGCTTCACACTCAGTTCTATATCAGCCTGCATCATGAATGATACTCTTACATTCACCATATCTGAAACTTCTTCCATTCTCGAAGCTCAATATTTTCTTCCTATTGAACTTTCCACGGATAAAAACTATGCTCTAGGACTGGTTGAATTGCTAACCTTCAACTCAATTCCCAATATAGACGTTGATAATAATAAACTTCACATTGCGGAGAAGTAATAAGTATTTCAACTGGTAGCTATGAAATTGAGGATATTGAAAATTATGTGAAGCCCATCCTGATTGAAAAGAATATTAATATCGATATTAAACCAAATAATAATACTCTACGCAGTGAAATTAGGTGTGATCATGATATAAATTTTACACCTGAAGATTCTATTGGCCGGTTACTAGGATTCACACAGCATATCTTGCCAGCTAATAAAAACCACGAGTCTGATCTTCCAGTAGCCATTCTCGAGGTAAACGCTTTGAGAGTTGAATGTAGTCTTACAACCGGCGCTTATATTAACGAGCAAAAAGTACATACTATTCACGAATTCTTCCCATTTGTCCCACCGGGATATAAAATTATCGAAGTACCATCACACGTCATTTACCTCCCTATTCTCCACAAGGTAATTGATCATATTCAACTGCGAATTGTAGACCAGGACGGAAATTTAGTTAATTTCCGCGGGGAAGTGATAACAATTCGGTTGCATATTAAAACTCAATAATAATAATAATAATAATGGCGATAGTTTTTAACCGGAAGCCTGCCAATTATAATAAGCCGTCATGTGCGAGGCAGATCAGTCATCGACTAGCTCCCAAGGTGCTAACACATCAGAACATCCACACTGAAAAAAATAGATTGTAAGATTTATAATATCTAAGATAGTGCAAATATTAATTGTAATCGTTCCTATATCGATATTACTGCATAGTACGAGCAATCGCATATTTGCACTATGATATTGTTCCCAGCATAGTTCAGTTATTGTAGAGGTGAATTATTAATGCTTACTTTATACAGAATAGTCTCTACAATTGTGGATATTTTTGGATACAAAAATCGCATTATAAATTACTTTCAGGATATTATTACGAACTGAATACTTATGAGTATATGCACAGATGTTAACTGAAACAATCCACATAGCGACTAAATAGTAGACATTATGTAGAACCTGTAGATGGCAATGGCAGCAATTTGAAGTGTTATGGATATTAATTTTGATATAAAGCATTATTTCTTTATTAATATCCAGATAGTATTTCTTTTCATAGTTGCAACTGCAATATAAAGATGTATTGAGCGGGATTGCCGGGATTGCATGCTATAATATATCGAAGTTGATCGCAGGCCAAAGGATCCTCGGCTGCGTATTTGTGTTGAAGCGAGTAGTACAATGTAGTATTATAGCTATTAGTATTCAGATATTGAAAAATCTCCGTCGGGTTTCGGGGGGAAATCGACCGGCATAGAGTTCGTTCAGTGTTTGTCAGTCGCTGTTGTGTGTTCGCGCGGCGCGCAAGGTTTATTTGTTGTTGTGGTGTGCAACGTGAAAGCCGTGAAAACGAAGATCTATTAATTTGCACAGGTGAGTACAGTGAAAACAATTTCTTTATTACGTTGAGTGTAAGTAATATTTAGTTTAATTAGCGACAGTGGTCAATCGATCATCTCGTCACAGTCAGCCGATCGTTCGCGGTCATTCGATCATCTCGTTTTCGATGAATTTGGTTCGAGATGGAATGTTGTGCATTTTTTATTTTTTTATACGTCATAAATTATAGAATATTATACGCGAGGGACAATTGACATTTATTCTTAGACAAAGACCGTACAATCTAGATTGTAGAATAAAGTAGTATTGTTTACATCGTACCGGTGACTTTAGAGCGCGCGCGCGCGCTCGCTCGCGTTCGAGTTAACTCGGGATCTCTTTTCGTATATACGTGAGTAGAGAAATACGCGTGATACTGCCAAAGTCAATGAGAAACAGTAAATTTGAAGATTCGTGTTACTTCGACTGAATATTTTTCATCGTGCCAATAATAACTGCTTTATATATTGTTTTCCACATCACAATGCGTGTACAGTATAAAACAGTAAAAGATGGACGAAGAAGTATCGGAGAAATTACGAGCATGGGGGCTTGACGCCTGCATTCCGGCATTTAGAGGTATTTTTTTTATTCCTCGTTTGAGAGACTTATCAGGGAGAGAGAATTACATTAGCGTATATATTGAGTAAATTGAGCGTGCCTCTTCAAATTTAATGCGCTTCGCACAGATATAAGGTTTTTGTAGAAGAGTAAAATAATTTGCACTCACAATTCAATATGATTCTATATTTTTTACGTTTAATAACAGATAATGGGATTGACGCCGAGGCCTTTGATTTGCTCGATGCCTCGAGTATAAAGTTAATACTCCCTCAAGTCGGTTTAAGGCTGAAATTTATGAAAAAGTTCGACGATCAAAAAAAGGCTAGTTACATAATTTCGATTATAAATCTTCCAACTAATCTTCAACCCATAAAAATTTAACGACAGCGTTGCGGATTTTATAATGGCTTGAAGTATAAACATTTACAATATTTCTACGTAGGTTGAAGATGTCCTCACAGACATTTCGATCAATCTGACGGAAAATGAAATTAACGAATTAGCGGATCATTCAAAGAAACGAAAACATTCTTACGGAGAATCAAACGTAAACTCGAAAGGTAAATGTTTTGTTAGGGCTAACAACTAGTACTAGATAGTACCTCCGTGACGAACAATATATGATTTATTTTCACAATAGAAAACGACGAGCCTATCGAAGAACCACCTCGAAAGAAACGACACGTCGCGAACGCCGCTGAAAGTACTTCCCTTTTCCCTAACGTGAGTGAATTACTTTACTGTACAATACGATCTATTACGTATACAATATACTATAGTATACGATATATTATGGTATACAATATACTATAGTATACGATATATTATGGTATACTACATACTATTCTATACTATACGTTATAGTATACTGTACTGTGTGATCGTAGGGATTCAAAGCGTTCTTGGAATCGGAGCCGGATGGCAAAATCGTCTTGAAACACCGTGACAAGCTTAGCGAATCCGATCGTCGCAAACTAACTAAACTTGTAGTGGATCATCTGTTCCGCTATCACAAAGTTAAAAAAAGGTTTGTTGGATATTAACGTTGTTGTTTAATATCTATTATCTGTCACTTATCAATGGTAAAACCGTTTTTACAGTATCCCAGTGGAAATATTTGAACGAGCTTGTGACGAGGTCATCGCCGAGTTCCCGACCGAACACAGAGCAATTTACTTTGTCCCCTACAAACCGAAAACTGCTGCACCGAAAACTGCTGCAGCACTGCGTGCGGGCGAACTGCCCGCGTTTGGTAAGGTTGAGGACATATTGATAGCGAATGGAACGAAGGAGATACTTTTTCGATGCACGAAATATCACACGTTCGAGTTCGATGATCATTTGTGCGCGTACAAAATAATCTTGACATCTGCCGAGGAAATTATTAAGCAAACTGAGCTGATAGAATTCAGGCCTCAAATGATTGTCCCAAATATAAAAGGAAATGTATATATAGTTCCACAGAGTCATTTTTAACTAACATTTTTTGTATTTTTATAGGATTTCGTACTATATAAGAAAATTGTTCAACTGTATAGATGTAAAAGCTATATATTTCTGTTCCAAAATAAACATTCTGATTGAAACTAAATAAAAAAGTGTATTATATACCCTAACCATTTCAATTACACTAATTATTGCATCATGAACAAAACAAATATATTCAATAGTACCATAATGGATTGCAAGCTTTCTTAGAATCTCTGATATTAGAAGATCACATACATAGCATATGAAGATATTTAATCGTACAATTCGAGATCCTAATAATGAGTCTTAGTATCTTTGATATTGAAAATCATTTATAGCCAATAGTATATGAAGATATGCAATAATTGAATACGAGATAGGAAAATTTTTTAATATCTCAGATGCTAAAAAAACAACAATCTTCATCAGTACAATGCGGAAATGCTGAAGTGAGCAATGCGAGATTGTTGGGATTATTAATATCTGTAGATAGTTTTGTACAATATATTATCAATACTATAAATAGATACCTACCTTTACAATAATTAGTCCTATCCCTATACGAAATATAAAATATGCTACTGGGAAGTATTCTTCTGCTATCCAGTAACATATATTTTTTTCAGTGCAACTTCTAAAAAGTCTGAGTCTCAAGGTCAAGCTACGCGGAAAACAATTGTAAAACGATATTTACTCCGTGTATTTTGTATCTGCTGCTGGCGAATACGATGGACGAGGAAATAGTGAATATTCAAACACCCATCATCTTTGATGAATCCATAACTCACTGCGAGATTCATGCTCATCAGCCTTACGCGTCATCATCTTTCAACAACAGTGATGAGATACGTATTGCAGTTCAACATCAAGATCTCAGTTTGCTTCCGAGCAAGAGTTCGCTTCGCATAAGTGGAAAGCTCATCGAAGGTGATGGATCCCCGGCAGCTACTTCTACAACTCTCGTGAACAATGCAATTTGTCATTTGTTTGAGGAAGCTCGATATGAACTGAATGGTATTGAAATCGATCGAAACAAAAATGTTGGTCTCACGAGTCTGATGAAAGGATTTGCATCTCTACGTCACAGTCAAACTTCAGTAATGGAAAACACCGGTTGGCTCGGTGTCGAAGAAATAAAATCTCTAACTAATTCGGGTTACTTCGATGTCTGCATACCACTCAGCTTCATATTTGGCTTCGCTGAAGATTATCATAAGATTGTCATCAATGCCAAACATGAGTTGATTCTCGCTCGATCAAAAAATGATCTCAATGCAGTTATTCAAACGGCAGCGGAAGAACTTAAAATTGCTCTACATAAAGTAGAATGGCTTGTACCATATGTGTCAATTTCCGATCAGCGGAAAATACGACTACTCAATTTCATAGTCAAAGATGCTCCAATCCCCATGAACTTTCGTACATGGGAATTGTACGAGTATCCCCTACTCCCCACTACTACGAAGCATGTGTGGACCGTTAAGACATCTTCTCAGTTGGAAAAGCCGCGATATGTTATTCTAGGTTTTCAAACGAAGAGAAAAAATAGTACTAACAAAAATGTTAGTCATTTCGATCATTGTAACATCAGCAATGTAAAATTATATTTGAATTCGCAATGTTATCCCTATTGCAACTTGAATCTCGATATTAATCAAAACCAGTACGCTTCGCTATATGAGATGTATGCAAATTTCCAAACTAGTTATTATGGTAAAGAAGCTGAACCATTGCTAAACAAGGAACATTTTATAAATTATGCTCCACTCATTGTAATTGATTGTTCAAAGCAGAACGATACTCTCAAGTCTGGACCTGTTGACATTCGTCTTGAATTAGAAGCTAAGAGTAATTTTCCCGCCGGAACATCAGCATACTATCTAATATTGCACGATCGAATAGTCGAGTACAATCCAATCAGCGGCGGGGTAAAAAAGTTGGTAAAAAAGCATCCTTCATATGGGGAATCAAGTTAGTATTAATGAAGATGGACTTCGTCGTCGACGTTCAAGGGTTCAAGAATCCGATTGATGAGTTTGTGCTGAAAGAAATATCCATCCTTGAACTTGCTCGAGACATGACAGTTGTTCCTATAACGTTGCTCGTTAAACCACCGTGCTCATGGGCCGATCTACCAGCGAAATACAAGTGTATGAATTCGTGGCTACAACGCAATTTCCACGGAATGTCCTGGGAGTTTGGAGAAATGTCCTATGCCGGGGCTATAAGTTTCATTCGCGCTATCATGAAACTTGGAACGAATGTTTTCGTCAAGGGTTTCGAGAAAAAAAGATGGCTGGATCGCATCATGATTGGTACATCGGTGTCCGTTGTCGATTTGGAAACGCTGGAGTGCCCATCGCTGCGTAAACTATCAACCGCAATACCCGCCATAAGATGTCCACATCATCCGAATCTCCTAATGAAATATAACTGTTCCGATGGGAATGTGAAATCTCTGAAGACTTGGATAATGCATATAAGGCGCAATGTAGACGAATGAAGGTGTTTTGTAAAGAAATAAAACAGATTTACATATATGAGTTTTTATTTTTTTTTACGTAGAAAACCTTTTACAATACAAATGAAAACTTACGTTATTAATACTATATTATACAATGATATATGAAAACACTTATTCAACATAAAGTTCGATTTGGCTGTCACACAAACGTGATTGGAATTTTCACACGACTTGGAATGTGACACTGTTGTCTTTTCCGCCGTGATACGTCATGCGGAGATGATTCTTCTGCGATGATTCAACCATCTGCGTGAACAGCGCCGAGTCGTCCTCGAAAACTCTTGCAAGCCGCGCTGGTAGGAAGACAGCGAATTCTCCATTGACCTCAGCGATGACCCTTTTCCCGAATTTCGTCGTCACGAATTTTAGATTGGTGACCGGATGTTCTTGCTGAATTTCCAGCTCGATTAGCTTCTTCGTTGGAAGGAATTTCGTCATCTTGCCCACCTTGTTGATAGCTGCGAGATCCATTTTCTTGGATTTTGGCGTCAGCGAATGTCTTCAATATTAAACGCAAGTGTTATTTTGTATTGATCTTGTGCGAATCAGATTTTGTACTTCTTTGATATTCTTCAAGAGTAGTTTGGTGCGTAGTTTTAGCTCACGAAGACGATTGCTTTGCATCCAGTCTTTGCTCTGCATCACGTCTTTGAATGGTACAATTCGAGCTGCTGCATTAGATTTTGTATCATTGCACCGTAGCACCCCCACCACAGAATCTTATTCATCGACTGCGCCTTATTCGTCTCTAACCATATCGGCATCGAACATTTAAAACTGATCGAACCACACGTGTCGCTATTGTTTCTCTATGACGCACTCGTTGCATGAATCACCGCTTTAGAACGACACTTTTCACATTGCAATCGACGTGGAGCTGGCCCATCAACGTGGGTTCTCATATCTGGTGTATTCCAATGCTCCATGCATGGTAGGTATAATGCTACTTCGGGATCAGCACGGAGATGTGCGGGTAACCGATCCCACAGGAGATAAATTTGCGTTCCCCAATATTTGAGAAGCTTAGACTTTGAAATAGTTTTCAGTTCCGCCTTAGATAGCTCCCACGGATTTTTAACATTGTACATAACGAGCGTTGTGTTCGTTGTATTCATTTTGCCGTTCAATTGCAGACTAAACTATAAACGTTGCCCATCGAAAATTTTTTCTTTAAATATTCAGTGAAATGCATACACAATGTTTTGTTTATATAAGTTTTCCCCCTATAATAAATTCTGAGAACAACGATCCGATTCATTGCTCATGCTTTGGATGTGAATGTTTTGTTTATAAATTCTTATCACCGTAATAAATATAAAAGGGTGCGTAAAGAACAAGGGTCTGACTCACGATGCATTCATTAGCTATGACTGCTCTATTCAGTCATAAATTTTCAGGAGTGAAAGTGGCGAAAGGGACTTGGAGTGATTGTATATATTGTAGTCTAAACAACCACTTGATGACCGATCTTGGAGTATCAGCAAGCGATACATTTCGAGAAAAAATGTCAACCGCCCACCCACCCACCCTAGACGCCCCCCCCCCCCCCCCCCCCACCTGTCACTCACCGAATCGAAAAACTTAAAAAATGTCAACCACCCACCCACCCACCCACCCACCAACCACCTCCCACCATCCACCTGGCTAACCCACCTGTCACTCATCGATTTGAAAAACTTTAAAAATGTCAACCACCCACCCACCCACCACCCGCCACCCAGCCATCACTCACCGATTCACTAAATACAATAAAATGCCAACCACCCACCCACCCACCACCCTCTTCCCCCCCCCCCCCCCCCCCCCCCCCCCCTCCACCCACTCAATACGCCTCGCCAGCCAAGACGTCTCGGCCTGTTTCAAAACGCCCCGGTTGGA
This sequence comes from Cryptus viduatorius, assembly GCA_964006125.1. Classification (NCBI taxonomy): domain Eukaryota; kingdom Metazoa; phylum Arthropoda; class Insecta; order Hymenoptera; family Ichneumonidae; genus Cryptus; species Cryptus viduatorius. The sequence continues at coordinate 3,806,544 of OZ023221.1, read as the reverse complement.
TTAGAACCGGCCTAGTATATCTACTTACGCCATTCAAAGAATCGTTAAAAACGCGAATAACTGAGAGTGGGAGTAATTTTAAACGGAAGGCTGAAGAAACATTTGAAAATCTCATGAAAGGTTCAGGATATAAAATACACGATCGATCCTCATAGCACCATTCGCTGTTTGGCCATCCTGGCTCACACATCGGTCCCCCAACTCTTAAAGCTTTGAAATATACTAAAGTCCGTAAGGCTAAAAAATCTACGAAGAAGAAGAAGAAAAAAAAATTCGCCTGCTAAGCGTAATAAAAAAAGCGGAAAATCGAAGAAAAAATCAACTAGCAAAACTAAAGATCGAAAAATTGCTAAACGTAAAAAGCGTACGGTTACCGATATATTTCGATAATTTTTCTATAGTTTTGTGAAATTTCGAGAAAATGTCTTTCCTACATGCACACTCTTGTGAGTGCTTAAAATCAGAGTTGGATTTATTCACTCTACCGCCAACTCAGACAAGTATATAGGCATCTCAGGGCCTACATTATAAACCTATTTCATCTCTTACCGATGAAGCGCCTATCGAATTTGTTGTACCCGGACATGGCGATGAATATATTGATCTAGTACATACGATGCTTAGTTTGCGCGTTAAGCTACAACCCAGAACCGGTGAGATGAACGAACACGACCGAGTAGCACCAGTAAACAATTTGTTACACTCGCTATTCAACCAATTAGAGGTCTCATTTAATCAAAAACTTGTATCACCGTCGAACAATGCGTACGCATATCGAGCATATATAGAAACATTGCTAAACTACAAATCTTCAACAAAAGCAAACCAGCTAGCCGCCAGCATGTGGATTGACGACACATCTCCAGAATACGATGCAGTGCCTATCTCCACGGCACCTGTAGCTGACGGCGCTGATGCCCCAGTGCAGAAGAATAAGGGCCTAGCGGCACGTCAGGCATTAATGGCTAATGGTCGCTCGGCCGACCTAATAGGATATTTACATTCCGATATATTCAACCAAGAAAAGTTTTTACTCAACGGTGTTGAGCTACGCCTTCGCCTCGTGCGCTCAAGAGATGCTTTTTGTCTAATGGACACATCCGGAAAAGATTATAGTCTACACATTACCGATGCAAGCCTCATTGTTCGACGCGTGAAAATTAGTCCTGGTGTTTTAGTAGCTCATGCCAAAGCTTTAAGTAAAGGAACTGCTAAATATCCGTTTACACGTGTAGAAGTAAAACCATTTACGATCCACGCCGGTGTCCACGGTGAAACTCTAGATAATGTTATTCTCGGCCAGTTACCGAAACGTATTAGGTTTGTCGATAACCGGGCATTCAATGGTGACAGAACCCTGAACCCTTTCAATTTCTCACATTCTGGAGTCAATTTCTTTTCACTGTACGTGGACGGTGTACAAATTCCTAGTAAACCATTGCAACCTGATTATCAGCATCATTTGTACACTCAAGCGTACCACACCTTAATATCTGGCACCAGAATACTCTGGGATGACGATAGTTGTGGTATAACCAGAGAGTCGTATCCATACGGTCATTGCTTATACTGTTTCGATTTGACACCGGACATGTCTGCCGGTAGAGCTGGCCACTGGAATCTTGTGCGTCACGGCAGTGTGCGCATAGAAGTACGTTTTACTAGTGCTTTAACAAATACGTTGAATTGTATCGTTTACTCAGAATTTTATAATGTTGTCGAAATTGATTCGTCGCGCCAGGTCGTTGTAGATTTTTCTGGATAAGTCTGACTCTTTTTTTTCTATTTTTATGTAATCGTATATATTCGTTATGCGAAAGTGTTATAGTTAAAATAAAATATCTCAATACAAAATAACACTTGAATAATGTTATTATTTATTTCTTATTCAATTACAAGCCGTTGACTGCGTTTACGCGCACCCGAGTTTCGATGAGTAACTTACTCATCGAAGTAAGTTACTCTACCTCCCCTCTCGTTTATACCAAGAGTGGGGGCCTGAGCGCGAACAATCATCGAAGTTATCCCAGACGTGGTATAGTCTATACCGTATAGACCAGTATAGACTGTCGGATGGCGCGATCGAGCACATGACCGTTTTCTAACGCGTTTTTTTTGTTGATGTACTTGCCGGTGAATTAATAAAGGTATGTGGAAAAAAATGTTATCAAATACGTGTAAACTTTATAACAAAAATTTTTTTCGGGGCCGATAAGCGATAAAAGTCGAATTGCAATTAATTGTTACTAACAGACATATAAATGTCTTTTAGTGAAAATTAATTGCAATTCGACTTTTGAGGTTAGACGGTTGAAAAAAACGTTGAAATTACTATAGACTCGTATACGCTCGTGTACTACGTTTCATTGTTATTTACATTGTAGGTATTTTTATTTTATTAATTGCAGGCGATTCATAATGGCCACGAAAAAAAAACGCGTAAATTGGAGTTTCCCCGAAACAGGTCGCTTGCTGGAAATATGTCGAGATCAAAAAATTTACTCGATTATCGACAGTAAAAAATTTCGTGCGGACCAATGTTACAATGCCGTCGCCGAGGCATTGTCTCAAGATGGATTCGACAGAACGGGACACCAAGTGCAACTGAAATTAGTAACCGAACGAAAAAAATACAGAGACTTTGTACGAGACCAAGGCACGAGTGGCAACCAACTACAGCATCTGAATCACGGACTACTTCTACATGAATTGTATTCAAATCGTCCATCATCAATTATGCGGACGAAAGGCGTTGACTCGGGGCAACTTTCAAATCAGACAGAAAACCCGATCACACGTAATTATGTTTGATTCAAATTTAATTTCTATTACGAGAAGTTCTGTTTCATAGAATTATATATTTTTTTCTATCTTCGCTAACTTTTTTTTGTTGGTATTTGTAGATGCGGCTCGGGAGGCAGTTGTAAATGTGAACAACAACGAACAGGAATCGACGGAGATAATCGATGATCCCGCTACTGAAGGTGTGCTTGAATTCTCTTTACCAGAATTCAATAATGCAAACGTCGTTGCTGAAGTTCGCTCGAGTTCGCGACTTGAAGATCATCGAACTGGTAACGTTTTAATTGTTTTTGAAGTATAGATTAGTCGAACACACATGATATTAATTAATTCGTTATTATTTTAGAAAAATGAAGTGATACAGCTCTAATGGACGTTAAGCATATTAATTTAATTTCTGTTACGAGAAGTTTTGTTTCATAAACTTATGATGTATTTATTTTCCGATGTATGTTAATTTCCGTTTGTTTGTACTTGCAGATGCGGTTCGAGATTCGATTGTAGATGCGGACAACAACGTACAGAAATCGACGGAGATAATCGATGATCCCGCTACTGAAGCTGTTCTTGAATTCTCTTTTCCAAAATTTAATGATGCAAACGTCGTTGCTGAAATTAGCTCGAATTCACGACTTGACGAGCATCGAACAGGTAATCTTTTAGTTCTTTTTGAAATACAAATTAGTCGAACGCATATAATATTGATTAATCTATCATCATTTTAGAAAATCAAACTGATGCAGCTCGACTGGACGTTCAAGCGAATTTTCGAGTTGAATCTCAAGAGTCTGGCCGAGTTGAAGATTGTCAACTTGGAATTGATGAACATCGGCTGCACGACCTTCGGCCCATAGAGGGCGATGAATTCCGAGTTGCTGTTACAAATTCAAACAATCCGCAGACAATCTGTCAAGTGGAAGACGATGGTCTTCAAGACTTGAGAGATCGTCTAAATCGGCTTCGTCGTGTAGATAATTCATCTCAATTTTCTCCGATAATTCCCGAAAGTTCGATTGATGATTCCCGGGTTGTAATTCCGCAACTCAAGAACAGTGCAGCTCGCCAGCATTTGCTGCCTTTCCTTCGTGCCATAAACGAATATTCCCCCATTGAACCCAGAATTGATCGAAGCAACTCTCGAAGCGACGCTCCAATACACCGTAACGTTCAATTCGATAAATTCCGAAATGTTAACAATGTACACTATATGTATTACTGGAATTTCTGTTACAATTGCAGAGGATGAAGATAATATTTCGCGAGTGGAATCGATCCTTGATCAAGTGGATTGTGTTGTCGATTCAGAAGAACTCAACCGTGTTGAAGTTAATCCATTCCCAGTCCGCAAGGATCCCTCTAATGATTTTCGAAGTCTGCCCGAACGTGCAATGGAAACTCGTATTGTAGAGTATGAAAGTCATGAGAATCGAATCGAACCGAGGGAAGTGAATTTCGAACTTGACAGTCAACGACTCGACCGACATGAAACTGAGCAAACTCGAGTCCGCGAGGATCATACGAATAATCTTCGCTATGCAGATGATCTTCGAGGTTCTCCGTCAATTTTAAACTATCAAAGTCACGAAGGTCGAATCTCGACACTTGAAGATCGAGAAGTTTTATTTGGAGCTGAAACTCGACAACAGGAACGTCTTGAATCCAATCTAGTTCATGTACGCAACGGTCCCTTGAGTAACTCTCGCGACACGAATGATTTCCAAACTTCCAGACAAACTTCAAATCATGAAAGTCATAGAAATCAAATTGACCCGAGTCAATTAGATTCCGGATTGCATACTCAAGAATTCAATCGCGTTATAGCCGGTCTGTTTGAAGTTCGTGAGAATCAGAGTAATGACGTCCGCAGCACACACGAATTTCGAGGATCTACGGTACATTCGGAGCATCGAAGTCATGGTAATCGAATGAATCTCGAACGAGCTGAAACATATCAAGTCGACGCTGGCAACGATAATTCGAATCGCCCCTCAGCCATAGACCGAGAAAGAAGTATTCCTATTTCACGCGATCGTAGAATCGAACTGCAAATGGCAACGCAACATTCTATGTACTCGGATCGGAACAGTCAATATGACTGTGATTTAACGACCCAACAACAGAGTACTTTTGAACTCTCCCCTAATCGCTGTTTATCAAGTAATCACCAAGGTACACAGCCAGATCTACGCTGTACGAACCCTTCTCCTCGAATTGCACCTTACGATATTCGAACAAATGCACGTAGACAACAACCAGTGCCTCTCAACGGTAAATAATTTCCACCAATTAAGGCGATCGAGTTTTTCTGTACATGTCAAATATATAGACATTATTTATATACATATTATATTGCAGAAGATGTAAACGGCGTTAACGGAAATCGACTGAATGATCTGCGCATTGTTCAGCGAGAACCCGTTAATCCATTCCAGCGATTTCATTCTAACGACATACATGAAAATAACAGAAGCGGCCGACATTCGCCGTAATCCCGATCGTAAACACTGCATTCAGGCACTTCGACACTTTGGTGAAAACAAATCTATAACCGGATATTTGAGACAAATAATACGATTACAGCATATATACGTGTCACCGATGCCCGTCGAGCGAATAATTTTCGCAGTGAAGGAAACGAGCGACGTCGTGAAATTGTGCCAGATGAACTTACTGCTGATCCATTGCACCGAGCCGCACCAGATAATGGAGGAGCCAACAATGAAGGAGAGCTACATGTTCGTACTGATGGTAAATACGTGTAGACGTGTAATCTACACCAAAATCTTTATAAAATTACTCATAATTGCGTCTATTGGTTTACTAATAATGTAATTTTCACTATTTGTAGATAGATGTAAAGGGCGTAAAAGTTATGCCAAAGCTCTTACCAATTTCCACGGTCTGTTAAAAGAATCGCAAAACGAGCTCCAAGATAAACTTCTCCAGTCGCATAAAGAATTTTGGCTGGCCGAGGCAGCGGCAGCCCGTGAATGGGAAGAGGAGCAATTGAGATTGCAAAGAGAACATACAAGCGAATTAGTACGGCAAAGCAATGAGACATTCCTAGCTGCTATTAATACATTAGTGGCTGGGACTCAATATCCGGTTCAAGCAGCATCGTACAATATTCAGCCACGTTTCAACGATATGCAGCCGCAAGTGAACTTTAGAGAATTTTCTCAACAATACCAGCGACAAAACTTTGGTCCTACCCCACGTACGTTCCCCTGTAGTCCTAGGCGCAGTCCAAACACAATACCCCCGGCAACCCGATGTCCCAATCCCAGTAACATAATGCATCCCATTTCACATCCTTTGAGACGTGCTTCTCGAAGTCTCGGACTCTACTTCGATCCGCGACCCGTCCAAAATATAATGACGCCCTTGTTTTTCAATTCCCTTACCTTTCCCTCTGATTCACGCCGAATTGTTGCTGGGCGCCAGGATATCTATCACCCGATATCCAGGGTATTCTCAGATCCTCTATTATCTCAAACTTACAACTAACTTACACGGCTAGCGGGATAGGGAGTGCAGTTCGGGCGCGAAGTAAATTCAACAAATTAATAACTTTTCACACACTACGCACGAAATAAAAGCAATAAAACGACAATTTATTCAATTATTTCCCGTAGTCTAACACAAAATCTTAGCCTCTTCGACGAGCTCTCTCCGAACGACGATTCGTTCGCAACAATACAATATTTTTGACTCGCGGGACTCAACGTAAATTATTTTCTCGATCTGTCGTCGAGGCGGCGAGAATTATTCGCAATTTAACCGCTAATTTGCCGAGTACGGGCGAGAAAGCACTCTGCGATCCGCGTATCGCTCTCGGCATACAGAAAACCAAAGATGGTGGGCACCACGTGCACCTACCTGTTTAATTATCCGCGACGCGATGCGATCGACCTTCTAGCTTCCCTCAGCTTTCCTCAAGACAACGGTATCTTTTTCCGGCCGTCGACACGGCGGTAATTCTTCTCTGCGGACGTTGATTTTCGATACTTCTCCCTCACGGAGATGAAAATTCACGGAATCCCTTATCGCTCGTGTATAGCTCACTAATCCTCAACTACTTATCGAATCTCTTATTCGATTAACTAATGCCTTTGTTCTCACACAAAAAATTTACTGCGGATCGACTAACTAATAGCACGCGTTAAGCGAGAGTTATAATAATGCGTCTAACTTTTAGCACGCTTCCGGCGAGAGTTCTAATTTTTATATTCCCTCGGGTACCGCGGGGATCGACTCTGTGCGCGCGCTAACAAAGACTCTCGCGCGTGCCCTACCTATAGCGTGATGCGAGAGCGTCTATAACGCCTCGTCACACCTTATACCTCTGTGCGTCCAAGAAATTATCAGATACCTTCGACGTCCGTTAGTGGAATTACTAATAATGTTAGTACAACTTGACTTTTCTTCTTGGGATAAATTTCCGAATTTTTCATCGTTTTTGCATTGGTATTCGAGTACTAAGCAAGCACTGCTTACATGGTCATTCTGCATTCTTCCCTCGATGTGGTCATATCGTTCCTAATACTTTTATTCTACTTATAGTAACGAGTATTATCAGTTTTGTGTTCAACTACTGAATGTGTTTCAATTATAAGAATAAGAAGAATAATAAAGCATATTCGTTTTGTAAATCGATATTTTATTACAAAAATCAATACATTTTATAAAAAATACTTGAGTATTATTCATGAATTAATTAATTCCATTGTACCAACCCTTATTCATTTTCTGGAACAGGATGATGTACTGCTATATAAGCGGCCATACGATCCCGAATGACTATTCCAATTTCGCGATCGCGCATATTGTTATTCATCAAGTGTCGACATGGCGGCCGTTCTTCGGGTCTTCGGCGAAACATCCAGTGGTTTGAAAAAGATTCCTTTGCTTCCTCGACAAAATTGTGCAGTATACAACACGTTAACACGACTTCCGGAACGAAATACACGTCGAGATCATTCTTTCTTGATAGAATGCGCCAGCGCGATTTGAGTCGGCCAAATGCCTGCTCTACGACACATCTTGCAGCATTCATACGGAGGTTGAAAGACTTTTGCTCAAATGTCCGCGCTATTCTATAGTTCTTCATAAGCCATGGAAGCAAAGGGTACGCGGGATCGCCCAAGATTACGAATGGTAAAGGTTGACCTTCATAAACGCGATCCGTCTAGAAAACGATAAAAGGAAAGTAATTGCTAACATTTAACGCGTTAGAACACATTATTAAAAATTTAGTTTTCTCACCTGCGGCAGCAATCTATCGATATTTTGATAAAGATATGAGTCCACGAGAACAGTAGCGTCATGATTACTACCCGGATGCTTGATTGTAACGTCTCGGAAAGTAAAAAAAGTTTTTTTAATTTAAAAAAATCCATAAAATGGGTAAACTCAAATCAATCGAAATATTTGGAGTAAAAAATTTGTTAACTCTTTAAGTACGGTGAAGTTTTTGCCGAGCAAAGCCACGTTAACAATTTCATTCTTCGCTAAAAAGGAATGTACACTTTTAAGTATTTCCGAACTGATTTAACAATTTTTAACGGAGTTCGTAATTATCAATTATTCGACGTATTTAAATATTGCTGATTAACAAACTGTAGGTTCTCGCCCGGCAAGGGCCTCGTATACGTCCAGGAGTTATTTCTGCTATGCTTACCATTTGCGATGATCAACGACAGCTTGCATAATTACTGCAGTATGTCCTTTTCGGCATCTGAAATCAGCAGCACCGACCGCAGGAGTCGTCACGGCGATATACGGGCCATCTATTGCTCCTACAACCTGTGGTACTCCGTATCGATTCTCAAATTCTGCGGCTATTGCCCTGCATTCTTCCCTCGATGTGGGGAATTGTAAATACTTTTGCAGCATAACTCTGTTGACTGCTCGAACAAACGTGTGCAGCCATTCACAAATTGTTGATTTGTGAGTTCCAAAAATGTTACCAGCAGTCCTATATTCACAGACGCTAGCCAGTCTGTATACTCCGATACCAACTTTTTCCTCAACAGTCAAGCCTGGTATTGGACAGTCCGGTGATTCTTCCAATTCGTCTTGAAGTATTTCCACGAGAGCAGTAAATGTTTCTCTTCTCATTCTGAAATTTTCAAACCATTGATCCTCATCGAAAGTTTCGAGGACAATTCGTTGCCACCAAAGCCTTATTCGATCCTTGGTCCCAATACATCGAAATGCGATAGGCATGGACTAAAATCATTATTATTATAACTAATATTATTATTTTTTTATTATTATTACTAGTAATTAGCTTTTTATCCTACAGATAAAGATCTATTGACTCCAAATAGATCGAATAAGCTAAGACTTTCTATCAACATGGCAACAGAAGCCTTTCGCTTATCCGCGAACTCAAGCCTTCTTCGATGAATGCGATTCCATGTCTGATTCTCACATTCACGTAATAATCGATGTAGCCGCGTTGATTAATCATCAAGGAAATAACTGTTGCCGTAAGTTGGTTGTTCTGCTCCATTATTCAATTCGCTCTAAACAAAATATTAATATTCATTTAACCTCAAAAATTGAAAAACTTTATTAAAAAAAAATTTAGTCGTATTTGTACAAAAAATTATCACCTAATTTGTTTGGTCAACGGACAAGTCCGATAAAGTGACGGAGGCTCATCGAGAAGAAAATATTCGCAGCAGAAAACTGTGATACGCTCGATCGCGCCATCCGAGAGTCTATACTGGTCTATACGGTATAGACTATACCACGTCTGGGATAACTTCGACGATTGTACGCGTTCAGGCCCCCACTCTTGGTATCAACGAGAGGGGAGGTAGAGTAACTTACTTCGATGAGTAAGTTACTCATCGAAACTCGGGTGCGCGTAAACGCAGTCGTTCAAAAGCTTCGATTAACTCCTGCACTTCCCGATCTTTACTGTCGCGTATGTGTTTCTTTTCATTCTTTGTGTGCTTCTCGCCAGTCGCTTTTTTTTCATCGTTCTTTCCATCAGTGTTAGGCTCGCAGGGCTCGTTGAATTGTTACAACATTTAAATATATATTGAGACGTATCTCATAGGCGCATACTATAAGTAAGTATAGAGAGTATAGCGCGAGAGCCCGCGTGGGCTCCGACTCCCCTAACTGTACAGTACGCGCCGGTAGTCGGCAAGGCGGCCGCGAGATGCCGTATTTTCTCGCGGACAGATGATCGACAGCGCGAGCGTAAAAGGGCGAGCGCGAGTCGAATAGTCACCGAGTTCTTCAACAGAAGAATAGGTATTATTTCCATTTTTGATCCTCCGGGTCCCCAGAGCCTTCGGTGACGTTGGCTCCAGGTGTACTCAAATTCCCGAACCAGGGTGCACACATCTTTGGTGACGAAGTAGTGGGCATTCCTGTATCCAGTCACCGCTAGTAGGGTCGCGAGTAGGTAGGTAACCCGAAAGGGAGGGAGCCGGAAGCGAGTCGCGGATCGACCAAGTGGTGACACGGTTGGTTCACGATCTCGTGGAAGCCGAACTCTCCGACGAGGGCCCTGCGCTACGGGTATCGGAAGATCGTTGTCGACAGGTTCGCACGATATTCCTGTGGGATACTCCGTAGGCACGGCAGAATAGAAACGCAATTAAAATTCATTTTTTAATAATAGTTTACTCCCAAACTTAAACCAAAATTTAAATCATGCAACTTAGAAAAATTCGCGAAGAAACTTCATCGATGCAACGGCATCGATTGTAAAATACACTATCTCTCGTATCGAGCTTCGACTCGTTACGCGCAACGAAAGGAGGATGATAAAATAAAAGGGGGACAACTCGTAGAGTTAAATTTTTCACGATTTACCGACATTCGGTCGATAAATCGCTTTTCGGTCTTTCTTTTTGGGTAGAGTCGCAACTCAAAGAAGAAATTCAGTCAAATTAGCATGAATTGATGCGTAAATAGAGAATTTCGCATAATTCAAACACTTTCCGTTTTCTTTAGCGCCATCCGCGTGTAAAGCAACTAATAAACGTTTTATTGTATAGAAATTGATAATTACAGCTCGCCGAGAACTCGAGTGTGTTTCGAAATCTTTAGAGTAAATAGAAAACTACGAAAAGGGTAAGCGTCGATATTACAGATTCCAATGTATCACGTTTTCTAATAATTTTTTAATAAAAGGAACAATATCACTGAATCGACAACGTCTAACGATTATTTGCTCGCCCCGAACCCTTAACGTGAGCCTTCGAACCGTGTGCGTGGCACCGGCCAAAAAGGTGAACGTTACAACTGGCGCCCAACGTGGGGCGAGCGAAGGGGTCGATTCGGTGACATTGACTAGAGAAACACATACAAAAACGAAATAACAACGGGTAAAGTCACGAGAAAAATAACTTCGCGATAAAAATAGTTTACTCGCGGGTTAAACTCTGTAAAATTCATACACTCGCGAATAAAATAAAAAAGACGGTTAATTTGGCGATAAAAAATCGGGTTTTCGCGCAGGATAAAAAATAAATAAAACAATTAAAATGGCGGAAAGGCCCAATACACCGGAGATTGGAGGAGAGGACTTTCAGGAGCCAGAAATCCAGGAGATCCCGAAGGACGCGGAGGGGCAGGACAAAATGGGAGACACCCGAACACAGGCGCAATTCGCCGACTCGGGAGTCGGTGATGCCTCCGCTATACTCCCGCCGGATCTGGATTTAACCACGACGATCTCGGTTCCTGCTCTCAAACACTATTTCGCCCAGCAATTCGGGAATTTTGGTCCAATAAGGACAGAAAAAAACAAAGGAACCCGAGCAAAGGAAATTGTACCAAAGCCGAAGCCGAAGAAAGCGACATTGGAGGAAATATTAAGGGCCATCAGGGAAACAAACCACCGTCTAAATAAAATCGAGACAAACCAACAACAACACAGGCAGGAAATCGAAAGCGTCAAGACTGAATTTAAGCAAAGCCTTGAGAATTCGCGAAAGGAGACTTTGCAATACATTCGACTGGAGGTCCAGAAAATGGACGAAAAATACAGCGACCATTTTACGGTCTTGCAAACCGCGATGGCAACCGAAAACTACAATTTGACGGAATCAATAAAAAAATCAGCTAAGGAGGCGCAACAACGATCAAATGAATTAGCTTCGAGGATGGCATCGTGTGAAGTGACGGCAGCGCAACAACGATTAAACCTATCTGAAATAGACCAACGACTAAAAAAGTTCGAGGAGAACAGTCGAGAGATGCTGGCGAACAGCACACATCTTCCGGGAATGGGCCAACAACCACACGGATTCGTTCAGCAACCAGAACAAAGGACTGACTTGACTTTCGATACGGAAAATGACGCACCACGCGTGAATAAAATCAGATTGTTCCCACCAAAGTTCGATGGATCGGGTAAACAAAGACCAATAAAGTTTATCCGCGAATTAAAACAATACTGCGAGGCAACGAGGCCAACCCGAGCGGAATTCCACTACCTAGCGGCCCAATGTTTCGAAAAAACGGCCAAGGAATGGTGGACGCTCGTCGAGGAAGAAATTGACAACATCGATAAATTAGAACAAAGCTTTCAAGCAAGATATTGGAGCGAAGAAATCCAATTCAAAGCGAGAAAGGCGCTAGAATTTGGCCATTTCGACGAAAGAGGACAAAACACTCGCGCTGAGTATGCGACGAGACTGTTTGGGACAGCGAGAGATCTCACCCCCACCCCAAGTGATGGCGAAATCATCAACGCACTTTCGAGGCATTTCTCAGAGGAGATTCGCGCTACAATGATAGCTAGGGGTATTGATTCATTGGAAAGGCTAATCCTTCTCCTCGAGAAGTTTGATCAAGCCGGACCAATAAATTCCCGACGAACGAATGCCCCGAGAAATGAACCAGGCAGGTTCGATAATAATAAAACGAACAGATCAACAGATCAAAGAGGTGGCCAAACGGGGAGTAACTACAATAAAACGAACAAACCATGGAATACGAACCAACAGCCACAACAAAGATCGACACCAGCCAATAAAAACCAGACGGTGGCAGCAATTCAAGTAGAAAAAGCCAACGAAGCTGTACCGTCTACATCGAAACAAGAAAACTAAAGATGGTTGTATCCCCATCCAATGAAGACGTAAAACCGGATACAACAACTAAACGAAAAACAAAGAGGAAGAAGAAAAAGAAGAAAACCGCGGACATTAACACAATTTTTACGGACATTCGGGAGTATCTCATGGGCGAAGAGATAAACGGGGAAGAAGTTCAACTGACAGAATGTCCAGAAATTGACACTGTAATAGAAGGAATAGGAACAACTGCCTTGACGGATCTCGGTAGTAAAATAACTGCAATTTCCGAGGAATTTTACTTGCGTAACTTGGATACGCTACAGCACTGCCCAACGTTACCGGTAACAGGAGTAAGTGTAAGGGGCGCGCTTCGAGGGAGACCCGTAAGGGTGAAAAAACAATTAATGGCGTCTACCGGAATCGGTGCGTCAGTAATACAAATTAAATACTTGATCATCCCAGGGCTTATAAGGGACAGTATTCTCGGGGTGGACTGTTTGACGGCGTTAAAAAGTGTTGTCGATCTCGAAAATGGGACAATAAAAATCCAAAGTGGTGGACGATCTGAGGTCGTAATGATTAGGTCAGCTGAACCAAGGAAGGTCACTGCCAATCAACCCGAGACGTCAATAAAAACCACGGAGGATAATCCCTCGAGCGAAACACCGCGCAATTCAGTCATCCCCCGCGAAGAAGCAAGGCCCGATAAGTCTCCGCGGGATGTATCAATGATAATTAAAGAGGAGGAAGAGGATGCGATAACGCAAGAAGAAATGATGGAGAAGATAGAAGAAGCGACGCAACTTACATTGAAACAGAAGAGTCAGTTAAAAGACATCTTATGGAAGTACCGGCGAGTTTTTCGGAAGTCGCCGGGAAAAATAAGTGCCTACGAACACGAGTTACAGGTTACAAGCGATAAACCACTCGTGGGATACACCTATGAGATTCCGTTTAAACACCTAGAGAAGGTGGATGCAGAAATAGAAAAACTATTGAAATACGACATTATTCAACGTTCCACGAGCCCTTGGATTAACCCAATGACTGTAGTAGCAAAAAAAGACGGAACGGTACGATTATGTTTGGACGCGCGGAAATTGAACCAGCAATTGATTAATGATAACGAATGTACGCCGCACATCGAAGAAATATTTCAAAGATGCCACTCGGTAAATGTAATGAGTAGTCTGGATCTGACCAGTAGTTTTTGGCAAATTCCACTACACCCGAACTCGTATAAGTACACTGCATTTAGGCACCGCGGTAGAATCTATGAATTCAAAGTTACCCCATTTGGATTGAAAACGAGCACAGCAAGTCTGTTGAGAGCATTAGATATTGTATTAGCTAATCTTGGGGGAAACGTGATCTTCGTTTCGTGAACGTGAATTTCGTGGACGACCTGCTGTGTATCTCCAATACATTCGAGGAACAAATGCGGCATTTAACTGAATTATTTCAACGACTAGAGGAGCACGGAATGACTCTCAAATTAAAAAAGGCGAAGTTTTTTAGAAAGGAAGTAGATTTTTTGGGTCATGTCCTAACGACGACGGGAATAAAACCACAACTCGAGAAAATTCAAGCGATTCAGGAATTTCCGGCGCCGAAAAACATAAATCAGCTCCGAGGATTTTTGGGTTTAGTTAATTACTACACAAAGTTTACTAACAGACACGCGCATGAGTCGGTGACTCTGTTGGAACTATTGAAAAAAGGAGTAAAATGGAGATGGAAAGAAGAAGAAGAACATGCCTTTAATCGAATCAAGAGATTATTTATCAGCGATGTTTTGCTGAAGCATCCTGATCCTTCGAAGGAATATATTTTACAAACAGATGCAAGCGATTATGCTCTCGGAGCAACTCTTGCGCAAAGAGACGAAAAGGACGAATTAGGCGTTGTCGTTTTCGCAAGTCGGACCCTTAAAGGTCCCGAATTAACGTATACCACTACTGAAAAAGAATTACTAGCTATTGTTTGGACTTTGAAGAAATTTAGAATATACTTAATGGGAGCGCGGATACGAGTAATAACTGACCACAAGGCGGTCATTTTTCTAAAAAATTGTAAACTTCTGAACGACCGTTTAACCCGATGGATACTCGCGATTCAAGATTATGATATCGAATTCGAACATTGTCCCGGGGTCCGAAACGTCGTCGCGGACGTACTTAGTCGAATCGACGAAAGAGGAAAAGACATAAAAAAACCCAGTGGACGCGAAATTGTTATCAACGCTCTGTTGATGCAGAGACCATCAAGGGAAATCGAAGAGCGTATTCGCAATATCGTAACGGAACAAAAAGAAGACGAAACGTTAAACGCCCTTCGTGAAAAACATGCGGTAGATAACGAAGACTCTAAATATTGTATTGAACGGGATATCCTGATGGACAAAAACAAAAAAATCGTTTTACCAACATCACTGCTAAAACCATTAAGCATCGAAACACACGAAATGTACGGACATATCGGGTCGAAAAAGGTTTGGAAACTTTTACAGGAAGACTTTGCGCATCCGCGGATGCAGCGCCATATTCGACAGCTTATAGCAAAATGTGATTCCTGTCAACGAAATAAGGTGCCTAACCAACATTCCTACGCCGCGCAGCAGAATATTGTCCCGGAGAGACCGGGCGATCTCGTGTCTATCGACTATTTTGGACCATTACCACCGGCACAAGCAGGAATAAGATACATTTTGGTAACAATTGATGCCTTTAGTAAATTTGTCAAACTTTATCCCCTCAAAGCAGCTACAGCGCCAGCAACAATTGACCGGATCTTCAATCACTACATCCCGAACTACGGAAAACCAAGAAAACTCCAGTTTGACCACGGAACACAATTCACCTCGAAAAAATGGTTAGATAAGTTAGCTAGCGAGGGGATTCAACCAGTGTTCTCATCGATCCGACATCCGCAAGGTAATATTGTAGAGAGGGTCAATAGAGAATTAGGGAGATTCTTTCGATCATTACTAGCTGATAAAGAAACACACTCGAGTTGGTTGAAATGGGTTGCCGCCATTGAGGATTGCATCAATGAGACCCACCACGAGACGACTGAATTTACACCAGTCGAGCTGCAACTAAACATGAAGCCTCTGCGAGTATGGAGGGAATGGATTAAAGTCCAAAGGAGGGGGGAAGAACCGCTGGAGCAAAAATTGATGTTGGTACAAGAGCGTATTCGAAGAAAAGGAAGACAACGAACGCAAAAATTTGACAATGCGCATAAATTAATTAAGTTTGAGGAAGGGGAACTAGTTCTCGCAAAAGCTTGCAATGTAAGTGATCCAGCCAACAAAAGAATAGCTAAATTCTTCTCAATTTATGAGGGCCCATATAGAATCAAAAAGAAAATTGCCGAATCCACATACATCTTGGAAAATGAGTCCAACAATCTAGAAAGGGGGATGTATCACGCTTCAAATTTGAAGAGATATCAACAATAGGAGATAGTATCTGTTTTTTTTTTGTTTTGTTTTGTTTATTTGAGTTAAAAGGAAAAAGAAACGGAAATTAATCGGAATTTTCGTTGTTTTTTTTTCTTTTTTTTTTCCTCTCTTTTGTTCGCAGCCTTATAATGAATAAAAGAGAAATCGCGACTCAAACGGAAAGGGGGTTTTTGGTCCACCACTTTTGTGGTGGAACCCCAATTCCCGGGGATTGGGAATACCAGCCCACCCCCGTGGGACTCAAGATTATTACGGCCGGCCGTTGGGCGGAAGTAGAAGGGGAGAAGATGTCGTTGGGACGCGGATGCCAAACGACACTAAGAAACGTTAAGAAAAACAGGGGGATGCAGACGATGGACGTGACGGAAGAAGAAAAGAAAGGATGGGACGAGGAAAGACGAAGATTGGAAGAATTGGGAGGAAGAAAGAGGGATCAAAGGATTCTAAACGAAAGGGAGACGATAAAAATAAAAAGGAATAAAGACAAGCATAGGGAGTGGATCATAAGGAACAGGATGAGGATGAGGAGTGAGAGGGATGAAAAAATCAGGGAGGCAATGGAAGAACTTCAGAAATGGGTGGAAAGAAAGGAGAGGGAGTTTGAGGCGGCGGAGGCCGCACTAGAAAAACGAATATTAATCGAAAACGAAACCTCCGCCCCCCAGATGACCACCTCCCCCTCCAAGGAATTTAACGTCGAGATGAAGGAGGAGATAAGGCTGTTGGAGGAGGTTCTCATCGACATCCGCAAGGACAACGTCCCTCCCCCAACAGCCCCGTCGAAACTAAAAATATTAACAATCGAGGTTTTTAAGAAACCCCTTATCTCCATCCGCCGCCGCGCATAACTTTTGAGTTTATATAAAAAAAAAAAAAAAAGGAAGAGAGAGAAAAATGTATTTTTTTTGGTTTTGCCGAATGGCCCAGTATAAATATTGTTCGCCGTCAGGCCTTTTTTTTTTGTTAAATCTATTTTGTTACAACTTTTTTTTGAGAGAGAGTCCGAGACTCAAGCCGGCATAACTAAAAGCCAAGTTTAAGTTCATTTCGTCTCAAAATTTATTGAAATTCCTTTGTTTCCAAGAGATGACGATGAACAATATCCGGAGCAGAAAGGGCCCCAATAACATCCTGCAAGGAAGTTATTGGGTCCGGAGGGGCGTTGAGACGTATCTCATAGGCGCATACTATAAGTAAGTATAGAGAGTATAGCGCGAGAGCCCGCGTGGGCTCCGACTTCCCGAACTGTACAGTACGCGCCGGTAGTCCCCGCGTAGAAAAAATTAGTATGGGATTGACTCTGGGAGAACGATGGTCGAGAGTCTGGGATTTATTTGGGATTGAATCTGGGAAGCACTATGGGCAGTTATCTGGGTTTTGGGACCCGGCTAGATGGTTTCCCAGACCTTTTCCCATCGCTTCAGTGGACGGGGGAGACCTCGTGCAATCAATCCCATACGTATTTCCAGATACTCTCCCGGCCGTACCGTGCGACCGGGGGGATCCTCGCGCGATCAATCCCATACATAGAATCCCATATTATGTGTAAATGAAAGAAGAAGGAAAAATAGATTTTGTCAAATGGAAGGAAAAAATGAAAAACGAAGAAATATGCTCAAATCTAATTTTTTTCAACGAATATGATTTCGCCGTGCAAAGTTAAGCGCTGTAGTACATAATCGGCGGTTAAATTTCATTTAAGGCCCCAAAAATAATGTGATGTACTGGGAAAAGCTTGGATAGATAAATTAAAAGATCTATGTTAAACTCATCCAATACTTTACAATATTTTTGGGACCTACATCGAATTTCAAACGCCGATTACGTACAGCAGCATTTAACTTTGCTCGGGGAACTCATATCCGTCGAAAAAAATTGGTTTTAGGCATATTTTTTCGTTTTTTATTTTTTTCTTTCATTTGACAAAATCTATTTTTTCATCTTCTTTCACTTACACATAACATGGGATTCTATGTATGGGATTGATCGCGCAAGGATTCCCCCGGTCGTACGCGACGGCTGGGAGAGAATCTGGAAAAGCATATGGGATTGATTGCACGAGGATCCCCGTTCGTATGCGACGGCTGGGAGAGAATCTGGAAAAGCATATGGGATTGATTGCACGAGGATCCCCGTTCGTATGCGACGGCTGGGAGAGAATCTGGAAAAGCGTATGGGATTGATTGCACGAGGATTCCCCCCGTCCACTGAAGCTATGGGAAAAGGTCTGGGAAACCATCCAGCCGGGTCCCAAAACCCAAATGACTGCCCATAGTGCTTCCCAGATTCAATCCCAAACAAACCCCAGCCTCTCGCCCATCGTCCTCCCAGAGTCAATCCCATACTAATTTTTTCTACGCGGGTCGGCAAGGCGGCCGCGAGATGCCGTATTTTCTCGCGGACAGATGATCGACAGCGCGAGCGTAAAAGGGCGAGCGCGAGTCGAATAGTCACCGAGTTCTTCAACAGAAGAATAGGTATTATTTCCATTTTTGATCCTCCGGGTCCCCAGAGCCTTCGGTGACGTTGGCTCCAGGTGCACTCAAATTCCCGAACCAGGGTGCACACATCTTTGGTGACGAAGTAGTGGGCATTCCTGTATCCAGTCACCGCTAGTAGGGTCGCGAGTAGGTAGGTAACCCGAAAGGGAGGGAGCCGGAAGCGAGTCGCGGATCGACCAAGTGGTGACACGGTTGGTTCACGATCTCGTGGAAGCCGAACTCTCCAACGAGGGCCCTGCGCTACGGGTATCGGAAGATCGTTGTCGACAGGTTCGCACGATATTCCTGTGGGATACTCCGTAGGCACGGCAGAATAGAAACGCAATTAAAATTCATTTTTTAATAATAGTTTACTCCCAAACTTAAACCAAAATTTAAATCATGCAACTTAGAAAAATTCGCGAAGAAACTTCATCGATGCAACGGCATCGATTGTAAAATACACTATCTCTCGTATCGAGCTTCGACTCGTTACGCGCAACGAAAGGAGGATGATAAAATAAAAGGGGGACAACTCGTAGAGTTAAATTTTTCACGATTTACCGACATTCGGTCGATAAATCGCTTTTCGGTCTTTCTTTTTGGGTAGAGTCGCAACTCAAAGAAGAAATTCAGTCAAATTAGCATGAATTGATGCGTAAATAGAGAATTTCGCATAATTCAAACACTTTCCGTTTTCTTTAGCGCCATCCGCGTGTAAAGCAACTAATAAACGTTTTATTGTATAGAAATTGATAATTACAGCTCGCCGAGAACTCGAGTGTATTTCGAAATCTTTAGAGTAAATAGAAAACTACGAAAAGGGTAAGCGTCGATATTACAGATTCCAATGTATCACGTTTTCTAATAATTTTTTAATAAAAGGAACAATATCACTGAATCGACAACGTCTAACGATTATTTGCTCGCTCCGAACCCTTAACGTGAGCCTTCGAACCGTGTGCGTGGCACCGGCCAAAAAGGTGAACGTTACAATATATAAGTAACGAATCGTATGAACTTTATACAATTTAATTATTAATTATTTTTTTTACATACGACTACGCGCTGCTGTATTGGTTTCTCGCGCACAATATATTGGCGTCTCCGTATATGCTATACATTTTTATATTGACATTTCCTTCCTTTCTCGGCTTCCTTCGCCAGACTACTATCCTCACCCTTGATTTTATACTATTTCCTCGTGGTGTTTGTTGGCATTTTCGGAACTTACGCGTTGATGACCGGCGAAACTTGTTGGGACGTTCCATTTTTAGGCACTCACTATAACAATAGGCAAAGAGTGCCTATTAAAATGACCATCCGTTGCTCTTCGAAGTCTGTCGAAGGGGTTACTCCGCAGCGCATACTCCAAAAATTTTTATTTTTCACCATTTGCTTCGGTGTATCTTCAACATCATGCGTAGTTACTTTGAAGTGACTGCGATGAATAGAAATATTTTTTTTAGCCTGCGGTGCAATGAAAACAACTTTTTGGCTGAATTTTTCTTCTCGGACGTCCGTATCACACTGTAACTTTAGATGGTGCGAACCAATTTTGTTCTCCTTCGCAGGGTTTTTTATTACATTATTTCCAGTATGCACATTACTTTTAAAACCAATCTAAGACATTTAAGTATTTTTTCTAAAAAATTATTGGCCACAATTTGCATTTGCCTTCGGTCAAGTGTCCGTACGGTGCCATCATAATGAACTCTATGAACCAATTTTTTTCTCCTTCGCAGCATCATTTTGTTTTATCAAAAGCACTACGCACAGCAAATTTAGAGACAATCCTACATCTCTGACTATTTATTCATCACAAGTTTCCATAAAAAAATGATTTTCTCACATCTGATGTCCGTACGGTGCTCCAATTAAGAATCCTGGAAACCAATTCTTTTCTCTTTCGCAACAATATTTCATTGCATCGAAAGCACTATGCACAACAAATTTTGAGTCATTCTGACAAATATAATTTTAATTATAAAATAATTAAAAAACAGTGGTTATAACAAGATTTGCTTTAAAGGTTATGTTATTTAGATTTGCCAAAAATCCATTTTTCATCATGTTAAAAAAAAACTTCGGTTGTGAAAAATAAAACACGAAATATCATACACAGATTCAGAAATTTTTGCGATTTTATTTCGAAAATAATATATTATCACCGAAAATCATTCGCAATATTTTACCATATTTTATTTACATTCGTAATAAGAATGATACATTTCACGTATTCACTGAAAAAATTGGTAGTAAACTCACAAAAAAGATTCATCGAATATCCAAAATAATTACAATTTCCCAAATAGAACTATAAAAATCGCGAGTATATATTTTTTCGTTTTATTCTATCTGTCAAACTTTGGAAGCAGATGACAATTTCGTAGCAGACGATACACAGATGCTCATACGTCGCGGCGCGCGTACTCTGTGGCCGGATGATTTTCAAATAAAAAAAATAGACATCTCGTTTCAATCTTTGTTCCTATTTTACGTAAATATAAATGGATTCTACGCGGTATAGCGCAAATAAAAATTGTGCAATCATAAAAAAAAGAATTTTCTATCCTTCGACCGTCGAAGATTCATCGCAGCTGAAATCTTTGTCAATTATGTTCACCCGATTTATTCGTTTACAGTTAATAATAAAAACTGCAAATTCTTTTTCTGGCAACGTATTTTCTCCTCTTCAAAACAAGCCGAAATAAGAGTCTAAATCTTTTTTCGCTGCCGAGATATTATTTTTTTTTTAAGGAAAGACTAATTTTACGAATTTTCGTCAAAAAACGAATCGTTTTTTCAAATTTCTCGAAATTGCCGTCTCTAATCCTTTCCTCTCAAAGAAATCGTATTTACAAACTGACTCTCCGCGTTATTGCGCAGATAAAAAGTGTGCTATGTTTAAAAATTTTATTTTTTACACTTCGACCGACGGAGATTCATCACATTCGAAATCTTTGTCAATTTTGTTCGCTGGATTTATTCGTTTACACTTGATAAGAAAACTGCTAATGATTATTCTATCGACGTATTTCCAACGTTTTTTTTTTTCAAATTTTTTCAAATTTTCGTCGAAATACGAATTTCTTTCATATGCTCATGTCTTGAAAAGTTTTTTTTCGCAAAAAAAAAAAAAAAAACAATTGTACTCTTAAAGAACAATTATAAACAATTATTTATGAAGAAAGTAAGAAACACTGAATTTGTCGATTTTACGAGTTATTCCGTACCGAGAAACTTATCCTCGTTTGTGATTAAATAAAATTAAAAAAAATACGATATGTTATGATGCTAAATTTGATATTTTTAAGCGACGATAAATATCAATAAAATTTCATTGAAAAACGAAAAAAATTATCGAATTTCTCAAACTTCTCGTCTCCAATACTTGTCTGTTCTACAGAGACAATAACAAGCTGATTCCATGTATTACGAAGAAGAAAAAAAATATATCTCAAATGGTAGAAATGAAATTTGTTATAAGAGGACTATTAAAGAGCCTTCAAAGTCGAATTTTTCAAGAATTTCATCAATTTGTAAAAAAATATTTCGGAGCTATTCAAGATGACAAATTTTTGATTCGAGTAACGTACTACTTCCTCTTCAATACAAAACAGGAACCAAAACGATATATTTTTTCGTTCTCGAGATAGCATTTTTTTGCAGCATCCATAAATATCGACAAAATTTCATTGAAAATCACAAAGAATAGCAAATTTCTTGAACTTTTCTTCTACAATGATTTGGTTTCCTACAGATGAAGTAACGAACTGATTCCATCAATTATGGGGAAGAAAAAAAACACTGAAGGGGAAGGATTTAAAGAGGATATTTGGCCTGAATGCTAAATGGTAATCGTATTGGTGTCGGTACATGTTTTGTGTGTTTGTTTTATATTCATTAAATCTAGTCATAAGTTTTAAGCCAATAAAACGACTTTACTAGACATGATTTGATTCGTTAAATTAATTTGATCAACTTCTACGTGGTGCAATTCGTTATATTTGTCTCGTGTCTCAATATTTGACAATTTATCGTCAAACAAAAAGGAAATATCCGTCGTGAATATTAATAATCAATTGGTACAAAAAAGAAATATTTTTATTCGACGAAGGTTAAACACTATGAATTAATTTACGTAACTGATAAATGTTTTTCCCTCATACGTACTTTCGAAAAGAAACGCAGAGCGCGACGTATAAACATACTTGATCCGTAGCGCATAGCGCGATGTGTAAATACACTCGATACGGAGCGCGTAGCGCGACGTGCACCCCCACGAGTGCCTTAAAAAATGTCCCCTAGGGACATTTTTCGGGGGGTTTGGGGGGCGGAGCCCACCAACAAGAGTATCTGCGCCCGCAGGGCGCTGAGACGCTTGTTAGCTTTCTATGCATCCGTCTTGAGAATTGCAGTGCAAGTGAAGTCTTACTTCTTGTACCACGGCTACAGCGTAAATAGTAGTGGGGAGTGAATATTTGGAGTTTCGTTAACGTCACAATTGCAGGCGTAACAAGGGATGACTCTTTCGAGCCCTCCCTTCCTCATCACCGTAGTGGGGCCTTCAACAGTCCTTACAGAAATGCATCTTCGTCTCAAGACTTTAGTATACTGCGAGATTTCAGCAGAGTCGAACGTATTTTTTTCCCATAAAAAAACAAAAAAAAATGGACTACGTGGTTGATATTCAGGGGTTCTACGATAAGGATGATCGCTTTATTGCTAAAGAGGTAGCCGTACTAGCGCTTGACAAGCCGTTGATTGCCCACTGGATAACATCTCCGCCACACATTTTCACGGAGCTCCCAAAGCTAGTGCGCTCAAAGAATAAGTGGACAACTCGCCATCATCACGGTCTCGAGTGGTTCGAAGGGGATGTACCACTAAGAACACTACATGCGAACCTTCGTCAGATCACCAGATCTGCTGGAATCATATACACCCGTGGCCGCGAAAAAGCAAAATATTTGCAAAATGTTACTGCACGAGATATAAAAAAACCTTGAAGACACCGATTGTCCGGCATTCAACGATCTTTTCTCCTCGGTAGAAGTGTGCCTCCATCACGGACTCTTGAAAAGGTCTGAACTATCTTGTGCTCTACATAACGCCGCCAAACTGAAAGACTGGATACTTCGCGACGTGGGTCCTACAACACTGCTGTCATCATCATCACCACGCTTCTTACCTGTCGCATCAAATCAAAACAACACATGCAGCTTATACTTTCCGACTGTGACGAGAAATGAATACGACCCAGATTGGCCAGGCCTTGCAGGGTTTACACGCGACAGTGTCCCGAAGTGTTCACGCAGCAGATCAGATTCCAGCTCTGTTGACGAGACCGACGGCTCTTGTTGTTAATACCGATGACCACACACGCCCCGGGACTCACTGGTGTTACGTCCAAATCAGCATTTCCTCGGTAATTACGGTCAAGGAATAAAATCCTTTTTTACACGTTTTGTACCATTGAGGCGCTGTATTTGACTTATTGCCTTTTCGAGTCTGACCTTTCGGAGAGTTACTCGGGATAGGGTACATAGTGCGCCGTATCAATGATTTAAATACCCGAACCAAAAGAATAAAAATCGCACGTGGAGAGAGTCACTGTCTCGTAGTACGCGTATAGTAAAGGCGTAGTAACCATATGACGGAAGAGTTTACTATAAAATTCTCTGATAAGACGCCGTACACTCGGTGCGTCTCGTAGTGTAATTTGACCCGTACGTTGTCACTGACCAACGCTCGACTCACTACCTTAGTACTCCTTACCAGAGGTTGAAGAGATCACTTATTAATTCGCTCTTTAATTTAAAGAACGTATACCCTTTGATATTTATTCACGATGACGATTAAAATTTGTTTAATTATTGAGTTAAGATTTAAAATAAATGTTATGGTGGAGAAAAAAAACTTACGTTGGTGATTGATGAATTAAAATAAAATTTAAATGTCGATTTAAATGTTTAATGTTGAATTTGATTAATGTACTTGAAGATGATCGAGAATTTGGATTTCTTCTTCCTTCCTTCAAGGTTTTCCAGTTGGTTGTATAGAATATTTGAAGATGATGAAATTAACGATGAGATTGAAATTAACAACCGAAATTATTTAATTCGGAATAAATTGTTTAACACTTCGCGTTGATGGTAAATTAAATGTTGAAATTTATTTAAAATGTTTATCAGCACCAATACACTTTTAAGTTCACTCTCGATAGTTTGGTTTATCGCGTTTTACAGTTTTGTCCCCGTTATATTTTTAAAATCTCGAAAAAGTCATAAATGTTGTTTAAAGTTCTGTTAACTTCCCGATTCGGACAGTGTTAATATTCGTAGAAGTCAATTCACATTTTTATATTGTTTTTAGATTGTTGTAAAATTAATTAAACGTCAGAATGTTATTTGATGTAATATCTTTGATTTAGATTATTGTTTAAATGCTGATATACTCTTTTCAGCCAATTCTCGACTATTGCTTTTAACTATTAATTACTGTCGACAACTCTTAACTGGTATTATCCTCGTTCTTCACTCTTTCAACTGTTAAATACCGTTGACAACTTTTTAACTGTCCGTTGGTCGATTTGGGTCTTGTATTTATCAACTGTCTCGGGGGGGATCCTGGCCCATACTTCTCCTCATTGAAGCGTCTACTCCCACCTTAAGTAATTATCGATCGATCGGTCGGTGACAAGTATTAAATTTTATGATATGACAATTTCTGTTATAAACAATAATTTTTATAGCTAAATATTGCTAAAAATATTTCCCTTAATTAAAAATAATAATTGTCGAATGTAAATGAAAGTTCTACGGTAAATACAATTAAAGATAACAATTTAAAGACGAAGAATTTATAAAATTGATTTAATTATATTTCTGTATGTTTAATTAATAACGATGTAACCCAAATATTCTATTTCATGCCCGATTTTAATATTATTAACAAAGTTTAGAGACCTTTTAGTTATTAACGAAATGTTGAAATTATTTTGTTATGATTGATCGATGAAATGTTGATGATTGACTTAATTGACGATTATTACGTTTTTAGTTAACAATTGTTTATTAATTTATTGTTCGAGAAGTGCTACACTCATAAGTGACAACGGTAATTTCTCGAATCGTCTTCTTCGAGACAGCCACACCGATTCTCTGGCTGCACGCTTGTATCAATGCGTGAGTTGCATCGCTATTAGTGTTAGAGCGATAAGCAAGCGTTCGATGATCACGTGAAAGGAAAAGATTCGTATTGCCCAGGTAGTCTGGTTGAAGCAATGCGAATAGGTATTTCCGCTGGCGATACCACCGCTTTCGGTAATTCGAATAGTCACCAAGTCATGTCCAAGTATATGACCAGTACTATGCCAATGATTGAATATTTGGCTTTTACCAATTAACAGATGTTAGTTATTGTCCAATTATCGATTTTTTTATACTGAGAGACGATAATAAAATCACATCCAATGCGTGTGTTTTGGACTATCCTTCGTTCTTCTTATTCTTTATTCTGTTTTCTCTCATAAATGGTTATAAATATTGTAAAATTTGGCTATTTTGAAATTAAATCGGCGAATAATATTTTAAAATTCGCCAGACGTAACACTGGGTTGCAATCTACATCGATGGCCGAGGACGGGAATCATATTTCGATAGTTACGGTATTCCACCAATTATACCAGAGCATATCCGCCGCCTACGAAAAAACTGTACTCTCTACCGATGGAATACGAAGCAAATTTAGAGCCTGTCTTCAAATGCGTGTGGCCATTTTTGTGTTATGTTTCTTCATCGTATGGCTCGCGGGAGCTCTCTACTTCGATTCGGGTCTCTTTTCACCGCCGATCTCAAACGAAACGATCGCATTGCCGCTAATTTTTACAAACGATTAACGAAACGAAAAGTTTAAATGAACTTTCTGAAAAAAAAATCGCTTACTGGGAGGGGTCTTCATGTTAGAAAATATGTTCAATATTGTCGTCCCAGGCTAGATCATTTTTTTTGTAAAGTGAAGGGTAATATTAAAAAAAAAATAGATATATATGTATACCAAGGTTTTAAAAAATAAAATAAAAATAAAAAAAAAATACTTTGTAGTAAAATTTTCTTAACCACTTACCTTCCTTCCTATGTCTATATAAAAATTTTGCAGAAAAAAAAAATATTGTGACCTTTTTTTCATCATCATCATTACTTACTTACCTTTATTTTTTCTTCGTTTTTTCTTTATTTTTTTATACATTTTTTTTTCATTTTATTTCAAACTTATTTCCGTTTTTTTTTTTTTGTTAAAATGCTGCAAAAAAAAAAAAATTTCCAGCATTGCATGTTTTTGTGCGCTACGACGCTGACCGAAGGTTAGCCGCTCCGAAGACCGAAGGACCGAAGGACCGCACGAGCCGCTCGTCAGTGGCACCAACGCTGGCCTTCGCTCAGCGGTATGCCAGGCACTTGTGACCCTATTAGTAACAGTTCTCGCCGCGATGGGCCCTGGCGCTCCGAGCAGCTGTCACTACCCCACGCGCTCGCCTCTCAAACTCCCTCCACCACACGCCCCCACCATCAGCCCACGCGTCGAGCTAGTCGAGTGATCGACCAAGGGTGGGTGGTTGGGATCCGGACGTCGATGAAGTAACATCTTCCTCTCCACCACCCCTCCCTAACCACCCTTAAGACAGCTCGACCGGCAGCATAAGGCTCTCCAGCTGACCAGCGAGAGAGGGGATGAGTAACGAGAGCGAGACGGCAGCGAAAAACGACCCCACTACCAACCGCCGCCATTTTGAAATATTGTCTATAGGTACTGACCTCTACTGAGATCCCTAAGCGTTCGCAATTGTCCTGACCATTGTCGAACGATATTCGTTTAAATCGAGAAAATTACTAATTAATTTTAGCTCGCTGATTTGTACGTGAAACGTATCTCGTAAATGTTGTAGACTATTTGAATATCGTTCGCTCTCGGCTGTCGCTTTTATACCATTTTTGGTGCTTTAATTGGTCGCTTACGACGTTCCGTCTGTACCCGCGTGCGTGAGTGGGTTCGTTGGAGCGCCGCCGCCACCACCACTGGGTCTTCTTCGATGGGCTTGACTCGTCGGAGGGTCTTCCGGTCGCATCCATCGTCGACTTTTATGAAAAAACGTTCCTCTGGCGATTTCCCGTCGACAAGTTGCCGATATAGAGGTCCACGTGGCCGCGGTGTTAGTTTTTTCAATTATCGGTGCGACCGACAAATAGGGTAGCTGGATGTGCGTGGTCCCCGGCTTGTACATGATCGGTGCCGTCGTAGGTATTCCTTGCAGCTCTCGTTGTGATTCCCGGTCGCCGTCCATAAATCGGAAGTATATAGGTTCCGTTTGACTGTATCGGTCTTTCTTTTCTTTTTTTGACGGATTATGTCGGTTATTGACCCTCCACGGGTTATACGGGCGCGGGTTTTTCACGTACCCAGTGTAGGGATCACTGGTTTGTATTGCGATTGATTTCGACGTCTTTGCCTTGACGTATCGATTATGACTGAAGCTCCTCTTCTCCTTTCCTTCGGGCCTCTTTTCGAATCCATAAACGTAGATAGATATTCTCTAAATTCTCTTTATTTACCCTGTGTTACTCGGAGTGACCTTGTGCTCTACACCTTTGTAACTTGGGGTGTTTGTCACCTTGTCTTTATTTCTGTGTGTTCTCTCGGTTATTCGTAATTATTCGCTTTCTTCTCCTTTCTTCTCGTAATATGGTCGTAGATCGCTCGCATGATACATCTCTCTTTCTCTATTTCCGTGTAGGTGTGAGAGAATGTATGAGGTCTTCCCGACGCAAGTCTTTACCTTATATGGGCCTTCGTAGACAGGAAGAAATTTCGCGATCCGCTTCAGCGACGGATTGGACACATTTAGTGCCCTGGCCAAAACTAGATCACCGATTTCAAACTGCGTGATTTTATGCGCTTCGTTAAATTTTTTTGCTTGCCGACGGCGGCTTTTTCTCATTTTCTCTCGTGCTAGGATGATTAAGTGTTCTTGTTGAGGTTGTTTTTCTGATGCTACGGTGATGTATTTATCCCACGGTTTTTCGGGTCTTTTTCTCGTGTGTAATAGGAGGGGAATTTGTCCGGTAGTCTCGTGGTATGTTTCATTTATGCATCCTTCGATTGGCTCCAGCCACTTGTACCAGGAGTTATGCTTCTCGGGTATAAAGGTTCGAAAGAATCTTGACAATTCGCGATTTGTCCTTTCAGGACAAAGGACTGCAGGTTGTCCTTTCAGGTCCTGTCCTTTCAGGTCAGGACTACAGGGTTCGCTTGAGGATGTCTTATTGATGTGATGATTTTTTCGATATTATTTTCTCTCAATAATGTCTCCCATTTTTTTCCTGTGAACTGCGTGCCTTGATCTGACAGTATTGCGCGAGGTTTTCCGTAGTTGGGAAAATAATCATTGATTAGGCATCTCCACGTGCCTTCCGCTGTTGCCGTTTTTAATGCATATAATTTAGTTAGTTTCGAGAACACATCGATTACTGCGAGGATGTGTTTATTACCGAAGTTCGTCGTCGGTAAAGGACCATAGAAGTCGAAGGATATTAAATCGGTTGGTTTTTCAGGCAATATGTTCTGCATTTCAGCGAACACCCCCTGCGTATAGACTTTATTCCTCTGACAGGAGTCGCAGGTGCTTAATTGTTGTCGTACTCAGCGATATGGATGAGGGAAGTAGAAGGCGTCGCGTAGGAGTAAGTGACACTTCTTCGCTCCCACGTGCCCGTATATTTCGTGGCATTCTTCGATGAGCACGCCTATTAAGTGGACGGGGACTATTACTCGTTCGCTGCTACTTCTCTGTTTGTATAATATCCCGTTACGCACGCAAGGTCCTGGTTTCGTCTGTCCGTTGTTAATCGCTTCTTTTATTGCTATACACGCGTCGTCTTCGTCCTGTTTTTCGCGTATGTTTCTCATCAATTGCTCGAACTTCTTACTCGGTTCGCGCGCTAATTTTGCTATCGTTATCTCCTCCTCGGTTGGTTCTCGTTCTGGTCGACTGAGGATGTCTGCCACGGTGTTTCTTTTCTCTTGGCAATGCTCGATCGATGCGTTGTAATCCTGAATTGCCAACGACCACCTCGTCAACCGTGCATGCGCTAATCGACACTCTCTTAAGAAAGTCAGCGCCGCGTGGTCTGTTACTATTCTTACTTCCGCGCCGAGAAGGAACGTTCTAAATTTCTCAAGAGCCCATACTATGGCTAATAATTCTTTTTCCGTGGTGCCATAACGTAGTTCAGCTCCTCGCAGGGTTCTACTCGCGAAGTACAGTACCCGATGCTCTTCTTTCTCGTCTTTTTGATATAGTACGGCTCCGAGGGCAAAATTACTTGCGTCTGTTTGCACATAGTATGGTTTGTTTGGGAAGGGATATTTTAATATGACACTCTCACAGAATTTTCTTTTTGTATTTTCAAATGCTTTTCGTTCTTCCTCTCCCCACTTCCACTTTGTGCCTTTTCGGAGGAGATGCACCAGTGCGACGATGGCTTCCACGTGTTCCCTTGTGAATTTTCCATAGAAATGAATTAATCCCAGGAACCCCCGTAGTTGTTTCACACTTTTGGGAGTGGGGAACTCGTGAATTGTCCGTACCTTCTCAGGATCTGGACGTATTCCTTCTCTCGTTAGGATGTGTCCAAGAAATTTCGTCCCTTCTCGGAAGAACTGTGATTTGTCGAGATTTAGGGTCAAAGCGTGTTTTTTGAATCGTGATAATAGTTCGTCGAGATTCACCATGTGTTCTTCGAATGTCTCTGACATGCACAACAAGTCATCCACAAAATTTATCACATTTCCCAGCCCACGTAGGACTTTTTCTAATCCACGTACCAGACTCGCGGTGCTGCAACTTAAGCCAAAAGGGGTTACCCGAAATTCGTAACATCGACCTCTGTGCATGAACGCGGTATACCGGCGAGACTTTGGCAAATACCTCTAGCAAATAGCTTTTGGCAAATACCTTGTGAGGAGATTTTCCGACTCCAGCACTTCATGGCCCCGACAACACCATCCCCGCCGCCAGGGCGATAACGGAACGAACCCACGACGAGATAATAATCTTCTCACATCTCGGGGTACCCGGGCGCCAGGTACTACGTACCGCCGATCAACGATCGGTTTTTTGTTAGACCCCGAGATGTGCCCTGGGGTCCCCTTACGGCGGGGCAAGGCATACGGCACTGAGACTCGGCTAACTCAGCCCGCCTGGGAGAAAAGTAGAGGGGGGTGGACGGGGAGAGTAACGAAACGTCCAAATTAATTTTACTGTATAATTTTATTACGGTTGGGGAAAATATAACTGGTGGTGGAACAAAGCCAGTAAGTCGATAGATAATAGGTAAGATGCGCAAAAGATAATTAGATAGCGCTGCCTTAACGTGACTGGCGAATCGACAATGGGTAGGTAAATGCTGTTAAACGATCGGTAAACGCCAGTAAAGGAAGCTTACGTCGATCTTCGCAAATAATCATGAATCCTAGTAAAAAGATAATGAGATAATTTGGCGATAACGTGATTGGAGGATCGACAGTAAGTAGATAAATGCTATTAAATAATCGGTAAATGCCAGTAAAGAAAGCCCACGTCGATCCTCGCAAATAATAACGAATAATAGCAAAAAGATAATGAGATAATTTTGCGATAATGTGATTGGGGAATCGGCAATGAGTAGATAAATGCGATTAAATGATCGGTAAATGCCAGTAAAGAAAGCTCACGTCGATCCTCGCAAATAATAACGAATAATAGTAAAAAGATAATGAGATAATTTTGCGATACCGTGATTGGAGGATCGGCAATGAGTAGAGATATGCTATTAAATGATCAGTAAATGCCAGTAAAGAAAGCTCACGTCGATCCTCGCAAATAATAACGAATAATAGTAAAAAGATAATGAGATAATTTTGCGATAGCGTGATTGGAGGATCGGCAATGAGTAGATAAATGCTATTAAATAATCGGTAAATGCCAGTAAAGAAAGCTCACGTCGATTCTCACCAATACTAAGAAATATTAGCAAAAGATAACCAGATAATATTGGAAGAAGGTGATTAGAGAACCGACAATGAGTAGGTAAATGTTCTTAAACAGTCGGTAAACGCCAGTAACGACAACTCACGTCAATTCTCGCAAATAATAGGAAATAGTAGGGAAAAGATATTCAGATAATAACGCAATAACTTGATTGGATAATCGACAATGAGTAGGGAAACAGATAACAAAAAGAATCCTCGCAAAATTATTACTGCACGTTAATTCGGATAATCGTCGGAAAATAAGTTTACGAAGAACGCGAATCGGGATTCGCCAAAGGTTGCGACTGCCAGAGTTATATGTTCTAGAAAACAATACGGAACGTACTCACAGTAATGCTGGGATCATTCTCCACGGCGCGAAACACCACGGGAGAATCACCAGATAATACACACGAAAAATTGTCGACCAGAGCCGAGTCGGTCGGTCACTCGCGTCGCACCAAAAAAAAACTAACACTTAACGTCACTAACAAAACGCGAACCGCTTCGCCAAAAATAATTAACCCGAGTTAATTACTAAGAAAGAACTTAAAGAAACGCGAGATTCCGACCGACTCGCACAGAGATACGGGAAGCCTCGAGCTCACCTAATATTCCAACAGCCGAGAGAGCGAAGAAGACACGTGTTGTCGATCCGCCGGTACGTCCAGAACTAATTATTCGCACCTCTCGGCTGATCGGCAAGACCCCCGGTTTACCTCCCCCAATTCTCACGCGATACCTCAGCGAGTCGAGCCATAGAGGAATTCCGGGAATTCATCGATGACGTACGATTCGCCGAATGTAGCGAGACCGTTGTTATTGTTCGCGCGTAAGAGAATGTATCGGAGCTCGTAGGGGAAATACGGTGCGAGGGATAACGACAACAACGAACGCGTGATCGCGCGAAGTACAGTCAGGGCTCAAATCACAACGAAAATATTCGAGAATTTTCGAGATTCTTTCTCGAAGGATCCGACGGTGGGCGATAGCAACGGGGGGAGACCTCCCTCGTGAGGACAAGGCGTCCCTCTTCCTCACGGTGGGTCCACTCGACAATATACGCTGCACCCCGTTGCATCTTTTCCCACTCGAACCCCAATAGCGAGACGCCGTTTAACGCGGACTATGAATCGCGAACTTCTCGCGGGGATGGTGCAGCTCTTAGGCTGCTAAGTCGGGGTGAATCGGCGACACTGTGTATCGGTCATTGGACCGCATTCACCCCGGCATCCATTTTACCACGAATCCGGGCGTTCGGTATTCGCTTGCATTTAATTTAAACTCCCTTGCGAGTTCACTTGAACTAACGATTACTGTACAGCGCGCGACCCGCGACATCCCTCGCA
Organism: Cryptus viduatorius; assembly: GCA_964006125.1. Classification (NCBI taxonomy): domain Eukaryota; kingdom Metazoa; phylum Arthropoda; class Insecta; order Hymenoptera; family Ichneumonidae; genus Cryptus; species Cryptus viduatorius. Next base: position 3,773,324 of record OZ023221.1, on the reverse strand, counting down.
TCGAATAATCTAACTTTCTTACACGACTGTCTCACCCGATTCTCCGGCCCTGTCGCGATGTAAAGACTACTGTGAGACGAACGAGAAAAATAAAAGAAATGAAAGTCAATGCTTCTAACTAGGCCGGTAGGTAGCAAGAATAATAATTTTGCGAGGTAGGTAGTATATCCTAAATAGGTAAAGATAGTAGAATTATTAACTTTAACAAACAAAAAAAAAAAAAAAAAAAAAAACGGAAAATTAAAAATACGGGATTGGAGTTCTGGACGACCGACTCGATGCGACGTTCAATGGGTCGTAAAGCCGACCCACTACCCAATGCCTCCTCCTTCCGGGTGGCGAGACGGAATGTCACGTCACAAAACCTCCCTCCCGAAAGTTTGCCAGGCCTTTTGATGGTGAACGGCGCTCGTCGAGTCCAGATTTGCGTTGAAGCTTCCGTCAGGGGACTCCTGTCTCTCTAGGTGTTCTGGCTGTGGGCAGGGGTCGACTAACCCCAATTCCTCGGCTGCAACAGAAAATCAGGCGAACCCGAGCCCCAAAGCTCCCAAAAATCGGCCAGCACGCTGAAGGCGTGCCGGTCCTCCCTGTGTTCCGGTCGAATAAAAAAAAAACATAAATAAATGGCGGTAATAGGTAGCGCTGAATCGAATACACTGTGAGTACTTGACAAACGAAGCTTTTAATGACCCGAGGCCTATAGCCCACAAGAAAGAGAAAAAAAAAACAAATATATATATATTTTAACAAAATCCGAGCACTGTGCTCTTACATCCGAGCGTTGTTCCACAAATAATACTAAATTAAAGTCTTTCTATTGCCGTCCTTGCTTCCGATTTGGCGGTTTTGCCAAAACAAAAAAAAAAGAAATAATAAAGGAAAACCAAACTAAAATGAAGACGGAGAAAGAAAGTAATAAAGGAGAAAGAGGAGGAGGAAAAAATAAATCAGCGGATAGACAAAAGAGAAGAATAAAATAAAACAAAACCAAAACAAAAAAAAAATTAACGGGGAACTTCCTCCCGTTAGGTGCGGGACTTACAGAGTGGAGTTATACTCAGGCCCAAAATAAAACAACCCAAAAATAAAAAAAACAAGAACTAAAAAGAAAGGTAAGGTAAGGGGGGCAAAAAGGAGAAAAATCAAAACTAAACAAAAACAACAAAAAGGTAACGGGGAAATTCCTCCCGTTAGGTGTGGGACTTACAGAGTAGATTTGTACTCCGGCCCACAATAAAACAAATCAAACAAAATCAAAAAGTAAAAGGGGAAAAGGAAAAAAAAACAAAAGAAAAGCAATTGGACGGAACCGACGCGGCGCTGCCGTCAGCGAGTGGAGGGTCGTGTAACTCGCGACTTGCATGAAGGAGATCCGATGGCCGCTGTTTCACCACCAGAGTTCCTCGGTGGTGGGTATTCGGCCAGCTTGGTGGTGTGGATTCCCTAGTCTCGCGGCGTCCTCGTTATTTGCGCCGGGGCGAGTAGCCCACCAAGATACTCCGTGCAATGGGCAATTTCGGAGGGTGACCCCCGGGTACCCACAGCGGAAACAGTGCGTCTGCGGGGGTTCGCGGCAGCTCGGTTTTTTGTGGCCTGGGTCGCCGCAATTGAAACATCGCCCGTAGCGAGGGCCTGCGGCGAGGGATGACCCCACCACTACGGGGCTGCGTTCCCGAACACGCGAAGGTCCGGCGGTGCTGCTATCCGGTTGCGGTCCCCCAGAAGCGGACCGCCTGACCTCCTCGCTCCGCTCCGTATTGTTGGCCTCACCTCCGGCTTGCTGTAAATCATCCTGGAGCGTGAGTCCCGCGAAGCTACGCTCCACCTGAGAGCCCATAGACCGCGTCTCCACGGTCACGGTTTGGGTAGAAGCCTGTACCCTCTGTGGGCTAAGATCCACTTGACTACCCATTTCACGCAGCGTTACCGCTGAAGTTTGGGTTCCGGAATCGCGGGAAGGCTGGATATCATGGACCTCCAAAGATGTCGCGTAACGCACCCGCAGGTTGAGGCCCTCGTAGATGGGGCAAAACCCCGTTCGTTGGTGCGTGAGGGCGCGGATCTGTGTTATCAGCGCGTCCAAAAATCCTTCGCGCAGGTAGGCGACCGCCAATAGTTCGCGAACGAACGGGCGGATCGGGTCCCAAAGTGGATTCGCGTCTAACTCGATATCTTCCACCATTTCCTTCGCGAGCCTGATTTCCTCGACGAGATGATCCCCCTCGAAATCTTCAATGCCTCCCGCGTCGGCCGAGTCGCTGGTCCCCGCCTCGCTGATCCATTCGTAGTCCGGCTCGGGGTGAGGTGGGGACGCAGGATCGTATGCCGTTTCTCTAAACCTCTCGGGGCTCTCTTCGCCGGCCAGTTCGAAGTCCGATTCGGGGTTCGATGGAGAAGCGGGATCGTAGTCCGATTCCCTCATCCGGTCGCTGCTCCCCTCGCTGTCACCGGCCATACTATCGTCGTCCTCGTCAGCGGCGTTGAGGGTTTCTCCGTCGAGATGAGGTGTTCTACCCGGTGTCGGCAACGAGGGTGTCCCCAACACCAGGGTTTCGGCCTCGGACGGCTCCGAGGCGCTGCCATCCAGGACGACGATGGACGAGGATGACGAGGACTCATTACCGGGTTCTATTTCCATTAGGGAGTCGTCTAATGGGTCCACCAGGCGGTAGGCCGGAGGCGGTGGTGGATTCACGCTACTCCGGCTTGGCCCCGGGACTACGCCGACGGCCTCCTCGTACGAAGGTGGAGGCGACTCGGCTTCGACAAATACGAAGTCGCGAATTGTAGCGCGCGGTGGTGGCGGCGTTGCACTACCCGATGAACCGGCCTCCAACAGGTCACGTAGGCTCGGGGAGGAGGCGTAACGGGCCATTTCGGAAAATGCCGCGGGTGACTTCCAGGACAAAAAAAACAATCGCAAAAAAAAACTGAGCTGTGAACAAGCGGAATGACGCGAGTCTTTTAGCGCGATCCCGGAGAGTCGGGTGAGAGCGGTTAGTTAGTTATTATAAGGTTTTAGGTCTTGGACGTGCACTTTACCCACGTAAACGTTGTCCAGGTCGGACAGTTCCATCACCAAGGGAGACATGCGGTTGGAGATTTTGAAGGGACCGTGAAACGCAGTAGCCAGTTTGGCCGCCACGTGCCCGGCTGCCGAAGAGAGGATTCTTTGTCTCTTCATTACCAGATCACCTACTTGATATTCGCGATCCCGACGCGATTGGTTATACCGTTCGGCTTGCCGCTGAAAGGCCTCCTCTAGGGAGTGTTGAACGGTACTCCGCAAGTCCTCCAAACGTTTCATTCTTTCTGCCCAATTGTGGGGGGTGTTAGGAACCACCTCCTGGTTGGGAAAACGGATTACCAAGCTCGTCGGTTTCGGTTCTCGACCGAAGTTTAGAAAAGCGGGACTCGAGTCAATCGAACTATGATGCGCGGTATTGTATGCGAAGCGGAACTCGTGAAGGTGCAGATCCCATTCCCTATGATCGTTTTCGAGATACGCGGTGATCATTGTCTTGACCACCCGGTTCACCCTCTCTACGGGGTTTGACTGGGGGTGATACGGCGGTGTCGTATGATGGGTGATTCCCACGCGCTCCGTCAGGGCCTTGATATCGCGATTGTTAAATTCGGTCCCGTTATCGGTGAGTAAGACTCGAGGTGCGCCCCAACGGGATATCACCGCATCCTCGAGAACTTCGACGATCTTACGACCGTTTGCCTGTCTCAGGGCTTGGCATTCTATCCATTTACTAAACAGGTCCTGAACCACTAGGATATAACTAAACCCTGCCTTGCTACGCGGTAAGGGCCCCATTATATCGGCCGCAATCGTGTCCCACGGTTGCGTAAGCACTCGCTTCCCCATTAGTCCTACGGGGGCCGCTTGTTCGACCTTGCATCGTTGGCACACCTCGCACCGGCGAACGTATTGGACCACGTGACGAAACATGTTCGGCCAATAGTAGAAGTTGGACAATCGCCTGACTGTTTTGTCGATTCCCATATGTCCGGCTTGCGGTACATCGTGGGACTCGCTAATAGCCTCTTGCCGATTCTCGAGGGGTAGTACCAGCTTCCAGGCGTCCAAGTCGCCTACCTCCAAAGCTGGTAGTTGAGGCAACCGATGGTAATATAATAAACCACCTTCCACTTTCCAGTCCGGATACCGGTCGGGGTTTCGAGTAACTTCGCGCACCCGATCGGTATACCAACGGTCTTGGCCCCCAACCTTGGGTTGAATGAGGGTGAGGGTATCCTCTGGGATTCGCGACAACGCATCCGGCACATGGTGCAAAGCCCCCTTTCGGTGGACGATCTCATAATCATATTCCTGCATTTCTAAGGCCCATCTACCGAGGCGTCCGGTGGGATTCTTTAAGTTGTGCAGCCAACGTAGACTCGAGTGGTCGGTAATCACCGTAAAATGGTAACCTTCCAAGTAACAACGGAATTTGTGTATCGCCCAAATCACCGCAAGGCACTCCTGTTCGGTGGTGGTGTAATTCTTTTCAGGATCTTTCAAAGCTCTACTGGCATACGCGATGATGTGCTCCACCCCGTCTTTCGACTGGGTAAGCACGGCGCCTAGGCCTACGCTACAGGCATCGGTTTGCAAGCTAAACGGTTGTTCAAAGTCAGGACATACTAGCGTGGGTGGGGAGGCCAAACCCCGACGGATCTCCTCAAAGGAGTCTTGTTGTTCTTTACCCCATACGAACGGTTGATTTTTCCTTAGAAGCCGTGTTAATGCCGTCGCTAATTTAGCGAACTCCGGGATAAAGCGCCGGTACCAGGAGGCCATTCCGAGGAATCGCCGGAGTTGCTTCAGATTACGAGGAGCCGGATACTCTAATACTGGCGCGACTTTATCCGGATCTATTTGGAGCCCTTGGCGGTTAACCAGGAAACCGAGGTATTTGACCTCCGAGCAACAGAATTCGCTTTTTTCCGGATTAATGGTGAGGCCGGCGAGCCGAATTTTCCGGAGGACACGACGCAACCACCGAACGTGGTCGTCGAACGTAGCGGTGACAATGATAATATCATCCAAGTAAACGTAGACATGCGGCTGCATCTCTGGGCCCAACAGGCGGTCCAGCAACCGTTGGAAGGTAGCGGGCGCGTTAGTTAACCCAAACGGCATTCGACAAAACTGGAAGAAACCCATTCCGGGGACAGTGAACGCGGTTATCTCGCGACTGTTCTTCTCCAGCGGGACTTGAAAATAGGCCTGACTCAGGTCGAGAGTGGTGATATAGTTGGCGCTTCGGAGGCGGTCTAGGATGCTATTCATAAGGGGTATCGGGTAGGCGTCTTTTTTAGTCACTGCGTTGACCTTACGGAAATCTAGGCAGAACCGCAATTTACCATTAGGTTTCTTTACCATCACGATCGGGCTAGACCATTCGCTAGCCGAGGGTTCGATAATCCCGTCGGCCAACATTTCCCGAACCGCTTCGTGAATCGCCTTCTCGATGAAAGGCGATACCGCGTAGGACCGCTGCTTGATGGCAGGGTGGCCGCCGACGTCGATCCGGTGCTCTGTTAAGTTGGTGACCCCGGGTTTAGCGGGGGCTGTCGGGATTTCTTCCGCTATTAGCCGATCGAGGATACGAACCTCAGCCGCCGAGATTTCGCGCAGCCCACAACACAGAGATTGAATTGTCTGATTCTCTGAACGTACTTCGAAAGGGAAGGATTGTAAGGGGTTGGCTTTGCTAACCAACGGGCTTTTTCGAAGTCGACCACGAACCTGGCGGCACATAAAAAATCTAGACCGAGGATACAAGGTAACACCAAAGCGGGCAATAGATACGCCGTAAATTTGAATTGTTGACCATTCAGAGTGATCGTCGGGCTGACGGTTTCATAGGCGATAGCCTTCTGACCCCCCGCCATTTCTACTCCTCGCGGTTGCGCGAGTTCCCGGGCCACGCCCAGGTCAGCCATCCATTGGATTGCCGCCGGTCCGAGGAAAGTCCGGCTAGAACCGGAATCTACGAGTGCCCGAATCGGCCAGCCTCTGACCGTAAACGTAATAAAGAAAGCTGTGGCGCTCTCTTCTGTTTGCAAATTACCGCACCAGATGGGGTCGTTTACTCCGGCATCCTTCATTAACCTACGAGTGGTCTTAGGAGGGTTTTCGCTCGACCGCGGCGAAACCCCATTTCTTAGTTTCCCGAACACGAACAATTATTCGTCTTTGCTCCCGCCTTGCCGCAGCGGTAGCAGAAAATTTTACGAGGCTCCTTACATTTACCGTATCTATGCCCGGTCTGTTGGCAATTCCAACACGTAACGGTTGGTCGCTGAGTCGCGGAGGGTGGAGTTGCGGCTTCCGGGGATGAGCCGGAGGAGCTTGCATTAGGGTTAGCCGTCGTAGTGGTGGCTCGTGCGTTCACCGGGTTCGACGACGGTTTCTTCGCAGCTGCGTTTGACTGAGTCGCGGGACCTGGGGCTTTAATGATCGCGGTCCGACGGCGACCCGCCCCGGGGCTCTGAACCGCGTTTACCTTAGCGGACTCTGGACCGACCTCTAATTCTTCCAGCAGGTCCAGTGCTGGAGAAGAACCTGGGGCGGATTCGGGTTGGGCTAAGCCCTCCGCCGGAACCTCCAGGGCCGAGTGGACGTTTTTAAGCGCCCCCGGCTGAGGAGCGCGCTTAGCTCGATACGCCAGCTCCGGGCATAAGGATTGTTCCGGTCCGGGGGGAGCTCTGTACATGCGAGCGGCGAGATAGCTTTTCTCGATTCGTACCGCGATGTGCTCGAAGGAGTCGAAGTCGAATAAGTCGTCGCGATGGATCGCGATCTGTAATTTCGGTAGCATGTTACGGTGGGCCGATTGGATTTGCTCGGCGTCACTCCACGGAGGGTTCAAGCGCGCGAATAGGCCGCGAAGGCACGTTAAGTAATCGGCTACGGGTTCATCGGGACCCTGAGTACGCCGCATTATTTCCTCACGTAACGTAAATTGATAATCCGGGTCGCCGAAGCGTATCCGGCTGGCCGCCACAAAGTGGGACCATGACGTCCACCGGTCCCGGTCGTTACGGTACCATTGCAAGGCTACTCCGGTTAGGAAAAACGGCAAGCAACGGAGAAGATCCCCGTCGTCGACTGGGAACAAGGCACGGCCTTCCATCACGCGTGTTAGGAAGGTCTCTACGTCCTCGCCCTTTTTGCCCGAGAACGAGATGTTCCATTTACGCATCGTGTTGAGAACCACGGACGGCGATGCGTGGCCCCGACCGGAATTGTAACTCGAACCGCGGTTAAGCTCCCCCAGCGGGTGATCGAATCCCGGGTAACCCAGGTTACCGGGTGCGGGATCGAACGTCGCGGAGGGCCCCATGAAGGTCGAAAAGAAAGGCGCGGGGGCATTGGAGAACCCCGGCGGTCCCCCCGGCTGAGTCGTCACCGGTACGGACGTCACCGGCGCGGTGACCGGGGGCGCCGCTAACGTAGGATTGGTACTCACCGATATTATGGGCTGCGGGAAGCTCACCGCAGGGTTACCCCAATAGAACGGCGGTGAAGTGTAATGCAGGTTCCTGGGATTTGGCCACACACTGGAACCCGCCATGCCCAGGCCCGAATCCCAAGGATAAGGCCCTTGCGGCGCGGACGGCTGACTGAACGCGGTCAAAGGGCCGGGTCCAGCCGACGACAACTCTTGGCGGCTCTCACTGCCACCCTCCGCTACTGCGGAGGAGGTCACTGGCACGTCCGGGGAATCCTCGGCCATTATCCTAGGCGAGTCTCTTACCCGAAATCTCTTTCTTTTCTTTCGCGGGGCCGGCACTTCACGACGTATCCGATAGACGATCCGGTCGTCACGTAGTCGTAACGCGATAGGTAATCGTGAATCGATAGGTAGCCGAAGATCGGCAGGTAATAGACCCGCTAGGTAGCCGAAATTCGGTAGATAATGACACGCGGTAAGTCCAAAGCTCGGTAGGTATTAGAAACCGATAGGTAGCCGAGAACTGGTAGATAGTTGACCCGTTAAGTAGCCGGAACTGACGGGTGGTCGCAAACCGATAAGTAGTAGAGAACCGTTAGGTAGCCATGAACAGGTAGATAGTAGCTGACTGAAGGTAGTAGAGAGTATTGGAGAGAACCGCTCGCTATGACTTCGTAACACCAACTGACCATTAGCTCCGGCGTTCTAAGGTACCCGGTCCAATGCGAAGGTGGGGGGGGGGGGGGGGGGGGGGGGTGGATCCACGCTAAATAGCCCCAATCACAATCCCCGTAAACATGTTGACGATCGTGGGACGGGAGTACCTACGGTTAATCCGCGGATTAACACCTATTGTTCAAGATGTTTATCGTTATAGTCGAGTTCCGCTAACGACATACAATAACCGGCGCGACAACGAAGAGCAAAACATGTTTGGCAACACGACCAGGCGTACGCGGTTACTGGGAACTGAGGGTTGCCGAACTCGCGCCGATGGCTGCGAGGTTCGAGTCAACCGCTTGACCGGCGGGATGTCAACAACGGAATCCGAGCCAAAATGGGGCACCCAAAAGGAAAAAAAAACAATATTCCTTCCCGTCTCAATAACAAGGTGACAAATATTGTGGAACTCGCTCGGCTTATTAAGATTATTATTGGCTACGGATTAGGCTCTAATACCAGGTACAAAACAATGTCTAATATCTTAAGAATATCACGGAATTCTTTTGTTCCGTGTCCGAAACTTCTGGCAGTCGCAACAATAGGTAGAGTTCTATGTTTACGTTACTCGCCCCACGTTGGGCGCCATTTTGTGAGGAGATTTTCCGACTCCAGCACTTCATGGCCCCGACAACACCATCCCCGCCGCCAGGGCGATAACGGAACGAACCCACGACGAGATAATAATCTTCACACATCTCGGGGTACCCGGGCGCCAGGTACTACGTACCGCCGATCAACGATCGGTTTTTTGTTAGACCCCGAGATGTGCCCTGGGGTCCCCTTACGGCGGGGCAAGGCATACGGCACTGAGACTCGGCTAACTCAGCCCGCCTGGGAGAAAAGTAGAGGGGGGTGGACGGGGAGAGTAACGAAACGTCCAAATTAATTTTACTGTATAATTTTATTACGGTTGGGGAAAATATAACTGGTGGTGGAACAAAGCCAGTAAGTCGATAGATAATAGGTAAGATGCGCAAAAGATAATTAGATAGCGCTGCCTTAACGTGACTGGCGAATCGACAATGGGTAGGTAAATGCTGTTAAACGATCGGTAAACGCCAGTAAAGGAAGCTTACGTCGATCTTCGCAAATAATCATGAATCCTAGTAAAAAGATAATGAGATAATTTGGCGATAACGTGATTGGAGGATCGACAGTAAGTAGATAAATGCTATTAAATAATCGGTAAATGCCAGTAAAGAAAGCCCACGTCGATCCTCGCAAATAATAACGAATAATAGCAAAAAGATAATGAGATAATTTTGCGATAATGTGATTGGGGAATCGGCAATGAGTAGATAAATGCGATTAAATGATCGGTAAATGCCAGTAAAGAAAGCTCACGTCGATCCTCGCAAATAATAACGAATAATAGTAAAAAGATAATGAGATAATTTTGCGATACCGTGATTGGAGGATCGGCAATGAGTAGAGATATGCTATTAAATGATCAGTAAATGCCAGTAAAGAAAGCTCACGTCGATCCTCGCAAATAATAACGAATAATAGTAAAAAGATAATGAGATAATTTTGCGATAGCGTGATTGGAGGATCGGCAATGAGTAGATAAATGCTATTAAATAATCGGTAAATGCCAGTAAAGAAAGCTCACGTCGATTCTCACCAATACTAAGAAATATTAGCAAAAGATAACCAGATAATATTGGAAGAAGGTGATTAGAGAACCGACAATGAGTAGGTAAATGTTCTTAAACAGTCGGTAAACGCCAGTAACGACAACTCACGTCAATTCTCGCAAATAATAGGAAATAGTAGGGAAAAGATATTCAGATAATAACGCAATAACTTGATTGGATAATCGACAATGAGTAGGGAAACAGATAACAAAAAGAATCCTCGCAAAATTATTACTGCACGTTAATTCGGATAATCGTCGGAAAATAAGTTTACGAAGAACGCGAATCGGGATTCGCCAAAGGTTGCGACTGCCAGAGTTATATGTTCTAGAAAACAATACGGAACGTACTCACAGTAATGCTGGGATCATTCTCCACGGCGCGAAACACCACGGGAGAATCACCAGATAACACACACGAAAAATTGTCGACCAGAGCCGAGTCGGTCGGTCACTCGCGTCGCACCAAAAAAAAACTAACACTTAACGTCACTAACAAAACGCGAACCGCTTCGCCAAAAATAATTAACCCGAGTTAATTACTAAGAAAGAACTTAAAGAAACGCGAGATTCCGACCGACTCGCACAGAGATACGGGAAGCCTCGAGCTCACCTAATATTCCAACAGCCGAGAGTGCGAAGAAGACACGTGTTGTCGATCCGCCGGTACGTCCAGAACTAATTATTCGCACCTCTCGGCTGATCGGCAAGACCCCCGGTTTACCTCCCCCAATTCTCACGCGATACCTCAGCGAGTCGAGCCATAGAGGAATTCCGGGAATTCATCGATGACGTACGATTCGCCGAATGTAGCGAGACTGTTGTTATTGTTCGCGCGTAAGAGAATGTATCGGAGCTCGTAGGGGAAATACGGTGCGAGGGATAACGACAACAACGAACGCGTGATCGCGCGAAGTACAGTCAGGGCTCAAATCACAACGAAAATATTCGAGAATTTTCGAGATTCTTTCTCGAAGGATCCGACGGTGGGCGATAGCAACGGGGGGAGACCTCCCTCGTGAGGACAAGGCGTCCCTCTTCCTCACGGTGGGTCCACTCGACAATATACGCTGCACCCCGTTGCATCTTTTCCCACTCGAACCCCAATAGCGAGACGCCGTTTAACGCGGACTATGAATCGCGAACTTCTCGCGGGGATGGTGCAGCTCTTAGGCTGCTAAGTCGGGGTGAATCGGCGACACTGTGTATCGGTCATTGGACCGCATTCACCCCGGCATCCATTTTACCACGAATCCGGGCGTTCGGTATTCGCTTGCATTTAATTTAAACTCCCTTGCGAGTTCACTTGAACTAACGATTACTGTACAGCGCGCGACCCGCGACATCCCTCGCATCGAATAATCTAACTTTCTTACACGACTGTCTCACCCGATTCTCCGGCCCTGTCGCGATGTAAACACTACTGTGAGACGAACGAGAAAAATAAAAGAAATTAAAGTCAATGCTTCTAATTAGGCCGGTAGGTGTTTGGCAGTGCGAAGGAAATTTCATTCTTGATGAGGTCAATTTTCGTTCGAATCTTTGTCAGGAAGTCTATGCCAAGATGCAGTCACTCGTTAGTCGGGGAACTATTAATAACGTTCCGTATTCTCGGTGAGCGTGGATTTCTATGCTCGCATATAACTGCTTGCTGATTTTTGTCGCCCTTCCAGCTCTTCGCACCGACGTTCCCGTTAGCGGTAAAAGAGGACATTTGTTCAAGACCTTTCCGTGGTAATTGTTAAAGAATTGCTCGGATATCGCACTCACTTCACTACCTGTGTCTATCAGCGCGCGTACGACGATGGATTCTATTTGTATTGTAAGAATTGGACATTTTGCACATTTTTTCGGTGGGTCTTCATGTTCTTCCATAAGTTGTTGCCTCGTGTCTTCTCCGTATCCTAGCGTCACCTCGTTTATTCCGACCCTTCCTCGGGTGACGCCTCCTCGTTTTCCGATTCTTTTTCGGAGATAACTTTCAGGCTCTCCTCTACCTCAGTTGCACGTACGTCTCTTTTCTCTTTCAGTTTGTTCGCGTGTTTCCTATCGTCAGGCTTCTTTGCTTCGCTCTTGTAGCTCTGCTTATTTTCCTCGCGTTTGGATGGCTCTTGCGTTTTCGATCGATTATCATTGCTATTTTTTGGAGCCTGATATCGTTCTCTTGTTCCCGGTCTAGTTCTTTCTCTGTTTCCTTGCCCTTCTTCGTCGTAAGAAGATAGCAGGTCGAGCAGTCGCGGTATGTCGTCGATTCCTAGCGTTCGTATCGTCGCTCGAAAATCTTCCGCGAAGTGTCTTTTTAGTTTGTACAATATATCTTTGTCCGAGAGTCTTGGTCGAAGATTGCGTGCGAGACCTATCATTCTCATGGCGTATCCCATGCGAGATTGTTTCCTATTCGGGTCATACCAATCGTGATCTAACTTCATCCTGACATTGTATTGTACTGTCTTCATTCCAGAATCGCCGATTGAATTGTTCCTCGAATTCTCCCCAGTTCGCGATCTCGTCCTGCGTTATGTTCCACCACGTTTTTGCTATTCCATCCATGCACTGTGTCACGATGATTTTAAAGTGATATTTTTGTATATAAATGTCTCGATACGATCTTAAACGCACCAGGAACTGCATCGGTTGTTCGGTCGTTTTTACTGAAAACATTGGGGGCTCCATTTTTAGGTTTCCCCCTCCCCACGCGGTGTTATTCATACCCGAGAACGCTGTTGTAAAATTGAAGTTCGTTTGATCCCCTGAGAGCCTTGAATTACCCATTTGTTGTCCTTGCTTCTCCGATACATTTGGTAGTGTGAGGTTGTAGTCCCCCGATTTATCAGCGCCTGGTGCCGTGTTACCGGTCAACTGCCCTGTACGACGGGTCGTCCCCGTAGAGGCGCCTAACCAGGGTGCTCCCAGTGACCCGTTGCCCTGTGTAGCGTCCGTTAGCAATGTACTCTCCGAGAAGTTTATCGCTCGCTCTGTTTTTCCCTTTGTGTTTAACGTCATGTAATTTCTTGTTGCGTCATGCGTTGTTCCTAAGTTGTTCATCTTGCTTGCCTTTGACGCTTGCGGCAGTGTCTCGTAAACGGAGTTTATCGAAGTTACGATGAATTCCTCGATTGTCCCGAAACGTCGTGCGAAGTCTTGTGTTAATCCCTTGTATCTTTCGTTGTGATTCTCTTCATCGTGCATGCGTTGTAGCTTTAACTCTTCGATGAGCTTCACGATATCTTGCAGTGCTGCGCTACTGTCGAGGCGTCTATTTCTTTCGCTAGGGGTGCTTTCGTTGTCATCTAGAAGTGTCGGACTCCGTGAACCTGTAACACCCAGCTCTAATCCTACGCTGTCGGTCCCTTGAAGATCGATTCCGCATTTTGACTGTTTTCTCCCCTCTTCTTCAAACTGCAGTAGTAGGTCGCGACGGTTCGTTGGTTGATGATCAGAAATGGACTCTTGCGCCTAATGGTGAATGTTCCAACCCACTGTGTTCTGTTGCTCTTACTGTTATCGGACTTCTGAATGCCCGCAGCACTTCCGGTGTCTTCGTCCCGTCGTCTTCCTTCATTTCTATTTTTTTTCTCTACTGAGATTATTTTTATTCCGCGATCTATTCGCGTTACGGATCTTTTTGTATTTGTTACTAGGTATCCACTTCTTGTCCAGCTTGACTCGCCTCAGGTCCCTGTTCGAGCGCCAATGAAACGTTTACGATTCTCTTAACCACGCTGCGATCGCACGCCTGTGATGCGCGTCTGAGGCATTGGGAGATCGCGGCGTTGTAATATCGGTAAACTTTAATAAACTAGGATTTGCCTATTCGTTGTCAGTATGACAGAGGGTTCATGTACTGGACCTGGACGGTAGGACACGTTATGGTGGAATGCTAGCCTCAGTTAGTCCGATTATTCACTCACGTATGCCACGTTACAGAGTGTCGAGACCATTCATCATCGGCTAAGGAGTACGGGTCGGCTATGATCGGACGCCTCTATTCTACTTCGGGGCGACGGTGTACTCGGTATACGACTGGGAAGCCCGCAGGCAAGCCTTCACGGAACAGCTATGCTGCGACTTGTCTCCGCGCTACTACCGCGTACGCCGGTTTGCCTATCGCCAGGCTCGCGCAAAGCCTGTCCTTCCTATCACACCTTGGGACTTCCTAGTTACGAGTGACCGGGGTTCCCACGAGCTTCCGAGAAATATCCTCTGGGGGTCGAAGACTGCCGTAGTTTTCTTTAGGAGTCCCGAATGATCGCACCAATAATATCCCAAGCGTATCGAAGCTTGGGATTAAAAAAAATTATACTCGTGGCCGTATAAGACGGGTACGAGCCGCTCCTCGCACTTGACTTGTTAAATTAAAAAAAGGTTAATTGTTTAGGTTGTAACCGGCTCCCTGAGCGGTCTACGGGTTTTCAAAGGGCTTATATTTTGACTATCTGAAGTTAAATTCACAGGCTGGAGCAGGACGCTTCGCTGTGGAGCTCTCTGCTCAATGCTAGTATTTTTTTGCAAAGTTCCTTTTTCTCTTATGTTCCTCCCTCTAGTTCCCTATCCTTGAGTCGCGACTGTTGATGAGTACGGATGTTCCTGTTCCTCAGACACCCGTGAATATAGAAGGGCGGATGTATCAGCTCAACGCCTCGCGTCGTGAGTCGTCATCATCGGAATGCGATTTTCCTAATATGCGGGTTATTGGCGAAGCTGATGCTTATATGCCTCTCTTCTCTGTCCGTGAGATAAATGGGACACCGGTACTCGATAGAGTGTGAGATGCGTGGGCCCAACGTACGAGCTTTGACAATGAAGGGAGACTTGGCACGAGGTTCAATGCTCACGAGAACACCCGCTTATTGACCATTCAGGCCTCATTCGACTAGCAAAAAGAGATTTTCTTAATGGCGAATGACAAGTATTTCCCAATTATTGTCTTACTCGTCGATTGACTCAACGCCTCTCCTACGACGTGGAGTGCACGTTATTTAGACTCTATCGTGTAAGGGTGGAGAAGCAACCCACACTTCTGAAAAATTATTCAGGGGTGGTGGTCATGGATACAATCACTTGGTCGCGAACTTCCGAGAAATTACTCGTGGCCAACGTACGAAGAGAGGTCCCCAAGCGTTCGCAATTGTTCTGACAATTGTCGAACGATATTCGTTTAAATCGAGAAAATTACTAATTAATTTTAGCTCGCTGATTTGTACGTGAAACGTATCTCGTAAATGCTGTAGAGTATTTGAATATCGTTCGCTCTCGGCTGTCGCTTTTATACCATTTTTGGTGGTTATGTAACCTTTTTGGAGAAGGGGATAAGTCCCGTTATGTCACGTGACCAGCTCCTATGCTTAAACATGGGTGACGTCAGCGTCTGGCTCTCAGGGTCGAGTTCGGCTGTTGCTAAGGTGCCGCTGGGGCCCTCGCGTCGCTGTCGTCAGGAGAGGTGCTAGTGTGGCGTGATATTTCAGCATCTTTTTTCCGTGGTGGGGGAAGTAACTCAGCACGCGCCGCCATTCTCCCTATCCCGTAGCACGTACCACGTGGCCTTGCCGCGCGCAGTGGCCTGTCACTCGCTTTATGTGCTTGGGGGAGGGCCCTGTTTCCGAATTCTCCAATTTGTTGTTGTTTGTTGTTTAATTGTTGAGTTGTTACTTTTTCTTGTGTCTGATGCATCCGTGGGTTTCTTCTCATTGTTTCTTGTATTGTTCGTCCTTTTCCTATTTCTTCCTGTTTTTGAGGTCTACCGTTATTTGTTAATAACAATCAGGTCGTGGATAGTACCGCGTTGCTGTCTACCTTCGTTTGTTGTTGTTGTTACTGTCTTATTTTTGCTGCAATGCTTGTTTATGTGTTTCGTTTCCCTTGGGCGCTGGAGCCCTTTTAAGTTTAATTAGTTAATTACGGAGTGTGTCGTGTCATGTTTTACCTGATGATGTTGCTGCCTCGATACTTTATTCTTTGTTCTTGGCTACTGTCGCGTTTCCCGTGGATTTCTATCATTAATTGCTCAATTAAGGGCTTTTTTCTTATTGATCTCTTTTGGTGGTCATATTACCTCCTTTTCTGTATTACCCGTTGTCTTGCACCAATTGGTGATCTATCGACCGTGATTGAGTTATCTTCCCATTGTTCGTCTGTTTCCTGTGTTGCTCGATATGTCGCGAGGTGGTATTCTGTTCCTATTCTTAGCCCTCGCATTATCGCTTGAGTGGACTGAACCCACGGGCTGCTCACCTCGCCCTAAGTTGGCCAGTGGGCGTGGCTTATAGCGCGATTTCGGCCTGTTCAGAGGTGTCGCCCATTTGTCTGCGAGGCGCGAGAGGCTACCTCTTGCGTAGTCTGCTGCGATTGATTTTATAAGTAATGATACTACTGCGTATCATCACGGGTCGAAATTATTGAAATACCAGTATATTCGTCTTCGGCGTCGGAACATTATCAACCTCTCGAGTGTCATTTTCACCTGACTGCGATGCTCTTTTTCCACATTTTATTCGATAACTCCATCGGGGGACCTTCAAAAAAAAAAAAATCCTGCACTCGTTCCATAATAAATACTCCAGCGAAGAAAATGAGCTATGAAAAGTTAAGATTGATTCATTCCTGTGGTCTGAATCCTGCGATAAGTAAAAAAAGTTTGACCATCTCTGCTTTCGCTTCGATAAGCTTGGGGACCTCAAAAAAATTAAAAAAGGTAGTTCATCATATATAGATTATGAAAATACAAATGAATTTTAATTTTTTATTTTTTACAGACAAAAAAAAATAATGAACATTCTACTTTTTAGGTGACTCAGCCCCCTTAATTGGTGGGCATCGAAACGACAATGCTAAGCACCATGGCTTATACTGACGCGAATTAGCAAGAGTTAATAAAATTGCGAAATGCAAAATTCAGAGCGAGAAAGACGTACAATGGCATCTTCGTCCACAAGCATACGTGTACGTATGCGATAGGTGCGGCATGGCGGTTGAACGCATGATCCGCAAACCACCGCTACCAGGACCAAAAAATCTTTGCAAAAAATGGAATGAGCACGCTGTGAATTGCAACGGAACATTCATCCTGCAAAGGTGAATGTGCGCGTCTGTGTGTGTGGGTCTGTTGCGTGTGCGTGTGCGTGTGCAGAGAAGGTTTTGAGTTCAGCAAATGCAGTAGTGACGCCCCGCGGCCCTGATCTCTGCGCGCGCGCACACACATACAAGGAATGCGTGTGCGTGTGTGTGTGCGTGTGCGTGTGCGTGTGCGTGTGAACAGTCCAGAGAGGGTTTTAAGTCTATAAAATGCGGCGGTGACGAGCCGCGGTCCTAATCTCTTGCATCTGTGAGTGTATGTGCGTGTGCGTGTGCCTGTGTGTGCGTGTGGAATCCCAAGCAGACAACCGCCTCGTGGTGCATTCTGGATAGCGCAAATGGTCTGCAACCAACTTTCAAACTTTTACGTGACAAGTCTTCTTGCCTTTGTAAATCTTAAGTTGATTGCATTATAGATCTCGAAATATTACTGAGATATCAACATTTGACGCTGTCACCAATCTTGATTTTTTCGTAAAGAAAATGTCAAGATTTTGATACCTAAAGTAGCAACAACGTACTTAAAGCAGTCTAAAACGTCGAGAAATCCAATTTTTAGCCGGCATCTGGGTGTATGTATGTGTATGTATATTGTAACGGGGGTTTTCGTCGAAACTTATATTTGGGGGAGACAACGGAAAAATTAAATAATCGTAGGCGGTGTGGGGAATACTTGACAAAAGAAATACTAATTTATTATAAACTCGAAAAATAATACAGCAGAAATCAGAAAAAAATAAGAAATAATAACTATCGTAAGAAAACCGCGAAAAGAAAATAAATGATCAAGAATAAATCGAATAAAAGAAACTAATGAAAATAATCGACCAAAATAACGCAAATAAATCTTAACAATAATCGCAACTAAATAATAGGAATAAACGAAATCGGGGAAAAGTAAGTAGTAGGTGGTGCACTATGGCGACCCCCACTCCTATCCCCTCCACTTCGGCCCCGTCTTGAGCTCGGCTTGAAGTGGCGAGATAAAAGTGGGGATAAGTAGTGTTTTGGGGGCGTCATAGTGCACCACCAGTTTATTTGAGCCATAAAAAATTTAAAAATTTAAAAATTTAAAAATTTAAAAATTTAAAAATTTAAAAAATTTAAAAAATTTTAAAAATTTTGAAAATTTAATAATTTAAAAAATTTTAAAAATTTTAAAAATTTAAAGAATTTAATAATTTAAAAAATGTAAAAATTTTAAAGAATTATTTTCAAAAATTTTAAAGAATTAAATTCAAAAAAATTACCTTTCACTGTATCGTCTCTCTCTTTCTCCTGTCTTTTTTCACTCTCCTGTCTTTACACACTTTCACTCTCCTGTCTTTTTTTTCGCGCACTCTCTTGTCTTTTGTCACTCCTCCGCGATATTGTTATCCTCCTCGACATCATCGTCTACGAGAACGATGTCGAGGAGTTCGTATTGGCGATTAAAATGTTCTGCAATGATACGACCTATATCTATAAAAGGCATCTCCTCTCTATTACCCCCGTAATTGGTCTTGTACAACGCAATGACGGGGTAGGGAGTGTCTTGTTCTAACGTTAAAGCCGTAAACGCAACGGTATTATTATTATTATTTTTTTTTTTTTTTTTTTTTTTTTTTTCCGAGGAGTTGCGGAATCCTTTTTACGGATTCACCCCAGCCATGCGGACTGGTGCAAATGTGGGACTCCCGATTGGCCTACCCACTAAACCGCCACCTCCTTTGCGTCCGCCCCCGATCAGGAACTATGTTAATATTACTTCTGATCGGGGGATCTGTCTGTGTTTGTCTTGTCATGTTGTGCGTGCGTTCTGTTTCTGTTTTCTTTGTCGCGTCTGGTCTGTCATGTCAGGCAGCCGACCGCGTTTTTCTGTCGCAGTATTGTTTCTATGTAAGTGGCAATGTTTTGCCATTGGTCGTTTCCGTGGAGCATCACCTCGACGATGTTGTCCGGGGTGATGCTTCCGACCACCGATTCTGTTTCCTGTCGCAGTCTTGTCCAGCGGTCACATCTGAAGAAGGTGTGTTCCGCGTCGTCACGTTCGTGTCCACAGTATCTACAGTCCGGTGTTCGTACTCTGTTCATTTTATGTAGGTACCGTCTAAAGTAACCGTGTCCTGTCAGGAATTGAGTGACGTAAAAGTTTACGTCCCCAAAGTCCCGACGGGACCACAGTCTCAGGTCCTTTATCAGTCGTCTCGTCCAATTTCCTGTCGTTTCTTCTGTCCATCGTTCTTGCCACATCTGTAGCGTCCTGTCTCTTTCTGTCGATGCCGCGTCTTGTCGTCTTGTATCTGCGCTCTTACCATAGATCCTCCTGCGCTCGAAAGCGAGGAGGTCTATGGGAATCACGCCCGCTATCACCAGAACAGCCTGTGCAGAGACGGTCCGGTAGGAGCAAGCGATCCTCAGCGCGCTCTGTCTTTGTACTGCCATCATTGCGTGGCAGTATTTTTTCGTCTTCAGGGCGTCTGCCCAGATCTCCGCGCCGTAGAGCAGAATCGAGTGGGCCGTTGACATTAGTAGTCTCCGTTTCCCTGGTCTCGGTCCGTTCGTATTTGCCATCAGGCGGCTTAAGGATGCTATCCTTCCAGCCGCCTTCTGAGCTGTCCTTTGGATGTGAGGCCAGAAGGTCATCTTTGTATCTAGGGTCACCCCCAGATATTTGACGTCCCCTCTGGTCTCGTTGTCGTCCGTCCCGACCTTCATCGGTAGTATCGTCTGTATGCGTTTTCTCGTGAGAAAAAGCAGTTCTGTCTTCTCCGTCACTAATTGTAGTCCGTGGTCAGTCATCCATCGTCCGACCCGTCTCATCGTCTGATTCAGTTTGTACTGCGCCATTTCTGGAGAGCGCTCGACGATCACCGCCGCCACGTCATCGGCGTATGCGACGAGGAGTACGCCGAGCGGAAGCTCCAGTCTGAGCAGGCTGTCGTAGAGTCCGTTCCAGAAGTCCGGTCCAAGTATGGATCCTTGGGCCACCCCCGCGGTTATTTGTCTCGTCCTCTGTCCCTCTGTTGTCTCGTATGTAATATGTCGGTTTCGCAGGTAATCTCCCACCACCCGGAGCAAGTACGGCGGAACCCTGTAGTCGCTTCTGAGCGATCCCAGGATGTCGACCCCCCTGGCCGAGTTGAAGGCGTTCCTGACGTCCAGTGTCGCCAGCAGCACGATAGGCCGCGCTGCATGGCAATGTCTGTCTGTGTCTCGGAAGGAGTCAACCACCCTCTGGATTGCTCCAATGGTTGATCGACCCTTCCTGAAGCCGAACTGCCGGTCCGAGAGGCCTCCACCGTTCTGTATCGCGTCCGTCAGTCTTGGTCTGAGCAGCCGTTCGTACAGTTTCCCTGTCGTGTCTAGTAAGCTCAGCGGCCGGTAGGCCGACGGCGAACCGGGGTCGCCCTTCCCCTTTGGGATGAGGACCAGCCTCGCCGTCTTCCAGCGGTCGCTGAAGGTCCCTGTCGTCAAGCACGTGTTGTACAGGTCGAGAAGTATCTTCGGCCTCTGGCTAGCCATTAGCCGGATGATCTCTCCCGGTACTCCGTCGGGTCCTGGCGCTTTACCCATCTTCATGGCGTTGGCTGCTCTGGTGAGCTCCTCCGCCGTGAAGATGGGGACCGCCGAGGTTTCGTTGTCGTTCGTTACGTCCGTGCGTATCGGGTGTGTCGGGAACAGCCCGTCGACGATCCGTCGTGTGGTTTCCGCGTCTTTGAGTTCCGGCGGAGCCCGGGCCCCCAGTTTACCGGTTACGAGCTTGTAACCGGTTCCCCACGGGTCGCGGTCCACCTCCTCGCAGAGCTTCTTCCAGCATCGCGCCTTGCTGTCTCTAATAGCGTTCGTCAATCTTTTTCGTTCCGTCCTGTACGCCTCTTGAAGGGATTCCCTTTCAGGTCTCCCGCCGGCCCTGGTGACCCGTCTTCGGTTGGCGAGGCACCTTTTCCGCAGTTCGGCTATCTCGTCCGTCCACCAGTACTGTGGTTGTCTGTTTTGTCTGTTCTGTCGTTTCGGCATTGTGCTGTTGCATAGCCGCTCCGTCAGCTTAGCCGTCTCGTTTGCCAGTCTTTCCGCCCTTTGCCGACCGGTCAGCTCCGGGGGAACGTTTGTGCTCGGAGCCGGCGCTGCCGCCAGTTCCTCCGCAAACTTTTGTACGTCGAGTTTGTTCGTGTTCCACCGCGGGGGTTGTCGCACTCTCGATCGCGTTGTCGTCGTCTGTACTGCCACTTCAAAAGCAATGTACTGATGATCGCTGGCCGTATAGTCCTCGATCACCCGCCATCCCCTTATCAGCGGCAGCAGTCTTTCTGACGTTATCGTAACGTCCGGTATAGATTCCCCGTATCCTGGTCGTCTGTATGTCGGTACGTTCCCCGTATTTACCACTACGAGGTCTAGCCTTGCGGCCATCTCCAGTAGCAGTCGTCCCCGTTTGTTTGTTTCTGTCATGCCCCACTCGATCGCCCTCGCGTTGAAGTCCCCCGCGATCACGACATCTCCGGGCAGGTCCCTGATTCCGTCCTCGAGGAGCGCCACCTTTCTCTCGAATTCCGCCGCAGCGCAGTTTGGGGTCAGGTAGACGCTGACATATGTGACGGCGCCCACCTTGGCCCAGACGTAATCGTCCCCAACGCCCCGGTCGGTTATCCGGGTCCGGGTCGCGCCCCTCACCCAGATAGCAACTGTCTTCGTTTCGTTCGTTATCCATGTCTGCGTCGGTCGTGTCCTGTACGGTTCGCACAGTATAAGTATGTCGGCGTCGTGCTCGTCTGCTATCTGTGGTAGTAGCATGTCTGCTGTCCTACTTCGGTTCAGGTTTCCCTGGATTATTCGGTCCGTCGTCCGGCTTGTCTCCTGCACTCCCCCAGCGCAGCCCGGAACTCAGCGCACCTCCCGGAACCCGCGAGGTGCCCCACGTCCTCGTGCCCCGCCTCGCTGCACAGGGGGCAAGTCGGCTTGTTTTTGCAGTCTGTCGCGTGGTGTCCCGTTTCGCCGCATTTTCTGCAGTTCTGTGTCCGGTCCTGACCTTTGCAGTTTGCTTTAGTGTGTCCGAAACCTAGGCACTTGTAGTATCTCGTCACTGTCAGTCGTTTTCGGACGCGGCATCGCACCTATCCAATGGCGATCCGACCCCGGCCAAGCAGCGCCTCCGCTTCCTGCGGTTCTAAGTCGCATACGGCCATGTACTGCTCGGCCCGGTTCGGGCCGAAAATATGGACTCCGAAGTTCGCGTCTCGTCCTGTCTCTCGTTGCAGTGCCTGTCTGACGTCGTCTTCGGTCGCCACGCAGTCCAGGTCCATGATCTCCAATTGGATCTTGGAGGTCGCAGCCCTGACGCTGCCCGCGTCTCCGATCGCGTCTTGTAGTGCGCGTCTGAAGTCTTCTCGTCCGTCCGCGTTGGTCTGTATCTTTAAAAGACACAGTCCGTTCTTTGTCTTCCTCAAAGTTGTCACCTGCACATGACTCTTCGTCGGGTCGACCGTCGCTCTTATTTTGCGTACTATGTCGGAGTACGATTTGTCCTTCTCTGGCTTGACTAGGACAGCCGTCCCCCGGTGTTTGGGGGCCGGTCTGCGCCTGTCTTCCTGAGTGTCAACGTTCGTCTCGTTTGTTCTCTTTTTCTGTTCTGTCTTTTTTGTCTTCTTGTTTGTGACCGTTTGCCAGGAGGCGGCCGGTTCCGCAGTCGGAGCCCTCTTCTGTGAGGTCTCCGGAGTGGTCCCGGTCGTCTCCCGTTTACGTTTTGTCCGTGGCGTTTCCTGTCTTTTCGTCTCCATTTCAGTCTCCGTGTCTGTCGTGCAACCCCCCGGGGCAGTATTGTTACGCTTATGCAGCGCAACGTCTGCTGCCTCGAGGATGGTTTTGATGCCGTTTTTCACCGTCATGTTCATATTTTTCTGTATGGCCGCTGCCTCGGCCATTTTTGTCGCCGTCCGCTGTATGAGCTTCAGTAGCTCTGTTACGTCCATTTCGTCTCGTTTCAGTGTGGTGTTGTATGGTTTTGTATTTTCCGTCTGTCCTGTTTGTGGTGCTGTGTTTGGGTAGTCGCTCTCGATGGCGGAGGAGTAGCTTGCTGCGCTCCCCACGCTCGATTCGCTGTCCACCCTGTCGCGTCTCATCAGGCTCAGTATTGTCCTGTCCGTGTTTTTTGTCTTTGTCCTTGTTTTGTCCTGGTCCTGGGCCAGGGTGGATGGCCCCGGTGGCGGGGTTTCCGTCCTATACGGGGCCAGTCCAGCTTTCTGTCCTGACCGCCCGTCCGTTGTCTGGTCCCTTCGTGGTGGGGTTGGGAGCCCCGTGGTCGCCGATGCGTTTGACCGTTTTTCGTTACTGATACTTTTCATGTCTTTCGTTTCCTCCTAATCCTTTTCATTGTGAGTGTGAGCATGTCTTTTGGGTGTGGGCTGCTAGGGCTCCACCGCCGCTTTGTCTCCTCTGCGGACTGTCCCTCCGCTGGCTCCAGTGGCCTCACCGAGGCCCCCCCGCTACTGCTGCAGGGCCCTTTCCGGGCGCCACCCGGCACTACTACAGTATGGGGATTTTTCGCTGGTTGATAGGGCAGCTAGGTCCACCCGGCTAAGGGGACCCGGGCCCCTGTACTATCCAGCGGCCCAGGAGCATCAGGCCTGGTTTACTCGGGGTACCCTCTAGCGCTTCGCGTTGGGGCTGCCAGCAGCGGAGAGCAGCGGGAGAGTTCCAGCGCCATCACCTAGTGTTGCGTGTGCGTGGTCTGAGTGCCCGTTGCAGTGGCTTTGCCAGTCCATTCACTCCGGGGGATCCCGTTTATAGGGATCCCGCGCTTTCGCTTTTTGGGAGTCCCCGTTTATAGGAAACCCCGAGCACTCGTTCCCCCAGGATGGCCCGTTTATAGGGTCCCCGGACATTTGCATAACTGGTGTGTCACTCGGGCTTGTTTGTGTTAGTGTTTGCGTCTGTGTGTGTGTGTGTGTGTAGCCTGGTTTTGGTCCACCCCGATTGTTTTCGGTACCATCCATGTCTGGAAGGCATCCCCCTATCCGCCACCTGGGGAGGCGCCCGATGCGGGACCAGCAACCCGACACGGGATTATTATTATTATTTTTTTTTTTTTTTTTTTTTTTTTTTTTTTTTTTTTTTTTCCTTTACGGTACCCTTGCGGATACCGTAAAGGAAAACAGAAGTTGCGGAATCCAAGTTACGGATTCCACCAGCCCAACTGGTGGATATGTGGGACTCCCGTAGCCTACCCACTAAACCGCCCTCTCCTTTCGATACCCCCCCAACCAGGAACTATGTTAATATTACTTCTGGTTGGGGGAACTGTCTGTGTACGTCTGTTCGTTCTGTTTATCCGTTTCGTCTCACGTCAGTCCGTCTGCTCTGTCATTCGAGGCAGCCGTCTGCGTTTTTTCGTCTCAGTATCGTCTCTGTGTAGGTGGCAACTAGCTGCCACCACTCTGTTGTGTGGAGCATCGCCGCGACAATATTGTCTGCGGTGATGTGACCGACGGTCGTCTCCAGTCTCCGTCTGAGTGCTGACCAGCGGTCACATTCGAAGAATGTGTGTTCCGCATCGTCCTGTTCGTGTCCGCAGTATTTGCAGTCCGGCGTCTGTACTTTGTTCATCCTGTAAAGGTACCGTCTAAAGTAACCGTGCCCTGTTAGGAGCTGGGTGACGTAAAAGTTTACGTCCCCGAACTCCCTTTCAAGCCACGGTCTCAGGTCCTGTATCAGCCGTCTCGTCCAGTTGCCTGTAGCTCCTTCTGTCCAGCGTTGTTGCCAAGCCTGTATCGTCCTGTTTCTTTCAGTGGTTGCCGCATCCTGCCGTCTCGTGTCCGCGCTCCTCCCGTGTATCCTCTTGCGCTCGAACGCCAGAAGGTCCACGGGAATTACGCCCGCCACCACCAGGACAGCTTGTGCAGAGACAGTCCGGTAGGAGCAGGCGATCCTCAGCGCACCCTGTTTCTGTACTGTCGTCATCGCGTGGCAGTACTTCTTAGTCTTTAGAGCGTCTGCCCAGATCTCCGCGCCGTATAGCAGAATCGAGTGGGCCGTCGACATTAGTAGTCGTCGTTTCCCCGGTCTCGGTCCCATCGTGTTTGCCATTAGGCGGCTTAAGGATGCTATCCTCTCGGCCGCCTTTCGGGCTGTCCTTTGTATGTGGGGCCAGAAGGTCAGTTTCGTATCCAGGGTCACCCCCAGATACTTGACTTCTCCTCTGGTCCCGATTTCGTCTGTCCCGACCCTCATGGGTAGTGTCGTCTGTATCCGTTTCCTTGTAAGGAAAATCAGTTCTGTCTTTTCTGTTGCGAGTTGCAGTCCGTGGTCAGTCATCCATCGGTCGATGCGTCTCATTGTCTGATTCAGCTTAAGCTGCGCCAGGTCTGGAGTCCGCTCAACGATCACTGCCGCCACGTCATCAGCGTAAGCGACGAGTAGAACGCCGAGCGGGAGCTCCAGTCTGAGCAGGCTGTCGTACACTCCGTTCCAGAAGTCTGGTCCGAGTATAGATCCCTGCGCGACCCCCGCAGTGATTTGTCTCGTAACCTGTCCTTCCGTTGTTTCGTACGTGATACGTCGGTCTCTCAGGTAATCCTCCACCACCCGGACTAAGTACGGTGGAATCCCGAAGCCGCCTCTCAGCGCCTCCAGAATGTCCACCCACCTAGCCGAGTTGAAGGCGTTCCTGATGTCTAGCGTCGCCATGAGCACGATTGGTCGCGCCGCGTGGCAATGTCTGTCCGTGTCCCTGAAGGTGTCAACTACTTTTTGGATCGCTCCAATCGTTGATCGACCCCTTCTGAAGCCGAATTGATGGTCCGAGAGGCCACCTCCGGCTTGTATCGCGTCTGTGAGTCTGGGTCTCAGTAGTCGTTCGTAAAGTTTCCCTGTCGTGTCGAGTAAGCTCAGCGGCCGGTAGGCCGACGGCGTGCCAGGGTCGCCCTTACCCTTGGGGATAAGTACCAGCCTCGCCACCTTCCACCGGTCACTGAAGGTTCCCGTTGTCAAGCACGCGTTGTATAGGTCGAGAAATATCTCGGGCCTCAGGTTGACCATCAGCCGAACAATCTCGCCCGGTACTCCGTCCGGCCCGGGTGCCTTTCTAGTCTTCATCGAGTTGGTTGCTCTAGTGAGCTCCTCCGCGGTGAAGATAGGGGCTGCCGGTGCCTCCGTGCCGTCAGTGTCGTCCGTACGTATCGAGTGTGTCGGGAATAGTCCGTCGACGATCCGTCGTGCGGTTTCAGCGTCTTTGAGTTCCGGCGGAGCTCGGGCCCCTAGTTTGCCGGTCACTATCTTGTAACCAGTTCCCCAGGGGTCGCGGTCCACCTCCTCGCAGAGCTCCTTCCAGCATCGCGTCTTGCTGTCCCTGATAGCCTTCGTCAGTGACTTCCGCGCTGTCTTGTAAGCGGCTTGGAGGTTTTCCCTTTCGGGTCTTCCGCCAGCCCTTGTGACAAGTCGTCTGTTTGCCAAGCAGATTCTGCGGAGTTCGGCTATCTCGTCCGTCCACCAGTACTGTGCCTGTCTGTTTTGTCCGTTTCGTCGTTTTGGCATAGTGCTATTACATAGCCGTTCTGTAAGTTTGGCCGTCTCGTCCGCCAGCCTTTCCGCCCTTTGCCGGCCAATCAGCTCCGGGGGGATTTGTGTTATCGGGGCTGGTGCTGCCACCAATTCCTCCGAAAACTTCCGTGCGTCGAGTTTGTTTAAGTTCCACCGCGGGGGGCGCTGGATCCTAGTCCGTGTCGTTGTTGTCGGACCTGCCACTTCGAAGGCTATGTACTGGTGATCGCTGGCCGTATAGTCGTCGATCACCCGCCATCGCCTCACCTGTGACAGGACTCTGTCCGATGTCATCGTTACGTCAGGAATGGAGTCTCCAAACCCTGGCCGTCTGTACGTCGGTACGTTTCCTGTGTTTGCTACGACCAGATCTAGCCTCGCAGCCATCTCCAGTAGCAGCCGTCCTCGTTTGTTCGTTGCTGTCATTCCCCACTCGATCGCCCTCGCGTTGAGGTCCCCCGCAACTACGACGTCTCCGGGCAGGTCCCTGATTCCGTCCTCGAGGAGTTCCACCTTTCTCTTGAACTCCGCCGCGGTGCAGTTGGGGGTCAGGTAGACGCTGACATAAGTGACAGCGCCGACCTTAGCCCAGACGTAATCGTCGCCCACACCGCGGTTAGTCATCCGAGATCGGGCAGCGCCCCTCACCCAGATAGCTGTTGTCTCGGTCTCGTTCGTTATCCATGTCTGTGCTGTCCTTCCTTTGTAAGGTTCGCACAGTATCAGGATGTCCGCGTCGTGTTCGTCGGCTATCTGAGGCAGTAGCATGTCTGCTGTCCTGCTACGGTTCAGGTTTCCCTGGATTACCCTGTCCGTCGTCTTGCCTGTCTCCTGCACTCCTCCAGGGCAGCCCGAAACACAGCGCACTTCCCGGATCCCGCGATGTGCGCCGCGTCCTCGTGTCCCGCCTCAGTGCACAGGGGGCAGGCTGGTCTGTTTGTGCAGTCCGTTGCGTAATGTCCCGTCTCGCCGCATTTCCTGCAGCTTTTGGTCCGGTCCGCGTTCATGCAGTTTGCCCTTGTGTGTCCGTACCCTAGACACCTGAAGCATTTCTGCACTGTCACTCGTTCTCGGATGCGGCAACGCACCCATCCGATCCCGATCCGACCCCGGCCGAGGAGCACCGCGGCCTCGTGCGGTTCGAGCTCGCACACCGCCATGTACTCCTCGTACCGGTTCGGACCGAAGATGTGGACGCCAAAGTCCGCGTCTCGTCCTGTTTCTCGTCCTAGTGCTCGTCTTATATCGTCTTCGGTCGTGACGCAGTCGAGGTCCATGATCTCCAGTTGAGTCCTGGAGGTCGTGATTCTCACGCTGCCCGTGTCCCCGACCGCTTCCTGCAGAGCGCGCTGGAAGTTTTCCCGTCCGTCCTTGTTGGTCTGAATCTTTAGCAGACACCGACCGTCTTTGGTTTTCCTCAGAGTCGTCACCTGCACGTGACTCTTCGTCGGATCCACCGTCGTCCGTATTTTCCGTACTATGTCGGAGTATGTGCGGTCTTTCGCCGGCTTGACAAACACAGCCGTCCCCCGTTGTTTGGGTGCCGGCTTGCGTTTTTTGGCCTTGGCATTCGTCGCGTTTGTCGCGTTTGTCGCGTTTGTCGCGTTTGTCGCGTTTGTCGCGTTTGTCGCGTTCGTCGTTTTCGTCGCTTTCGTCGATTTCGTCGCGTTCGTCGCGTTTGTCGCGTTCGTCGCGTTCGTTCTGTTTCTTCGGTCCGTTTTCTTTGCCGTGACTGTCGTCCACGTTTCGGCCGTTTCCACTCTCGGAGGTCGCTTCTGAGAAGTCTCCGGTGGGGTCGCGTTCGCCGAACGTTTCCGTTTCGTCCGTGCCGTGTCCCGTTCTTTCGTCTCCGTTTCCGTGTCCGTCAATTCGTATTCGGTAACACGGCTTCTTGGGGTAGCCTTCATGAGCTTATGCAGCGCCACGTCGGCCGCCTCAAGAATCGTTTTTATTCCGTTCTTCACCGTCATGTTCATGTTCTTTTGAACAGCGGCTGCCTTTGCCATTTTCCTTGTCGTTTCCTGTATGAGCATCAGTTGCTCCGTAATGTCCGGGTCATTTCGTATCGTCTCGTTAGCCGGTTCCGTCTGAACGAGTGTCTCGCTGAGAGCGGAGGTAGCCGAAGAGAGGCTTGCTCCGCTGCCCGCGCTCGACACGCTAGACGTCCTTCCCCTGCCAAGCAGGTTCCGGTTTGTCCTGTCCGTTCCGTTTTTCGTGTCCGTTTTCCTCATCGTTGTCTTCGTCGTTGAGTCCTTGCACATTCTGCGGCCCTCAAAATCCATGCCGCTGCCCTGGGCCACCGGAGCTTCCATCCGATCGGAACCCGGGGTGGATTCCCCCTGTTTTGGGGTTACCACTTGAGGTATTTTCTCGTTTTGTTTGTGCATGTCCATTTATTGTGTTCCTGTCTGCTAAGGGTCTCTCGGGGGCGCGACTCCCCGTACCGTGCCGGAACGCAGCACGGTCCCTGAGATCCCCATCCCTCTGTGTAGTGTCCCCCGGTGTGTAGTGTGCGTGCGCGTGAGTGCCCGTGCCAGTGGCGAAACAGCCGGTACTTTCATCCGTCGTCGGGAGAGCCCGTTCATAGGGGTCCCGGCCATACGCTTTTCGGTGGGCCCCGTTTATAGGGATCCGCCGAGCGTTCGCTTTTTCAGGATGACCCGTTTATAGGGTCACCTGGACATTCGCATCACCGGTATGTTACTCGGGCGTGTTTGTGTAGGTGTTTGTGTATGTGTATGTGTAGCGTGATTTTGGTCCGCCCCGAAGAATCTCGGTACCTTCCATTTCTGGAAGGCGTCCCCCTATCCGCCACCTGGGGAGGCGCCCGATGCGGGACCAGCAACCCGACACGGGATTATTATTATTATTATTATTATTATTATTATTATTATTTTTTTTTTTTTTTTTTTTTTTTTTTTTTTTTTTTTTTTTTATCGTGGTAAAGGATAGGGCAAATCTTTTATAGACCTAGGCGTCTTCGCTACGCCCGGAGTTAGAGGTTGCCCCTTAACACCAGGAGGAACGTCCACGCCCGTGTGCTGGACTCTCTTCTTGCTTCATTGGGTCAAGCGAGGGGTGGTACCTCCCGCTCGACACCGGTTTCCACAAGAAGCCTACCAGCTAAACCCCCCCACCCCTGGCCAAAAATAGAACAGGTAAATTTTTGGTCAGGTGTGGGGAAACCACTTCTGTCCGCGTTGTCGTTCGCGTCACCCCCCCAGTCAGGGACTACGTTAGTATTACTTCTGAACTGGGGGTTTCTGTCTGTGTTTTCGTGTATTTTACGTCGCGTCTGTCACGTCAGGCAGCCGTCCGCGTTCTTCCGTCTCAGTATTGTCTCTACGTATGTGGCCACTAAGCGCCACCAGTCGCTTCCGCGGAGCATCACATCCACGATATTATCGGGAGCGATGGCTCCGACGGTCGTTTCTAGTCTCTGTCTGAGGTCTGTCCATTTGTTGCATACAAAAAATGTATGTTCAACGTCGTCTCGCTCGTGTCCACAGTATGTGCAGTCCGGTGTCCGTACTTTGTTCATTCTGTGCAGGTACTGTCTGAAGTATCCGTGTCCTGTCAGGAATTGGGTGACGTAAAAATTCACGTCCCCAAACTGTCGACTCGTCCACGGTCTCACATCCTTTATTAAGCGTCTTGTCCAGTTTCCGTTTGTTGTGTCTTCCGTCCAGCGCTGTTGCCATGTCCGCATTGTCCTGTCTCGTTCTGTCGTTGCCGCGTCCTGTCGTCCAATGTCGGCGCTCCTTCCGTAGATCCTCTTGCGCTCGAATGCAAGAAGGTCTATGGGGATAACGCCTGCTACCACCAGCACAGCCTGCGCGGAGACCGTCCGGTAGGAGCAGGCGATCCTGAGCGCACTTTGTCTCTGTACCGTCATCATCGCGTGGCAGTATTTTTTCGTCTTAAGGGAATCTGCCCACACCTCCGCTCCGTAAAGAAGGATCGAGTGAGCGGTCGACATCAACAGTCTCCGTTTTCCCGGTCTCGGTCCGTTCGTGTTTGCCATCAGGCGGCTTAGGGATGTTATCCTTTCGGCCGCCTTCTGAGCCGTCTTTTGTATATGAGGCCAGAAGGTCATCTTCGTATCTAGGGTCACCCCCAGGTACTTGACTTCCCCCTTGGTCTCGATGTCTTCCGTCCCAACTCTCATGAGTAGTCTTGTCTGAATGCGTTTCCTTGTGAGGAGAAGCAGTTCTGTCTTTTCTGTAGCGAGTTGCAGCCCGTGGTCTGTCATCCAACGTCCCACCCGCCTCATAGTCTGGTTTAGCTTTAACTGCGCCAGTTCTGGAGTCCGCTCGACGATCGCCGCCGCCACGTCATCGGCGTATGCGACGAGAGAAACGCCGAGGGGAAGTTCCAGTCTGAGCAGGCTGTCGTAAACTCCATTCCAAAAGTCCGGCCCAAGAATGGATCCTTGGGCCACCCCCGCGGTAATCTGTTTTGTTACCTGTCCTTCCGTTGTCTCGTACGTCAGTCGCCGGTTGCGCAGGTAATCCTCCACAACCCGTAGTAAGTAGGGTGGAACCCCGAAGGCGTTTCTGAGAGCCCACAGGATATCCACCCACCTGGCCGAATTGAAGGCATTCCTGACGTCTAGTGTCGCCAGCAGTACGATAGGTCGCGCGGCGTGGCAGAATCTGTCCGTGTCCCGGAAGGTGTCGACGACTTTCTGGATTGCTCCGATTGTCGATCGGCCCTTCCTGAAACCGAACTGCTGATTGGAGAGGCCTCCCCCAGTCGCTATCGCGTCTGTCAGTCTCGGTCGGAGTAACTGTTCGTACAGTTTACCTGTCGTGTCCAGTAGACTTAGCGGCCGGTAGGCCGAAGGCGTGCTGGGGTCGCCCTTACCCTTGGGAATAAGGACCAGCCTCGCCTTTTTCCACCGATCGCTGAAGGTCCCTGTCTGCAGGCACGTGTTGTACAGGTCGAGGAGTATGTCCGGCCTCAGTTTGACCATCAGCCGGATAACCTCTCCCGGTACCCCGTCGGGCCCTGGCGCTTTGCCAGCCTTCACCGCGTTGGCTGCTCTGGTGAGCTCCTCCGCAGTGAAAGGAGTTATTGCCTCCGTCTCGTCGGCGTCTGTTGCGTCCGTTCGCGTCATGTGTGTCGGAAAAAGTCCGTCCACAATGCGTCGCGTGGTTTCCGCATCTTTGAGTTCCGGCGGGACGCGGGCCCCTAGTTTACCAGTTACAATCTTGTAGCCGGTACCCCAAGGGTCGTGGTCCACCTCCTCGCAGAGCGTCTTCCAGCATTTCGCCTTGCTGTCCCGTATTGCGTTCGTCAGTCGCTTTCGTTCCGTAGCGTATATGGCCTGTAAGGCTTCCCTTTCGGGTCTGCCTCTGGCCCTTGTCAATCGTCTTCGTGTTGCGAGGCATCCTTTCCGCAGTTCGGTTATCTCGTCGGTCCACCAGTATTGAGATTGTCTGTCACGTCTGTAGTGTTTTTTCGGCATTGTGCTGTTGCACAGATGCTCCGTCAGCTTGGCCGTCTCGTCCGCCAGTCTTTCCGCCCTGGGCCGGCCGGTCAGCCCCGGGGGGACGTTGGTAACCGGAGCCGGCGCTAGTGCCAGTTCTTGCGAGAACCTTCGTAGGTCGAGTTTGTTCGTATTCCACCGCGGGGGGTGTCGCGTCTTATTCCGTGTCGTTACTGTCTGTCTCGCGATCTCGAAGGCGATGTACTGGTGGTCGCTGGCCGTATAGTCTTCGACCACCCGCCACCGCCCCACCTGCGGAAGTAGTCTGTCCGAGATCATCGTTACATCTGGAATGGAGTCTCCGTATCCCGGTCGTCTGTACGTCGGCGTATTTCCTGTATTTGCTACCACTAAGTCTAGCCTTGCGGC
Source organism: Cryptus viduatorius (assembly GCA_964006125.1). Classification (NCBI taxonomy): domain Eukaryota; kingdom Metazoa; phylum Arthropoda; class Insecta; order Hymenoptera; family Ichneumonidae; genus Cryptus; species Cryptus viduatorius. The sequence goes on along the minus strand of OZ023221.1, from coordinate 3,741,049 downwards.
CATCTCCAGCAGCAGCCGTCCCCGTTTGTTCGTCACTGTCATGCCCCAGTCGACCGCTCTCGCGTTAAGGTCCCCCGCGACCACAACGTCCCCGGGCAGCTCCCTTATCCCGTCCTCGAGGGTCGCGACCTTTCTCTCGAACTCCGCTACAGCGCAGTTCGGGGTCAGGTAGACACTGACATAAGTGACAGAGCCCACTTTGACCCAGACGTAGTCCTCCCCCACGCCGCGATCGGTTATTCGAGATCGGGCAGCGCCCCTCACCCAGATAGCGACCGTCTCACCGTCGTTCGTGATCCACGTTTGTGTCGTCCGTTTTCTGTATGGTTCGCACAGTATCAGTATGTTGGCGTCGTGTTCGTCTGCTATCTGGGGGAGTAGCATGTCAGCTGTCCTGCTGCGATTCAGGTTTCCCTGAATTACGCTGTCCGTCGTCCGGTCTGCCTCTTGCACTCCTCCAGCGCAGCCCGAAACACCGCGCACCTCCCGGATCCCGGTAAGTGCGCTGCGTCCGCGTGCCCCGCCTCGGCGCACAGAGGACAGGCCGGTCTGTTTTTACAGTCCGTCGCATAATGTCCAGTCTCACCGCATTTCCTGCAGCTTTTGGTCCTGTCCTGTCCGTCGCAGTTCGCTTTTGTGTGCCCGTAGCCCAGGCACCTGTAACACTTCGTCACTGTTAGTCGTTTTCGGACGCGGCATTGAACCCATCCAATCCCGATCCGACCCTTCCTGAGCAGCATCTCGGCCTCCTGCGATTCGAGGTCGCAAACGGCCATGTACTGCTCTGCCCGATTCGGACCAAAGATGTGGACGTTAAAGTCCCCTTCCCGTCTTGTCTCGCGTCTTATCGCCTGTGTTACGGTGTCTCTCGTCGCAACGCAGTCCAGGTCCATGATCTCCACTTGAATCCGGGAGGTCATGGCTTTAACGCTGCCGTCGTCGCCGATCGCGTCCTGAAGCGCGCGACTGAAGTCGTCTCGTCCGTCTGTATTTGACTGCATCTTTATAAGACACAGCCCGTCCTTTGTCTTTCTGACCGTCTTCACCTGTACGTTACTCTTTGTCGGGTCTACTGTCCCTCTTATCTTTCGTAGAATGTCGGAGTACGTCCTGTCCTTCCCAGGCTTGACTAGAACCGCCAATCCCCGTTGCATGGGGGCCGGTCTATGTATGTTAGCCTGGGCGTTCGCGACCGTTTCGTTTGTCTTGATTTTCCGTTCTACCGTTTTTGTCTTCTTTTTTGTCACCGTTTGCCAAGGGACAGCCGCCGCCGCTCTTGGAGTTCTCTTCTGTGGGTTCTCCGGAGTGGACCCAGCCGTCTCCCGTTTTCGTTTTGTCCTTGGTGTTTTCTGTTTCTTCGTCTCCGTGTCTGTCTCCGTAGTTTCGTCGTCCCCTGTTCGTGCTCTCGAGACTGCCTCGTCGCGCCTGCTCAGCGCTTCATCGGCAGCCTCGAGGATCGTCTTTATTCCAGTCTTGACAGTCATGTTCATGTTTTTCTGAACTGCCGCTGCCTCGGCCATTTTTGTTGCTGTCGTCCGTATTAACTGTAGTATTTCCGTCAAGTCTCTTTCGTTGGTCTGTATGCATCCCGTTCTTTGATGTGTTTGTCTGTCTTCACTGTCCATCGCGGAGGTGAGACTCGATGCGCTTCCCGCGCTCGATGCGCTTATCGTCCTCTCCCGTCTCAGCAGTCCTAGGAGGGTCCTGTTACCTGTCTCGTGTTTTCCGTCCGTTCTCTTTGTCTTTGTCGTCTTCGTCGTCGATTCATTGCACATTCTGCGGCCCTCAGAATCCTCGCCGCTGCCATGGGCCACCGGAGCTTTCATCCGATCGGAACCCAGGGTGGATTGCCCCTCTGTAGGGGGTACCACCTGAGGTATATCCTTGTTTTGTTTGTGCATCTCATCGGTGTTGTTCCTGAATGCTACGGGTCTCTCGGGATCGCAACCTCCCGTGCCGTGCCGGAACATTACACGGCCCCTGAGGTAGTGTTTAGTGCTCGTGTTTCTGAGTGTCCGCTATTGTGGCGTTCACCGGTTCGTTCACACTGGGGCAGCCCGTTTATAGAGCCCCCGCGCATTCGTTTTCGGGTGAACCCCGTTTATAGGGGACCCCGACCATTCGCTTTTCAGGGTGTCCCGTTTACTGGGCCCCTGGTCATTCGCTTCACCGGTAGGCCACTTGGACGTGTTTGTGCGTGTGTGTTGTATCTTGTGTATGTGTGTGTGTAGGCTTGTTTTGGTCCACCCCGAACGCTTCGGTACCATCCATGTCTGGAAGGCATCCCCCTATCCGCCACCTGGGGAGGCGCCCGATGCGGGACTAGCAACCCGACACGGGATTATTATTATTATTATTATTATTATTATTATTATTATTATTATTATTATTATTATTATTATTATTATTATTATTATTATTATTATTATTATTATTATTATTATTATTATTATTATTATTATTATTATTATTATTATTTTTTTTTCCTTTACGGTACCCTTGCGGATACCGTAAAGGAAAACAGAAGTTGCGGAATCCAAGTTACGGATTCCACCAGCCCAACTGGTGGATATGTGGGACTCCCGTAGCCTACCCACTAAACCGCCCTCTCCTTTCGATACCCCCCCAACCAGGAACTATGTTAATATTACTTCTGGTTGGGGGAACTGTCTGTGTACGTCTGTTCGTTCTGTTTATCCGTTTCGTCTCACGTCAGTCCGTCTGCTCTGTCATTCGAGGCAGCCGTCTGCGTTTTTTCGTCTCAGTATCGTCTCTGTGTAGGTGGCAACTAGCTGCCACCACTCTGTTGTGTGGAGCATCACCGCGACAATATTGTCTGCGGTGATGTGACCGACGGTCGTCTCCAGTCTCCGTCTGAGTGCTGACCAGCGGTCACATTCGAAGAATGTGTGTTCCGCATCGTCCTGTTCGTGTCCGCAGTATTTGCAGTCCGGCGTCTGTACTTTGTTCATCCTGTAAAGGTACCGTCTAAAGTAACCGTGCCCTGTTAGGAGCTGGGTGACGTAAAAGTTTACGTCCCCGAACTCCCTTTCAAGCCACGGTCTCAGGTCCTGTATCAGCCGTCTCGTCCAGTTGCCTGTAGCTCCTTCTGTCCAGCGTTGTTGCCAAGCCTGTATCGTCCTGTTTCTTTCAGTGGTTGCCGCATCCTGCCGTCTCGTGTCCGCGCTCCTCCCGTGTATCCTCTTGCGCTCGAACGCCAGAAGGTCCACGGGAATTACGCCCGCCACCACCAGGACAGCTTGTGCAGAGACAGTCCGGTAGGAGCAGGCGATCCTCAGCGCACCCTGTTTCTGTACTGTCGTCATCGCGTGGCAGTACTTCTTAGTCTTTAGAGCGTCTGCCCAGATCTCCGCGCCGTATAGCAGGATCGAGTGGGCCGTCGACATTAGTAATCGTCGTTTCCCCGGTCTCGGTCCCGTCGTATTTGCCATCAGCCGGCTTAAGGATGCTATCCTCTCTGCCGCCTTCCGGGCTGTCCTTTGTATGTGGGGCCAGAAGGTCAGTTTCGTATCCAGGGTCACCCCCAGATACTTGACTTCTCCTCTGGTCCCGATTTCGTCTGTCCCGACCCTCATGGGTAGTGTCGTCTGTATCCGTTTCCTTGTAAGGAAAATCAGTTCTGTCTTTTCTGTTGCGAGTTGCAGTCCGTGGTCAGTCATCCATCGGTCGATGCGTCTCATTGTCTGATTCAGCTTAAGCTGCGCCAGGTCTGGAGTCCGCTCAACGATCACTGCCGCCACGTCATCAGCGTAAGCGACGAGTAGAACGCCGAGCGGGAGCTCCAGTCTGAGCAGGCTGTCGTACACTCCGTTCCAGAAGTCTGGTCCGAGTATAGATCCCTGCGCGACCCCCGCAGTGATTTGTCTCGTAACCTGCCCTTCCGTTGTTTCGTACGTGATACGTCGGTCTCTCAGGTAATCCTCCACCACCCGGACTAAGTAGGGTGGAATCCCGAAGCCGCCTCTCAGCGCCTCCAGAATGTCCACCCACCTAGCCGAGTTGAAGGCGTTCCTGATGTCTAGCGTCGCCATGAGCACGATTGGTCGCGCCGCGTGGCAATGTCTGTCCGTGTCCCTGAAGGTGTCAACTACTTTTTGGATCGCTCCAATCGTTGATCGACCCCTTCTGAAGCCGAATTGATGGTCCGAGAGGCCACCTCCGGCTTGTATCGCGTCTGTGAGTCTGGGTCTCAGTAGTCGTTCGTAAAGTTTCCCTGTCGTGTCGAGTAAGCTCAGCGGCCGGTAGGCCGACGGCGTGCCAGGGTCGCCCTTACCCTTGGGGATAAGTACCAGCCTCGCCACCTTCCACCGGTCACTGAAGGTTCCCGTTGTCAAGCACGCGTTGTATAGGTCGAGAAATATCTCGGGCCTCAGGTTGACCATCAGCCGGACAATCTCGCCCGGTACTCCGTCCGGCCCGGGTGCCTTTCTAGTCTTCATCGAGTTGGTTGCTCTAGTGAGCTCCTCCGCGGTGAAGATAGGGGCTGCCGGTGCCTCCGTGCCGTCAGTGTCGTCCGTACGTATCGAGTGTGTCGGGAATAGTCCGTCGACGATCCGTCGTGCGGTTTCAGCGTCTTTGAGTTCCGGCGGAGCTCGGGCCCCTAGTTTGCCGGTCACTATCTTGTAACCAGTTCCCCAGGGGTCGCGGTCCACCTCCTCGCAGAGCTCCTTCCAGCATCGCGTCTTGCTGTCCCTGATAGCCTTCGTCAGTGACTTCCGCGCTGTCTTGTAAGCGGCTTGGAGGTTTTCCCTTTCGGGTCTTCCGCCAGCCCTTGTGACAAGTCGTCTGTTTGCCAAGCAGATTCTGCGGAGTTCGGCTATCTCGTCCGTCCACCAGTACTGTGCCTGTCTGTTTTGTCCGTTTCGTCGTTTTGGCATAGTGCTATTACATAGCCGTTCTGTAAGTTTGGCCGTCTCGTCCGCCAGCCTTTCCGCCCTTTGCCGGCCAATCAGCTCCGGGGGGATTTGTGTTATCGGGGCTGGTGCTGCCACCAATTCCTCCGAAAACTTCCGTGCGTCGAGTTTGTTTAAGTTCCACCGCGGGGGGCGCTGGATCCTAGTCCGTGTCGTTGTTGTCGGTCCTGCCACTTCGAAGGCTATGTACTGGTGATCGCTGGCCGTATAGTCGTCGATAACCCGCCATCGCCTCACCTGTGACAGGACTCTGTCCGATGTCATCGTTACGTCAGGAATGGAGTCTCCAAACCCTGGCCGTCTGTACGTCGGTACGTTTCCTGTGTTTGCTACGACCAGATCTAGCCTCGCAGCCATCTCCAGTAGCAGCCGTCCTCGTTTGTTCGTTGCTGTCATTCCCCACTCGATCGCCCTCGCGTTGAGGTCCCCCGCAACTACGACGTCTCCGGGCAGGTCCCTGATTCCGTCCTCGAGGAGTTCCACCTTTCTCTTGAACTCCGCCGCGGTGCAGTTGGGGGTCAGGTAGACGCTGACATAAGTGACAGCGCCGACCTTAGCCCAGACGTAATCGTCGCCCACACCGCGGTTAGTCATCCGAGATCGGGCAGCGCCCCTCACCCAGATAGCTGTTGTCTCGGTCTCGTTCGTTATCCATGTCTGTGCTGTCCTTCCTTTGTAAGGTTCGCACAGTATCAGGATGTCCGCGTCGTGTTCGTCGGCTATCTGAGGCAGTAGCATGTCTGCTGTCCTGCTACGGTTCAGGTTTCCCTGGATTACCCTGTCCGTCGTCTTGCCTGTCTCCTGCACTCCTCCAGGGCAGCCCGAAACACAGCGCACTTCCCGGATCCCGCGATGTGCGCCGCGTCCTCGTGTCCCGCCTCAGTGCACAGGGGGCAGGCTGGTCTGTTTGTGCAGTCCGTTGCGTAATGTCCCGTCTCGCCGCATTTCCTGCAGCTTTTGGTCCGGTCCGCGTTCATGCAGTTTGCCCTTGTGTGTCCGTACCCTAGACACCTGAAGCATTTCTGCACTGTCACTCGTTCTCGGATGCGGCAACGCACCCATCCGATCCCGATCCGACCCCGGCCGAGGAGCACCGCGGCCTCGTGCGGTTCGAGCTCGCACACCGCCATGTACTCCTCGTACCGGTTCGGACCGAAGATGTGGACGCCAAAGTCCGCGTCTCGTCCTGTTTCTCGTCCTAGTGCTCGTCTTATATCGTCTTCGGTCGTGACGCAGTCGAGGTCCATGATCTCCAGTTGAGTCCTGGAGGTCGTGATTCTCACGCTGCCCGTGTCCCCGACCGCTTCCTGCAGAGCGCGCTGGAAGTTTTCCCGTCCGTCCTTGTTGGTCTGAATCTTTAGCAGACACCGACGGTCTTTGGTTTTCCTCAGAGTCGTCACCTGCACGTGACTCTTCGTCGGATCCACCGTCGTCCGTATTTTCCGTACTATGTCGGAGTATGTGCGGTCTTTCGCCGGCTTGACAAACACAGCCGTCCCCCGTTGTTTGGGTGCCGGCTTGCGTTTTTTGGCCTTGGCATTCGTCGCGTTTGTCGCGTTTGTCGCGTTTGTCGCGTTTGTCGCGTTCGTCGTTTTCGTCGCTTTCGTCGATTTCGTCGCGTTCGTCGCGTTTGTCGCGTTCGTCGCGTTCGTTCTGTTTCTTCGGTCCGTTTTCTTTGCCGTGACTGTCGTCCACGTTTCGGCCGTTTCCACTCTCGGAGGTCGCTTCTGAGAAGTCTCCGGTGGGGTCGCGTTCGCCGAACGTTTCCGTTTCGTCCGTGCCGTGTCCCGTTCTTTCGTCTCCGTTTCCGTGTCCGTCAATTCGTATTCGGTAACACGGCTTCTTGGGGTAGCCTTCATGAGCTTATGCAGCGCCACGTCGGCCGCCTCAAGAATCGTTTTTATTCCGTTCTTCACCGTCATGTTCATGTTCTTTTGAACAGCGGCTGCCTTTGCCATTTTCCTTGTCGTTTCCTGTATGAGCATCAGTTGCTCCGTAATGTCCGGGTCATTTCGTATCGTCTCGTTAGCCGGTTCCGTCTGAACGAGTGTCTCGCTGAGAGCGGAGGTAGCCGAAGAGAGGCTTGCTCCGCTGCCCGCGCTCGACACGCTAGACGTCCTTCCCCTGCCAAGCAGGTTCCGGTTTGTCCTGTCCGTTCCGTTTTTCGTGTCCGTTTTCCTCATCGTTGTCTTCGTCGTTGAGTCCTTGCACATTCTGCGGCCCTCAAAATCCATGCCGCTGCCCTGGGCCACCGGAGCTTCCATCCGATCGGAACCCGGGGTGGATTCCCCCTGTTTTGGGGTTACCACTTGAGGTATTTTCTCGTTTTGTTTGTGCATGTCCATTTATTGTGTTCCTGTCTGCTAAGGGTCTCTCGGGGGCGCGACTCCCCGTACCGTGCCGGAACGCAGCACGGTCCCTGAGATCCCCATCCCTCTGTGTAGTGTCCCCCGGTGTGTAGTGTGCGTGCGCGTGAGTGCCCGTGCCAGTGGCGAAACAGCCGGTACTTTCATCCGTCGTCGGGAGAGCCCGTTCATAGGGGTCCCGGCCATACGCTTTTCGGTGGGCCCCGTTTATAGGGATCCGCCGAGCGTTCGCTTTTTCAGGATGACCCGTTTATAGGGTCACCTGGACATTCGCATCACCGGTATGTTACTCGGGCGTGTTTGTGTAGGTGTTTGTGTATGTGTATGTGTAGCGTGATTTTGGTCCGCCCCGAAGAATCTCGGTACCTTCCATTTCTGGAAGGCGTCCCCCTATCCGCCACCTGGGGAGGCGCCCGATGCGGGACCAGCAACCCGACACGGGATTATTATTATTATTATTATTATTATTATTATTATTATTATTATTATTATTATTATTATTATTATTATTATTATTATTATTATTATTATTATTATTATTATTATTATTATTATTATTATTATTTTTTTTTTTTTTTTTCCTTTACGGTACCCTTGCGGATACCGTAAAGGAAAACAGAAGTTGCGGAATCCAAGTTACGGATTCCACCAGCCCAACTGGTGGATATGTGGGACTCCCGTAGCCTACCCACTAAACCGCCCTCTCCTTTCGATACCCCCCCAACCAGGAACTATGTTAATATTACTTCTGGTTGGGGGAACTGTCTGTGTACGTCTGTTCGTTCTGTTTATCCGTTTCGTCTCACGTCAGTCCGTCTGCTCTGTCATTCGAGGCAGCCGTCTGCGTTTTTTCGTCTCAGTATCGTCTCTGTGTAGGTGGCAACTAGCTGCCACCACTCTGTTGTGTGGAGCATCACCGCGACAATATTGTCTGCGGTGATGTGACCGACGGTCGTCTCCAGTCTCCGTCTGAGTGCTGACCAGCGGTCACATTCGAAGAATGTGTGTTCCGCATCGTCCTGTTCGTGTCCGCAGTATTTGCAGTCCGGCGTCTGTACTTTGTTCATCCTGTAAAGGTACCGTCTAAAGTAACCGTGCCCTGTTAGGAGCTGGGTGACGTAAAAGTTTACGTCCCCGAACTCCCTTTCAAGCCACGGTCTCAGGTCCTGTATCAGCCGTCTCGTCCAGTTGCCTGTAGCTCCTTCTGTCCAGCGTTGTTGCCAAGCCTGTATCGTCCTGTTTCTTTCAGTGGTTGCCGCATCCTGCCGTCTCGTGTCCGCGCTCCTCCCGTGTATCCTCTTGCGCTCGAACGCCAGAAGGTCCACGGGAATTACGCCCGCCACCACCAGGACAGCTTGTGCAGAGACAGTCCGGTAGGAGCAGGCGATCCTCAGCGCACCCTGTTTCTGTACTGTCGTCATCGCGTGGCAGTACTTCTTAGTCTTTAGAGCGTCTGCCCAGATCTCCGCGCCGTATAGCAGGATCGAGTGGGCCGTCGACATTAGTAATCGTCGTTTCCCCGGTCTCGGTCCCGTCGTATTTGCCATCAGCCGGCTTAAGGATGCTATCCTCTCTGCCGCCTTCCGGGCTGTCCTTTGTATGTGGGGCCAGAAGGTCAGTTTCGTATCCAGGGTCACCCCCAGATACTTGACTTCTCCTCTGGTCCCGATTTCGTCTGTCCCGACCCTCATGGGTAGTGTCGTCTGTATCCGTTTCCTTGTAAGGAAAATCAGTTCTGTCTTTTCTGTTGCGAGTTGCAGTCCGTGGTCAGTCATCCATCGGTCGATGCGTCTCATTGTCTGATTCAGCTTAAGCTGCGCCAGGTCTGGAGTCCGCTCAACGATCACTGCCGCCACGTCATCAGCGTAAGCGACGAGTAGAACGCCGAGCGGGAGCTCCAGTCTGAGCAGGCTGTCGTACACTCCGTTCCAGAAGTCTGGTCCGAGTATAGATCCCTGCGCGACCCCCGCAGTGATTTGTCTCGTAGCCTGCCCTTCCGTTGTTTCGTACGTGATACGTCGGTCTCTCAGGTAATCCTCCACCACCCGGACTAAGTAGGGTGGAATCCCGAAGCCGCCTCTCAGCGCCTCCAGAATGTCCACCCACCTAGCCGAGTTGAAGGCGTTCCTGATGTCTAGCGTCGCCATGAGCACGATTGGTCGCGCCGCGTGGCAATGTCTGTCGTGCCCCTGAAGGTGTCAACTACTTTTTGGATCGCTCCAATCGTTGATCGACCCCTTCTGAAGCCGAATTGATGGTCCGAGAGGCCACCTCCGGCTTGTATCGCGTCTGTGAGTCTGGGTCTCAGTAGTCGTTCGTAAAGTTTCCCTGTCGTGTCGAGTAAGCTCAGCGGCCGGTAGGCCGACGGCGTGCCAGGGTCGCCCTTACCCTTGGGGATAAGTACCAGCCTCGCCACCTTCCACCGGTCACTGAAGGTTCCCGTTGTCAAGCACGCGTTGTATAGGTCGAGAAATATCTCGGGCCTCAGGTTGACCATCAGCCGAACAATCTCGCCCGGTACTCCGTCCGGCCCGGGTGCCTTTCTAGTCTTCATCGAGTTGGTTGCTCTAGTGAGCTCCTCCGCGGTGAAGATAGGGGCTGCCGGTGCCTCCGTGCCGTCAGTGTCGTCCGTACGTATCGAGTGTGTCGGGAATAGTCCGTCGACGATCCGTCGTGCGGTTTCAGCGTCTTTGAGTTCCGGCGGAGCTCGGGCCCCTAGTTTGCCGATCACTATCTTGTAACCAGTTCCCCAGGGGTCGCGGTCCACCTCCTCGCAGAGCTCCTTCCAGCATCGCGTCTTGCTGTCCCTGATAGCCTTCGTCAGTGACTTCCGCGCTGTCTTGTAAGCGGCTTGGAGGTTTTCCCTTTCGGGTCTTCCGCCAGCCCTTGTGACAAGTCGTCTGTTTGCCAAGCAGATTCTGCGGAGTTCGGCTATCTCGTCCGTCCACCAGTACTGTGCCTGTCTGTTTTGTCCGTTTCGTCGTTTTGGCATAGTGCTATTACATAGCCGTTCTGTAAGTTTGGCCGTCTCGTCCGCCAGCCTTTCCGCCCTTTGCCGGCCAATCAGCTCCGGGGGGATTTGTGTTATCGGGGCTGGTGCTGCCACCAATTCCTCCGAAAACTTCCGTGCGTCGAGTTTGTTTAAGTTCCACCGCGGGGGGCGCTGGATCCTAGTCCGTGTCGTTGTTGTCGGACCTGCCACTTCGAAGGCTATGTACTGGTGATCGCTGGCCGTATAGTCGTCGATCACCCGCCATCGCCTCACCTGTGACAGGACTCTGTCCGATGTCATCGTTACGTCAGGAATGGAGTCTCCAAACCCTGGCCGTCTGTACGTCGGTACGTTTCCTGTGTTTGCTACGACCAGATCTAGCCTCGCAGCCATCTCCAGTAGCAGCCGTCCTCGTTTGTTCGTTGCTGTCATTCCCCACTCGATCGCCCTCGCGTTGAGGTCCCCCGCAACTACGACGTCTCCGGGCAGGTCCCTGATTCCGTCCTCGAGGAGTTCCACCTTTCTCTCGAACTCCGCCGCGGTGCAGTTGGGGGTCAGGTAGACGCTGACATAAGTGACAGCGCCGACCTTAGCCCAGACGTAATCGTCGCCCACACCGCGGTTAGTCATCCGAGATCGGGCAGCGCCCCTCACCCAGATAGCTGTTGTCTCGGTCTCGTTCGTTATCCATGTCTGTGCTGTCCTTCCTTTGTAAGGTTCGCACAGTATCAGGATGTCCGCGTCGTGTTCGTCGGCTATCTGAGGCAGTAGCATGTCTGCTGTCCTGCTACGGTTCAGGTTTCCCTGGATTACCCTGTCCGTCGTCTTGCCTGTCTCCTGCACTCCTCCAGGGCAGCCCGAAACACAGCGCACTTCCCGGATCCCGCGATGTGCGCCGCGTCCTCGTGTCCCGCCTCAGTGCACAGGGGGCAGGCTGGTCTGTTTGTGCAGTCCGTTGCGTAATGTCCCGTCTCGCCGCATTTCCTGCAGCTTTTGGTCCGGTCCGCGTTCATGCAGTTTGCCCTTGTGTGTCCGTACCCTAGACACCTGAAGCATTTCTGCACTGTCACTCGTTCTCGGATGCGGCAACGCACCCATCCGATCCCGATCCGACCCCGGCCGAGGAGCACCGCGGCCTCGTGCGGTTCGAGCTCGCACACCGCCATGTACTCCTCGTACCGGTTCGGACCGAAGATGTGGACGCCAAAGTCCGCGTCTCGTCCTGTTTCTCGTCCTAGTGCTCGTCTTATATCGTCTTCGGTCGTGACGCAGTCGAGGTCCATGATCTCCAGTTGAGTCCTGGAGGTCGTGATTCTCACGCTGCCCGTGTCCCCGACCGCTTCCTGCAGAGCGCGCTGGAAGTTTTCCCGTCCGTCCTTGTTGGTCTGAATCTTTAGCAGACACCGACCGTCTTTGGTTTTCCTCAGAGTCGTCACCTGCACGTGACTCTTCGTCGGATCCACCGTCGTCCGTATTTTCCGTACTATGTCGGAGTATGTGCGGTCTTTCGCCGGCTTGACAAACACAGCCGTCCCCCGTTGTTTGGGTGCCGGCTTGCGTTTTTTGGCCTTGGCATTCGTCGCGTTTGTCGCGTTTGTCGCGTTCGTCGTTTTCGTCGCTTTCGTCGATTTCGTCGCGTTCGTCGCGTTTGTCGCGTTCGTCGCGTTCGTTCTGTTTCTTCGGTCCGTTTTCTTTGCCGTGACTGTCGTCCACGTTTCGGCCGTTTCCACTCTCGGAGGTCGCTTCTGAGAAGTCTCCGGTGGGGTCGCGTTCGCCGAACGTTTCCGTTTCGTCCGTGCCGTGTCCCGTTCTTTCGTCTCCGTTTCCGTGTCCGTCAATTCGTATTCGGTAACACGGCTTCTTGGGGTAGCCTTCATGAGCTTATGCAGCGCCACGTCGGCCGCCTCAAGAATCGTTTTTATTCCGTTCTTCACCGTCATGTTCATGTTCTTTTGAACAGCGGCTGCCTTTGCCATTTTCCTTGTCGTTTCCTGTATGAGCATCAGTTGCTCCGTAATGTCCGGGTCATTTCGTATCGTCTCGTTAGCCGGTTCCGTCTGAACGAGTGTCTCGCTGAGAGCGGAGGTAGCCGAAGAGAGGCTTGCTCCGCTGCCCGCGCTCGACACGCTAGACGTCCTTCCCCTGCCAAGCAGGTTCCGGTTTGTCCTGTCCGTTCCGTTTTTCGTGTCCGTTTTCCTCATCGTTGTCTTCGTCGCTGAGTCCTTGCACATTCTGCGGCCCTCAAAATCCATGCCGCTGCCCTGGGCCACCGGAGCTTCCATCCGATCGGAACCCGGGGTGGATTCCCCCTGTTTTGGGGTTACCACTTGAGGTATTTTCTCGTTTTGTTTGTGCATGTCCATTTATTGTGTTCCTGTCTGCTAAGGGTCTCTCGGGGGCGCGACTCCCCGTACCGTGCCGGAACGCAGCACGGTCCCTGAGATCCCCATCCCTCTGTGTAGTGTCCCCCGGTGTGTAGTGTGCATGCGCGTGAGTGCCCGTGCCAGTGGCGAAACAGCCGGTACTTTCATCCGTCGTCGGGAGAGCCCGTTCATAGGGGTCCCGGCCATACGCTTTTCGGTGGGCCCCGTTTATAGGGATCCGCCGAGCGTTCGCTTTTTCAGGATGACCCGTTTATAGGGTCACCTGGACATTCGCATCACCGGTATGTTACTCGGGCGTGTTTGTGTAGGTGTTTGTGTATGTGTATGTGTAGCGTGATTTTGGTCCGCCCCAAGAATCTCGGTACCTTCCATTTCTGGAAGGCGTCCCCCTATCCGCCACCTGGGGAGGCGCCCGATGCGGGACCAGCAACCCGACACGGGATTATTATTATTATTATTATTATCATTATTATTATTAACGCGCACAGCATCACCAAACCACCGTCACCATTGCCGCCATCACCCCTCTGTTCTTTTTCTTCTTCTGCCGGATCGTCCTCGTCTGCGAAGCCCTCATCGCCATTATTTTCGCTGTCGTTATCACTTTGATAGCCCCACATGTTAGCTGGTTCTTCTTCTTCCTCGTCAGAGTCCTCGCCGTTGTCGTTTGCGTTTTCATCCTCCACGGCTTGAGCGATTTCTTCGTTCAGGTAGTTTTCAGCCTCATAATTCACGGTCTCATCGTCTGCCAATTTGCGAAGTCCGTGAATCTCGCAGTACACCACGAGGGCCGGAATGGTAGCAAAGAGTGGATGAGGTGTGAATAACTCCCTGAACTCGCAATATATCGAAACGTCTTCGTCTACCAAATAAACTTCTGTGCAGCTTGTTACGTCCTGACGTAACTCTCTTCATTTTTCATTAATAACAGTTTTTCGCAACTCATTTTTCTGCTTATTTTCTTACTATATGCAAACCTTTCTCCTTCCAAAACAATTCATACATCTCACGGAAAATCCAAATATCACTCATCCTCATAAAAATCAGGAGAAGAAATGATTTCTCTCATCAATCGTTGAACGATACTTCAGGAATGATTTTCCATTGGGAAAAATATATTCAGGAAGGTTAAAATAATCAGCATGTAAAGCTAAAAACAGGGTAAAAGATAGATGATAAAATTATCTACCACACGAGCTAGATGCGGACAGAGGTCTCAATCCCCCTCGACACACGCACTACCCTCGGTGAAACAGCGAACTCCGCTGCCGACGTCGGTACAATCGACCACTGCATCGACTCAAGGAGTATAGATCTAAGCTTTTACCCTGCGGCCAGACCATTAAAGTTTTTCTAACTGAAGGTCAAAAAGGGCCTCCAACGTAAAAAGGGGAACCTACATTACCTTATGTATGGAAATTAACCCCGACTACCGAAATAGTTTCAGTATTTCGACACCGAACAGCATTGCATAATATTTCTGAATATACGAGTCACGCGATTGAGAGTCAGAACATCCCCCACATCATCCAACCACTCATCATTATAATGACATAATTTTCTTTAATCACGATCCTAAAAGAAATACGGTTTCATACTCCCACACGCTTTCTAACTTAACGCTAATTTAATGAATACGACCATTTTAAAAATCTTCGCAATTAAATTATAAATTACGGTATCAAATGAATCAAAGATGGTAAAATTGTCCAGAATTACAGGAAGAATAATCGATGCAAGTTATTGGCAAACGCTACTAATGCCATGAAAATATTAATAAATTCAAAACAGCAAAATTATTTTTGAACTTAGAAGTGCTATTCGATACTAGTTAAGAGTAAAATATCATTTATGGCAAGAAATCAAATACGATCATACAAAGGCTGATTAGTTGAATCACGCAAAGACACGAAAAATAGTCGAGACGAATAAACGTCTGTGATTTCGTGAAACACGTGCAGTCACCATAATGTTTGATAACACAATATGTAACGGTGAAGGAAAGGGCAAAGATGGTCAAAATTTGAGAAATAACAAACGAATGAAACAGAAAATTTACATTACTAAAGCTAAACAATTCACGGAAGAGAGTCGTAAATCATTTCCGAACCGCCGAACCGAGTTGCGGTAGCGCGGGATGCAACACAAGTATGCCTCGACGATGAGTCACCAAGGCAAGGCGGCTCAACCACCGAGCGCGGAGACGCAATTCCGTCGAGAAAAGTCACATACCGCGCGCAGAAGAAATGCCTCCCTACGATCGGGAGAATGAAATAATGATATTTTAATGTAACTATTATCCTTCCGATAATGTTCACCGTATAAATTGGTATTAGGAGTAAAAATGTACTCCTGGAATTTCGTTTTCTCGGCTCATGGTGCACAAATTTATAAATCAGTCAACATATCAAATTAATCAGGAATAATTCTTTATTCTTATGTCGCAATTATTTTTCCAAAATTTATGGAAAAAAATCGTAACGTGCGCAACTACAAAGTACATGTAGCAGGAAAACGTACGTCGCATACAGTTGACTCGGTTCTTCCCCCCCCTCCCCCATTTATAGTATAAAAATAAACATCGCAGGTTATATCAAAATGTTCAGGAACATTCCACCTTTAACATGGAATTGTTAATTTATCGATATTATTTAACATTCGACCAGAATTCACTTTCAAAGACAGAAAGTAAGTCGGAATCGGCAAACTGTAAGGATAATAAAAGGGGCCCGGGCAAGGAACGAGTTGCGTAAGCTAAGCTGCATAGCGTCAAGGTTAGTTCACGACGATAGGGGAAGGTCTAACAGGTACACCGAAAGAGGGGAGTCATACAGCTCGCCCGGGCAACGGAACAGGAGTTCCGGAATGACCATATAAGGGAATAAGACGATCGTACGACGTTGTTACCGGGCACGCGCAATAGTTGCTGCACGCCTCTTAGGGGGGCAACGCCCAAAGATATCGGGCCGGTTATGCTACCGATACTTCGGATATTTAGGAAAATGCTGATATTTTATAATGAAATAATTTGTACAAGAGCCGAGAAATATTTTTTACCCTTCAGGTATATAATAATTTGACACCCAAACAATGACAATGCTACGAAATTATTAATAATAAAATATACATATCTCTCGACTCTTACCACCGTCCTCGGAATACGAAGACATACCGGAGAATTTTACAAACAGCAACTATCAGTTGATTTTCTCTCTCTCTCGTATGTTAAACATATCAAATCTTAATTATTTTTAGTAATTTGTTTACGAATTATTAATATTAAAATTACAAATAACTCAGGCAAATAATTAGACATAAGAAAGGAAAGGGAATTCAATAGAAACGGGATAAATTTACAATTATCTCGCAATACGAATATTCCAGAAATCCTGGAATCTCGAGCAAGCCGAGAGGAGAATAGCGAAGGGGCAACGTTACTCATCAGGGGAGCAGAATGCCCGGGATACATGAGGGAGGGTTCTTCCCCCTCTGATTACCATTTTTCTAGTATATAAGAGCCCGCGAAAAGAGGGCACGAGAGTACCAGGACAGAGTAACTACAGTCAGGATTAGAGATCAGGAGTAGAGTTAGGAAGTCAACGGAAGCGCGCAACCGGCGCATCCGATCGGTAGGCTGGTACTCCGGCTGGGCGGCGAGAAAGATAGAGTCAGAGACCGCGCACTCTGTTTACCACCATTAGAAAGAGACATCACGGGTATTTTTCAGACAACGAATAGAATTCTACCGCTCTCCTATTGGAGAAGTTTGTTTATAATATTTTCCATCTCCAAAATTTGTACTCATTTTCACAGTGACCAGAGTTTTCTTGGTCCAGTCCAGTTCACCAAATTGTCACTCTCAATTCATCCGTTGTAACGAAGTCAGCTTCGCTTCACCGTCAAAATCCTTTTCTTACTTTATTGTTGAAAGAGATTTCTGTACGAATAACGGTTTTGGAATCAATTGTACTTTCCAAAACTCGCATTCTCTTGCATTCTTTTTTGAATCTGCCTGAGATATTTTTCTTTGAATAAAATTTGAATATTACGAGAATCCCGCGTACAAAGTCGTGTTTCACCGATTTCATCGCAACAATCAACACCTCAACGAACAACGTAAGTACAATTTAATTCAACTTCTTCAATATTTCTATAATTAGAAGTGTGTATAATATCCTGTGTCACTCTACCTCCCCGATAATTCGCCTAGCCGTCGCTAGACATCATCTACATTACTCACAGAACATCATTCAGGTTACCAGATCGTTTGTACCGCGTTGAAATATTTCGACATAATTAAAATCACCTATGATCCGCATTCTATTTACGCGACAGATAAGATATTTCGTAATACCTCTCAGACAAGTCAACGAATAGCATTCCAAGCCCTATCCTTAGTAAATTTGCTCACGGTTAGACTAGAAAATGGGCAGTTGCGCCGATAATTGATGCCAGGAGTGGTAGAGGAGGGAGAGATCTCTCTTGACCAGCGCGTACTCAATCGTACTCGACGCAACCACGCGTTAAAAATTAGGGTGAAAAGAGAAACATCCACATTTTTGACGTAACAAAAATTTTGGGGGCTCGTCCGGGATACATAGAATGCTCGCTATAATAAATCATACTCAATGAATATTCGCGGATAGAATTCCAAACGATTTTCCTGAAATAACATCGTACATACGCGCACACTCGCACAAAACGATAGGAATAAAGAAAAGAAAAAGTGTGGAAAATAAGTAACGATTATTCAATGCAAACGAGAATTAATCCCATTACGGTCTATAATTTTATATCATTGAGCTGCTACGTTAGTGCGAACCGTAACCTTTTACAACCTTGACTAGAAACTGGGATTTGCGCGGTTCACCACGCAACCCCACTCAAAAAACCTTTTCCTAAGTCGCTGCGCAGTTCGTTGCAAAGCCATACACTCCTGTCTAAACCCCGGTTCGTACAGCGTTAGCAGTATCTCGCAAGAATTAATCTTTGAGGTCGGAAAAGAAAAATATAATTTTTTTTTGTAATTCATATAAAAGAGAATTAATTAAATTTTAGAACCATTGTGCCGTGCGCTAATACGAGCTGTAACCTACAACAACCTTTACTAGAAACTGGAACTGACGCGGCTCGCCACGCAGTTTCACTCAAAAACCCTTTCCTAAGTCGCTGCGCAGTCCGCTGCAAAGCTACGCATTCCTGTCTAAACCCCGGCTCGTACAGCGTTAGCGGTGTCTTGGAAGAATTAACACGTAATTTTTAAATCATTGTGCCGTTGCGTTAACACGAACTGTAACCTACAACAACCTTTACTGGAAACTGGAACTGACGCGGCTCGCCACGCAGTTTCACTCAAAAAACCCTTTCCTATGTCGCTACGCAGTTCGCTGCCAAACCACGCATTCCCGTCTAAACCCCAGTTCGTGTAACGACAATTGAAGGCGTATTTCATCAAAACTATATCTGTATAGCATTGTACCGCTGAGTTAATGCAAATTGTAAACCTTTTATAACCTTGACTGGAAAGTGGGATTTGCGCGGTTCGCCACGCAACCCCACTCAAAAACCCTTTCCTAAGTCGCTGCGCAGTTCGCTGCAAAGGCCACGCTCTCCTGTCTAAACCCCCGTTTGCATTGCGATAGTTGCAGCTCTGCGGTGTTTGCAAGATTCAAAATTCGAGTCGTTCAATTTTGTTGTATTATTATTTTATAATAATCGTTTCTTATGGACACACAAGGGTTACAAGCGAAAAATAATAACTCTCAAACTCCGCACGAACACGGTGTAGTCTTGAGAGAAGCTCGACGAAACGCACGGACTTCGGAGGACAATAAAGAAAATATTGCGCCACAGATCATTTACTCATTAAAACCTATCGAGTACACTCCGACACCTGTAGACACAGAAAACATTAGCTGGTACGATCTGCGACGGGAATTTTACGAAAACCAGAATAATTTCAGAACAGAAAGAGAATAAGCCAAAAAAAATATACGGACGAATAAAATGGTAATTAAATAGTAACGAAAAAGAAAGCAGATAATAAAAATTCGTAATAAATATCCAGTCACATAAAAAGAAAAGGGGGTAAGGCACCTTGCATAAAATTTAAACAAAAAAAAAAAGTGAGAAAGGAAGAGAAAGAGTTTCCAACATCCTGGGACTAAATCTGGTAGTTTGCAGAAACAAATTTAATAAAAACAAAAGGAAGGAAACGGTGAAACATTTTTAACCATAACGAATTCATCAAGCTAAAGATCTAACCGTAAAATAAAAAAAAATATATATATATAATACGTAAAGCAAACATAGGTATCGCGGTGTTCCTTCTGCGGCGTAAGTTTGAAGCCTGAATTTTACATAGACTAGATTACCAAAAAAAAAGGGGGAAAAATCTACCCCTTCAGGAGAAGCTAATTAAACAAGGAAATTAATACAGATTATTGAGCTTGACGACGAAGGACTACTCAAAATCTTTTATTAGTAAAAAAAAAAAGGAAAAAAACACACGAAGGTGAGCAGATCGGCATTTAATACGAAGAAATAAACAGTAATGCTACACTATTGGATGGTATTGATTTTCATAATTTTATGGAGTCGATATAACGGTAAAGGAATTAAGAAATACGTGTACAAGAAAAGCAGCAATAAAATCAGGAAAGAGAAACACGTTTATCTTAGGTGTCGCAAACCACTCGGACTCCGTCATTAAATTCGTATAATATTCATCTTGTACTAGAATTTGACGCGATTGTCCTTAAAATTGATATACGCTGTAAGGTCATTTATTCTCTTTATACTCAAGGAATTACCGCAGAACGAAATTTTGATAAAAAGAAAATAAGCAGTCGGAAGAGAAAACGTAGATTCCGTCACTGTCGATATTCTGAAAGATTAAACCTTCGGGAAAATAGATAAAAAAGAGAGGATAAACCCATATTAATAAAAATAAAAGAATGGTGTAGTAATCGATAAATTCAATATAATGAAAATAATCGTGAAATAAATGCCGGCGACTCGGTCTCAATTAAAAATCCAAGGCGACGATGTTCTCAGAGAATACCCAGAGGAACGTAAAAGAAAGACAAAACCGAAAGCTAAAACTAAGGAAGTGAGTGGACCATCGAAATACTGTGAGTCTCGTAAAGAAACTGTCGAAGCTTTAAACCTCGGGAAACGATACCCGCTTGTACATTACGACTCGTGTCCTGCGTTGATAAATCTCGGTACTGTAAAGTCGGAGTTCAACTTTAAATCTAATGAGGAAACAAAGGTTCATTATAACTCGTCACCCGCTTTGATAAATTCTGAGGCAATAAAATTACCCACTCCTATAACCGTTCATATTGACCCGCATACAGAGGCAAAGATCCGCGAACTCGAACGAAAATTTAATATACAGATCACATCGGTGCAAGCAATTTCGAACGAAGAAATCGAGGAATTACAGGATAGATTGCAGGACACATTTTTACGGAACTTGAGACAATTGAAGCCAATATCCTTCGTACTGCCGATGAAGTAGCTCAGCTAACGGAAGAGGCGGAAAGTACGGGCGAATTCCCTGTTATAGTTAAGATCGTGAAAACAACCGAACAAATACCGACACCTGTAGGAAAATCTCCCGTGAATTCTCCTGTGAAAACGCCTATGAAAAGTTTTGTCAAAACACCAGTGACATCGTTTCGAAAGAAAATCACGTTTTCTCCCGAATCTACGCCAAAACTCTCTCCCGGTGGGATCTCAGACACAGGAACTGTTATTATCTCCCCTAAATCAAGTCCGGAGAACACTCCCGTAGCGATTTTAAACCCGGGAACTGTAATTCCGTCTAGGAAAAATTCAGAGGGAAACTTTGAACGAGAACAACAGGTAGACGAAGGCACTGCTCCGCCAGTAGAATTTAATAGAACCCACGAAGACCACTCAGGAAACGAAAAAACAATAAAAATTATCGAGACCCCTCCAGGATCCCCTCACGAGTCTATTAAATCGGATGCATCCAGCACCGATCTTGATATATATTCTACACCACAAGGAACAATTTGTGATCTTTCCGCGAAAAACGGTCGATCTCTGAGACGTAAAATATTTGAAACTATAAGAACGACACAAAAAAAACATACAAAGGAAATTAATCCA
Source organism: Cryptus viduatorius (assembly GCA_964006125.1). Taxonomy (NCBI): domain Eukaryota; kingdom Metazoa; phylum Arthropoda; class Insecta; order Hymenoptera; family Ichneumonidae; genus Cryptus; species Cryptus viduatorius. Next base: position 3,720,231 of record OZ023221.1, on the reverse strand, counting down.
GAATTAAGTAACTCAATAACGCGTACAGTCGTAAAGCCATTGGGACTAAACAGAAAAAAAGCTATATTAAGTCTTTTCAAGACAAAAGAGGACAACCTTGATGAAAAAAATTTAATCGACGACGCAGATAAAAAACGTAATACAACCAAAGTTAGTAACGTTACTCCTATAGACCGGGGCGAAGGAAAGACACCGGGTAAATATAGTGAAAGGCCTCTCGACAGTAAAATAGGTTGTTCAACGATGGTTAACCACAGCCAAGTCGTATCCCTTCGAGACGCACTCGCAGTAATACCAGAATACGATGGGAAAACCACGTCACTTGGCGCGTTTATACAAGGATGCTAGGAGGCAGTCGAAATGTTGGAACCCGAAAACGAGAAAAATCTAGTAAAAGCACTCAGAGTAAAAATTAAAGGCGAACCGCGACGAACAATTCATCTAAACACTTTCGAGACGGTCGAAGAATTAACAGATTTTTTGAAAAGCATTTACTTTCTCGCTCGCAATATTTATCAATTGCAAGGAGAATTGGGAGCTATTTACCAAAAGCCAAACGAGACAGTAATTAGACGCATACGAATTCGGAAAAAACAGCGCAGCTGACGAGATTTTCAAGAAAAACACCACCGAGAGCCTTCCGCCGTGTTTTATAAACGGATTAAAACCCGAAATCGAACAAAGAATGAGACCGTGCAACACGATAGACGAATCCATTAAAATGGCAGTAAAAATAGAGAGAGAACTAGCCGGCCGTGCCGCGCTCCGAGGTGAGACCACAAACCCCCCTGAAACGAAAGGAAATAAATCCGACAATAAGCGTAATGTTCATGTAGTAACCGGAGACCAAGTAAATTGTCAACTTTGCAAAAAAACAGGACACACTGCCGCAGCATGTTCATTGAATAAATCGGTTAAAACACAGTCGCAAGGAACAAAGGAAAACGAAATCGAAAAGAAGAATGTCCCCGTATGTCAAGTATGCAATAAAATCGGTCACACCGCGGAAAGGTGTTTTAGACTCTTTCCCCCTAAAAATAACGACAGTCAGTCGAATCAAATCGCCGCCCCGATGATAACTTTATGTCAGGTGTGCGATAAACGTGGTCATACGGCAGATCGATGTAATAAAAATTTTCCCCCTGACAAGAAAAATCAAGGGCAACCCTCAGCACTATGTCAGCTGTGTAAGCAGACAGAACACATAGCTGCGAACTGCCCGCAACTACCGCGGTCCGCTCAAGCGCCGGTCAGCGGACGAGACGCGCAGGTGCCCCAGGGCCTGAGGTATGGGCCGCAACCCTCTATAAACTGCCAGATTTGTAAGAAAGACGGACACGGGGCCTATATATGCCCTGTGACGTGATTTTTTGGAATCGACGTCACAAAAACCCAAAACAACCATTACTCGCACCAAATACCGATTTTAGTGCTGAAGTTTCGCGTTACTGCCTCTCCCAGCGACTTAAGATACCGTCACGCTCTCGTTGAGTTACCGATCGAGATTTTTGCAGTTTTGTTTGTATCATTTTGTTATAATTATTCCAATTAGCTTCATTATCGTTATTATTTTAGTTCAGTTCGAGTTTTGAGATTCCGTTTGCTTAGTTTGGTTCACGATTTCAGATTCCATTTTAGTTCAGTTTAGTCGTTTCCGACTCTATTTGGTGGTGTAAGAAGTAATAATGAAAAGCCCAAATAGAGAAAGGACTCGGCGAAGAGTCTTGCGAATACGTCAAAGTCCGGTGTAAACCCGGCACCCCGAGAGATAGGGCAATGCGTTGAGATCAGGCGGAGGTATCGTTTGGTCCAGGCAAGAGTGGTGGAACACCTTGCGCTGCGTTATAGTTGAGTAGAGCCTTGGATCTCACGCATTGACTAAGGGGAAGCGATTGCGAAGATTCGTTCAAGTTACACGGAAAAAAAGGCTTGGTTGGCTCAACGAACTATTTATTCGTTGGGTATAAATTGGTTGCCATCATTATCTGCGTCGTTATTCCAACGATCTAGTATTAGTTCCACCGACCAATGATAATTTGTTGACGTGAATAGTGGACCCAACATCCTTAATTAGTTGGCCCAACTACTAACTTAGTACATAAGACGGACAACGAATTTTAGTGATTCCTCGCCGCGATCTACCACTAAAATCGTTGCCTCAACCAACCGTAAATAGTTGCCGGAAGCCCGAACCGCCCCCTATAAGCATTGGTGGCTTGAATCGCAGCGTTTTCGCGATTTTTCTATATGCGCCATTTTCATTATATGCGGACGCTGTGTAACCGAGGAACAACGAGGATCGTATTATTGGCGAAATCATACGAGATTGTTGTGTAATTGGCGTTATTTACGGGAAACCTTTAATACACCGGGAATTCGGTGTTTATGGTCGTGTAGTTGTGATACAATAAAAAATCGACGCGTGATATAATGTCGAAAGCATCGGTCGATGTGCCGAAGAAAAAAACATCGGCAGTTGCGAAGCTGTTATGTGAGTGGGTGTTTCGAAAATTTGATATCCCGATTCGAAGGTAAGTTCCTTTCTTTTCTAACATGTTCAATCGCGGATTCAGAACGTTGTAAATACAATCTGCAACCTTCTGTAGCTCATGACATCAGTAGCTTCATTTGTTATTGACGTATATATCGTAAAATCCAGGGTGCTTTCTAACCTGACGCCGGCCGGCGTTTGAACACGTGGACAGTATATTACGCATCGTGTACAATATTATGCGTACAGTTCTTAACTAATGTAAATGCGTTATTGTGAAATGTAATATTTGAATACGTAGATTTTTTTTGTACAAAGCTTCACGATTTATCTTTTGAATTTAAAAATGTCACGAAATTAATAGCTATCACATAATATAATAAATAAAATCGCATAATAAAATCATTTGAACAAATTAATTGATAGGAAAGAAGGTGTAATGACTTGAAAGCTGGAGCATTCGAAGAAACACATTCCAGGCTTCGCACTTATCTTTTGTCGATGAAAATTTATTGTAACGACAGTATTACTGCGTTGCTTATCGACAAGAAAGAAAGTGCGAAGACTTGAAACCTGGACCAGTCACAGATACAAAATTCAGGCTTCGCACTTATCTCTTGTCGTTGAAAATTTGTTTTAATAATAGTATTACTGCGTTGCTTATCGACAAGAAAGAAAGTGCGAAGACTTGAAACCTGGACTAGTCACAGATACAGAATTCAGGCTTCGCACTTATCTCTTGTCGTTGAAAATTTGTTTTAAGGGGACTGAGTCACCTAAAAAATCGAAAAGTAAAAATTTTTTTTTGCAGTATATATAAGTTTAATGAAAAATTCCATTTTACCTCCATAATATATATGTGTTAGAGTACCGCTGTGAATTTTTTTGGAGACCTACAGTGTATTCCAGTGTAATGCGCAATGGTCAAACATTTTTCCTTTGCCGCAGCTTTCGGACTGAACGAAAGCATCAATCTTTGCTTGCGATGTCTTATTTTCTTCGTTAGACAGTTTATTGCGGAACGAGTGCGGGGATTTTTTTTTGAAGCTTCGCTGGCGAAGCTATGAGTTAAAAACTACCAAAAAATTCACTTTTTCCACTTTTTGTCTCGTAACCACTCACATAATGGCTTGCGATAAATCCATTTTTGATCGCATGAAAAATCCCCGCACTCGTTCCGTAACACTGACTGTTACGAAGAAAATAAGCCGTCGCAATCCAAAATTGGTGGGGCCATTCTCTCTGAAACCTGCGGCAAGCGAAGAAAAATAAAATGGAAAAAAATGAATTTCACAGATTAATGAAAATAACCAACTTGGGTGATCCGCAATAAAAAAAATTATTTCTAAATTTTTTTTGTCACATAAAAATGTCCACTTTTTTTTTCTATCACATAAAAATCAGATTTTCTTTTTTGGTTTTTTTTTTTTTTTTTTTTTTTTTTTTTTTTTTTTTTTCACTTCACAAATCTCGTAAATGCAAAAAAAATGTTTAAAACATAAAAAAATATACTCTTACGTCAAATCTGACGTTTAAAAAAGAGGTTAAGTCTGCGAGACTTTTCGCTTTGCGACACTGTCACTGTGAAAAACATTTTTACACTATTGCGGGCAAAAATACAGAATATATTCCGTTCATTCGGAAAAACTGTAAACACTGACACATAACTAATACACTGAGTTTACAAGCTCAGTTTTTTACCCGATTGACACAATCGAGTAAAAATCATCGCTGCTACATTACGCCGGTGTATCGCAGACTCAAAACAAAGCGCGGTAGCGGCGATAATCTGAGTCGCATCGATTAGACGTAACGACCCTTTGGTCGGTAAATCATTACCTACCGAACGCAGTTTCGACATCGATTGTTTTTTTTATGTTCCTTTCTCGATGTTTCTTATTCTTCTTATTAGAAGAAAAAAAAAAACATGCGGAGATGCGGTATTCCGGCATTGTTCGTGTTGCATTTCGGCATTTTTTTTTTTTCACGCATTATCTATTTCTAACGCTACTAAAATGCTTCTAACTTCGGTAATTTTTTAAATTTCGATCTAAAATTTGGTGTGTATGTAGTACACCGCATGTACATTCAGAAAAAAAATAAAAAAAAAATAAATAAAAAAATAATTTTGAGGTGACTCAACCCCCTTAACGACAGTATTGCTGCATAGCTCATCGACAAGAAAGAAGGTGCAAAGACTTGATACTTGGTTCATTTACAGAAAAACATTTGAAGCTTCGCACTTAACTCTTGTCGTTGAACATTTAGTTCAACGACAGCATTGCTGCGTCACATTTTGATAAGATTTTGTTTTGAAATATCCACAGGTTATCATTGGCGAATTCCCACGAATGATTGTTAATTGAATGTTTTTGTCATTAGAAACACCCGATAAGGAATGACAAATAATTTAGCTGAAGTGATTTTCTCGCGTTGCAAATGTTTAACGATTTTATGCTTGCGTAGCCAGTAGTCAGACACCCTTTTTCGGTCGCTTGAAAATGTTTGCATTTGCTGTTACCTGTTACAATAGTGTCAATTAATTTTTTTTTAAATATATTGAAAAGTCGCGAAACCCAATTGTTTTATAGAATATTCTAAGAGCGTTAATCTTACAAAATAAATTCGGTAAAAAATAAATAAATTATTTTTTCATAACGAAATTTTATAATAACTGTTCTAACAAAAGATCTTGGTTCAACAAGCAAAATTTGATCGTACTAAAAATTGAGTTACAAATACAATGAGTATTGAGTCTTATTACTTCTGATGAAAAGTATTGATAATACTATACACAAAATATTTTGAGCACTGTTTCGTGAACGGTATCCAGATCAAGTAAAGGTGTATCTGAAATCATTGGTTTTCAATAAGAAATAATGAGTTATCCTCATGTTATTTGTGGCAGAGGAAGAAATTTGTTTAGAAGCATTGAAGGAGTTCGAATTCACGATGTTGAATGGATTAGTGCCGAAAGCAGGTCCGAGAGCATTGTTTTGGAAAAAACTCCAAGAATGGCAATTTATCGTAAAAGCTCCGGTATCATTAAATATACATTTTTATATGCATGTCCGAAGGTGATTGGCGTAATTCTCCTGTTCATTTTAAAATCCTACTGTTGTTGTGTTATCTGTCTACCCTATCCCAGTACCATATTCCAAATAGAACGAGTTAATTGTGATACGATTCTGATTCTTATTAACATAAAAAAAAAGACAAAATGTTACATTCAGTATCTAATTCTGCCCCAGAACAGTACGAGTGGCAAGACTGATGTAATCGTGGAGGGAGAAGATTTCTCAATCGAAGAACTTCATACGCTCCAATCTCTGGACGAAATTTTCCAAGGACACTTCGAAATCGCTACGGAACCGTTGATATTTACAGAAAATCAGTCGGAACTGAAAGGTGACGCTAAGATCATCGTAGAGCATTCCGACGATCTACAGCATCCGAACGAACTACAAATCGTCGTAGAAGGGGCGATACGAGAGCCTGTAACAGGCATTTGCTATCGCAATATCAAAAATGTACGTTTTCCTCCTACTAAAAACGGCTCAACGCTCTCGTATAATAATAATTATTATTGTTTTCAGTCGATCTCCGATTTCTGCAAAAGCGATGTCGAAATAAAAACTCTTCTAGACACTCACGATTCGGGGTCACTTACAGCGGAACATCGTCAACATCTCTGCAAATTGATTAATAAAGATCAATTACGTGGGGATCCTGAGAAAAAGTACGAGTTAATTAAATGAAATTTTAAGTTTAGTATGAATTGCACGAATTGCTAATGTAATTTGGATTTCAGACTTAGACCGGAACGGTTGGGTCAGTTGGCGGTAGAAATCTGTCAGATTTTTACGAAGGAAGACCCTGTATGCATCAGTTTATATAATTAATATAATTATAGTATTTACGAACAGGTCATAAATAATAATTTTTCGATCTCTTGCAGCTTACATACTTCATTCCTCGACGAGTCATAAAGGGCGTGGCTGTTGCTCCAAAAGGGAAATTGTATCATACATATAATAACCTAATCAAATTTTTTCGACAACACGGCGCTCGTAGTTCGAACCGAGGTAAAAGGGGGGCATCGAATCTCACATCGGACGGTGAGTAAATTGCACATTCTTTTTATTACATTTTCTTAGAAGTTGTTCATATTTTATGATTTATAAACTTCGATAAGTGCAAATATTCGATTTTAACTCATGTTAAATTAAACAACATGTCAGTTTTCGATTTCGTTTTAACCAATATTTATAGTGCATGTTCCGTCGAATCATATTTAATCAGTCGTGTCAACTGTTCGAATTTAATTCAATCATAAACGACGTGGACCGTAATGATTGTGACGCGGAAGAAGATATTATTTGGCTAAGTACGAGATCGGAACCGTGGTCTACTGTAGAGGCAAAATGGCGCGCTACGGCGGATGTGCGTCTTCAGCGTCTACGAAAAGAGGAGGAAATAGCAGCCACACAGAAACGCCGAAAGAATGATAATTCTTTGATCGATCAGGGAAAGATATCGACATACGTTAAAAAATTCAAAGGACTACGTTTGGACGCTGGATATACGTTGGTGAGAATCAGATTATACTTCTGTCAATGAATATAACCGAGAAAATTCGTGCAACGTTGTACGTATCTTATTATCTTTCATATTAAATTTGAAGTCTACAAACACTGTCTTCTCATTTCCTTTTACAGCTCGAGTTGGATTTCTTGAAATTACATCCACAGGGCGATTTAAAACTTGCAAGCAAGTGGACCCAGTTTTCTCAAATAGTACAGAGCTTAAGCCCAGCAGATGCTGTTGCGGGTATTTATATATTTAATTAATTATTAAGCTATCGCTTAATGGAATTATTATAAATGACTACCTATTTAATTTTGGTACGTGTGAAATAATTTCGTTATATTAGATGAGTCGTACGTCGCAATATTCCAAAAATTCGCAAAGCTTTTCACCTCGACGACCTTAAACGTGAGCGGTGGATTCAAGAAACGATCGACGAAAGTTGAAATCGTCGAAGGTTTCACTTTGCATGTAAAGGTATGTAAATTCACTTTCATTTGTAATCCACTTGGTTATATGGTTAAAAACGCGAAAACTTAATGTCTATTTTTCTATATCCCAAAGGTCATTGATGATATGAAGCCAGCCCTTTGCCGCATGCAAGAAAAAGCGACCCAACTAAAGACTACTGTTCAACCTCTTCCAGTGGTTATCGGACTAAGTACGGCAACGATCACCGATTCCTACGTCGTCGTCGACGACATTTTCTACAAAGTAGAAAGCCCGCTGCGAGCCGTGGACGTGTGTTTCAAATGCTTCCTCGCCTTGCACGCCGACTATCCGATACAAAGCATCGGCCCGTGGTTGCTGCTGCAGCAAGCCGTTTATGATATAGAAACGGAATGGGACCGAGACATACCGCAAGTAATTGAATTGCGTAATAAAATCGAATTTGCATGAATGACGACGATTTTCCAGTGATCGATACCTCTTAACGAGCCTATCGAGTATACGGAGTTCATTTGTCGCATCGATTACTTTCAAATACGTACTATCCGCCGACAACAATATGCTTCATTTAAGCTCTACGTTTTAATTCCGTAGCAGCTGATGTAAGGTTAAAAACAAAATGTTTTGCTTTAAAATCAAGTTTTAGTTTATTCTGTTGCCGTGTTTTCGTCCTTTTTTTAATAGTTTGACTTAATAGCGCCTTATTATAACATTTTATAAAATAATCTTTAATATATTGCGTTCACTGAGATTCGTCGGTTTTTATACGTGCTGCCTTAATTGAACTTCTCGATATTTATCAAAATGCCGTACTGTACGATATGTGATTTTGCGGTGTCATGCGTTAGCGTTCTAGCTGTACACTATGATCTTACGCACCCCGACAGTGTCCCTAATGGCGTTTTTCGGTGTAAGGAAAATAATTGTACTCGAGATTTTTCGTCATGGAAATCGTTCCGAAAACACTTACTATTAACTCATCGCTGCGTTTTGAACCCTGCAGCCGAGAAACAGAATAAAAACGCCCGCGAAAAATCCGAGCAACTCCATACAACCATCGATGAAAGTTTTCCCCACGTCTCCGATAATGCAATAAATGATTTTGATAAAGCTCCGTCGGAATATATGCAAACAACATTTAAAGATGTTGTTCTTTCGTATTGCGCTAAATTGTATGCGACTCCCGATTTACCGCGATCGCATGTACAGCTGATGGTTGAACAAACGACAGAGTTGATTGAAGGGTTGATATCGGTAGTAAAACCTGTTCTTTTTGCGTCTTTAAAAAACTTAACCGAAAACGACGCAACAATTAATAAAGTAACGCTAGCCTTGGATGCTATGACTGCACCTTTTCAATTATTATCCACGGAATATCGACGTTTAAAAGTGCTAAAAGAGACTGGATTTATTTCACCGAAAAGTTATATTGTAGGTGATGTTGTCGATGATAAGCTAATCGAAGGTAGAATCACGAAACAAACTAGTCCCGTGTATGCTCAGTTTATACCATTACGGAAAACACTACACTGTTTCTTCAGTCTTCCGGGGGTTTTGTCTTCCGTATTAGATTATATGAAAATCCTATCAGAAGAATCGGGCATTTTATCAAATTTCATTCAAGGTGAACTGTGGCGCCAAAAAACTGAACGCTTTTTCCCAGGAAAAACAGTTATCCCGTTATTTATATACTATGACGACTTTGAAGTTAATAACCCCTTGGGAAGTCACGCTGGTATACAAAAGTTAGGAGGCGTGTACTGCACGATACCATGTTTACCCCCTGAATTCCGTTCGACACTGGAAAATATATTTCTTGTCCTACTTTTCCATGCGGACGATCGTAAAACTTTCGGAAACGAAAGTATTTTTCGTATTCTAGTGGATGAATTAAATTATCTACGAAAACATGGAATAACGTTTCAACTAGACGGGAAAAATATATTGATTTACTTTTCTTTGGGATTGATTACTGGTGACAACTTGGGACTGAACGGTGCATTCGATCTCGTTGAAAGTTTCAGAGCGGCCCATTTTTGTCGAGTATGTGATCTTTCTGGCAAAGAAACGTCCGTTGATTATACCGAAAGGGTTGAACACTTAAGATCTTCGAAAGACTATGAGAATGATCTCAAAAGTGGATACGAAATAAGTGGCGTAAAAAAGCGCTCTATCTGGAACGAAGTGAAATTTTTCCATATTTATGAAAATTTTTACATGGACCCGTTGCATGATTTATCTGAAGGAGCATTCAAATACGGAGTGGCGCATGTTCTGCATCATTAGGTTTTCGTGGCAGAAAAAAAAAATTCCCTTGAAGTCATTAACGATAAAATGCGGACATTCAATTACACGGCTAATAACATTACGAATAAACCTCCCCTTCTTAGGCACAGGGAAGTAAAAGATAAAAAATTGTCAATGTCGGCGAGTGAAATGGTAAACTTCGTTTACATTTTGCCTCTACTAATTACTGACTACATTCAGCCAGACGAAGTGTGGACATTTTTTTTGTTGTTGCGAAAGATATATGATATCGTTGCAGCAAGAGACATTCAGCCTGAGTGTAACATTGAATTAGATGAACTTGTAGCTGAACACCATAGAATGTATGTCGAACTATTCAAAGATCCATTGAAAGCAAAACATCATAACATGGTTCATTACGGTAGAATTATGAGAATGTCGGGTCCACTTATTGCTTTAACTACAATCAGGAATGAATCGAAAGACCGGCAGTTTAAACAAAGTGCAAATGCGACGTATTCCCGCCGTAACATAACATATACGCTTGCTCTGAAGGAGGTGTTTCGATTGTGTTATAGAAAGATTTGCGGAAGAGGTCTCGTATCTAAATTTGAAATCGGGCCTGGCAATATCGTTGATAAAACAGTCGATAATCCAACATCTTCAGGATTCACGAAAAACTGCATCGATGTGCCTTGGGTAAATTCCAAAGGGATTTTATATAAGATAAATACTTGTGTAATGTTGGAACTCGATTCTGAGGATATTCCTGTTTTTGGTATCATTGATACAATTCTTTGCAACGAGCGTGGAAAAGTAATCGTTCGATGTATAAACTGTTTAACGCTTGAATTTGCAACGAAAATTCATGCTTGGGAAATAAGCATTACCGAGAAGGTTGAATTTCGGGAACTCATTTCATTCTTTTCCCCGTTCCCTTGTATCATGCATCGATTAGCCAGTGGTCAGCTGTTTGTTACAACAAAATACGCGATATAGATACTCACGTAGACTGGTTGTAACTGATGCGTTAAAGATAAACAGTATTTATGAAAATAAATAATAATTAATAAATGTAAGACGATTAAAAATAAAAGAAATGTACATAGATCAATAAAAGCATGTTATGAATAATTTAATTAATCTTTTTTTCATTTGTATTTTTAAACTTGAACTTTTTAATTTTTTTATGTGAGATACGCAAACTAACTTTTCTTGCAGGATCGTTAAAGACTACAAAATAATACCTATGCGCTTCGTCCAAAAATCAAAATATTATGGAAAAGTATTGCCGAAAGCAGCATTGTTGATAATGTTAAATTACTTTTCTGACTAACAATAATATTCAATCGGAGGTAAATTGAGTGGGGACACTAACCAAGTTGCGTAGCTACTCCAAGTAATTTATTAGTCACGTCAACGAAATTATTAGAATAGACTATCAACTTTAATGGTTGAATGAACAACGTTACTGGAAAATAGAAATTTCGCTGGTTACGACGATAATTTCATTCGTTGGATTAATCAAATCGATTAGCTACGTGAAATATGTAAATCGTTGGATGCAAGTAAGAAAATGGTGCCAATAAATAAGTAAATAGCTAACCCAACAATTTTACCAATAGTTGGCCCAACTAACAACTTGGTTAGTCCAACGATTGGAAAGCTAGCCAAGCAAAAGTAGTTGACCCAACCAATTTGTCGTCTGGCGCTGAGAGCACGACGCCAATTGGTTGGGTCAACTATTTTTTTTGTTATATTAGCGAAGTCGTTTTTTCCGTGCATCGAAGACGAGAATATAACGAGAGTCGATCGTCCGAACGACAGCGGCTATGGCGCTTCCAATGGATCGGCGAATACCGGAAATTCCTCCAGTCATTCGAGATCGACGCAAAGTTCGAGTAACTCGCGACCTCCGTCCGGTGGAAATCGTGCAAACGCTGGAAACATCGGTAACGTAGGATTACCTGCCGCGGCGAACAGAAGGCCGCCGACATCAGGTTCGGCAACGAGAAATTTCAAGAGGCCTTCGGCGCCAACCGGAAACGCCGTTATAGCGAACAGAGAAAATTTATTTCCAACTTGGGGAACGATCGACGATGACGTCGTTATACTGTGCGATTGCCACGAAAGCGCAAGTCAGAGAACTGTTGTAAAAGACGGTCCCAGTAAAGGTTTGTGATTAATAAGCTATTGAAAGAGAAATTAAATTATATAAAATTAAATCTCTGTAATTTTATTCTCATGGAAAAAACATTAATGAAATTATTCCCCGTTTTTCGAGATGTGAAAGTTGGAATTTTGACAATTGCGAGAAAATAGATACTATTTTTTCACGAGATAAATTCGAGTAAATAATCAATTAATTGACTTTTTTGCGTTTATTTCTATCTTAGGACGTCTGTTCTATGTGTGCGCCAAGCCTCGCGACTCACAGTGCAAATTCTTCTTGTGGGCCGACGATGCCGATGGACAAAGGCAACAGAATAATCCACAGCAACCAAAGCCCAATAATAACGCGCAACCGCGTCCCCGTCCCCCGACATTCAATCGGAGTTCTTCGAGACAAAACGGCGACAATCCTCCTGCGGTCGGAGGAGCGCCAACCGGTACCTGCGGACAGCCAGCAGTAGAGTAAGAAAAATATATTCATTGAAATTCAAAGACTGAAGTTTCCTATTACTATTTTACTGCCTCATGGCTCTCTAAACGGAGCCAATAGTATGAATATACAGTGAAAAAAGATTTAGAATGGAAATGAACATTTGAGACTTCAATTAGATCGTTAAATTTCCACCTTATTAACTTTGCGAAGAAAAATAATGGACGAAAAATATTTACAGATAAAATGCAAAACAAATATATCGTTGGGATTTTTTTCTTTTTTTTTTTTCATTTTTTTATATTGAAAAAATTTGTGCAAGAAAATTTAAGTTTCGAAGACTTGAAAATATGGAAATATCTCCGATTGACGAATTTTCCTGAGAATAATCATCTCAATGTGTACTTCCAGACGAAAGAAAGATAAAGATAGAAGACAGATAAAAGAAAGTTCTGGACCTGTCCTCAGGGTCCCGGAAGTCCATGTAACTTCTTTTCCTGGTCCGACGAAACGAACGCCGGTGACGCGGACCAAGGAAATGAAACTGATTGGGGCGGAGGCGCTGGACCTTCCAGAAGAGGAGGCGGCGGCGGTGGCGGCAGCAGAGGAAGAGGAACAACTCGAGGCCGGGGTGAAGCTCCAAGAGCTTCCGGATTTTTCCGGAAATTCCAAGAGCTTCGATGTTTTGCAGTCCACTCGATGTTACGCGTCGAAAGTTTGTTTTGTTTTCTCAATAATCGCTGTGGCAACGGATGGACTGCTATTGGCGCTCAATCCCGTGACGGCATGTGGGCCGTTCGCCCACGCGCACGCGCGAGAGACACGTATTGTCTGTACAAAGACTGAAAAAAATGAAAAAAAAAAAATTGAATTGGATTTTTTCAAATTTGAAATGTTTTTTTTTTTTTTAATTCTAATTTTTTGATAAAATAAAATTGTACTTTTTCTATCCTCGGAAAAGAAAAAACGTCGAAAAATTGAAAAAAAAAATTTAATTGAATTTTTTCAAATTTAAAGTGTTTTTTTTTTAATTTAATTCTAATTTTTTGTTAAAAGACCAAAAATTATACTTTTTTTTTTCCTCGGGAATGAAAAAATTGCGGAAAAAAAATTAAATGAAAATAACGAGATAAATTTGCTATATTTTTTTCTTTTATTATATTTCTTTTATTTTGTTTTCTACACAACTAATTCCTTCGCGGGCACTGCTGCGCGCGTTTCTATAATATAAACAAAAATGTATGAGTTTTGTTGCCTTTTTTTCATTTAATGGTATTCAACAATCTGTACAAAACGTGTAACACTGCGCGCCGTAATTAATAGCGTTTTATTATCTATTTATTCCACAATGAAATCGAAAAAAAGGAAAAAAAAACGTATAATTTTACGCGTCGAAAATATAATATATGTATAATTTTATATTTATTATGTATATAATATTTGTGAAGTATATTTGTATAGTTATATCATTTTCATTGGTTTCCAAATACATATTTATAATAGCGGAGGGCGCGCGCGAGGGTAAGGAGGGGGGAGGGAGGAGGGCGGATCTTCAAATATATAACAATCTGTAAATATATTCGTAACATATATCCCACAAAAACACCAATAATGGTGTACAAAAAGTTGAGACAAGTACATTTACAGTAGTTGTTTTGACAACACACTAAAATATAAAAAATAGTTCTTTAAAAATTAAAAAACATATGTTCGATCTTTGCAAAAAGTTATTAAATAAATTAAAAGCTTCTTAGGGTTCGTGGCCAAGTACATGTACATTTTGACTCACTTAGTAAAAGGTCAGTCATAGCAGCATACGAGTTATGAATTACAGTCGGATCATTTTGTAAGTCAAAGTATATTTTAAAAGTAACTTGTCTGGCCGTAATCGTCACATAATAATTGATTACAAAGTTATTAGAAGTTTTTTTAGCTAATTACGCATTCACATATTGATTTGTTCAGTATAATGGCCAGACAAGTTACTTTTAAAATATACTTTGACTTACAAAATGATCCGACTGTAATTCATAACTCGTATGCTGCTATGACTGACCTTTTACTAAGTGAGTCAAAATGTACATGTACTTGGCCACGAACCCTAAGAAGCTTTTAATTTATTTAATAACTTTTTGCAAAGATCGAACATATGTTTTTTAATTTTTAAAGAACTATTTTTTATATTTTAGTGTGTTGTCAAAACAACTACTGTAAATGTACTTGTCTCAACTTTTTGTACACCATTATTGGTGTTTTTGTGGGATTTCATGTCTTTTTGCAAAGATTTGATTGAAATATTTTAATGTCCCGTTTTAAATGTTGATTTATCATAATTTTTCTTTAAAATATTTGCGTTTTTTTTATTTTTGTAATATTTTTTTAATACTTCCAGTCATATGTTTATAATATATACATACGAACTTAGCAGCAGCAAACAAAAGTAAGGCAGCGTCCGCTGCAATTTGCAGCGATATATATATATATATATATATAGTGCACAGTGTGCGCCGACGACGCCGCTGATATCTACCTATATACCTATATATATAAAGCAATATGGCTGCGAACACTACGGTGATGGGTGCCGCCATGTTGTGTGCGGTGGAGACGACCACTGAATTCGTATTTCGGGTCGCTCAAAAAAAATCAAACCGATATTTCTTATACGCCGGTATCCTACAGGCTTGAAATAAATCGGATTTGATAGATAAAAATAAATAAAAAATTAATGTTCAAACGTTTATTACGTAAAACGTTCGTGTATTAATAAAAAAATAAAAATGTTTTTCGAGAGGCCGAAAACAGCGATGTTTCGCGTATAGGAGTCTTGTCGCGTCTATCGAGCGTCGTCGGTAAAGTAGAACGTAAATGTACTTGTCTCGAGACGCGACCGCGTCTCTTGATTATGACACCTAAAAGATAAGCGGTCCTTCTTTTTCGTATTTTTTTCATTTTTGTAACTTTTTTTAATTCTCTTTCAATGCATTCGCATGACAATTATTTCGTTCATTTCACCCTCGAGGTCAGGTACTTTTCAAAGCCGTACTTATTATACGATTAGTTTGATTTTTTTTTTCTTTCATTTTTATCCATTCTTTTTCGAAGCTATAGCAACCTATTTTTTTACTCAGAGAGTCAATACCTTAACTCTGTACGTAGTTAACTCTCGACGATGTCTTTTCCATCTCTTTTTTTTTCTTTCTTTTATTCCTTTTTCATGAAAACATTCAAAGCAGAAACGCTACCGCCTCAGCATCAAATGCACGTTATACATATCTATACTATTATAAATAAGAATCTAAAAATTATAAAAAAAAAAAGATTTTTTTTCTTCTTTTATTTTTTTTTTCGGCAATTTCTCTTGAAATCTTCGGAAGATACGGTAAATCAGTTTAGCGCTTTTATGAATTTAGGGTTTCGCGATGAAATTCTACGATTGCGAGGATTTCTTCCTTCTGCCGAAGAGATTACTCAGCACAGAGCTTCTTTTGTAATCGCGATCCTTGCGACTTCCGCCGGAACTCTGCTCGCTCTCGGATCCGCTCTCCGAAGCTCTTCGTCCGCCGTCGACGACGCTGATATTGTGGGCACCCGGCGATATCGCTGGTGGCGGAGCTACGTAAGGCGGCAGAGAAGTTGGTCTTCCAGTGAAGGAATTCACCGGCTGTTGTCCCGACTAAAAAAAAAAAAATAATTTATCGTAAGTAAATTTTATTCAAATCGATTTTTTTCCCGAATAGGGGATGTAAGACGATATTTTTTAATTTTTATTGATCTCACCTGCCGAAGGTTCAGCGCCACGTTGCCGTAAGCTGAAAGATAAAAAAAAATAACATATCGTTAGACGAGAACAGAAAAAGACGTGCAGTTTAACTCGCCGTTCACTGCCGTAAGAACGTTCGTCACATCGGAAAAATAATTTTATCTTTGACATCGAAGTATTTTATCGGAGAAAAT
Source organism: Cryptus viduatorius (assembly GCA_964006125.1). Taxonomy (NCBI): domain Eukaryota; kingdom Metazoa; phylum Arthropoda; class Insecta; order Hymenoptera; family Ichneumonidae; genus Cryptus; species Cryptus viduatorius. The sequence goes on along the minus strand of OZ023221.1, from coordinate 3,703,897 downwards.
GCGGAGTTTTTTTTATTATACATTTTTTATCTTCGTCATAACATTTTTTGGGATAATCGAACTTTTTACCGATCGACGCATTTTTCGTTTTTGCAGAATTTATCTTTAATTCTTCGAAAACGATTTTTTTTAAACTCGAATCACAGAAAAATTAGACAAATTCCATAAAAAAGTAATGTTCGTTTTTTTTGTAAAAAAAAAAAGAAACTATTTGCATTCGAATTTTTTTTAGCAATAGCGCGACGAACGTTTCTTTGGCGAATAACGGCGAATTTCAAGAATCTTAAGGGTGCATATACAGGCGTGTGCTATGTTCATTGCAAAAAGAGGTAAGAATAAAAAATAAAAAATCCATTTTTGCAGCAAAAAGTATACGTGGGGTGCGATGTACGAGAAAAAAATTGGGAATGTGATGAATGTGGTGATACTGATTATTTCAATTGGTTATTAATCGGATCCCGTCGCATGCAGTTTCGGTAACAGGCATACAGATACGTGAAAGCTATTTATTTGTGTAAAAAAAAAAAAAAAAATTAATTAAATATATTAAAAAAAAATTTCGCGAATCGCGTAATCCCGGTTCATTCTTTTGACGAACGAAGAACTGACCGGGATCGTGAGGAGTGTTCCACTGAGCCATCCTCGTCGGTGGCGGAGCACTCGATGGCAAGGGAGGCGCTACTTCTACTATAAAATGCATTCATTTCGATAAATTCGACCGTTTGTTTTCGTTGTGATTATTGTGAGAGATTAATGACAATGTAAATAACGTTTTACTGTTTTCTTCTCATGATTTTTCGTGCAAAAAACGATCTGAGAAAAGGATTCGCTTACCTTGACTCGGTGCCGCGTAGTCCGCGCTGCTCTGTCTTTGCCAATTATCGTTCGACGCGTATTGCTGACCGGATCCGTTGTGATTCAGCGTTGTTGCTCGCGGCTATTGATAAGACTGCGGTCGCGTCTGCACCGGGTGATGTTCTACGTCTACAAAAAAAAATAATTTTCATTAATCGTTTCGAAAAAAAAAAAAAAATTAATTATCACAAATTTATCTCAACAACAGAAATCCTCCTTTTTCAAAATTGAAATATCCTTTTTAGGCACTCACTATAACAATAGGAACAAACTATAATACAAACACAAACTATAACAATAATTACATTATTTCCAGTATGCACATTACTTTTAAAACCAATCTAAGACCTTTAAGTATTTTTTCTAAAAAATTATTGGCCACAATTTGTATTTGCCTTCGGTCAAGTGTCCGTACGGTGCCATCATAATGAACTCTACGAACCAATTTTTTTCTCCTTCGCAGCATCATTTTGTTTTATCAAAAGCACTACACACAGCAAATTTAGAGACAATCCTACATCTCTAGCTATTTATTCATCACAATTTTCCATAAAAAAATTATTTTCTCACATCTGATGTCCGTACGGTGCTGCAATTAAGAATCCTGGAAACCAATTCTTTTCTCTTTCGCAACAATATTTCATTGCATCGAAAGCACTATGCACAACAAATTTTGAGTCATTCTGACAAATATAATTTTAATTATAAAATAATTCAAAAACAGTGGTTATAACAAGATTTGCTTTGAAGGTTATGTTATTTAGATTTGCCAAAAATCCATTTTTCATCATGTTAAAAAAAAAAATTTGGTTGTGAAAAATAAAACACGAAATATCATACACAGATTCAGAAATTTTGGCGTTTTTTATTTCGAAAATAATATATTATCACCGAAAATCATTCACAATGTTTTACCATATTTTATTCACATTCGTAATAAAAATGATAAATTTCACGTATTCACTGAACAAATTGGTAGTAAACTCACAAAAAAGATTCATCGAATATCCAAAATAATTACAATTTCCCAAATAGAACTAAAAAAAATCGCGAGTATATATTTTTTCGTTTTATTCTATCTGTCAAACTTTGGAAGCAGATGACAATTTCGTAGCAGACGATACACAGATGCTCATACGTCGCGGCGCGCGTACTGTGTAGCCGGATGTTTTTCAAATAAAAAAAAAATCGACATCTCGTTTCAATCTTTGTTCCTATTTTTCGTAAATATAAATGGATTCTACGCGGTATAGCGCAAATAAAAAGTGTTCAATCATAAAAAAAAGAATTTTCTACCCTTCGACCGTCGAAGATTCATCGCAGCCGAAATCTTTGTCAATTATGTTCACCCGATTTATTCGTTTACAGTTAATAATAAAAACTGCAAATTATTTTTCTGGCAACGTATTTTCTCCTCTTCAAAACAAGCCAAAATAAGAGTCGAAATCTTTTTTCGCTGCCGAGATATGATTTTTTTTTAGCAAAGACTAATTTTACGAATTTTCGTCAAAAAACGAATCGTTTTTTCAAATTTCTCGAAATTGCCGTCTATAATCCTTTCCTCTCAAAGAAATCGTATTTACAAACTGACTCTCCGCGTTATTGCGCAGATAAAAAGTGTGCTATGTTTAAAAATTTGATTTTTTACACTTCGACGGTCGGAAATTCATCACATTCGAAATCTTTGTCAATTTTGTTTGCTGGATTTATTCGTTTACACTTGATAAGAAAACTGCTAATGATTATTCTATCGACGTATTTCCAACGTTTTTTTTTTTTTTTTCAAATTTTTTCAAATTTTCGTCGAAATACGAATTTCTTTCATATGCTCACGTCTTGAAAAGTTTTTTTTTCGCAAAAAAAAAAAAAAACAATTGTACTCTTAAAGAACAATTATAAACAATTATTTATCAAGACAGTGAAAAACACTGAATTTGTCGATTTTACGAGTTATTCCGTACCGAGAAACTTATCCTCGTTTGTGATTAAATAAAATTAAATAAAATACGATATGATATGATGCTAAATTTGATATTATTAAGCGACGATAAATATCAATAAAATTTCATTGAGAAACGAAAAAAATTATCAAATTTCTTAAATTTCTCGTCTCCGATACTTGTCTGTTTTACAGAGACAATAACGAGCTGATTCCATGTATTACGAAGAAGAAAAAAAATATATCTCAAATGGTAGAAATGAAATTTGTTATAAGAGGACTGTCAAAGAGCCTTCAAAGTCGGATTTTTCAAGAATTTCATCAATTTGTAAAAAAATATTTCGGAGCTATCCAAGATGACAAATTTTTGATTCGAGTAACGTACTACTTCCTCTTCAATACAAGACAGGAACCAAAACGATATATTTTTTCGTTCTCGAGATAGCATTTTTTTGCAGCATCCATAAATATCAAAAAAATTTCATTGAAAATCACAAAGAATAGTAAATTTCTTGAACTTTTCTTCTACAATGATTTGGTTTCCTACAGATAAAATAACGAACTGATTCCATCAATTATGGGGAAGAAAAAAAAACACTGAAGGGGAAGGATTTAAAGGGGATATTTGGCCTGAGTGCTAAATGGTAATCGTATTGGTGTCGGTACATGTTTTGAGGGTTTGTTTTATATTTATTAAATCTGGTCATAAGTTTTAAGCCAATAAAACGACTTTACTAGACATGATTTGATTCTTTAAATTAATTTGATCAAGTGCTACGTGATGCAATTCGTTATATTTGTCTCGTGTCTCAATATTTGACAAACAAATCGTCAATTTTTATCGTCAAACAAAAAGGAAATATCCGCCGTGATTATTAATAATCAATTGATACAAAAAAGAAATATTTTTATTCGACGAAGGTTAAACACTATGAATTAATTTACGTAACTGATAAATGTTTTTCCCTCATACGTACTTTCGAAAAGAAACGCAGAGCGCGACGTATAAACATACTTCATCCGTAGCGCATAGCGCGATGTGTAAATACACTCGATACGGAGCGCGTAGCGCGACGTGCACCCCCGTGAGTGCCTTAAAAAATGTCCCTTTGGGACATTTTTCGGGGGGTTTGGGGGGCGGAGCCCACCAACAAGAGCATCTGCGCCCGCAGGGCGCTGAGACGCTTGTTATTATTGAAATATTTATTGCTTATAAATCACATACTCCATAACGTTTTACACCTATATGAAATCTCTTGTAACTCCACATGTGACTGGATTGCGTGTAACTTTTGCTGCATATATTACAAACATACGGTCGCGGAATGTTATGCCGTCTTCTGGGAGCCAACAACGAATACGCGGTCGGCAACAAACTGCCGCAAACATCGAACGGAAATGTCATGCATTGCTCCTGTCTATGAATTCTCAACTCCTCGATACTTACGAATCCCCGAGCGCAAAGTTCGCAAATGTATTTCTCATCGTTCTCATTATTCGGCGATTTTCTCGCAGTTAAATGTTCGCATTTTCGCTTATGTTTGTGAAGCACCGATAGTTATTTCGTTTCTTTGCCGCAAACATCACAAAGATATACTGTCACAACTCGAAACCCCGTCGAGTGTTCCTTCCAATTAAGAACAGCTTCGGCAAAAGATTTACTACAGTCGCCCAATCATTGCACGTATAGAGATAAACGTCAGACTAACCCCCGACGGTGATACGGCAAACTTCGCGACGCGAAAACAAAAAAGTATATTTTGTAAATGTAATAAAAAAAAAGAACAAAAAAACAGAGTAAACTTTTAGAGTCAGAAGAAGTAACGGTATTAGATAATTTAAAATAAATAATGATGGTTTTAGATAATGGTATTAATTGTAATAGGCATTTTTTTTTAGTTAGTCGAAAAAATTATCGATACGACAAGAAACTAATTTTTAAGGTCACTTATTAAACGAACTAAAAATTAAGGATGGCACTAAAATCAATTATTCATCGAATAAATCCATAGATCGTGAAAAAAAAATAACAAGTGTAGCACGTGCCGATACACGAGCCGAAAACAAATGCAATTGGTCGTTTCGTAATACGAAACAAAGTACAATTCGTCGACCGCAAGTTCCCCCGAGACGAAGATGATCAGCTGATGTCGAGCTTTAAACGACGAGACTATATTTTTCGTAAATTTTCCCGCAGTTCCATCGATCGACATAAAAACTTTTCACTTGTCATAAATAAATACTCTTAAATAGTGTTAGTACTGGATTACCCGCTAATGATCGCTACGAAATATAAACTATTAAAAAAAGTATGATTGAGTATTCGCCAACGAAAGAATCACGGGAGTGCAGTTCGAATAACCTTTGCTTTTTGTGGTTAGGATTCCACGGATGTAGACGTAAACATTTTTCATTATCGTCCCGGCGAACTCATCGCGTATTTTTTTATTGTTGTAGTGAAAAATCGTTGTGATTTACCGTGTCGACGGATGGTGTAGTTATCGGAAATTAAAAAGGACGGTGTGCGTAACATGATCTATTCAGTCTGCCATTTTCGATTGTCAATTTTATTTCAACGAAATGTTAATTACGCGACGCTAAAATTCAGCGCAAAAAAAATATCTCCTTGTAATCGTAACGATTCCGGTGTGATAATGAAGGTCCTGAATGTAGCGGAGAAAAATTATGCCACGAAGAACATTGCCACTCTTTCGGACAGAGGAAACTGTCGTCACGTAAGTTGATATGAAGTTTTATTAAGCGCTGCGACTCAACAACCAACATAATTTTTTTTCAAATTTTTTCCAGTGCGACGGTTTATCCGTTTACAACAAAATTTACGAATTTGATATGCGACTGTTTAATCAAAATTGTCAAATGTTGATGACGTCAGTGTCGGGACATTTATTGAGTTACGAATTTGTCGGCAACAACAGAAAATGGTACGGCTGCCATCCGCTTACTCTTTTCGATGCGCTGGTCGTCAAGCAATGTGCGGAAGACAATTACATAAAAATGAAGAAGACGCTGGAGAGGGAGGTTAAGAATTGCTCAACACTGATTATTTGGACCGATTGCAACAGAGAAGGAGAAAATATTGGTTTTGAGATCATCCAAGTTTGCCAGGCGGTGAAACCCAATATACGAATTTACAGGTGAAAAATAGATGCCACGTATATCACAGTTGTAAAATACTTTTACATAATTTGTACGACTAAATATAATTAATGATTTTAATGAAAATTCCCAAAGGTCTAATCATTTTTTAGGCACTCACTATAACAATAGGCAAAGAGTGCCTATTGAAATGACCATCCGTTGCTCTTCGGAGTCTGTCGGTGGGGTTACTCCGCAGCGAATACTCCAAAAAATTTTATTTTTCACCATTTTCTTCGATGTATCTCCAACATCATATGTTGTTAATTTGAAATGATTCCAATGACTGGTAATATTTTTTTTTCGCTTGCGGTTCAATAAAAATACCTTTATTACTGAAATTATCTTCTTAGACGTCCGTATCACAGTGTAACTTTGGACTGTGCGAAGCAATTTTTCTCTTCTTCGCAGGGATGATGTATCATATCATCACCATTGTGCACATACATTTTGAAGCCCCTGCGGAGCATTTGAATATTTGCTTAACAAAAAAAATCCATTTTTGCTTCGACAAGTGTCCGTACGGTGCTGTAACTTTAGACTGTGGGAACCAATTTTTCTCTTTTTCGCAGGAATGATGTATCATATCATCACCATTGTGCACATACATTTTGAAGCCCCTGTGAAGTATTTGAATATATGCTTAAGAAAAAAAATCCATTTTTGCTTTGACAAGTGTCCGTACGGTGCTGTAACTTTGGACTGTGCGAAGAAATTTTTCTCTTCTTCGCAGAGGTGATGTATCATATCATCACCATTGTGCACAATCATTTTGAAACTACTGCGAAGCCTTTAATGAGGTGTTTTAAATTTTGTTCTGCTAAATGTACATACGGTGCTCCAATTATGAAGTCTACGAACCTAATTTTTTCTTTTTCGCAGCATTATTTTATTTTATGAAAAGCACTACGCACAGCAAATTTGAAGACATTCTGACATTTCTTAGTATTTTTATTCTCCAATTATTTTTAGTGAGGAATTATTTTAAAAGGTTATATTATTTTAATTTTCCAAAAAAACTATTTTTTATCATGTCACAAACGAAAATTTGGTTGCGAAAAATGAAATACGAAATATCACACATTGATTGCCAAATATTAATCCTTTTTATTTCGAAAATAATATATTTTGAACGAATATCATTCACAATAATTTATATACGTTATTCACTTTCATAATAAAAATAAAAAATTTCGTGGGTGCACTGAAAACCTGGTTATAATTCCACACAGAAGAATCATCGAATATCCAAAATTATTGCAATTTGTCAAATAAAATTGAAAACAATCGCGGCCATTTATTTTTTTCCATTCATTCTATCTGTCAAACCTTGGAAGCCGACGATAATTCGATAGCAGACGTGATAAAGTTTGCATACGCCGCGACGTTGGTGTTCTGTGTCGGGATGATTTGAATCGAAAATAAAAATCTTATTGTTTTCTCATTGTTTAATGTATATAACTTTAAATATTGGGAAACTGCAGTTTACTTTTTTCAAATATCTAACAATTTTTCGAAACAAAAAAAAAATCAATTTTTACCACGTATGTTTCCAACCACCCTTCTATTTTTATTTCAATTGTTTCAATATACTTATCTCAAAACAAAATAAAACGATAGGAAAATAAAATTTCTCGAATTTCTCGTCTGCAATGTTTTACTCTCCGACAGTGACAATAAACAGTGAATTGATTCCATCTATTATAGGGAAGAGAAAAAATGCTTAAAGTGTTATAACCGAATTCTCTTATAGATCGACAGTCCAAGAGTCCTCGCCGTCGAATTCATCGAGAAATTGATTTTTTTTATTTTGGACGCATCCAAGACACTACAACTTTATTTTGAGCAGCGTACTACTTCCTCATCAATACACGAACCAAGACGATATCTATGTTCGTTCTCGAGTTATAATTGTTTTACCACAACAATTAACAATTAATATCAAGCAAATTTAATTGAAAATCGTATCAAAGAGCAATTTTTCTTAATATTCAGCTTCAATACTTCGGGTCCTGTCCAGAGGCAATAATAAAGTGATTTTATGTATTTTAGGGACGAAAAAAACATTTAAACAGATGCATTTAAAGGGGATATTAAACCTGTTCGTAAATGGTAATGGTGTTCGTGTTAGTAAATATTTTTTGTGTTGATTTATACTCATTTAATCTGGTCATAAGTGTTAAGCCAATAAAACGACCTTTACTAGATATCATTTGATTCGTTACATTAATTTGATCAAGTTCTACGCGATGCAATTCGTTATATTGTTCGTAAAACAGAAAGCAAATATCAGTTGTGAATAATAATAATCAATTCGTATAGAAACGAAATGTTTATATTCGATGACGGTTAAACTATGAATCAATTTACATAAGTGATAAATGATTTTCCGCCATACGTTCTTCCGAGATGAAACGCGCAGCGCAACGTATAAACATATTCGATATGCAGCGCATAACGCAAAATGTAATCATACTCGATACGGAGCGCGTAGCGCGACGTGTATTCCTGTGAGTGCCTTAAAAAATGTCCCAAAGGGACATTTTTCGGGGGGTTTGGGGGGCGGAGCCCACCAACAAGAGCCTCTGCGCCCGCAGGGCGCTGAGGCGCTTGTTTGCGTAATTCAATGTTTTTCACGATTTAATAATTTTTAGGAAATTTTTCGCGATTTAATAATTAAAAAAAAAAATTTCGCGATTTAATTATTTTTGATCGTTTTTTTGGGTTTTAAATAATTTTTCATCGATTTCTGCGACTCATGAATAATTTCGATGCTTTAATTATTGATTCAATAAAAAGTTATCGTTGTCCAGCGAATTTTTCTTTTGTACGACAAACTGTACTCCGAGCTCCGCGCAAAATTATTATGTTCCCGAAATTAATTTTCATTTGAAGCTTTTCCTCGCAATAACACGAGAATCTTTGGTTTTTCAGAGCAAAATTTTCCGAAATAACTCAAGCGTCAGTACAGAGAGCAATTCAAACGCTTGGCGAGCCGAACAAAGCGATAAGCGACGCGGTGGACGTGAGAAGCGAATTGGATCTGCGGATAGGTGCCGCGTTCACGAGATTTCAGACGCTAAGACTGACGAAAGTATTTCCAACAAAACTGAACGACATGCTAATAAGTTACGGAAGTTGTCAATTTCCTACATTGGGTTTCGTAGTCGAAAGATTTTTGGCTATCGAGAGATTCGTATCGGAACCCAACTGGAAAATCAAAGTTTGCGACAATCACGACAACATTAACGTGGAATTTCGATGGGGAAGAAATCGTTTGTTCGAGGAATTGCCATGTCAAATTTTCTTGGATATGTGTCTCGAACAGCCGCACGCTACCGTCGGAAAAGTAACCGGAAAACCGGAGAGTAAATGGAGATCTTTGCCTCTCGATACAGTTGTGAGTTCGCAAAGAGTTCCCCACAAAAAAGAAAAAGCTTCGCTTCCTTTTCTCATCAATGCGCACGAAAAAAAAAAAATTGTCTCAATGTCTTAAATACTATTTTCAGGAACTCGAGAAGCAGGGATCGCAAAAGCTTCGCCTCAACGCCAAGGAGACGATTAAAGTCGCCGAAAAATTGTATACTCAAGAATTCATAAGTTATCCGCATACCGAGACGAATATATTTCCGAAAGAATTGGATTTGCCGCCTCTGGTACAGCAACAAGTGAATAACGAAGCTTGGGGCGAATTTGCTCAGCGAGTATTGGACGACGAAGTTTCGCCGCGACACGGAAAGAAACGCGATCAAGCGCATCCGCCGATTCATCCGACAAAACTCGCTTCCGGTCTCCAGAGAAACGAGACGAAGGTTTACGAGTTCGTAGTGCGGCATTTACTCGCTTGCGTCTCGAAGAACGCCGAAGGACACGAAACCACTGTGGAGATCGACATTGCCGGCGAAAAATTCGTCGCCTCCGGACTGCAGATTCTAGCGAAAAATTATCTCGAAGTTTACATCTACGAGAAGTGGAACGCGAAAGAGATTCATCTCTACGAACGGAGACAAGTCTTTTCGCCGACGAGCATCGAAATGGTTAAGGAACATACTTCGCCGCCGAGTTTACTTACAGAAGCCGATCTCATTGCTCTGATGGACAAACACAGTATCGGCACCGACGCCACGCACGCCGATCACATTGATATCATCAAATCACGACAGTACGTCGGTCTCTGCGACGGAATTTACTTTTTACCTGGAAAATTGGGCATTGGACTCGTAATGGGTTACGATGATATGGGATTTCAGATGTCGAAACCGAATCTTCGAGCGGAACTCGAAAGCGATTTGAAAGAGTGACTCTTTCATACATTAAAATTCTTTCATAAAAAAAAAAAATGAACATATCGTATATTTTTTGCTATCGAACTTAATTTTTTTTTTAACGCAACAGAAGTTTTTCTAAATTTAATACAAAGCTATGCGCTTCTATTTTTTGATAACACCGAGAGAAATAATTAATTTGCTTAATTAACGTTTCGTTTTCCAGCATTTGCGAGGGACGCAAAGATCCCAACGTCGTTTTGGAGCGTCAGATAACGAAATACCGCGACGTCTTTACAATCGCTTTGGAACGCGCAAATTTGATAGACGCGGCATTAGCCGAATATCTCGAGGTGACGCCGATGCCGGCTGCTGAATTGAAGAACATTATACCGGCCGATGATCCAACGGTTTTCAAATATCCGCGTTGCGGATCGAATATGACGCTAAAGGAAAGACGACAGGGTAACGGGAAATATCTCGGATGCACGTGTTATCCAACGTGTAACAACGCTATTTGGCTGCCGCAGGATGTTACGGATGTCGAAGTACTCGACGAAATCTGTCCTCGTGTAAGCGATTTTTTTTTTTCGACATTTTTTTCTTAAGATAATTATTCGAGGAGATTTTTGGATTTTTCAGGAAGTGATCTCGTTGCGTATTACCGAAGATTTAGGCGAAAATCAAAGAGAACTTCGACGACTTTCTAATGGAATAAAAATCTGAAAAAACTCCACTGTACAGGAAGTGCTACAAAGATTAATTTTCCATAACAATAATTCCAAAAAGTGACTAACAAATTCTGTAGTAAAAAAATATCATTTTTTTAACGAATTATGCGGTAACCTTACTTTTTCTTTGGCCGAAATTTATTCGATAATTTTTTTGAATACTTATGATATTTTTGTCTAATTTTCGAAAAAGAATTTTTTTATTTTTGTTTTGTATGAAAAAACACAAATTTTCGAAAATTAAAAAAAATTCTTCTATTTTTTTTTTAATGATAAAAATTTTATTAAAAAATTGTCGAAATTTTCTTTAAATTTCGCGCGAATCACACTTTTTGGCAATACACAGCGAGACCACTTCCTTAATTAAAAAAATATCGATTAATAAGAATTAACGCCGTCGACTTCGTTTTTTAATGGCAATTTTTCTAACCACCGGATTTTCGTAACTGTTATTCCGATATGTATTTTAGTGTCCCGGTGATGTGCACAAGTTGAATGTAAAAATTAAACCCGCTGCGTTCCCGATGTTGGGTACAGAGTACACGGCGTGCATAGGAAGCTGTGATCCGATGTTCACGAGATGATCAACGAGATGATGAACATCAAAGACGAGAATATAACGAGAGTCGATCGTCCGAACGACAGCGGCTATGGCGCTTCCAATGGATCGGCGAATACCGGAAGTTCCTCCAGTCATTCGAGATCGACGCAAAGTTCGAGTAACTCGCGACCTCCATCCGGCGGTGGCGGCGGTAGAGGTTCTTCGACGGCCGGAAATCGGACCAACGCATCGGGACCAACGAGAGTCGGAACGTCCGGTGGAAATCGTGCAAACGCTGGAAACATCGGTAACGTAGGATTATCTGCCGCGGCGAACAGAAGGCCGCCGACATCAGGTTCGGCAACGAGAAATTTTAAGAGGCCTTCGGCGCCAACCGGAAACGCCGTTATAGCGAACAGAGAAAAATTATTTCCAACTTGGGGAACGATCGACGATGACGTCGTTATACTGTGCGATTGCCACGAAAGCGCAAGTCAGAGAACTGTTGTAAAAGACGGTCCCAGTAAAGGTTTGTGTTTAATAAGCTATTGAAAGAGAAAGGAAATTATATAAAATTAAATCTCTGTAATTTTATTCTCATGGAAAAAACATTAATGGAATTATTCCCCGTTTTTCGAGATATGAAAGTTGGAATTTTGACAATTGCGAGAAAATAGATACTATTTTTTCACGAGATAAATTCGAGTAAATAATCAATTAATTGACTTTTTTTTGCGTTTATTTCTATCTTAGGACGTCTGTTCTATGTGTGCGCCAAGCTTCGCGACTCACAGTGCAAATTCTTCTTGTGGGCCGACGATGCCGATGGACAAAGGCAACAGAATAATCCACAGCAACCAAAGCCCAATAATAACGCGCAACCGCGTCCCCGTCCCCCGACATTTGATGGGAGTTCTTCGAGACAAAACGGCGACAATCCTCCTGCGGCGGGAGGAGCGCCCACCTGCACCTGTGGACAGCCAGCAGTAGAGTAAGAAAAATATATTCATTGAAATTCGAAGACTGAAGTTTCCTATTACTATTTTACTGCCTTATGGCTCTCCAAACGGAGCCAATCGTATGAATATACAGTGAAAAAAGCTTTAGAATGAAAATGAAAATTTGCGACTTCAATTAGATCGTTAAATTTCCACCTTATTAACGTTGCAAAGAAAAATAATGGACGAAAAATCTTTACAAATAAAATGCAAAACAAAAATATCTTTGGGGTTTTTTCTTTTTTTTTCATTTCTTTACATTGAAAAAATTTGTGCAAGAAAATTTAAGTTTCGAAGACTTGAAAATATGGAAATATCTCCGATTGACGAATTTTCCTGAGAATAATCATCTCGATGTGTAATTCCAGACGCAAGAAAGATAAAGATAGAAGAAAAATAGAAGAAAGTTCTGGACCTGTCCTCAGAGTCCCGGAATTCCATGTAACTTCTTTTCCTGGTCCGACGAAACGATCGCCGGTGACGCGGACCAAGGAAATGAAACTGATTGGGGCGGAGGCGCTGGACCTTCCAGAAGAGGAGGCGGCGACGGTGGCGGCAGCAGAGGGAGAAGAGCAACTCGAGACCGGGGTGGAGCTCCAAGAGCTTCCGGTGGCGCAAAAAGAAAATGTGGATTATGCCAACTCGAGGGTAATTTTCATCAATTTTATTAATTTTTTCATTTATTTATTTTAATTACTACAAAACAAATTTCAATAAATATAATTTTATTTATTTATTTATTATTATAGTGTTTTATTATAGGACATTCATGATAACGAGCGTTGCTAAGGTTTATGCATTATCACATGTTTTTGTTGACTTCACAGCGAGAGTCAGTCGGTTAATAAATGTCGAGAAGACAAGATGTAATATCGTTCAATAAATATTATTATATAAAAACGACCGAATATTTATTGGAGATTGCTACAATTATCAGAAGTGGGATAATAATCCGAAAGTTGCGTGTATTTGAATGGTGAATCTGGGATTCATCGGTCGATTCAGGATAGCGAATTTTCTTGATCGATAAGTGATTTGAAGTAAAAAGTCGACACGGATCTGGGATTCGTGTTCGTATTAAAAATACACGCTGGCTGTGAACGTTGAGAGCACGTCCAATAAAAAGAAAAGAGGGCGTCCGAAGAAAATACAAATCGACGCCGTGATTAATACACCGATTCAAAGGAGAGAAGAGATCATGGATCAGACTCCGATTCCATCGACATCGGGTCAGCAAAATAATATGAATGGGACTCCGTTGTTAGATTTGGGCGGTGAAAGAATTCGACGGACTCCAATTACGCAAGCTATCGGACAACAACAGGCGAGTGCCGGACGAGAAGCGGATGGGCAAGGAGTGTCGAATAATCTTCAATTGCTTGATTTGGAACCGTATTTCCCGGAGTTAGATCGATTAAGTTTATTGAATCAATCAACGCATAGATCTCGAAATTTTATGGATTTATCAAAAGTCTTGCCGAGTTTCGACCCCGTCACAGACGATGTCGATGTGAATTTATGGATCGAAAAGATCGAAGAATATTCTGAGATGTATCAGTGGGACGATTTGGCGACGAGACACTACGCTCTCTCAAAACTGGAAGGGGTAGCGAAGAAATGGAAGGACAGTCTCGAAAAGGCTAATCGATCATGGGATGATTGGAAAATTCTCTTGAAGAAGACTTTTCTATCGGAAGAAACGGGCATTAGAGAGGTTATGGATGCTCAGAATTACAAACGTCGTCATAATCAAAATATTACCGAATATTTCTATGAGAAATTGGCTAAATGCAATCGAGCGCGCATGGGGAAGCGCGAAACGATGGAGTGGATTATCGACGGCTTAGACGATTCTCGATATCGAGGATATTTGGGACCTCTTTCGCGATATGGGGAACCTGCCGATCTTCTACCTGATTTAAAGACTGGGAGCACGTTTATCAAAAGCAACGTTTCGTCGACTCCGAAATCGACGAGCTCAAGAAGGGATGTTAAATGTTTCAATTGTAATGAAACGGGACATACAGCGAAATTCTGTCGTAAAGAAGAAAATGAGAAGAAATCATCGTCATCTTCAGTAACGAAAGAGAATCGAGAATTTTCTTGTTTTAAATGCGGTAAGGTAGGGCATTACGCGCGAAATTGTAAATCGAGTAAAAAAAAAGAGGATGTATCGAGTCAAAGTAACGAAGGGGAGAAAGTCTTGCACATCGCAGGTAACTCTCACGCGAAGTTCTTTAAAACGGCATTACTAAATGATAAAAAAATACGTTGCTATGTCGATTTGGGTAGTGGCGCGACGGCGATACGCAAAGAAAACGCGGATAATTTAGGTTTATCGTATTACGAGAGTAATTTCAAACCGTTGACAGGGTATGGAGGTGGAGAGGTTACTCCGATCGGAATATTGACCGCTAACATTGAGATAGACGGAGTATCGGTGAAATGCGAGGTTTACGTTGTACCGAACGATGCGCAAATTGTTCCTTTACTGATAGGACATTCGTATACCGAGCAGCCGAACGTACACATCCTTAATAGCATGGGATCCTTAAATATATCGAATGATATTCGCGAACTCTGTCAGATCGAGACGTCAAAATCAAACAAAACAAAACTCGTATCGCTCGATGACATAAGAATTCCGCAAAATTATTTGGGTTATGTGAATGTTGTGGGTGACATTCGAGAGAGCGATTTATTCATAGAGGGTCGAGTTGTAGAATACGGAGACGCGATACCTCGATGTATAATTAGTACCGATGAAATCGGTGGTTCGAAGATACCGAACATGAATTTAAGCGAGAAAGAGATAAACATTAAAAAGGGACAAACGATTTCCCGTGGAGAATTATGCGAGGAAAGGGAATTGTCACGAGAATTCAACACTGCTGAGATAACTAAAGGTGAAATCGATTCAGACCTAAACGAAGAAGAGCATTTGAAGTTAACTACAATGATGAATCAATACAGGAGCGTGGTATCGAAAAATGTTCACGAAATGGGAAGAACGAATGTAGCGGAGATGGACATCAAGTTATCTTCCGACAAGCCGGTGTTTTACAGACCGTATCGTTTGTCTTATTACGAGAAAGAAAAAGTAAGGAACATGATAAAAGATTTGAAAAAAGCTGATGTTATCGAAGACAGTTTATCACCGTATGCGAGTCCAATCATATTGGTTCGAAAGAAAAATGGGGATATGCGAATGTGCGTTGACTATAGGGCGCTAAATAGGATAACGGTGAAGGACAAATATCCTATGCCGCTGATAGACGACCAAATCGACGGATTGCGAGGTAATCGATATTTTACAAGTCTTGATCTATTCAGCGGTTATTATCAAGTGCCTGTATCGAGAGATTCAAGGGAGAAAACAGCTTTCGTAACCCCAGATGGACATTATCAGTTCAAAAGAATGCCCTTTGGACTGTGTAATGCGCCAGCGGTCTTTCAAAGAATGATTAATCGTATTTTTCAAAATAAGAATGGAAATTTGGCGATGACGTACCTCGACGATATTATTACAGCTTGCAAATCTTTCGAGGAAGGAATGGAGAAATTAGAAGCTGTTTTGTTACTTTTAATTTCGGCGGGATTGACACTGAACTTGGAAAAATGTCATTTCTTCAAGAATAAGGTTGAGTATCTGGGTTTTGAGATATCTCAAAACGGAGACGAGCCGGGAATAAAGAAGATAACAGCGGTCAAGATGTTTCCAATCCCAACGGATGTACGAGCAATTCGAGGCTTCGTGGGATTAGCAAGTTTCTTTCGCAGGTTTGTGAAGAATTTCGCATTGATAATCAAACCCTTGACCGATTTTATTATCGAAAAATGCGACATTCGTGTGGAAAGAAGAGCAACAAAATGCTTTCGACGAAATAAAGCGGAGATTGACTTCGCGACCGATATTATCAATTTACAATCTTCAAGCGAGAACCGAGGTTCATACGGATGCGAGTCAACACGGTCTAGGAGCGATTTTATATCAAGAACAGGATGATAAACGCATACATCCGATATGCTATTATAGCAAGAAAACAACGAAAGACGAGTCGAAGTATCACTCTTTCGAACTGGAGGCTTTGGCGATAGTAAACGCTCTGGAACGATTTCGAGTGTATCTAATTGGAATCGAGTTTGTCATAAGAACAGACTGTAATAGTTTAAAGATGTTGGAGAACAAACGCGATTTGAATCCTCGAGTTGGACGCTGGTTCGTGAGATTGGCAGAATTTAATTATCGAATTGAGCATATGAAAGGGGAACAGAACGTAGTCGCAGATGGACTGAGTAGATTTCCCGTTGAACCGGAAGAAGAGACACCGATCGTTGGCATTCCAATTTTGGGAATAAACGTAAATACAAATTGGATCGCCGCGATGCAACGTTCGTCTCCGGAAATTTTGGCAATTCGAGAGAAATTGGAAGAAGGTGATCAAGAAACGCATCGAAAATTTAGTATGGCAAACGCGAGAGTTTACAAGATAACTAAAGGACGGTGGAGATTATATGTGCCAAAAGAATTACAAAGTGAAATCGTAGCAGTTACGCATAAAAGTTTAGCTCATCTCGGAATAGATAAGACGTTGGCGAAACTGAAAGAGACGTATTATTTTCCCGGGATGCGCGAGTTCGTGACGACCTACGTGAACCGATGCATAAATTGTCTCTATTATAAGCCCCAAACGGGAAAGAAAGCCGGATTTTTACATCCAATTGATAAAGGAAGTGTCCCTTTCGAGACAGTTCACGTAGATCATTTGGGTCCACCTGTCGAGACAGATCGAGGGAACAAATACGTTCTCGGGGTAATTTGCGCGTTCAGCAAATACGTCATTTTGCAACCAGTAAAAACCACAGGTTCAGATGAAACGATAGAGGAATTGCGAAAAATTATATCTCATTATGGGAAACCAAGGAGAATAATTACCGATCGAGGTGCAGCGTATATTTCGAATAAATTTGAGGAATTTTGTACTCAAAACGAGATTGTGCACGTGAAGGTAGCGTCAGGTACACCACGAGCAAACGGTCAAATAGAAAGAGTTAACAGTATCATTATAAACTGTTTACCTACAATAACACGAGACTTAGAAAATGACGACTGGGACGAGAAAATTTACGATGTACAATGGGCAATCAATAACAGTACCCACAGAATTACTAGACGAACACCAGCCGAGTTCATATTTAATTTTAAATCGATGGGAAGGCAAGACAGCTTATTGACAAAAGAAATTAGAGAATTGAATGAGGAAATGGGAACAGAATTAGAGGGAGATAATGTTTCGGATTTGTTAAAAAAAAATAAAACGATGATTTGCGAGCAGTTTAATAAAAAAAGGAAGGCAGCCGAGAAATTGACGTCGGGTCAGCTAGTACTGGTAAGATACGAAGCGCCTGCAACTGGGACAAGCAGAAAATTAACAGAAAAATATCGTGGGCCGTATGAGGTAGTTAAAGAAATCGGTAATGATAGATATCTTATCCAGGACATTGAGGGGGAACAGCAAAGTCAACGATTTTATAAAGGGATAATCGCGATAGACCGATTGAAAATAATACCCAGCGGAAAATAAAAATTGAAAAAAAAATTCATTATCTTATCGTCGAGGACGCCGATATATCAGGACGGCCGAAATTATAGTGTTTTATTATAGGACATTCATGATAACGAGCGTTGCTAAGGTTTATGCATTATCACATGTTTTTGTTGACTTCACAGCGAGAGTCAGTCGGTTAATAAATGTCGAGAAGACAAGATGTAATATCGTTCAATAAATATTATTATATAAAAACGACCGAATATTTATTGGAGATTGCTACATTATTATCATCATAATTACTTTTTTCCTTTTTTTTGTTACAAAATAAATTTCAATAAATTCATTTCTATTTATTTATTTACTTAATTGTTTGCTTACGTCAATCATTTATTTTATTTTTTTTTTTCATAATTTATTTTATTCATTTTTCACTCAGAAAATCAACGCTTATACTTTAACTTTACGTTTATTTATTTATATCTATTTTCAGGTCACACGAGAAGAACGTGTCCGCAAAATTCTATGGACTAGAAAACGGAAAACGAAAAAAAAATGTTACTCATTCCACTGAGTGGATTGTAAATAATAGTTTGCTCGACTGTAAATATGTAGATTATAGCTGTGACGAAAGTTTAACGTGACATCGAGCTGTACGGGTGATATATAAATATGTTTTTTAAGATCTTCTACTTGGTGTCTTAAAGTTATTAATCTTTTATAATATACAATATTATTTTTTCATACATATTTATCGTCCTATAAATTATAACAAAATTTGTCGGACAATATCGATGACTGAGTTGACTGCAGGAATCTATTTGCCATTTTTACCGATACCATTTTTTTTTATGTCGCAACTCGTTTGCCGTAAGATAATTTACTTCTTAGGCTTTCGAGTTCATCGCGATGGAGATGCGCTTCAGCCGTTGTTTCCGTTAGCTGCGAAAAAAAAAAATGTTGCACGATCCATATATATTTATATACATTAATCCATAAATTTATTTGATTTTTTTTTTTTTTTTTTCGGCGAAAATAATCGAACACGAAGATTCACCATATCGAGGAGAAGTTCGAACTTTATTTTTAACAGATTGTTCTCCTCCTCGAGTTTCTTCAATTCTCATCGTAATTTCTCGTTCTCCCGGAAAGTTCTGGCGACTTTTCCGGTTTGCGGTATCCAAACTCTCGACTCGAAAGTTGCCTCTTGGTCCCCGAGACGAAGTTTTATCGGTCCGATTTCCGGTTCAAGTTCGCGTTCTATTCGTGTTGGACTCAAATCCTTGTTTGCCAATGACACCGATGCTTTACGCGTTGGCGTGCGTTTCAGCGAAAATTTACTCTTGAAAAACGGCATTCTTCACGCGCAGCTTTGACGCATGATGTACGCTTCGATGTTTTGCACTCCACTCGATGTTACGCGTCGAAAGTTTGTTTTGTGTTTTCAATAATCGCCGTGGCAACGGATGGACTGTTATTGGGGCTCAATCCCGTGACGGCATGTGGGCCGTCCGCCCACGCGCACGCGCGAAAGACACGTATTATCTGTACAAAAACTGAAAAAAAAAAAAAAAAAAAAAAAAAATTGAATTGCATTTTTTCAAATTTGAAGTGTTTTTTTTTTAATTTAATTCTAATTTTTTGTTAAAACAAAATTGTACTTTTTTTATCCTCGGAAAAGAAAAAACGTCGAAAAATTGAAAAAAAAAATTTAATAGAATTTTTTCAAATGTAAAGTGTTTTTTTTTTTAATTTAATTCTAATTTTTTGTTAAAAGACCAAAATTATACTTTTTTTTATCCTCGGGAATGAAAAAATTACGGGAAAAAAATTAAATGAAAATAACGAGATAAATTTGCTATATTTTTTTCTTTTATTATATTTCTTTTATTTTGTTTTCTGCACAACTAATTCCTTCGCGGACACTGCAGCGCGCGTTTCTATAATATAAACAAAAATGTATGAGTTTTGTTGCCTTTTTTTTTTTAATATTTTATTAAATATTTTTTTAAATAAAAATAACATATCGTTAGACGAGAAGAGAAAGGGACGTGCAGTTTAACTCGCCGTTCACTACCGTAAGAACGTTCGTCACATCGGAAAAATAATTTTTTCTTTGACATCGAAGTATTTTATCGGAGAAAATGCGGAGTTTTTTTTATTGTACATTTTTTATCTTCGTAATAACATTTTTTGGGATAATTGAACTTTTTACCAATCGACGCATTTTTCGTTTTTGCCGAATTTATCTTTAATTCTTCGAAAACGATTTTTTTAAAACTCGCATCACAGAAAAATTAGACAAATACCATAAAAAAGTAATGTTCGTTTTTTTTTTGTAAAAAAAAAAAAAAACTATTTGCATTCGAATTTTTTTTAGCAATAGCGCGACGAACATTTCTTTGGCGAATAACGGCGAATTGCCAGGATCTTAAGGGTGCATATACAGGCGTGTGCTGTGTTTATTGCAAAAAGGGGTAAGAATAAAAAAAAATAATAACATAAGAAGAGCGTATGCCGCGAAGGTGAAGAAAAAAAATAAAAAATCCATTTTTGCAGCAAAAAGTATACGTGGGGTGCGATGTACGAGAAAAAAATTGGGAATGTGATGAATGTGGTAATACTGATTATTTCAATTGGTTATTACTCGGATCCCGTCGCATGCGGTTTCGGTAACAGGCATACAGATACGTGAAAGCTATTTATTTGTTTAAAAAAAAAAAAATTATTTAAATATATAAAAAAAAAAAATTTCGCGAATCGCGTAATCTCGGTTCGTTCTTTTGACGAACGAAGAACTGGCCGGGATCGTGAGGAGTGTTCCACTCCATCACTCCATGAGGAGTGAACCATCCTCGTCGGTGGCGGAGCACTCGATGGCAGGGGAGGCGCTACTTCTATAAAATGCATTCATTTCGATAAATTCGACCGTTTGTTTTTGTTGTGATTATTGTGAGAGATTAATGACAATGTAAATAACGTTTTACTGTTTTCTTTTCATGATTTTTCGTGTAAAAAACGATCTGAGAAAAGGATTCGCTTACCTTGACTCGGTGCCGCGAAGTCCGCGCTGCTCTGTCTTTGCCAATTATCGTTCGACGCGTATTGCTGACCGGATCCGTTGTGATTCAGCGTTGTTGCTCGCGGCTATTGATAAGACTGCGGTCGCGTTTGCACCGGGTTCTACGTCTACAAAAAAAAAAAAATTATTTTTCATTAATCGTTTCGAAAAAAAAAAAAATGAATTATCACAAGTTTATCTCAAAAACAGAAATCCTCCTTTTTATTATTCATATTAAAATTTAAATATTTTAAATATTAAAGAAAAAAAGGGGTAAACTGAACGGAATGAAAAAAAAAGTAAAACAAAATAAAAAAAAAAACAGGAGAAAAAAAACAATTCTACTATCCACGGAAAAAACGATGAAGAGGGGAAAAACAGAAATAAAAACATACATAAATAAGACGGAATGACATAAATGGAAGAAGAAAGGAAGAACGATAAACGACAAAAAAAACTGAAACGAAAAAAAAAAGAAACGAAATAACAAAAAAAAACAGTGAAGCAAAGTAAAGTAATTAATAAAACATAAAGAATATAAAAAAAATAAAACAAAATGAACAAAGGAAAGGAAAACAATTCTACTGCAGACAAAGAAGGGGCACGATGAAAAATAGAGAAAAGCTAAAACAAAAAATAGAAAAAAAAAGAGAGAAAGGAGAAACAAACATAAATAAAACGGAATGAAATGAACAGAAGAAGAAGGGAAGAACAATAAGAGACAAAGAAAACAAAGAAAAAAAAGAGAGAAATAAAAAGATAAAAAGTGAATTACAATAATAAATAAAGAAAAACGAATAAAAAGTGAAATGTAATTTAACAAAAAGCAACCAGAAAAGAAAAACATATGCAAAACGAAATGAAAAAATAAATAATAAATAAGAGTTTCGATAACAAATTAAAAATCGGACCGTTGCATTGAACTGGCTGCAATTGATTGTCGCAATCTTCTTTTCTCAAGTCGAAAAAGTGACCCTTATCACAAATGTCCCGTAATAGATATTTTCGCAGCAACTCGGGATGATTTAAGAGCTGTAAATTGTCAACTTTTCAGATTAATATCTTGCCTTATGAAAAAATCTATAGATTATTACTTTTACATGATTCACTTACGTAATATATAACATTTATGACATCGGTTACGAAGAAAATATATCCATCGTCCATCGTACTGGTAAAATTATCAACTACCAGTGAAGCAATTTCCATGAACATTACGTGATCATTCAAATATCTGAAAATAAAAAAAATAGAACAAGAAAACAATCTCAGTTTAGTTTCAAACTATGAATATTTAAAAGATAAAAAAGTACATGTACAGCACGCTGGGAGGAAAAAAAAACAAAATGAAATATATTAATTTTTAAAATCCTTAACTTTACAAAATATATATAAATTCTTAAATTCTAAACGGGACATAACAGTCTCGTCATAATATCAGCTTTTTTTAACGAAAGAAGCAGAGAAGTAGAGAGCGGAGAAGATTTTACATAACATTGATGACTTTAACCTATAAATCGACTTCGTAAAAAAATAACACCACACATTATTGTGTCACGTACCTTTGCTCTGTTTCTTCGACTCATTTTAACGAATCTAACAATGACGATTTATCGTATAAAATCAATACACACGCGACGCGACACATTTTATTTATTTTAATCGGACGAAAACAATTCCATTAATCTCGTGAGCCGATAAACGTCAAACTAACCCCCGACGGTGATACGACAAACTGCACGGCGCACAAAACAAAAATGCGTTCGATACTGTTCAGAATTCACGAAATTCACGGAATATAAATTTATTTATTTTTATGACAATCTTTTATATTGTTTTTTTCTCAATAAAACTATATCAAATTATATTATAAATTTATATTATTTATTATTTTAGAAAAATATATTTTTTACATTTTTATAATAAATATTTTTTGTTAGATTATTAGGAACTTTTTTTTTTTTAATCACAAGAAGAAGAATCAATTTTGATTATTACAGCGAGGAGGAACGTCTCTTCTACCGGGACTGAAAACGGGATCACCCTCGGCATGATTACGTCGATACCCATCATCGACACCTCTTCCGCGCCCACGTCGAAAAAATGGTCGATAAAATCGTCCTCGCCATTCCTGGGGGTTTGCAAGGCAATGAATAAAATATGCAGTACGCGCATTTGATTCTTCGATTACGCGTTGCCTGCGCATCTGAATCGCCCACCCAGCGCGACTACGACGATACGGACCTATAAATAAAAAAAACATTTATAAATTATTTATTAACGTTACAGACCTATGAAACCGAATATCGTACAAGTAAAAAAAATTTCGATAAAATTGAACTGAAATAACCTCAAAATTAAAAAACGCGTATTCTATGAAATAGTAAATAAACTTAAAAAAAAATGCATATTTTCTAAGAAAAACCAGTAAAAGGATTTTTCTAAAATAATAACAACATTAATAAAAAAAAAATTACAAAAAAAAAAATTTACTCACGATTGTTGACACCGGCATCAACGGCATCCTCGCCGACGTCTCATCGCCTCGCCTCGTCTTGGACGGGCTCAGCCCCCTCGTTGACCTCGATGTCCTCATGATCGTCAGGTTGTTGTTGACGATTCTATGGTTCAAAAAAAAAAAATTAATTAAACAAAAATATAACAAAGTAGCAAAAATTAAAAAATGAAAACTTACGCGCTCGTCGTTTGCCGCCATTTTTCATTCTTCTACTCCAATTCAATGTTTTACAAACTCAGCTGACTTGTCACGTGCGCTGATTGGCTAAGACTGTTAGATAGACTACGGTCTGTTTTTTTTTTTATTAAACATCCAATTAATAACGTAACAAGAGAAAACGCAAAAAAAGTTCATCTTTTGAACTTTTGTCTTTATATATTATTTTTATCAATATAAATTTTGAAATTTCTTATTTCGCCTCTTTTTACAGCTCGCGGATAATACGTATCCGACCAATAAAAAGACCGCCATTTGAAAATGACGCATGGCCATTGGTTAGTCCTGTGACATGCATCTTAGAAAGAAAAAAAAAATCGATTCGTTTTAATAAAATCTTTGTGCACTTAAAAAATTAATGTGTGCGGTTTTAATATTCTTAATTGGTTTAAAAAAAATGTGTATATTGATGTAAAAAATGTAAAAAATGGTTAAAACAAATGTAATATATAAAACTGAAATTGAGAACCACTCTCCGAGTGTCGTGTAATACACGCGTTCTAAACATATTTTTTGTTAATAAAAATCCTTAGAAAGGATTTTTGTTGTGCAAAACAATTATAGTACAGGAAATTTCTATACAATATTCCTCTGAAAATCCGTTCACTATGCGCGACAGAAATCTCGGACGGTCGTGAAAATGTCAAAACACTTCGTTGACAAAACTCTTCGTTATGCACATTCATGTCAATAAAGTATTTTTTTGCAAATGTAAAGAAAGTAAAATAAAGAAAAAAAAAGTAAAACTACGATATATTCATACAAGAGATCGAGGCGGTCAGTGATTATTTAGATCCAACATTCAAGTGAGTAAAAAAATGTCAAATTCATTCTGTTCGCATGATTAGGTTATGCATCCCCGATGTCAAAAGTTCCTTATAACGAATAACCCCCCGATACGCAGATACAGCCACGATTCAGATGCAACAATCACAAATTTTATGTTTGACAAACGAATATGTCAAAATTAAGACTGCCGCAAGTTCAAAATGTCTTGCCATCCGCTACTCCGAAACACGAACACTTTTTCCTTGAGACGGAATCCACTGACCCCAGCAGCGTTGGTCCAGTTATATAATATCAAGGATTCTTAGATAAAATCTTTGCGTTGCATAAAAAAACATTTTTTTTTAGAGCGATTTACGATGGACCCGAACATAACATTTTTTTGGTGACATTGGGCGAGACGGTCAAGAATCACAACAAGGATATCAAATACATGTGTAATCACCATCATCAAGGATTCATCGATTTGGGAAAAGAACTGCTTCAAGTCCGTTCCCAGGCGTAAGAGCTTGACGTTAGTTTTTTTTTTTTATTTTTTTTCCTAAAAAAAAGAAAATATAACCATTACTATCCGGCGCTGAAAACAAAAGAACAGTTAAAACATCACGATTTGCCGAAAGTAACGAATTATCGATTTTCATTGTAAATCACCGCACAAATAGATTTTAAATGCGATTCGAAGTATTGCATTGGAGTAAAAATGTATGTTACAAAAAAAACTATTCGTGTGCTTGCAGATTGCGGAAAAACATTGAAGAAGCATCGAAGGTCGATTTGCAAGATTTCTTGGAAAATATCCGAAAATATTCGCCGAAAATCGGTGAAGTTACTATGCGACATGTGAGTATGTAGAGCATTCAGTATTCATCGAGATTCGCTTAAAAATGTTCTTAGTTTTTCTTGGATTTTTTTATAAGCATTCTTAAAATTATTTTTATTGTTATCAGACAGCGGAGGAACTATTAAGCGAAGCCGAAATTATCGGACGAAAAAAGAAGAAACTGCGAGTTCATCGATCAACGAGAAGGAGAAGCTCAGCGCTTAAGATCTCTTCTTCTTCTTCGTATTCCTATTGGCTTTATACTTTCGCCAAGTGCTACTAATACGCTTAGGATCTCATGGATTTTAAGTCCTGTATATCGTTGCATACATATTTGCACGGTGCTGCGCTAAGGCGATACCTGTACAGCGTATTATCAACAGCAGAGAAAGCAACAGGCACGATTGGTATTACAACCCCTGATAAATAAAGTAAAAAGTTCGTAAACATATGATACGATACGGCATAAACGTTATCAGCATTGTTTTCAAAGAACCAATAATCGTTTATATATATCGTACAATCTTTTCCGAAACAATAAATAAATTATCGATAAAACAGATGTTTTTCTCGATAAAAATCGATCTTTTTTTAATAGACTTCGATCGATTAAAATTTTTTTATCCGAATCGTTTAAATATTCATCCAATTTTTCAGCACGAAAGTATCGTTGGATATCAAACCTATGTTCACGGGGTTGTCGGATTATTCGTTGTCAAGGATCACATAATGAATACCAACAATGTCTTGGCAACGCGTTCGTATCTCGAAGAACTGTGGACGATGGCCCTCTCGAAAATTCTCAACGCTTTGCGAACCCTTTTTGTAAGTAAATAACGTATTAAAAGTTTTTCGAAAAAAAAAAAAAAAGAAATGATAAATTCTATTTTATTAACCATGAATCTCATTATTTTCAGGCATACTGCATAGACGCGATGTTAATATTGAAAATGAAAAATCTTATTATACTGTTCAATACAACGCTGAGAGTAAATTATTCAAACAATCGCCGCTGAATCTGTTTATAGCGATACAAAAATATCAAATAATTAAATGCATCCCATGAAATGATAGAATTACGGATATCCGGTGGGACAACTCTGGGATTTGCTTCAAAAAATGAGGATACAACGAGGTCCTCATGCAACATTGGGTTCAAGTTTTTCGTGATATTTTAGACAAAGATAATTTCTTACCGAATCATGTGAGAATCCCATTCAATATTTATTCATTTTACGAAAGACTCGAATTTTTGTTAATTTACTTAATTAACCATTTTCTTTCGGTTAAACAGGTCGCGTCGCAGACGGAATACAATCAGATTATTCAATCGTTTTCTGATCACGACGAGGAATTGAAAATAGCCGATTTCCCAAAGAAATTTCCATTCTCAGTTATGGTTCCGAAGGTCTATCAACAAATCAAAGAATTCATTTACGCGTGTCTCAAATTTTCTGAGGATCCGAATCACACGCAAACAGAGATCGACGAGATGACCTGCATATCGACAAATTTGTTGCTCCCGCAGACGTTCAGCGGTTGTTTATCTTCGCCGGTTAGACAACCGTCGTTGGCGCATTTGCAAGTCGTGCAGATAATTATAAATACCGGATATCTTGAAAAGTCGACAAAATATTTAGGAGAATTCGTCTCCAACATCACTGGGTGAGATATATGTAGATATATTTTTAATTTTTTAAATTTTATTAATTTTTGATTTTTATTAATTTTTAATTTTTATTAATTTTTAATTTTTAATTTTTAAATTCATTGTGTGTTGTATAATCACGTAGAACACCGCGCGAGAATCAACTAAGCTGCCGTGACGTAAAATCAGCGATGTTCCAAGTAGCAAGAGACGATGCCGAGAAGCAAATTTGCAATAAACTCAAGCGAAAGCTTGACGAATTTTTGGAGCTCAAAAATAACGATTGGAATTTGCTGAAACCACAAGGACACGCCTTGGGTTTTATAACCGATTTAATTACCTTTCTGCAAAGTACATTCACGTGTTTCACCAATTTACCTATAGGTATTCGTTTTCTTCATCATTGAAAAAAATTCCCCTAATTGTCCAAATAGTATTTTTATACTTTATTCAATTTTTTACCTACAGGCCGAAGTTGCGCAGGTGGCATGCAAATCCGCGTATTCCCATATCGCTAAATCCATTTTAGAAATATTGATCAGCAACGATCTTAAGTAAAATATCTGTGAGAGCCCTTCAACAAGTTAATTTGGATACTATTCAGTGCGAACGTAAGTCGAGACGCAAATTACGTTAATATCGATTTTTAAAAAAATATAAAAAGGTATTTGGATTTATTTTGAATTTTCTCGCATGCAAAACTTCCCTCAAGAGGATCGAATTCAATTCATAATTTTTTAAGGAAAAAAAATGTTTTCAAATTTTTGGAAAAAAAAGTTAACACTCGAAGAAAAGAGACAAAACGATTTTGCTATTTCGCATAAATCCGAACGCGCAATTGACGTTCAAATCACATAAAAACAGAAATTACATTTACATTTTTATAATTTCAGAATTTGCGGTATCGGAACCCGTAGCGCGTCTACCGGAGGACGCGATGCTGCAGTATTTCGCGAGACTGCGACAACGTCTAGGTCTATTTATGAGTTGGGATTGGCCCACTTATTTTCACGATTACGCATACAAATCCATGCAAAAATAATCTCGTGACGCCTAATATGGCGGTTCTTTTACTCGAAAAGTGAGTATTAAATATTTATTTAAGTAGGAAAGACAGTATTGCCGTTTCCGGAATTGACGTTAAAATGTAAGTTATGATTACAGGTTACACAAATCCGACAAAAAACTGTATTCTCAATGCGAAAGAAGAACGAACGC
Organism: Cryptus viduatorius; assembly: GCA_964006125.1. Classification (NCBI taxonomy): domain Eukaryota; kingdom Metazoa; phylum Arthropoda; class Insecta; order Hymenoptera; family Ichneumonidae; genus Cryptus; species Cryptus viduatorius. The sequence continues at coordinate 3,675,596 of OZ023221.1, read as the reverse complement.
AACAAGAAAAAATGGTTGAAAACGGTTTCGAAGCAATTACGGCAATTGACGTAGACAACTCAACAATAAGCGATTCATAACGAATTTATTAATATTTTTTTGTTGATCACGAACAACGAACGAATAACAGATTTAATAGTAATAAAAAATTATTATTGTAGCAATAATTCGGATGTAACGAACCGCTTTTCTTCGGCGCGTGTAAATAACTTTAAATTACTGTGTTTCGTAAAAAATCACGCGATCGATGGTTGGAATAATTGTGAATGCGATTGACGATGAAAAATCAAGAGATTTAAATTCATAGCACGAAAAAAAAATAATGTTACGAATAAATTTCGACGTAAATTGGGAACAAGTGGATTGATAATCTAAACAATTTTTTTTATTTATTTTTTATTCATTGTTATTATCATTTCTTTTAACATTAATAAACTTTTTGTTATTATAAAAACAATTATTATATTGATTTCGTTTATTCTTTTTTGTAATATAAAAAAAATAATTTACAAAAAAAATTCGGGAAAAAAAAGAACTAAAAAATGAACTGAAAAAATAAAAAATCAATTGCAAAAGAAATTGAATAGAACACTTACTCCGGTTGAGAGTATCATCGAGTTCGTCGTCGACACCCACTGCCTCATCCTCGATAACTTCCACCGGCGCTTCGTTGCCGATAACGGTAGGCTCCTCTGCCGCATCGTCAATCATTCGATTTTCGTTCTGAAAAAAATTGCAAAATATTAATAAAAATAAAACTACTAAATATAAGAAAATTGAGAAAAAAAATCGTACATTACGATTGTTCACTGCCATCTTTACTAAATTATAAACGAGAAATCTATACTTCATATAGCAAATGATATATTCGTAAAAAAGCGACCAATCGCAAACAAGTCCACGTGCGCGTTACTCGTTATTGAAAACACAAAACAAATTGTAAAGTTTTGTCGTTTCTATAAATTTTCATCAAAGTTATTCATTAACTGGTGAAATAGATTAATCAGAACGAAACATAGTCGGAAAATATATTAATTTATTTACAAAAATAAATTATTAACCTTTTTATGGAATAATTGGTAAATATGAACCATATATATATTTTTTCAATTTTATGATTTTGTTAACTTTCAAATTTATGACTAACAAACAAATCTATGACAATTAAGGTTATGCCACATAATTAAATTGAGAAAAAATAAATGAAAAATTCTATTAAAATATAATTTCAATAATTAGCTTTTTTTACCCCTCATACTTTACTTTTAATAGAAAAAAAAAAGAAAAAAATCGTTTCGTAACATCTCAAAAATCTCCCATCGTTCCATCTCACCCCAAAATAAAATATTTTCATTGTCACATCATTTTTTTCTTCATTCTATCGTTTTATACTTTTATCTTATATTAGAAAAAAGAATAACATAAATTTAATTTTTACCAACATCCGCAACTTCCATATTTTACACTGCTATCTAATCGTTCGAAAATTGTTTTGTCAGTAAAATTCTATTCAATCCTACGCCAACGATACAGAACATAAAAAACATATTATTATTAATATCTTTTGGCCTCTACGCAAAATCATTGTTACTTTTACTTACTTTCCTCTCACCATAGAGAATTATCACAACTGCGCACTGCGTGAACATATAACATACTGTTGAGTCCCTACGACCAATTCTACGCCAACGACACAGAGCATAAAAAACGTATTATTATTAATATCTTTTAACCTCTATGCAGAATCATTATTACTTTTACTCACTTTCCTCTCACCGTAGAGAATTATCACAACTGCGCACTGCGTAAACATAGAATATACTGTTGAGTCTCTGCGACCAATCCTGCGACAAAAGATTGTTGTCATTATTAATCATCCTCGACGGACTTCATTTGTGTTTGTGGTATAACATTCTTTATAGTAAATTTTACTTATTTCAAAATATTTTTAATATGACATAAAAAAAAACATAAAATCATAAAAAAGAAATAAAAAAAAATTATAAAATAAATCATAAAAAAAAAATCATGAATCATGAATCATGATATAAATCATTTTTTAATATACAAAAAAATGTTCCATCGTCAAATTAAACAAAAAAGCTTAAAATTTTTTTGAAATCACATTACAAAAAAACAAGAAATAAACAGCAGTAAATAAATATTAAGTAAGTAATATTAGACAAGAGTATTCACTACAATCTATTACCACTACATATAATTCAAAAACTGCAATCATCGTTTTCATACATTTACGAATTAATACAGAATCTCATTAAAAGCAAATATCATATTAGCATTCGATAAGACTTTTTTAAACCATAAATTACTATTCGCATGAAAAAAATTAATTGCAATTTTGGACACCAACTCAACCGAGAATAAACAAGAAAAAAGAGATTTAATCTGTACTTAATGTCGATTTACCCTGCCAAAAGTCCACTGCAACTTTGTCGACTCCGAAAACAACTAAACTCTTCCATCAGCATCTTATTATTATCAATTCCACCATTGACCCATCAAAGCTGTGAAAAACAAAAAAAAAACTTATGAAATATTGAATTATACAGTCAATTACATTAAAATTACAGGTACTAGTTACATACTCTTCATTGATCCATCACGCTGCAAAGATAAGGAGGTCGCGTATCACTGTCATAAACGTGAATGGACAACGCTGTTTTCTCAGCACTCGAAAGAACGTTCAGCAATCTAAAAAATATATATATATATATACATATGAGTATATGTATAATAAAAGGTATTTATTTATTGTTATTATTACATTGATATCTAGACTAAGGTCCAGGTCCAGGTCCATTACAAAACAAAATACATACAAAAGGTCCATTACAAAACAATATCACCTATTATTTGTACCAATACGAAATTCCAAACGCTCTCTTTAATTTTACCGCAATAATTTTAAAACATCATTGTACCTCAGTGCGTTTATCATTTGAAATAAATTGCGATTATTAGCAGTACAAGAATTAATAAAATAAATTCTAAATTCGGAAACACGCTCACTTGGACCTGTCGCAATTTTCACCTGGACCGTATCGAAATATAAGTATGAGCCGTAATATTATATATAAGCCGTACATGGCATCACGGTCCCTTAAAGTTTTGTTTCGAAGTAAACCGTGCACGGTATCATGGTATATGCTAACTTACAATTCGAACTTATGCCGTGTTTCTGTGTCTACGAACAGTTTGTATATCGTATACGATATCACGGTACTCAACGATCGACTTGCTCGGTATTCGAAAGTATGCCGTATAGCAGACATGCAAACCGTGCACAGTATTACGGTTGACAACAGCAGATTCCGTACATGGTATTACGATATAATTTTACTGGAGAGTAATTATATCGTGATTTCGAAAACGGTACGAAAACCGTGCACGATGTGGTCCCAATAGACACTTCCATGAATAATTGATTATATTACCATTATATACATATTGATCAAGCTTTCTGTATCACACCATCAGGCCATTAAAATGAATCCATTATTACCATTATAAATATCATATCATACTAAACGATTATGGTAGGTTAAATCTTAACCTATCATAACTGCTAGACGTCTAAGTTACGTATTAAAGACAACTTACTGCGCCATTGCATAACAACCGTACGATTCCGCTGCCATCTGAAAAAAGAACAGGAAAACGAATTAATAAATATACCTAAAAAACAAATAATACAATTTATTTCGTTATTCCCACCACGAAAAAAATACAAAAAATATATCGCGTTCAACATTAAACTTTAATCAATACCAGACATCACTTACATTTTTTCTTTTCGCGATACAAGATATAGTTCTATTCACTACCGTCAAATGGCAGTGGCGCACAAGTTTGTTCATTGTTACATCCCGATCGATGAGTAACATATAAGTCGCTAAAAATAAATCATCTACAATGACCAATGTAAATCTACATAAAGTCTCTCGCACACGTTCTCTCAATTTTTTTACGAAAATAACCAAAATGTTAATTGAACATCAAATTTGCGAAAACCGGACACGTACAAAGAGCGTATATGATGCAAAACGATATATATGAAACGACTATCGATAAAATTAGAAATTATTATTGTAATGATCTGTTTGCATTGAACTGATAGACACATCTAACGAAAGATAGAAAAGTATCTCTCTCACCATAACCGAAGTTGCCTTATGCGAAAGTGTTTTACAATGTTTTTCTCTCAAGCACTCATTTTACTGTAAAGTAATTGATTGATTTCAAATATGGTGTCACACGATTGGTTGAGCAATTGAATTTTGTGTACAATAAGTCGAAAACACGTTAAAATAAGACAATCTCATTTGTAAGAAAATAAATTTTTCTATTTTTCATCAAATGTATCTATTAATCCAATATAAACGAAATATTACAATACGGAAAAATTCGTGATTTTCCAAAAACTGTTAATAATATAATATATCGTTCTCCATCTTTTTCATAAATGTTCGCTTTTCAGAAATCTTATACTCAACTTACATTTATTTGTTTTCGCAAACCATTTGAGAAAAAACTATGCTAAAACCTTTACATAGATTTAGATTAATACATCATTTATTTTCAACCACCTATATGTACCCCCTCATGAGTTGGCGGGCTGTTTATTTGTCATTTCCGTTAACTTCGAACGCTGATTCATTAATTGCTTTACGAATAGTAATTCATCATCATTATATTATTTTAAATCGTAACACGAGATTACTTTCTTCACAAAACACTTTAATTATTCAAAGAACTACTATTAAAAAACACATTGTAAACACAAATTATATCTTGAGAATTTGATTTTGCATTAACTTTTGCACAAATAATCAGTCACATTTATCGTTCATATCTCTAATTTTATAACTATGAAAACGTATATAACCAAATAGTCATATTATGAATATTTTTCAAAATTACTTTTCAATATCTGGCAGTTCTGGTAATACTATACTGAAATTTCAACATTCAGAAGAGGCTCAACGGGCTCAATGACAGTTTGTCATTGTTAAAAAAAGAATAAACACAATATGGCATATGCTCTCTATGAACTTAGACCAATTTACGCGTCCAATACTAGGATTACAACGTTCAGTAATTTTGGAATAATTTTGGAATACCCAGATAATATAAGAAAAACACGGCCGTCATTTTACATTAAAACTTATTAGAAACCAGAATAACCTCACGATATGTTCACAAGACGAGTTATTCACACAAATATGAGATAATGATCATTTTACATAACCACAGATTAGTACGAAGATGCACAACACTCGCCTTTTAACCGAGTCAACCAATGTGGCGCTATAAATCATAGCGGCGAACGCGTGAGTACGATTTTGTAATCATCGCCTCTCACGATATTGCAGAGACGGGACGAACGGGACCACCGTTCCAGATGATATTACAGACCGCGTAATCACGAGGGAACTTATTGGGGAGAAATCCTCTGCCACTCGCTACATGTTTTTGTAAAGTAAACAATTGGGCAATTGAGCATTGGACAATTGGACTTTGCATCATTCTCTTTTACTTCAATAAGCCTCAAGATAAAATCGATCAGCTCCTATTCTATTCTTCCAATGACATACAACCGACAGCTGTTAACCGCTGCCCTCTCCACCAAGCTACTCTCGTGATCACGAATCTTATAATACCATTCGGAACGATGATCTGTAATAAACTATAATTTTTCTTCCGATGCGAGCGGATACGTTAGGAGGAATTTTTCTAAGGTTCGCGTGCTCAGGATAAGGCGGCTTCGTATAATAAACATTACTTTTATTTTTTTATTTTTATTTAACCGGACGGTTCTCGTTATTTTATCTTATTTAATATTTGTTTTTCGGAACTGGATCATGTCTGATCGTACATTTCTTTTGTATTATTAATAGTTCTATTATCCCACGCCATGGCTAATTAATTTTCGTTCGTCTCGAGTCCTTCACACACACACCCTCGCGCTCGACTCTCTCTCTCACGACTGCTTATCCATACTCGCGCTGATAACGCCGTTCATCCGCGCACATGCGCGTAACGATCATTCGGCATTCATACCAACGTAATAATTTCTTACAGATCACATTTGTCCCAGCTCTTCAATATTGCAAAAGCCGATTATCATAAAATCGTACCCTCGAAATCACCGCGTTGATTTAGTGCCGAACTCCAGTTCACTTGACTAAAAACATTGCATGTGTCCCTACTAATCTGACATTACTGTTTCGGAACGATGTGAATGATAAATATGACCAAGAATTTTATCGTTTTTTTATCATAAAAATATAACAGTACGTGATGTTATCAAAATTAAGACATTCATCACAAATCCCCACTATTTAACCGTCACTTAACTATTTCAATGGTTAAAAATATAATCAAGTAGCTGCATACTTCCACTTGCATAATTGAAACAATTAAACACATTTCCAAGCACGTATATTAACGAAAATATTAATAAAGAATTAATCCTGTTGTGTAAACTTTTATATAAAAACTAATAACATAACATAATGATGACAAAAAATGCATTCCTCCACATGTTATCCAAACACCTGATATATGTCAATAATACTCAAAACGTAAACTAATATTAAATATAAATAAACATCCATTATTATACCTACATACATATTTTATACTACTTAAATTTTTTTCAGATTTTATTTATATATTGTACAAAAAACAAGGCAGCCAATAGCGCCCTACGAAAAAGAGCATCCAATAGCACTCTACGAAACAGGGCAGCCAATAGCGCCCTACGAAAAAGAGCATCCAACAGCGCTTTACGAAACAGGGCAGCCAATAGCGCCCTACGAAAAAGAGCATCCAATAGCGCTTTACGAAACAGGGCAGCCAATAGCGCCCTACAAGATTACAATACCGAAAAACAATACTGAAAATAACAATAACAATACTGATAAACAATACTGAAAATTTATACCGAATGGCTAAAAATCAATTTAAAATCATCAAGATCCGAGGCGATGGCAACTGTTTATTTCGAAGTCTTTCCTACGGCCTTTATAAAACTGAAAATTATCACAGCGAAGTTCGAAGGAATGTAGTTGAATATGCTGTAACACATTGGACACAATTTAAAGCAATACTTGATGCCACCAGCACAACGTTGTACAAGAACGAACATCATTACGCGCAGGTAATGTATGCTGACAAAACTTATGGTACTGATTTTGAAGTAGGGATGTTCGTTAACCGATACAAAAGAGGAGTTCAGATGTACAAAATCGTAAATGATATCATTACCTTTGTACAAACCTTAAATGTGGAACAAAACGATAGCGAAAACAAACAATCCTATATAAAATTACTATTCACAAGTACACCTGAGAACGAACAAGAAGGCCATTTTGAAATTTTAGAAGATATCATTGTCGATCAATCTCTATATTCTCGAAGTTCAACGTTGAATGTTGGCACGTCAAATGTTATTCCACTTACTTCAACTGTATCAGAGAATGTTTCGCCAATAAACATAAAAAAAACGACACCAGCAACAAAGACACAATTAAACAATTCTGAAAATATTACGAGTTATAAATGCTACAAAAATGGAAACAATCAAGTCATAAATAAAACTGTACATGATATTGCCGACAAATGCAATGCAGTTCCATTCATGACAGACCAACCGCCAATAGTTTCAAAAAAAATCAATATTGACAGACAAATGCAAAAAATGATTAAGTCAAAAAAAGTCAATATAAACAATAAAAAATTATCTAGCAATAAGTCCGAGTCTAGAAACCAAAAATGCAAATCATCAAATCGATCAAACAGAATAAACGATGTATCCAAAAAAGAAGCTATAAATATAAATAAATCATCGAATGAAATAACAAAAGATCCAAAAGATAAAAACGAACACAGTAAGAAGAACAAAAGTAAAATAACAAAAAATAGATCGAAACAAAATCATCCTAAACTATTAAATGTCATTCGCAAAACTAGCCACAAAAATGAAAATACTGATGAAAATAGTAAAACAACAATAAAGTGTAATGATCAGCATAAACCTTATTTGGACATTTTCAAGAAGAACTTAGACATACAAATGACATTCCCTGTAATTAAATTACATAGAATAGATACAAAAAAATATACTGATAACAAACAAACCAATAATATTGAAGTTCGGAAAAACATTGGTATAAATCAATATATGAACCCATGTTTTGAAAGCCCATCTCAAAATATTGTTACATCTCCTGATAACTGTGATATTACAATTATAAGTGAGAAGTTCTCGCAAATAAACATTGACCAAGACACATTAGAAAAAGATGTAAAATTAGAAATGTCACAAAAAAATAACAACGAAAACATTGAAATAAAACAAAATCAGACCGAACAAGTGAATATTATTCCTAAAATAAACAACGACGAACAAAATATAACTAAAAATAACGGAGCAATTGAACATAATAAACAATATAACTCAAATTATGTAATAACTAAGAGTAACATAGGTATACTCATGAAATATCCTGTGATTAAACTGAATAGAATAAATACACAAACATATGCTAATAAATGTACACATGCATTAAATCTTCCAAATACAAATAATACTTTGGAGACTAGCAATACAGATCTCATTACTGAAAAACATCAAAACACTTACACTAAAAGACAAAAACAAATCCACTTAAAACTCAAAGAACAATTACGTCTGCGAAATAAAAGATATGAACCAAATTTTAAGAAACAAGAACAAAGTAAAGACGTAATAAGAAAACGAAAAATCCACGGCCATGATGATGTTAATTTTTCAAATATAACAGAAAGAATTTCACAAATACAAATGAACAAAAATACACTAGATGAAAATATACAATCAGAAATGTCACCAAAAAATTGCAACGAAAACATTAAAACAAAGCAATATCAGATCGATCGATTAAATATTGTTCCTAAGATAAATTACAACGAACAAAATATAATGAAAAATAATGTAGTAATTAAAGATAATGAACAATACAACTCAAATAATATAATGTCTAAGAATAACATAGGTTTACCGTTCAAGTATCCCGTAATAAAACTTCATAGAATAAATAGACAAATATATGCTGATAACTGTACACATACATGCATTAAATGTTTCAAACACAAATTATAATTTGGAGACTAAGAATAGAAATCTCACATTTGAAAAACATCCAAATATTTATACTAAAAGACAAAAACAAAACAACTTAAAACGTAAAGAACAATTACGTCTTCAAAATGAAAGATGTGACGAAAATTTTAAAAGACAAGAACGAGGTAGAGACGTAGTAAGAAAACGAAAAATGCGCGACAATGATAATTTTAATGTTTCAAATATATCAGAAAGGCTGTCGCAAATGAGCATTGACCAGAACGTATTAGAACAAGATCTACAATCAGAAATATATAACGAAAAAAACATAGAAATCATTAACACAAAACGAAATCGCATAGAACAATTTAATATTATTCATGAGATAAACTCCAATGATCAACATACTACCAAAAATAATCAAGAAATTAAATATAATGATCAACATAGCACATATTCAATTTCTGAGATTAACACCGATTTTCAAATTAAGCGCCCTATAAGTAAGCTGAATGAAATAAACACTCTAATAAATGCTGACAACAATACTTATGTATCAAATCTTATAAACGCAAATAACAATTTAGAGATTCACAATACAAAAAACACAGATCAAACACATACAAATATTTATACTACGAGACAAATACAAACCGATTTAAAACTAAAAAAAAAAGCTACATCTTACAAATAAAAGATGCGATGAGAATTTTAAGAAACAAGAACAAAATAGAGATATAATAAGAAAACGAAAATTACGAAACGACGATGATTTTAAAGTAATGGAAAACAAAATGTACATGTTAAGTAAAAGGAGAAAAAGAATTGAAGATCCCGATTACATCATTAATGAACAGATAACATCAAAAAAAAAATATATAAAAAAAAGACAAAATATAATACAATCAATAAAAAAACCACGTATTGTCTCAATCGAAAGAGTAAATATAACGTTAATTCGTTCTGGAAACTTTGTACCAATGCACAATGCGAATAAAACTAACCATGAACACATTGAACAAGCTAACAGAAATGAACACATTGAACAAAATAAGAGAAACAATACGTGTAAAAGACAAGCAATCCAACCAACAGACCAATATCCGAAAATAATATATATACAAGATGTGCGAAATAATTCGAAAGATATTCAACGAAAAGATCTACAAGATCGGTCTAAAAAAGATATTTATAAAAAAACGTTAAATAATCCAGTTTGCAGAGAAAATTTAGTTGTTACTGATAATATTAACAATGAAACTAAAGCAGGTATAGTATACAAAAAATCAATTACTGAAGGACCTACGTATGTATGTTCATGTTGTGGAGGATTATGGTTCCGAAGATCCATCTCCCTTTTTACATCAAATCAAATATCATTGAAACCTAAAATTCATAATGATTGGAATAATATATACAAAATAAAACAAAATAACGCTATTCAATTATGCTCAACATGTAGAAAAGATTTATTCAACAATAAAATACCGAAATTAGCACTGATTAATGGTTTCGAGTTTAATAAAATACATCCAAGCTTAAAAACTTTAACAACTATGGAAGAAAGATTTATATCTCCTAGATTACCATTTTTACAAATAAGAACATTAGGGATTGAAAAACAGTATGGTATTAAAGGAAATTGTGTCAACGTTCCGGTAGATATAAATTCATTCGTTTCTAAACTTCCGCGAAACGTAAATGATACTCAAACAATTCATGTGAAACTTATGAGACGTATGCGTGATAAACACCATTACGATTATCAAATAATTAGACCCAACAAAATAACAGATGCTGTTCGATATTTAATTACAACAGAACTGTATATTAAACATAAAATAACTTTAGACGAAGAGTGGATTCGGAACCAATGTTCTGTAGATCAAATTGAGACAAATGAGATTGAGCATGACGACGATAGTAATATTAATAATAATAATAATAATAATAATAATATCTTGCAAAGTCTTAATACAAAGAATAATGGAAATGTTAATTTGAACAACAAACTTTTACAAGGAACTGTAGACGAATGCGACGATTGGGAAGAACGCGAAGATGCACCAATCAATCCAGGTGGTGAGGAAACATTATTGGAGGACGAATATATTAACAACGTAGGATTGAAATTAGCTCCAGGAGAAAATCAAATTCCTATCTCCTTGCTGAATGATGAAGATTTCGAATTACTTGCATTCCCTACTATTTATTATGGGAAAAGTAGAAAGGTACGTAATCCTAAAATTTCTATTGGAGATATAGCAAAATCTGAAATTAGAATGTACGATCGACGATGTGCAATGAAAGTTCCAAAGATGTTTATAAGTCATTGTAGAGTAAGATTACAAAGATTAGTATCGTTAATTCAAATTCATCTTCGTATGAAACGTAAAACTAATAACGTCACTGCTCATAGTGTTTTGAATAATACGATCATTGACAAATTGATTCAAGACAACGATTGTATAAAAATTCTACAAATTGATCGGTCAAGTCCAGCTTTTTGGCAACAAAAACAAAAGGTAGTAATGGCGATGATTCGTCAATTAGGAAAACCGTCAATATTTTTAACACTATCCGCTGCAGAAACGAAATGGGCTGATTTAATACGAATACTTAAAAAAGTTCTTCACAATGAATTGATATCAAACGAAGAGGCGAATGAATTGTCTTGGCAAGAAAAAGCTAAATTAATACAATCCGATCCAGTTACATGCTCAAGATATTTTGATCACCGGATGAGATGTCTTTTGAAATTTCTCAATTCTACAGATAGCCCATGCAGTAATACGCCAATCATCGATATGTATTATAGAATTGAGTTTCAACATAGGGGTAGTCCGCATGTACATGCTTTGATTTGGTTAAAGAATGCTCCCATATACGACCCTGATAATATTGATTCCAAAAAAATATACGAAACTTTTATAGATAAAATAATATCATGTAATTCAAACAATCCAACGATTGAACAATTAATACCATTACAGACACATAAACACACAAAAAAATGCAGAAAAATCGAACATGAACTAGTTGTCTGTAAATATAATGTGCCGCATTATCCAATGCAGCGAACTACCATTATGGAACCATCAGACGTACATAATCGCAAACAAAAGAGAATACTATACGAAAACTATAAAACAATAAAAACTAAATTAAATCTCATAAGCCGCGATATTAAGTCTTATAAAAATATGACATACGATGAATTTTTACAATCACTGTCTATGACTGAAAAAGAATACTTAACGGCTATTCAAACGCACATTAAAAGACCAATGATTCTATTAAAAAGAAATGTATGTGATATTAAAATAAATCCTTTTAATGAATCTATATTAAATTTGCACCAAGCGAACATGGACATTCAATTCATTCTAGATCCTTACGCATGTGTATCGTATGTTGTAAATTATATTAATAAATCACAAAGAGGAATGGCAAGTACATTAAAAGAATGTGCTGATTTATTAAAAAAAGGAAATAACTCAATACAAAAACAATTCAGAAGTATTGCCAATTGATTTGTTAACAAAAGTGAAATTTCTGCGCAAGAGGTAGTTTACCATTTATTGTCAATTCCTATGTCTCACTGTTCAAGAGCCTCAATTTACATTAATACGGTGCCAAATGAGGAAAGAACTAAACTATTGAAACCAAAATTTGAATTGGAACAATTGGATCCTGAATCAACAGACATAGTCCAACTTGGATTATTATTGACGAAATTAGCATGACGGGACGTAGAGTATTCAGACAAATAAATCAACGTCTGCAACAAATATTTAAAACTGATAAAATATTCGGCGGAAAATCTCTTATAGTATTAGGCGATTTCCATCAATTGAAACCAGTTATGGATCGATGGATATTCGAATGCGAGAACAACCCTCTAGGAATATTGCAAGGTGCTTATTTGTGGTCAAAATTTCAATTATATGAGTTAACAGAAATAATGCGACAAAGAGAAGATAAAACATTCGCTGAAGCTTTAAATAACTTAGCTACCGGACTTACAACAAAAGAAGATGATGAGCTTTTTATATCGAGACAATGTGATCAATTACCTGCCAATGTAGAAATTCCAAAAGACAGCATGGTGTTATTTCCTACCAATGCATTAGTAAATAATTATAATGTCAGTTTTCTAAATTCATTACAAACTGAAGCATTTAACAATGAATGTGTCGATTATTGTATAGGAGAAGGCACTATAGAAAGTAAAAAAAGAATGCTCGAATATGCTAAAATGCTTCCGTCAAACAAAACTCAAGGATTATTGAATGAAGTTATGTTGAAAGTCGGAGCAAGATACATGTTAACTGTAAATATTCGAACTGAAGATGGTTTAACCAATGGAGCATGTGGTAGATTGGTAAAAATATCGTATGGATATTATATAGACGAATCAAATAATCGTATTCGTGTACCTATACGAGTATATTTGAAATTTGAAGATTTAAACGTTGGTAATGTCACACGATCAGAATGTCTGAACCAAATGAAAAATAATAATATACCACTGGATTTAACACCGATAAATCATGTAACAAGAACAATGAATTTAAGAAAATCGTCGGCTATTCAATTATGTAGAAAACAATTCCCTTTAACACCTGCAGAAGCAATAACGATTCATAAATCGCAAGGAGGTACATATCAAAATGTAGTAGTAAATTTGACAAATAGAATGGACAGAAGAATGTTATATGTTGCCTTTAGCAGAGCAACTAGTGCGAAAGGGTTATTTATTAAAGGGCAATATAGAGCGCCAATGCCAGAAATAAATTGTGACAAAGTAAAATCCGAAATGCTTAGATTAAGAACGGACAATCTTTTGCATCTGGATCTAAAGTTCCCAAACGATTATAAAACGAATGAACATATTCTATTTGTATATCAAAATGTTCGAAGTTTAAATAAACACCTTTCTTTAGTAAAATCAGATAGAAGTTTTACGACATGCGATATACTGAGTCTTGTAGAAACTTGGACATTACCCCAAGATGATGTAGATATAAATGATTATTCAATTATTCAACGTCAAGATTGTCAAGGAATTGCGAGAAAACCTTTTGGTACTATTACATACAGAAAATCAACATTACCTAGCTCAATTCGATGTTTTTATAATTGTACAAATCGACACAAAAACGGGTATATGATTACAACTGGTATAATAATTAACAATTATTGTATTATCACAATTTATAAATCACCAAAGTTTCCTTTTACAAATTTCAAATGTAATATGAATCTAGCCTTCGAAGCTATAAAAAAAGAAAATTTACAATATTCTATTGTTATAGGTGGTTTTAATATTAATTTGAATGATGCAAAATCAAATTCAAGTATATCATTACTAGAACTTATGAGAAATAACAACCTGTTTCCGATACTACCATACAACACGTTTACTACAGATAATAATACATTCATAGATCTTTGCTTTAGTAATAATAAAGATTTAAATATCCATATATTTGAAAGTATATTTAGCGATCATAAACCAATTTGGTTTCAATTGGAACAATAATTAATTACGTAAGATATAATATAACTAGTATTCAAATAATGACTTAATCAGACTAAAAAATATTGATACCGATTTAAAGCAACAATGTTCCATTTCTAAAAAGGATAATATAATACAATATAACATAATATAATATAACAAATAATAACAGTGGATAGTAGGCCTCATGGGGATTCACCACTTAAAAAAAAGAAACGCGCCGATTGCTATACCTCATGGTGGTGTGGAAATTAGCAAAATATTATAAACCTGCTGTAAAACTTGACTAACCTTATTTGCATACTTAGTTGCAGTACGCTGTTTTACTAAATATACTGAAGTAGAATTGATTCGCGACAACCGCGAAAATTAAAACATACAGTTGTCATTATATAAATTCACTTCCATCTCTACACATAAAAACGTTCAAAGATTCTAAGTTCATGCTATTTTCATTTGTACTGAATACGTCCAAGAAATACATAAAACAAAAAGGTATCTTATCGACTCGGTAAAATATAAATCTTTGAGCAACATAATGCTTTATGATTAATGAAAATTTAAATATGCAATGAACGCAACTGTTTTTCATTGTTTTATATTTCCATGTTAAGTTCACTTGTAAATAAATCGTAACAAGAAAGTCAATTTATAATTTGTTAACATAAGCTCCATTATACAATTTTTTTGAAATTGAAAATTGCTAAAAAAAATATTGACTAAAAGTTATTTTTATAAATACTTAGTACATTTTTTGGTTATCCATTTTATACTCATTAAATCTATTAATAAATGTTAAGCCAATAAAAAAATTTTTACTAGATATGATTTGATTTTTTAAATTAATTTGTTCAAATTCTACGCGACGCAATTCATTATAATTGTCTTATGTCTCAATATTTGACAATATATCGTCAAACAAAACGAATATCTCAATGACGCAAAATAATAATCAGTTTGTATGTTAATACAAAATGTTAACACAAAATGTTAAGCCAATAAAAAAATTTTTACTAGATATGATTTGATTTTTTAAATTAATTTGTTCAAATTCTACGCGACGCAATTCATTATAATTGTCTTATGTCTCAATATTTGACAATATATCGTCAAACAAAACGAATATCTCAATGACGCAAAATAATAATCAGTTTGTATATGAAAGAAATATTGTTATTCTATTAAGATTAAACACCATGAACCAATTTACGTAACTGATAAATGCTTTTTCCCCATACATACTTCTGAAATAAACCGCGCAACGCGACGTGTGAACACACTCGATACGGAGCGCGACGTGCGTATGAATTTTAAACGGAACGCGTAGCGCGACGTGTACCCCTGTGAGTGCCTTAAAAAATGTCCCGAAGGGACATTTTTCAGGGGGTTTTGGGGGGCGGAGCCCACCAACAAGAGCCTCTGCGCCCGCAGGGCGCTGAGGTGCTTGTTTTTTTTGTCGAAACGGTGATTTTTCGAGTGCAAGGACAAGAATGATTTTTCTTCCCCGGGAACAGCCGTTTAAATACACAAAGTCCCACTCCCGAAATTTTCGGAAACTCAACGCGGCAACCCTTGTTCCACGCGTTGAACCCGTCAACGGAGGAGGGAGAGGATTTCCCATTGGTCAGGCCACAAAATACTCTCGAAATTTTCGTGTCCACAGATTATAGAGTAGAAACGAACATTTGAAATTTAAAGATAAAAAAAAAAGAGAGAAAGAGAATATAATATTGCTAAACGGTCGGTGTCTCACAACACAATAATATTGCAGAAAAATGAAGCTCGGAATTCTTCTCGCGTGGATTACGATGATCTGGTTAAAATCGCAAATCTCGCCGACTCATGGATTGATTGGATACGATTGCGCCGGTGTTACGTCAAACATCACCAGCGTATCACTACTCGGAGTGGGAGAATGCAACATTCCCCAACAGGAAGTTAACGTCTCTCGCACCTATATCCAACTAATACAAATCAATGAATATTCATCTATAAAAGTAAGGCAATGTAAAGTGGAAATTTATCGAACGATCAAAAGATGCGGAATGCACTCCCACACGATGGACGTAACCAACGGGGAATATGGATATATAGATAGCGTCAACCGCGAATCTTGTCTCGATATGTATCGATACGGTAATATTAAAATAGGACAGACAACGGTTACAGGGATTACGACAAACGGAAAGATTACGCGACCTATACATATAGTAGGGTCGATTTATAACGATGGTTCTTGCGAAGGTAGTACTTATTCTGATCCGTACGGGACATGGGATAAAGTAATAGTACATGGAAGTGTGAAAATATCGTTGAGAGATTACAACGCTCGAGTAAATGTAGATACTAATAAAATACATCTACGCTCCGGAACAAATTGCGAGTTAAACGAGGGTCATTGCGTCGATTTCGACGGCGGCGATACATACTGGGATCCGCTCCCCGAAGACAGTTGTAAAACCGGCAGGTACGGACTCTTGTACGAAGGAATTGCCGATAGAATTACGGATTACAACGTAGGCAACGAACAAACAGTATACACTCTCACTGAAGGAGACGTAACGTTCGGACTTTCTAGCAAAAACCAGATTAAAGTTTGCGGATATATTTTGACGAAGACCGAGCATCCTAAGCTCCTTATCGTTGAAATCTCGCGGGGAAACCCCTTCATCGAGAAAAAACCAATTGAAGTAAATAATATGGATATCTTCACATATATGAACTCTAAATTCGTGTTCGTAGAGAAACATATTCGCACGCAGATTAAAGATATGTATCGCGATATATTGATGCAACGTTGCAATCTCTAACGACAAATATTGCAAACCACTTTAACAATAGCAAGAATTTCTCCGGGCGAATTTGCTTTTGATCTAATGAAAGGACCGGGATATATGGCTGTGTTAGCCGGAGAAGTGGCACACATTGCCCAATGCATTCCCGTCGAAGTAAAAATTGCCCGCACGACCGAATGTTATAACGAATTACCAGTAACAAGGGGAAATTTCTCCTTTCACTTGTCACCACGAACTCACATATTATTGAAACCTGGCACCGAGGTATCGTGTAATCGACTCCTCGCTCCTATGTATCTATTAGATGGAGAATGGTATTCTTTCGGACCCACCCCTATGCAAACTCAAACCCCCACAGTACTCAAACCACTTACAAAACCCACCTGGAAATACGTTAGTCCCTACGCATTAGCTACAAGTGGAATCTACACGCAGAGAGAATTGGAAGAACTCCGCGATCACCTAATGTTCCCCGCGGAAAGACCAGCAATATTAAATTCATTGGCGCGAGGAATTACCGGACATTCCA
This sequence comes from Cryptus viduatorius, assembly GCA_964006125.1. Lineage (NCBI taxonomy): Eukaryota > Metazoa > Arthropoda > Insecta > Hymenoptera > Ichneumonidae > Cryptus > Cryptus viduatorius. The sequence continues at coordinate 3,657,621 of OZ023221.1, read as the reverse complement.
CCATCGTTCAAGGCGGTTCGTTATCAAATCTTCTCGATGAAGAAGCATTAAATAAAATCGTAGAATCCGCATGGGATAAAACATGGGGGTATCTCATTAGATTCGGGAACGTAAGTGCAGGAGTAATAGGAGTAATGATCATAATCAGGGGCATTAAACTCATCATCGACACAATAATACACGGATATGCTCTGCACACGGTATACGGATGGTCCATACATCTGTTAGACGCTGTTTGGGACTCTGTCACGAGTCTGTTATTGCACCTAAGTAAAAAACAACCCAAACCGGGCAGGGGAAATAAAGGCGATATGGACACCGAGACGGAAACTACCGAACCACTCCAGCCGCCTGCATACCAGGGTTGCGGAATTCCCATCGGAGACCTATCTACCGTCCCACCTTTAACATATGAATTCGACCCGAGGGTCCGAGATTTCAATCAAATCATGAGACATTCCGTATCAAATTTTCATACGCTACCCCATTCATGCCGAAGAGAAGAATTATACCCTATGCAAGACTTAGCAAATGCGCAAATAAACGGGGCCGGGGAGACTGTGGCTATACGCACTCGCCCGGTTTATGACACGTTGCCGAAGGCTAGAGCCGTGTCACCGAAAGACACCGCTGCATCCACCTCGGCTACTTATTCAGATGGTGCGGAAGAGATTAGTGAACCCAACACTTTATCTCACGAACTGAAAATTGATGGGTTAGAACCGGGCGAAGGCTCAAACACAACGAATAAACAACAATATTTCCTATTGCAAAGACCAAGGAAGGAGGATAAGCAATAAGCTGGAGAGAAATAAAATCAGGCCAAATCTAGAAGAAAGACTAGCGTAAGGATAAGATAGGGAAACCCATAATAAAATATATACGAATTTTTAACAATTGTGAATAACAGGAAAAAGGAAAAAAAAACATAAAAACAAAAAAAAAACACATAAAAACGTAACTATATTTTAAGTGAATATAAAAGAAAAAAGAGAGGGAGAAAGAAAAAAAAAATGATATCGATAATCACGGTTTTAAAACGACATACGTACGCCTCTTGACAAATGACGGAATGGGGGCTTGGAAGAATGCTATATCAATGACTACGATAACAAAAAGAAAAGAAGAAATATATGAAGTAAGATTACTATTTTCGACCCAGGGCTAAACAAAGGAAAGTGAATTGGGAAAAAGAGAGGAAAAATAGAAATATATATATATATCCCGAGAACCCATTTTCAACAACTAATTTCTTGAAGAAAGAAACATAAATGGAAAAAAAAGGGATAAGAAATATATAAGAATAACGAAGGAAATATACGCTAAATAATCTATAAACTAAGAACATATTATCTATAATCAACCAACCGTAGATTATTAACTAGAAATAAAATCGAAATGGGACAAATAATTAATACCAACATTTAAAATTTAACAACAGAAATCCGAAGACATGGCGAGATGCAAATGTGGACGCGAATTTACTACGATAATACAAACCAGATCTGATCAACATGCACCGCTGCCGGAAACGCTGAAAATCAGAATCAACGAAGTGGCACCCGCAAACCTGGTGCCAGGAACTGCTGTTATTTACTGTTACTGGAAACTCTCTTTATACTTAGATATCGTGGATAGACCTTTCTTCTTGTACGTTCCACCTGAATGGCGACAAGTCGAGAAGAACCGTTTGAACGAATGGATCGCTCAATTACGAGCTAATCCGCTCGAAGATGTTACTCTAGGGCAAACGCAATATGAGTGGCGCAACGATATCCTCACGCCACAAGGACAACGATACTCTACGATCCCCATACCTGGTACGAGAGGATGACCAGAGATCAACGAACCGGTAACTGAGTGGCACGAGCCACTTAAACTGCAAGGGTTGGGAAGACACCTGCCCATTGCCGTCAACCGACGATATACTAGCCCTCGGCTAGGAATGGAAAAACTCATCTGTTATTGGCGAGTGCCATTGGACCCGCCTGGCTATCAACAGCATTCCATTTGGGTACCGCCAGAATGGCGTAGATTAAGCCAAAGAACACGCGACCAATGGTTAAGACGAGCATCCGTCCGCCTCGGCCAGGATATTCATCTCGGAGGAACTACGTACGGATGGTACCTCGACACACTAACACCCCTCACGCAGAAGCCGGAACTCATCAAATACATAGGCAAAGGACAATACAGTCACTCAACAGTCGCAGAAGGGAATAGTGAGGACGAGAGCAATAGCGACGAAGAAGCCACCATCGATGCTCTCGATCTCTTCAGCAAAGCCACGTCCGAAGATATGGAAGTAGAACGCTACTCGCTGCAGGGACTATTGGAAGTTGACACCCGCGCGGTACCTTCGAATTTATCCCTTCGAAGCATTTCGGGTCTCGAAGAGGAGATAAGGAAATTAGAATACCCCAGAAGTCTAGCAGAGAGGGAGTTGGAGAATAAAGAGACACCGGATAACAAGTAAACGGTTATGTCGACGGTCAAGTGAGTCTACCCCTTTTGATAAACTCCCCTCCCTTTTAATCGAAATACCATAGACTCCTATACTAATAAAAAGATAATGATAATAACAATGATAATAATAATAATAATAATCTCTAACAATGAATAAGAACTTCATATACATCCAATTAATGTAATCATTGTCAAAACTCACAGATGGTCCAGTACATCCTGTCGATCGCCATCAACCACCCAAAGAATAGACTATAGAAAAAGAATAGAATATAGAAAGAATGTAGAAATATTCTCCAATCTTCTATTCCCAAAGAATAGAATATAGAAATAGAAGGAAGAATATATCTACAACAGCTTTATTGGCCCTTGAAACCCGGGTGTTACGTCCCACCGGAGTGGAAGGACATACCAAACAGCGTACTCGCGGAATGGACATGTAAATTACCACGCCAAGGCCGATCCGTCATTTTGGGCGGAACAAAATACACAATGGTGGAGGACATTTTATTACCGCTGGGCCAGGATTTCAACACCGTAGTCACCACTAGCGATGTTTACGCTTTCGGCGTCGAAGAATGGCTATAATAAACTGGAATGCATTATCAAGAAGAAGACCTCACGTCGACAATCACAAGCAACAAGACAACCTCACGAAACTCGCGTATGTTAGCGACTAGTTATAAAAAAAAAAGGGAGAAGCCATTTCGAATTTTATTATAGTCAGTGGGTATTATGGTTAATTTTTACAAATTATACAATTATTAATCTCGCTTAATGCCAAAGTAGTGCCTTACTTAAATATTATTCGTAAAGCGTATCCGCCAAAAGCATAGGAGATAGGGAAGAAATCATATATTCACATAGAAACGAATGTTTCGCATAAGCAGAGAGAAAACAACTACATAAAAGACAATAAAGCCACAATCTTATACTTACCTTAGGAAAAGAAAGAGAAAAGGAATATAAAATGTAACAATTCATTATCTTTGATTCAATTTATAAATCTCATTCTAAGAAACGAACGAGCGATGGTAACAAAACCACAGTATATACACTCGTTAAAATATAAAAAAAATATATATGTATATGTATATGGTTATATGGATGCTGTGACGTGGTTTTTCTGCCGCGTCACAAAGATGTCATATGTATCGACTGGTGCACGGATTGTCGCGAGAAGCGACGTTCGTGCTCTCGGAGAGAGTCCCTTCAAGGCATTCGGACAGAGTTAGATTAGGAATATCAGGGCGCCTAATTAATTTTCCCCGATTTATTTCGTTTCATGAATATTGCTCCCGAGCGCACGACGATCGTTACGGCCACCACCATCGCATCGCACGAGCAGTTATACGCCGCGATAGCAACGTCGACACGTCATCTGGGATCTCGAGTACCAATGCCAGCGGAGGCTGCCTCAGCGCGGCAGACTCCCTTCTGCTACCGTCGAGATCTTGTCGGCGGCAAGGGCTATCGCTGAGAAGAGAAACACCTCCCACGGCCTCACCCCTTTGCCGAAGCACAGAATATCATCTCTGCGTTCTCGTCCGTCGCTGGACCGTCGATACATCGCCCCGCGAGAGCTTAAAGAGCTCTCGATTTGCCGTTCGCGCATTCGAACTGTCGCGCGGCACTTCCGAGAATCGAAACGTTATTCGGGGAAAACGCGACCAATAATCGCAAGGGGCGAGAGATTTGTGTAGGCCGGGGTGGGGAGAGAAGGGTTCGCGAGCTCTCGAGACTCAATCGACTCGATGACTCGATCGTAGGATCCCGATAAGGAAGGACGTGGCTCTCGGATAGATCCGTGCACATCGTCACCTCGAGAATATCGACTTCTCCCTGATTCGCGATTTGGGATCCCGGTTCGGAGAAATTCGCGGGATTTCCACTACTGCAACGTTCAAAGGGGTAAGAGCGTCGTGCGTGTTCGGTTTGAGGCCAGAGATTCAAAGGGGCAAATTGAACTCGCTATCGGGGGGACGGCGCGTTTTGCGTGCGGGGCTCGCGTTCCCAATTTGTTCGGGGAAAATTCGTTTGTGCGACCATCAGTTCACGATAGGAGCCTTGAAGGGTTCTCTTTTCTTTTTTTTTTTTGCTGTTCTTTTATTCGACTTCTGGACGACCTTGTGTCTCTTCGACTTTTTTTTTACATATTTCGACTATTGTAATTTTATTATTCTGACTACCCTGGATTTTCTATATTTTGTCACGCGGAGTTCCTTTCTTTCCTGCCTCTTAACTTTGTTTCAAAATCCGCGAGAGAGTCCGTTAGGCTAAGCTCTCGCGTAACGGTCAATCGCAAGGGCGGTTCGACCTTCGGTCTTCGCGACGCGACACTCTCACGTCGCGGTCGCGCGATATTACGCGGGATCTCGGTGATCCTTTGGCGTGCGATTGGACGTATGAAGACGGGTGTAAATTATTCTTGCATTGGAACGCCTGTATTAACAAGAATATCGGAATTTGTTAATTATTCTTATTATTAACGAAACGTCGGAACAAGAATCAACGCTCTCGAGACAGTACGGGGCCGCAAGAATTATTGTAACGGTCATCAGTGGGAGGCGGACTAGTTGTCGCTTCACGACACCGCTCCCGAGATCATTTGAGTAGCCGAATAAAAGAAACTTGTTAATTGTGTCCCGAGATTGATTCTGTTCTTCCGCTCGCGAGAGCGACTCGAACCACTCCCCTCTACCATCTTCCCGGGCTGGAGCTAGTCGAGCGCCAGATCGAGGAAATTGCCGGATCATCGAAATAAATCTGTCGCGAGAATTCCGGGTTCTCGCGGCTGGCGCCCTTATGATACGACACTCGTTGCAATTTTTGTAATCGTAGCGAGCAGTTGGGGGAAATCGGTTACAATGCATACCCATCGAGATGATCGTTAGGCTTCCCCTAACAATCATCTTAAGGGGGGAGGTGTTACGTCCTGACGTAACTCTCTTCATTTTTCATTAATAACAGTTTTTCGCAACTCATTTTTCTGCTTATTTTCTTACTATATGCAAACCTTTCTCCTTCCAAAACAATTCATGCATCTCACGGAAAATCCAAATATCACTCATCCTCATAAAAATCACGAGAAGAAATGATTTCTCTCATCAATCGTTGAACGATACTTCAGGAATGATTTTCCATTGGGAAAAATATGTCCAGGAAGGTTAAAATAATCAGCATGTGAAGCTAAAAACAGGGTAAAAGATAGATTATAAAATTATCTACCACACGAGATAGATGCGGACAGAGGTCTCAATCTCCCTCGACACACGCACTACCCTCGGTGAAACAGCGAACTCCGCTGCCGACGTCGGTACAATCGACCACTGCATCGACTCAAGGAGTATAGATCTAAGCTTTTACCCTGCGGCCAGACCATTAAAGTTTTTCTAACTGAAGGTCAAAAAGGGCCTCCAACGTAAAAAGGGGAACCTACATTACCTTATGTATGGAAATTAACCCCGACTACCGAAATAGTTTCAGTATTTCGACACCGAACAGCATTGCATAATATTTCTGAATATACGAGTCACGCGATTGAGAGTCAGAACATCCCCCACATCATCCAACCACTCATCATTATAATGACATAATTTTCTTTAATCATGATCCTAAAAGAAATACGGTTTCATACTCCCACACGCTTTCTAACTTAACGCTAATTTAATAAATACGACCATTTTAAAAATCTTCGCAATTAAATTATAAATTACGGTATCAAATTAATCAAAGATGGTAAAATTGTCCAGAATTACAGGAAGAATAATCGATGCAAGTTATTGGCAAACGCTACTAATGCCTTGAAAATATTAATAAATTCAAAACAGCAAAATTATTTTTGAACTTAGAAGTGCTATTCGATACTACTTAAGAGTAAAATATCATTTATGGCAAGAAATCAAATACGATCATACAAAGGCTGATTAGTCGAATCACGCAAAGACACGAAAAATAGTCGAGACGAATAAACGTCTGTGATTTCGTGAAACACGTGCAGTCACCATAATGTTTGATAACACAATATGTAACGGTGAAGGAAAGGGCAAAGATGGTCAAAATTTGAGAAATAACAAACGAATGAAACAGAAAATTTACATTACTAAAGCTAAACAATTCAAGGAAGAGAGTCGTAAATCATTTCCGAACCGCCGAACCGAGTTGCGGTAGCGCGGGATGCAACACAAGTATGCCTCGACGATGAGTCACGAAGGCAAGGCGGCTCAACCACCGAGCGCGGAGACGCAATTCCGTCGAGAAAAGTCACATACCGCGCGCAGAAGAAATGCCTCCCTACGATCGGGAGAATGAAATAATGATATTTTAATGTAACTATTATCCTTCCGATAATGTTCACCGTATAAATTGGTATTAGGAGTAAAAATGTACTCCTGGAATTTCGTTTTCTCGGCTCATTGTGCACAAATTTATAAATCAGTCAATATATCAAATTAATCAGGAATAATTCTTTATTCTTATGTCGCAATTATTTTTCCAAATTTTATGGAAAAAAATCGTAACGTGCGCAACTACAAAGTACATGTAGCAGGAAAACGTACGTCGCATACAGTTGACTCGGTTCTTCCCCCCCCCCCCCCCCCCCACCCCCCATTTATAGTATAAAAATAAACATCGCAGGTTATATCAAAATGTTCAGGAACAGTCCACCTTTAACATGGAATTGTTAATTTATCGATATTATTTAACATTCGACCAGAATTCACTTTCAAAGACAGAAAATAAGACGGAATCGGCAAACTGTAAGGATAATAAAAGGGGCCCGGGCAAGGAACGAGTTGCTTAAGCTAAGCTGCATAGCGTCAAGGTTAGTTCACGACGATAGGGGAAGGTCTAGCAGGTACACCGAAAGAGGGGAGTCATACAGCTCGCCCGGGCAACGGAACAGTAGTTCCGGAATGACCATATAAGGGAATAAGACGATCGTACGACGTTGTTACCGGGCACGCGCAATAGTTGCTGCACGCCTCTTAGGGGGGCAACGCCCAAAGATATCGGGCCGGTTATGCTACCGATACTTCGGATATTTAGGAAAATGCTGATATTTTATAATGAAATAATTTGTACAAGAGCCGAGAAATATTTTTTACCCTTCAGGTATATAATAATTTGACACCCAAACAATGACAATGCTACGAAATTATTAATAATAAAATATACATATCTCTCGACTCTTACCACCGTCCTCGGAATACGAAGACATACCGGAGAATTTTACAAACAGCAACTATCAGTCGATTTTTCTCTCTCTCTCTTATGTTAAACATATCAAATCTTAATTATTTTTAGTAATTTGTTTACGAATTATTAATATTAAAATTACAAATAACTCAGGCAAATAATTAGACATAAGAAAGAAAAGGGAATTCAATAGAAACGGGATAAATTTACAATTATCTCGCAATACGAATATTCCAGAAATCCTGGAATCTCGAGCAAGCCGAGAGGAGAATAGCGAAGGGGCAACGTTACTCATCAGGGGAGCAGAATGCCCGGGATACGTGAGGGAGGGTTCTTCCCCCTCTGATTACCATTTTTCTAGTATATAGGAGCCCGCGAAAAGAGGGCACGAGAGTACCAGGACAGAGTAACTACCGTCAGGATTAGAGATCAGGAGTAGAGTTAGGAAGTCAACGGAAACGCGCAACTGGCGCATCCGATCGGTAGGCTGGTGCTCCGGCTGGGCGGCAAGAAGGATAGAGTCAGAGACCGCGCACTCTGTTTACCACCATTAGAAAGAGACATCACGGGTATTTTTCGGACAACGAATAGAATTGTACCGTTCTCCTATTGGAGAAGTTTGTTTATAATATTTTCCATCACCAAAAATTGTACTCATTTTCACTGTGACCAGAGTTTTCTTGGTCCAGTCCAGTTCACCAAATTGTCACTCTTAATTCATCCGTTGTAACGAAGTTAGCTTCGCTTCACCGTCAAAATCCTTTCTTACTTCATTGTTGAAAGAGATTTCTGTACGAATAACGGTCTTGGAATCAATTGTACTTTCCAAAACTCGCATTCTCTTGCATTCTTTTTGAATCTGCCTGAGATATTTTTCTTTGAATAAAATTTGCATATTACGAGAATCCCCCGCACAAAGTCGTGTTTCACCGATTTCATCGCAACAATCAACACCTCAACGAACAACGTAAGTACAATTTTAATTCAACTTCTTCAATATTTCTATAATTAGAAGTGTGTATAATATACTGTGTCACTCTACCTCCCCGATAATTCGCCTAGCCGTCGCCAGACATCATCTACATTACTCACAGAACAACATTCAGGTTACCAGATCGTTTGTACCGCGTTGAAATATTTCGACATAATTAAAATCACCTATGATCCGCATTCTATTTACGCGACAGATAAGATATTTCGTAATACCTCTCAGACAAGTCAACGAATAGCATTCTAAGCCCTATCCTTAGTAAATTTCCTCACGGTAAGACTAGAAAGTGGGCAGTTGCGCCGATAATTGATGCCAGGAGTGGCAGAGGAGGGAGAGATCTCTCTTGACCAGCGCGTACTCAATCGTACTCGACGCAACCACGCGTTAAAAATTAGGGTGAAAAGAGAAACATTCACATTTTTGACGTAACAAGCTATTATCATCATCTATGTACACAATTTCACTGCGATGCGCATTATAATTTCGCAGCAACACACAAGCCGTGCCGGGTGCTGTAAACCCGCGAGGAAGCTTCCACCGTGAGTTGCAGCTTTTATAAAAATTGTTCATTAATATTTTAAGGGTCTTATAGGACCCGCATAAATTGTCGAAGCGGATGGCTATTATGCACGCCGACACTACGTGCAACACTTCGCACACAAAACCCTCTGGCATTTAGGTGGTGGGGTATCGGAGATACATTATTTGGAATTTAAAAAAAAAAACACGTATACACACAACACAATTCACGCGATGCCGATGCAGTTCTATTAAATATATTAACTATTTAAACCGTACACTAGCGATGAACTTATTATTATATTTTTTCCCGTAAGCCGTGTGTTACGTTTGGAGGCTGATGAAAGACTAATGATGCGTTTCATATATTTGCGAAAATACAGGAGGGGATATAGAGAGCATAGCAACCATCTTCACTGTAATTAATATTGGTACATTCCCAGACAGCCGCTCAGGGTCACCTCACGCATTGATTCCCGAAAATGCAGTGTCAGCGCATTCCCAGGTGCGCTCGTGCCTGCAACTACACTTCGTGTAGCGAAAAGAGATGTTCTTTATAAAGAGGAATTATAGAATTAAATATCGTGATTTTCTCGACCTAATGAATGCTAGCATATTAGGGTGTGGCACCTTTATTTGGGGGGGCCTAATTCAAGAACGGTAATTGCTACGCGATTTTAGACCACGGTAGTACCATCCTTGTAACCCCAGCCTCCCTCTCCCGAGAGGGCCAATCACTGTACCGATTGGTAATTCGCGGTTTTTCGCGAGGTACAGTCATTGGCATAGCGTATTAGCAAATTAGGGTGTGGCACTTTATTCGGGGACCGCTAACTCGTGAACGAGGGGTGCTAGCCGAATTCTGATCACGGAGGTACCACCCCTATGATCCCCTCTTTCGTCTCCCGAGAGGGCCAATCACTGTACCGATCGGTAATTCGCGGTTTTCGCGAGGTACAGTCATTGGCATAGCGTATTAAATGTATTAAGAGCGACTCTTTATTTAGGGGGATCGTCATTGGTTGATCCTCATCGAGAGCAATACCAGAGGATTCAAATAGCTCAGGGTCGCTTAGCGGATTGATTCCTCAAAATGTGGTGTCAGCACATTCCCAGGTGCGGTAGATGCGAATGTGATTTTCTCACAAATAAAAAATGTACGCTCATCAGGCAGTAGCGCTTCGCTTATCGGACGATTTGGAAGTAACAAGCTACTGTCGATCGAAAAAATGTCAGACCATACCATACGTAAATGTATTATAGATTTACTGAAATTAACAAAATTGCGTAGTGCGATACTTCAACGTCGGTGCAATGAACAGTGGTATAGAGATTTGCGCGATTTATCGGGAAATGGTCTTGTAAGGCGTTTGAAATTCGTTGTATGGTGGTCGCCAGTACGAGTCCTCGCAAAAGCTTACAAGAGAGGGATGTTTAATGGGCATGAGGTGTTAACATGTGTTTTCAATGAATTACGACGACGGTGTGTCGAAGATTTACCATGCTTCCGTGGTATAGCCGAAGAAATCAGAGGTAAGTTTAAAATTGTACAGTATCATATTCTTAATGCACCCCTAAAAAAAACGGTATCATCTCGGAAATTGCGTGTACTTCAGTGTGTATAGGCAATGGGGATGCGAGGTTTATTCTGTTGACTTGCTTTCTAAACGCTTAAGGAAAAATTTCGTGAATAGGGCGGGGCCTTAGTGTATTAACGTATGTAGTGTTGCATGTGACCCCGAGGTGCCCTAATTTGAGAATGGGAAGTGCTAGACGAACGTCGATAGCGCGGGCTCCATCGCCAAATTTTATCCTTTCACGTCGCGAAAGTGCCAATCACTGTGTCATCTGACGATTCGCGGTTTTCGCGGGATACAGTCATTGGCCTCCTATCAATAAACTATTAATTAGTATCTGACTTGTAGCGTATCACGAACTATTGGACGCGTCTCCTCATGAAGAGGAAGAGCTTATTGAAGCGGCCGATAATACAGAGCGCCAATACCAGCAGGGGCATGAGGCCCCTCTTATAGAGGCAGCAACCGATAATACAGAGCATCAACATCACCAACGGTGTGAGGCTCCCCTTATAGAAGCAACAGTTGCAGCCGATAATGGAGAGAATATGCGTCAAGACGAGCCTACTGAATATTCACTCGTAAATTTCCCGCGTGATATTCCCTTTGTGCGTGAGTATAAAATTGAAACAGTATGAGAATTAAAGGAAAGCGTGTAAGTGGCTAATTATATTCAAAATTTGCAGCAGCATTTCGGCTTCGTCTAACGAGACCTCTAGAAGGTGAGGATGACGGAGCGTCTGAATTACATACACCCGAGGGCCCTATGGAGAGCGAAGAAGAAGAAGAAGTCCAGCATTCGCAGCGTTCAGAGGCTGATGATGATGATGATGAAAAAAACTGTATATACCATGAAAATCAGTTGTGGGCGTGCCGTCGTTGTAACCCTGGCTTAACGAGGACTGAGTGTGTAGGAGAAGGAGAGGAAGAAGTCGTACCACCCTCTGAACTACCCACACCGTGGGGGAGGGGCGAGGAAGAAGAAGCGTCATTACTACGCACTGAGGTACAGCAGAATGAGGGCGAAGAAAACCAACTATTGGAGAATACGATAGCAGAGTGCGAAATACCGCAAACTCTAGAGCCTCGAGATCACAGCTGGTTTCACGATCTGATGTCTGATAATAACGATACAGGTAAATATACTTTAATTTAGATTTCGAAAATATAGTAAGTTGAATTATTTTGTAACAGAGCGATTGGTAGCAGCTTTAATTGATGATGAAGATACTTAAATTGCTTCAGCAGGTACTAGCAATATTTCAGCGAATTTCCGAAACAATAAATGTTTGTCATTAATTCATAATACCTTTTTACAGAAATACAGACTGGCGCCGGCAGAGTACCAGAGAGTGCAGAGCATCAGACGCTATTTTAAGCGATTTAAATTTCGAGGTCAGGAGACTACGTTGCGAATACTCAGGCCTCCCCTAGAAACAAATATCATAGAGTAGCTCGAGGGAGCGTTCTGTGACGTATTAACGTATATGACTAATTCCTGTGAGGGTGGCGACTATGCCGGCATTTCGTTTACAGCCGACAATTTATCTCAGGGCCCCGTATGGCTTTCTTTTAGGCCCGTTCGCGACTTTACGTTTGAAGATATTTGGCAATTGATATTCAGTGTTGCTCAAAGTGCGGCGTCAATAGCTATAAATGACTCGTGTAATATAAAAATGTCTGTTGTCAAGGGTATCGAGGGTACAGGTAGAAAGGCTGTCACGCACGAGGCCGTCGCAAAAAAATCCATTCTGACAATACGAAACGATGATAACCTATGCTTACCGCGCTCACTCGTAGCAGCTCGAGTTCATGCCGAACGGGGCGAAATTCGAACAGGGGCTCTGCATGCAAATTGGCAAAGAATTAGACAGATTAATGGGTCGCTGCAAAAAGAGCAGGCATTACAGCTCACAAGAGCTGCAGATGTTTGCATACCTAGAAACGGTTGTCGTCTCAGCGAAGTTGCACAGTATCAAGATCATTTAGCATTAGAGGGCATAGCGATTGTGGTTTTTGAATTTTTGGGCTTAGGCCGTCGTAAGAAAGAAGCTATATTCAATGGTACACAAAAAGTTCTGAATATATTCGGTTCGATTCAGCATACTCTATATATTGTGTATTACGAACGTTCGCATCATTACGAGCCAATTTTAAATCTTAGAGGGGCTGTCGGCTGCTCGGGTTTTTGTCATCTGTGTAACAGGCTACATCGTCAATTAGATCACAGATGTCTGAAAAAGAAATGTCCGCGGTGCTGGAAACAGCCACCATGCGATCCCAGTGCAAATGAGTTAATAAAATGCGTAGGGTGCAATCGTGAATTTTTTGGGGAAGAATGTGCACGTCATCACAGCACAACCGTAGTAAAGTACACGCGAAATAAAAAAAAAAGGCGCTACGCTTTGCGAGGCACTTAAGCGATGCAGATTATGTTTCAGAACGATACATCCTTTGGTGAAAAAAAAGAAACATGTATGCGGTTATAGTTTTTGCACGATATGTAAATCCGATCAGCTACACAATCATTTATGTTACATGTCGACCGTTCGACGAAAGGCATTTAAAAACAATATTTACATGTTTTATGACTTTGAATCGCAGCAGTGTACACCGTTGCAAGGCGATCCTACTGCATTCGCGCACGAGCCGAACCTCTGTGTGGCTCAACGTGTCTGCACATTCTGCTGTGATAACGTTTCTATAGACGACCCCTGCTAATATTGCGGGACACACGAATTTGTATTTAGACACAGTCCCGTATGTCAGCTTGTGGAATTAGCTATGCAGGACAACAGAGATTTTTCACGCACAATTTTAATTGCTCATAATGCAGGCGGGTTTGACGCACAGTTCATTTTGCGCTATTTAGTCGACGAAAAAAAGACGCAGATGCCCGAATTGATAATGAACGGGACGAAAATTATTACCATGCGAATCGGCAAGCTCGTATTTCTCGATAGCTTAAATTACTTTCACATGCCTCTAAGTGCGTTACCAAAAGCCTTTGGCTTAACGGACTCTATTGCTAAAGGGGCTTTTCCCCACTTGTTTAATAGGCCTGAAAATCAAAATTTTGTGGGAAAATTGCCGCCCATAGAATATTTTTCTCCGGAAACGATGAACGCTGCTGCTCGCGAAAAATTATTAGGATGGTATAAAGAATTGAGTGATGCCAACTATGTATTCGATTTTGCAAAAGAGATAGTGTCCTATTGTAACACCGATGTCACAATATTGAGAAGAGCTTATATCGCTTTTAGGCGTTTGTTCATTACAAGCGGAAATGTTTGTCCGTTCGACGAAAGCACTACGATAGCATCAGCTTGTTTTCGCGTTTTTCGGAAAAACTTTCTGAAAAATGATACGATAGCCGTCATACCCACCGGGGGCCACAGATGGGCTCATAATCAGTCAAAAAAAGCGATCGCATGGCTCGTATGGATGGAGCGTTCTCTCGGATGTTTAATAACTCACGCAGGTCGAACGCGTAAAAATAAAATATTTCAAAACCTACTGGTAGACGGGTACTACGAAACCCAGGACGCGGAGCATGTATTGCAGTTTCACGGTTGCTATTGGCATGGATGCCCTCACTGTTTCGCAATAAACAGAGAAAGCAAACAGAGCGCCGGGGTATCAATGAATGAGCGTTTCGAGAGGACAATTGCTATGAGTAATAGAATCCGTGCGGGTGGGTACGTCCTAACCGAGATTTGGGAATGCGAGTACGACCGTATGTTAGAAGCAAATGGCGAAATGAGGGAATTTGTACGAAATCACCCGTTAGTTATGTTAGAACCTCTCAATCCACGGGACGCATTCTTCGGAGGGCGTACGGAAAACATGGTTACACTCTACGATGTAAACGATACAGAGCAGATACGCTATGTGGATGTCTGCTCCTTGTATCCTTACATCTGTAAATTTGGCAAGTATCCCGTTGGTCATCCCACAGTATATGTAGGTGACGAGTGTAAGGCTTTGACAGGTTCTGATAACGCAGACCTGTCAAAAGTCGAAGGGCTTGTAAAATGTACCGTATTACCGCCGCGGGATTTGTATCATCCTGTCCTACCTGTGCGCATGCATCATCGTTTGTTGTTCGCTCTGTGCCGAAGCTGTTGCGAGAGTATGAGCCAAGAAGAGTGTGTGCACGAAAATCCGGAAGAACGCACGTTCGATGGAATATGGGTGGTAGACGAACTGCGAAAAGCTGTCTCGTGTGGGTATAAAGTGATGAGTGTTGATGAAATATGGCAATATCAAATCACGCAGTTTCAGCGTGAAACAAACGAGGGTGGCCACTTTGCTACCTATATAAATACATTTCTGAAAATCAAACAAGAAGCCAGTGGATGGCCCGATAACTGTTCCCAAGACAGCGTGGCTCAAGATCAATATATTGCTGCTTTTGAACAGTCTGAAGGCATTAAGCTGGACCACAATGCGATAGACAAAAACCCCGGATTACGGTCCGGTGGCTAAGCTATGTCTCAATTCATTCTGGGGTAAATTCGGCCAGCGCAAAAATTTGTCACAAACGGCGATAGTGTCCACCCGTAAGGAGCTTATGGAATTACTGGATAGCCCCGAGTACGACGTCACAGGAATTCTACCTGTTAATCATAACATTTTATACGTTAGTTATACGAAAATTACCGATGCTGTACAGCCGACAGGCATTGCTAACGCTGTAATAGCTGCTTATACCACAGCTCAAGCTCGTTTGAAACTTTATAGTTACCTTGAGCGCTTGGATCGCCGTGCCCTCTACTGCGATACGGACTCGGTAATTTACGTGACAGATAAAAACAGACCAAACGAATACGAACCGCCGATAGGTCAACTTCTAGGAGAACTAACGGATGTGCTGGGTACGGGTCATTATATTAAATCTTTCGTTTCCGGAGGACCTAAATTTTATTCGTTCATAGTTTGCGCTCCCGATGGAACTGAAAGCGAAGTCTGTAAAGTAAAAGGGATCACGCTTAATTTTAAAAACAATGCATTAATTAATTTTAACTCAATCCGATCATTCATTATGGGTGAACGCGAAGAACCGATCGTATTGAGTTCCAGCTCTATTCGTCGTACGCCGTTTCATCAAGTTGTAACGCGCTCCGAAACAAAATCGTGCAAACCATCGAGTGTCAAGCGAAGACAAGATGGCCAGTATGGTTGTCTACCTTATGGTTATAAAAGTTGAAATATTTTAGAATTACACTGGATGTTATTGTTATAAATAAACGATCTATAATTTAGGAAAATGCTCCAAGACCTCTTTATTAGTTGAAAGCGTAGTAGTTGAGCGTAGTAGAAAGTCTGATCACTCACTCAGATGGATACGAGGTGGAAACATCCCTGGACCGCTATGATCTGCGGTCCTACAGGGTGCGGTAAGACGTTTTTTGTGAAGAAGTTTTTGAAGTTCGTTACACGTATGAACAGTGTGCCCTTTGAGAGAATTATTTTCTATTATTCTGAATGGCAATCAGCTTACACGGAATATGGTAAATCAATAGAATTTCACGAGGGCCTGCCTCAGCCCGCAGATTACGCTAATGATCCCCGTGCTAAACTCGTAATTATTGATGATTTGATGCGCGAGGCCTCGAATAACGCAGTCGTTGATCTATTCACGAAAGGTAGTCATCATAAGAATTTAAGTGTTATTTTTATAATGCAAAACTTATTTCATCAGGGTCACGGTCAGCGAGATATTTCTCTGAATGCCAATTACATAGTTGTTTTCAAGAACCCTCGTGATCGCGCTCAGATACAACATTTAGCACGTCAGATATATCCCGAAAACCCTCGATTTTTACAAGAGGCCTATCACAATGCTACCTCCGCTCCGCATGGCTATCTTCTACTTGACTTGAAACAATCGACACCCGATAACTGCAGGTTTCGCACATGTATTTTCTCCGATGACCCGCATCATTTCGTGTATGTGCCTCGTAAACAGATAAAAAGCAGTCGCACACAAGACGAACTTCCAGTATTGCGCTTGTAATGGACAATAACGGGTCATCAGGCAGGCAACTGAGCATTGTACAAAATAAACTGTCCGCGTCTCGAAGCGCTTGTGAGTGTGCACTTAAGGTTCTGCGTGGTAGCGTTCCATCTCGCACTCATTCGGCCAAAAAGTTAGAGGTCTTCACTGCACTATCAAAAGCCTGTCAGTTCTACGCCTGTGATGGCACGAAACGGATCACCTCTCTGTAGGAAGCACATTGCGATATTGCAGGTTCTTCAGCATCTCAACAAAGAGCAGCGTGAGGCTGTTTTGCGTAATGCAGACTCATCCACAATACGGTGTATTTGTGAGTGTGCACTAAACATACTTCGTGGCAATGTACCACTGAAGCCCGAGCAGAAGAAAAAATTACGACGACACGCGCATGTTCTTCGCCTCTTAGCAGCAAAGAAAGGTTGCTGGAAAAGCAAGAAGAGGTACGTTGTCCAGAGCGGTGGTTTTTTACCGCTCTTGCTAGCTCCTATACTGGGCACTGTTCTGTCAAGTCTGATAGGTAAATAATGGAGCATGCCCGAAAAATGGTGCTAGTGCCTGAAGAAAATTTGCCGCAGCTGAGTGCCCAGAATCAGAGGCAAATAATTTTTAATGAACCTACGGCATCACCAGAGTTACGAGCTATTGGTGCTACCTTTAGTAGACTGGATACGGAAATGAATGATATTTTGACGTGCAACACCTACAAGGATGACAGGGAGAAGTGGTCAGCATATTTGGCGGTGTTGCAGCGCTATCTTCATTTTGCTGACAGCGAGGGGGCTCAGCAATACATGAATATGGCCGTAAGAAAAGAGATACCTGTGCAGAACTATGAAAAGAAAAAGAAATCAGTGCACATGCATGATTCTGTCATAATGGAAAGTATACCGGCGAAATATCGCACTAAAGCAAAGCTTTTATTGCGGCGACTGCACGACGTGCCTGAGCCAAATTTCGCATGGGATTCTGCAGGTGTAGTTTCCATTAGCGGAAAACCAATCAAAGACTCGAATATTGTTGATCTTGTGAACGATGCGATGCGAGCGAGAAAAGCTCCTAAGCCTGTGGGTCGAAAAGCGTTTGCTCGCTTTTTGAGAGAGATACAGGCACCTCGAGAGTTTGTGGGTAATGAGGAACTCTGGGCTGAATCCCGAGCCAATTCAACACTGCAACCCCGCGATAGTGATGCCAACAGAGACACCTGTGACGACGATGGTGATGACGAAGAGGAGAAGGAAGAAGAAGCTGGCATCAGCGATATAGAGCCTGATTTTTCCAGTGACCCCTATCAATCGGGCCGCAGTGGTGGGAGTGATAGCATCGGTAGACCTAGTCCACTTCGTAAATCAAAACGTCATTTACAGAGTGGAGGATCTGGATATAAAATTAAGCGTGTAACTTGGTCAAATCTCAAATTATAATCATGAAAATATTAGAAAAGGTGTACTTTGATTCGTCCCGTCCCGCATCTTTTTCGGGTGATACTAATCTATAGCGCCTGGCTCGTAAGAAAAAAATTAATGATAAAAAAGCGTTACGGTGGTTGGAGACTCAGCAAGCGTTTACCAGACATAATCCTGTAAGACGGCGCTTTCCACGACGTTTCTACAACGTATGAAATATTGACGATGTTTGGGAGGCTGATCTCGTCGACCTTCGTTCGCTTAAGGATTACAATGATGGTTTCGTCTATTTTCTCGTAGTCATAGATGTTCTCAGCAAATACGCTTGGGTTGAACCTCTGCGCGATAAGACTGCTTCGTCAGTGGCTAAAGCATTTACACGCATTTTATCACAGAGCAAAGGAAGGTCGCCGATTTGTCTTCAATCGGATAAAGGTAAAGAATTTATTGGCACTGCTTTTCAAACTTTACTGCAGAAAAAGGATATTACATTTCGGACAGCTCGAAATCCTGATATAAAGGCCTCTATTGCAGAAAGATTCAATAGAACATTGAAGGAGAGGATGTGGCGTTTTTTTACGTATTCCAGGCAGAAGCGATATATCGATGTTCTGCAAAATATTGTTTCAGCATATAATCACGCACAACATAGCAGTATAAAAATGGCTCCTACAGATGTAACGTTCGTTACAGCCGCTAGGGCGCGATCTAATCTGCTGAAACGCTATAGTAAAAAACCTGAGCGACAAAAATCTCCTAAATATGGAATAGGGGATATTGTACGTATTAGTAGTGCAAAAGCAGCCTTCGCAAAAGGTTACGAAAGCGGCTGGAGTAGAGAAGTCTTCAAAATACATCGTATATCTGATAGTTGTTGGCCCACAGTGTATATATTACGCGACCTTCAAAACGAGGATATCGACGGTATCTTTTACGAGGCTGAATTATCGCGAGTGCAGGAGTCTATTCAAACAAATAAATAAGAGCAAGACAAAAAAAAATCATTAGAATGAAAGACGAATTTTATATTGTACTGCCTAGCAATAGTAGCATGGCGTATTACCCCGATAACACAACAACGCTCTACACTACTCGCTTGCCGCAGTACGTGACTTTGCCTGGCAATTGGGCTGTTTCGTTAGCTGAAATTCATATGCCTATGACCATTTTACATGTCCCCCCTGAGGGAGAACGGAACTTTATCAGTATAGTCACGAATGCTGTGACGCCTACTTCCGGCGCGGACACAGATTTTAAAGAAGACCGTAATTGTGTACCGTCGGGAATCTATCAAAATATAGATTCGTTACTTGAAGCTATAAACGAAATTTCGTGTGTCAACGGGCACTTAAGATTTCGTTGTGGTAGTAACGGTTACGTTATGGCAGAGACTATTTGTCGTGAGTGCACGGGTTTAGAACACGCCTTCTTTTTTTCCCCTGAGTTAAATAAAATTTTAGGTTACACACATAGTCAGGCTGTTGTAGTCCAAAGCGGTACTAAGTACGCTGCTCAAAGACCAGCAAGTCTCACGAATGGCGTGCCAAATATGTTTTTCGTTTATACCGATATCTGTGAGCCGTATATAACAGGCGATGTCCATACGCCTCTGCTCCGAGTCGTACCATCAGCAGCCTCTGACAATTCTAATTTCGGGTCCATGAAAATTAGAAGTTTTTCGCCACAGCGCTATGTGCCTCTATTACGCACTAATTTTCAAACTATAACTATTGATATAAGGGACGAATTCGGTGAACCTATACCATTTGAGTACGGGACTTTGACGGTGACGCTGCACTTCAAACGTACAGATTAATAGAAATGGATATCTACAGTGATTACTTTGACGCCCAGACAGGAGGCGGTGCGCGGACAGGTCACGGAGGCATTAGCAATGTATACGTTGGAGCACCAAATCAACGCGGACACGGTATCGGCAGTTTTCTTGGTGGCCTCTTCAGACGAATTATACCTCTCTTAAAACAGGGGGCACGAACTGTCGGTAAAGAGGCACTACGTGCAGGCGCTAATGTAGCTAGAGATGTATTGGGTTCCGGTTTGCACCCACGAGAAGCTTTTAAAACGCGCCTGCGCGAGTCAGGTCAAAATCTAAAACGAAAGGCAGAGGAAAAAATTGATACTCTTATGAAAGGTTCAGGGTATAAAGGGGCTAAACTTAACAGTTTGATGCATTCTATTGACGGACGCTCGTCTCGTCGCATCGCCTCGAAAAAACGAAAGAAGTCGGCAGTGAGGAGAAAACGCTCGAGAAAAGCGAATAAGAATAAGAAGAAGCCTGTGAAACGGAAATTAGGGGCCTGTCAAGAAAAAAAAGAGGAAGAAGGTGAGGTCCGTGTCTGATATTTTTGCCTAGAAAAAAATGGCTTTCCTGCATGCTCACTCGTGCGAATGCATGAAGTCGGAACTTGAACTAATTACGCTACCTCCGACTCAAACGACGATTGAGGGAACGCAATGGGTATACTATAAACCCATTTCATCACTGACCGATGATTCACCTATAGAGTTTGTGGTGCCTGGTCACGGGGATGAGTACATTGACCTAGCCCATACCATGCTGAGTTTGCGTGTTGAAATTCCAAAGACATCCACAAAAGATGAACAGGTTAAAGTAGGTCCTATCAATAACCTACTGCACTCAATGTTCAATCAGGTAGATGTATACCTGAATCAGAAACTTGTATCACCTCCTAACAACGCTTATGCGTATAGGGCTTATATTGAAACACTTTTGAATTATGGTCAAGGCGCAAAGGCCTCTCATCTTACGAGTGTTCTATGGTACTCAGACACGGTTGGTAAAATGGACGATTTAAATGATGGCAACGCAGGCTTTAAAGCCCGTAGTACTTTTCTGAGCGATGGGCAAACAGTCGATCTCCTTGGGCATCTTCATTGTGATATTTTTAATCAGGACAGGTTCTTGCTAAATGGTGTTGAAATGCGCTTGCGCCTCGTGCGTACCAGCGATGCGTTTTGCCTCATGATCACCTCGAAAAATAGCAAAATCCGTATTGCGGAAACATCGCTTCTTGTGCGCCGTACTAGGATAGCTCCTGGAATACTGTTGGCTCACGCAAGAGCTTTGTCTAAATCTACAGACAAATATCCCTTAACGCGGGTAGAGGTTAAAGCCATATCAATGCATGCTGGTGTGCATGGAGACACTCTGGATAATGTTATACTTGGTCAGCTGCCCAAGCGCATAATTATTGGCTTCGTGAATAATAAAGCCTTCAACGGCGACCGCACACTAAACCCTTTTAATTTTCAAAATCATGACATCAACTATCTCTCTTTATACGTTGATGGTATTCAAATACCCTCGAAAGCTCTACAACCGGACTTTACAGCTACCTCTTTATATGTAGATGCTTATCATACGCTGTTCTCAGGTACGGGCATTCATTTCCTCAATCAGGGCAACTGTATATCACGTTCATCTTATCCCTGGGGATACTGCCTTTTCGCTTTTGACCTTACACCCGACCTTTCCGCAAACAGTAACAGTCATTGGAATTTGGTGAAGTACGGTAGCGTTAGAATAGAAGTACGATTCAAGGAGTTTCTAACCGCAACAGTTAACTGCATCGTATATGCTGAATATGATAATGTATTGGAAATCGACTCATCCCGCCAAGTTATTGTAGACTTCAGCGGCTAGTTTATGCTCACTGCTTCTTCAGTTAACATCGAGAGCTCGCTGCGACAAGATCCGTGTAACTCCGTGAATATTGTAATTGATATACAGGGCTCAAAAGACGAGTTTAATAAGTTTGTGCCTAAAGAAGTTGCCATTGTCTCGGTGACAAGTGATTACGTCGGGTGGTGGGTTATAAAATCACCCTGCTCGTTTATGAATCTGCCTACTGATATAAAACGGCAAAACGTATGGCTCAAATGTAATTGTCACGGCCTGGCATGATCCGAAGGTGACACGTCTCTAGAAACTATCGAGAATACTCTGAAGAAAATAGCTGAACAAGCTGATAGAATATTTACCAGAGGCGCTATAAAAGCATCGTACTTGACCAAACTTACAAACTGTTTTATTGTAAACTTGGAGAAAGAAGATAACGAGGATCCCTCCTCATTCCGTGAACTTGATGATGGTCGTGGTCGTCCTCGTTGCATGTATCATAGCTTGCTGCATAGAAGACCCCTGTACACATGCGCCCTGGACTACGCTATAAGGATCAAAGAATGGCTCCGTCATGGTGATCGCTTTGCCCGATTAGGGGAATATAGGACTACGCGCTCCATAGCTCTGTCGGAGGATGAAGATCGCGACGAAACAGATCGATAACAATTATGAATAGTCTTCAAATTCTTAATTGTCTTCGTGGCATAGAAAATCATACAACTGGAGTGTACCCTGCAGATCGCATCCCAAAGCTGCTGACGAAACCGGCAGCTATTGTCGTTAATACAGATGGACACAAACGCCCCGGGACTCATTGGGTCGCCATGTACATCGATCGAAGTGGACGCGGATGGTTCTTCGATAGCTACGGACTCCCACCAATCATACCAAACCATCTCATACGCCTCCGGGGAAACTGTCGACTCTTCTAATATAACACAACCCAACTTCAAGGAGCTAGTTCACAATGCTGCGGTCATTATTGTGTTATGTTTCTTCATTATATGTGTACTGGACTCGGCCTTCATAAGTTTAAAAGCTTATTTTCAAATAATCTGCAGCGAAACGATAAAATAGTTTACGACTATTACAAGGCATATATTAATAAAAAACATAAATTAATAGTTCTTGGCGATAATAACACTGATGCTACCGTAGGGGGCGGCTATAATAAGAAAAATTGTGGTTTTTGTAATAGATATTTACACTGTATACAGAGTTGTTGTTCTCGTGAACGTTGTCTGTAAAATATCATAATTTGATTTAATAAAAATAACATATAAAAAGAACACAATGCATTCCTTGTCTTAATCAGTCTTCCTTGCAAATACTGTTGAGGTTAGCATGAGTCACAGGGTCAGCAACACGCATAAGCGTGCTGTAATTCTATACGTATCACCTTGAATGTCATGCGCATCTCTATCAATCATAGCCGCCATTTTCTTCAAAAAGGCGAATTCAGCAGATATTATACAGGGTGATTCAGGAAGTTTTCGACACCTTTTGCCAAATAGTAGTTTATCGTGTCCTGAGCAAAGTTACTTAACCGTTTGTCGAAATTCGCAATATTTATTTAATTATAAGCATTGTAAATTTGAATAATTCGACCAATCAGGAGTAGCCATTTTGGCGCGTTGGACAGTTCCATATTGCCATGCGGAGAGCTGGCAACGTTCAATTCACCACTACATCGTCACACAGACAGAGTCTCCGTTCACGGCGGATTGAGACGGTCGGTTTGCCACGTCCTGTCATTGTCCAGTGCTGTTACGTGCGATCGTACGAAAGTGAAGATGCAAAGGTTATGTGCATGTTTGAGGTTCGTGCGGGGTTGGCGAATTGTACAATGCGACGAAACGAATAATTTCAGGTTAGAGATGCGATGAAAAAAAATCGGATTTTCTGTCAGGTCGATAAGATTGGAAATCGTAAAGGATATGCACATAGCATATGACAAACGATGTTAGCATAATAAGAGAAAAATTTTATGCAAAAAAAAATATCCTCCGACAGGTACTAATTCAAGAATGAATTAGAACCCATTGGAGGGTATTTTTTTTTGGTCAATGGACCATTATTGTAATCGAAGCGAAGTCAAATTACACACTCCACGGTAAGTGAACCATTTTCTTCAATCGTATGCTTTACACAACATTGCTTCAATTAAGAAAAACACAAATTCTTAATATCGTCGAACAGCTGTTTGTCGGGTGCAACCGAACTCCACTTATTGACTGTTGAAACACAAACTGTTGAATCAATCACAAGTAGCCGTTGCAATACTGAGCCTGCAGCTAATCAAGCCTGTTGCAAATCGAAAAAAGATGCATAAATAAAGAAAAATACCCTCGGATAGGCTCTAATTCAAGAAAGGATTAAAGCCTATCCGAGGGTATTTTTTTTTGGTTGATGCATCTTTTTCTGAATTGAAGCGACTTTCAGATACATCTTGTTGGCTCTTGTCGGTGCTTCCGAGTATACCGTGTCAATAGCTAAGATGCTTCAATTAAAAATAATGATCCTATACCTAAAACGCTCACGATTTTTTCTCCACGTTTGGATTGGAAGGCTAAGAGTTACGAAATTTTTCATATCGATTGTCGATTTAATTGAAGCGACATTATCATACATGCGATGCATTCGAAAGTACCTACGAAAGACAACGAGTCTTATGGAAAAGTCGCTGCAATCAAAATAAATTCTCTTATAATAAAACGAATAGCTCGTATCCTTCCGATTCGATCGAGGGAGACGAGCGTAACATTTTTCTTGTCTCAGATTATTAATCGAGATTGAAGCGACGATGTCGTTCATACGGTGCATTCGGAAGCACCTACGAAAGATAATTAGACATATGAAAAAGTCGCTTCAAGTCAAATAATATTTCCGATAAAAAAACCGATCGCTGGTAGTCTTCCGATTCGATCGAGGGAGACGAGCGTAACATTTTTTTGTCTTAGATTGTTAATCGATATTAAAGCCACATTGTCATACGTACAGTGCATTCGGAAGCACCGACGAAAGATAACTAGACATATGAAAAAGTCGCTTCAATTCAAATAATATTTCCGATAAAAAAACCGATCGCTGGTAGTCTTCCGATTCGATCGAGGGAGACGAGCGTAACATTTTTTTGTCTTAGATTGTTAATTGATATTAAAGCGACATTGTCATACGTACAGTGCATTCGGAAGCACCTACGAAAGATAACTAGACATATGGAAGAAGCGCTTCAATTCAAATAATATTTCTGATAAAAAAACCGATCGCTGGTAGTCTTCCGATTCGATCGAGTGAAACGAGCGTAACATTTTTTTGTCTCAGATTATTAATCGATATTAAAGCGACATTGTCATACGTACAGTGCATTCGGAAGCACCTACGAAAGATAACTAGACATATGGAAGAAGCGCTTCAATTCAAATAATATTTCTGATAAAAAAACCGATCGCTGGTAGTCTTCCGATTCGATCGAGGGAGACGAGCGTAACATTTTTTTGTCTTAGATTGTTAATCGATATTAAAGCGACATTGTCATACGTACAGTGCATTCGGAAGCACCTACGAAAGATAACTAGACATATGGAAGAAGCGCTTCAATTCAAATAATATTTCTGATAAAAAAACCGATCGCTGGTAGTCTTCCGATTCGATCGAGTGAAACGAGCGTAACATTTTTTTGTCTCAGATTATTAATCGATATTAAAGCGACGTTGTCGTTCATACGGTGCATTCGGAAGCACCTACGAAAGATAACTAGACATATGGAAGAAGCGCTTCAATTCAAATAATATTTCTGATAAAAAAACCGATCGCTGGTAGTCTTCCGATTCGATCGAGTGAGACGAGCGTAACATTTTTTTGTCTCAGATTATTAATCGATATTAAAGCGACGTTGTCGTTCATACGGCGCATTCGGAAGCACCTACGAAAGATAACTAGACATATGGAAGAAGCGCTTCAATTCAAATAATATTTCTGATAAAAAAACCGATCGCTGGTAGTCTTCCGATTCGATCGAGTGAGACGAGCGTAACATTTTTTTGTCTCAGATTATTAATCGATATTAAAGCGACGTTGTCGTTCATACGGCGCATTCGGAAGCACCTACGAAAGATAACTAGACATATGGAAGAAGCGCTTCAATTCAAATAATATTTCTGATAAAAAACCGATCGCTGGTAGTCTTCCGATTCGATCGAGTGAAACGAGCGTAACATTTTTTTGTCTCAGATTATTAATCGATATTAAAGCGACGTTGTCGTTCATACGGTGCATTCGGAAGCACCTACGAAAGATAACTTGACATATGAAAAAGTCGCTTCAATTCAAATAATATTTCCGATAAAAAAACCGATCGCTGGTAGTCTTCCGATTCGATCGAGTGAGACGAGCGTAACATTTTGTTGTCTCAGATTATTAATCGATATTAAAGCGACGTTGTCGTTCATACGATGCATTCGGAAGCACCTACGAAAGATAACTAGACATATGAAAAAGTCGCTTCAAGTCAAATAATATTTCCGATAAAAAAACCGATCGCTGGTAGTCTTCCAATTCGATCGAGGGAGACGAGCGTAACATTTTTTTGTCTCAGATTATTAATCGATATTAAAGCGACGTTGTCGTTCATACGGCGCATTCGGAAGCACCTACGAAAGATAACTAGACATATGGAAGAAGCGCTTCAATTCAAATAATATTTCTGATAAAAAACCGATCGCTGGTAGTCTTCCGATTCGATCGAGTGAAACGAGCGTAACATTTTTTTGTCTCAGATTATTAATCGATATTAAAGCGACGTTGTCGTTCATACGGTGCATTCGGAAGCACCTACGAAAGATAACTAGACATATGAAAAAGTCGCTTCAATTCAAATAATATTTCCGATAAAAAAACCGATCGCTGGTAGTCTTCCGATTCGATCGAGTGAGACGAGCGTAACATTTTTTTGTCTCAGATTATTAATCGATATTAAAGCGACGTTGTCGTTCATACGGTGCATTCGGAAGCACCTACGAAAGATAACTAGACATATGAAAAAGTCGCTTCAAGTCAAATAATATTTCCGATAAAAAAACCGATCGCTGGTAGTCTTCCGATTCGATCGAGGGAGACGAGCGTAACATTTTTTTGTCTCAGATTATTAATCGATATTAAAGCGACGTTGTCGTTCATACGGTGCATTCGGAAGCACCTACGAAAGATAACTAGACATATGGAAGAAGCGCTTCAATTCAAATAATATTTCTGATAAAAAAACCGATCGCTGGTAGTCTTCCGATTCGATCGAGGGAGACGAGCGTAACATTTTTTTGTCTCAGATTATTAATCGATATTAAAGTGACGTTGTCGTTCATACGGTGCATTCGGAAGCACCTACGAAAGATAACTAGACATATGAAAAAGTCGCTTCAATTCAAATAATATTTCCGATAAAAAAACCGATCGCTGGTAGTCTTCCGATTCGATCGAGTGAGACGAGCGTAACATTTTTTTGTCTCAGATTATTAATCGATATTAAAGCGACGTTGTCGTTCATACGGTGCATTCGGAAGCACCTACGAAAGATAACTAGACATATGAAAAAGTCGCTTCAAGTCAAATAATATTTCCGATAAAAAAACCGATCGCTGGTAGTCTTCCGATTCGATCGAGGGAGACGAGCGTAACATTTTTTTGTCTCAGATTATTAATCGATATTAAAGCGACGTTGTCGTTCATACGGTGCATTCGGAAGCACCTACGAAAGATAACTAGACATATGAAAAAGTCGCTTCAATTCAAATAATATTTCCGATAAAAAAACCGATCGCTGGTAGTCTTCCGATTCGATCGAGTGAGACGAGCGTAACATTTTTTTGTCTCAGATTATTAATCGATATTAAAGCGACGTTGTCGTTCATACGGTGCATTCGGAAGCACCTACGAAAGATAACTAGACATATGAAAAAGTCGCTTCAAGTCAAATAATATTTCCGATAAAAAAACCGATCGCTGGTAGTCTTCCGATTCGATCGAGGGAGACGAGCGTAACATTTTTTTGTCTCAGATTATTAATCGATATTAAAGCGACGTTGTCGTTCATACGATGCATTCGGAAGCACCTACGAAAGATAACTAGACATATGGAAGAAGCGCTTCAATTCAAATAATATTTCTGATAAAAAAACCGATCGCTGGTAGTCTTCCGATTCGATCGAGGGAGACGAGCGTAACATTTTTTTGTCTCAGATTATTAATCGATATTAAAGCGACGTTGTCGTTCATACGGTGCATTCGGAAGCACCTACGAAAGATAACTAGACATATGAAAAAGTCGCTTCAAGTCAAATAATATTTCCGATAAAAAAACCGATCGCTGGTAGTCTTCCGATTCGATCGAGGGAGACGAGCGTAACATTTTTTTGTCTCAGATTATTAATCGATATTAAAGCGACGTTGTCGTTCATACGGTGCATTCGGAAGCACCTACGAAAGATAACTAGACATATGGAAGAAGCGCTTCAATTCAAATAATATTTCTGATAAAAAAACCGATCGCTGGTAGTCTTCCGATTCGATCGAGGGAGACGAGCGTAACATTTTTTTGTCTTAGATTGTTAATCGATATTATAGCGACATTGTCATACGTACAGTGCATTCGGAAGCACCTACGAAAGATAACTAGACATATGGAAGAAGCGCTTCAATTCAAATAATATTTCTGATAAAAAAACCGATCGCTGGTAGTCTTCCGATTCGATCGAGTGAGACGAGCGTAACATTTTTTTGTCTCAGATTATTAATCGATATTAAAGCGACGTTGTCGTTCATACGGCGCATTCGGAAGCACCTACGAAAGATAACTAGACATATGGAAGAAGCGCTTCAATTCAAATAATATTTCTGATAAAAAAACCGATCGCTGGTAGTCTTCCGATTCGATCGAGTGAAACGAGCGTAACATTTTTTTGTCTCAGATTATTAATCGATATTAAAGCGACGTTGTCGTTCATACGGTGCATTCGGAAGCACCTACGAAAGATAACTAGACATATGAAAAAGTCGCTTCAATTCAAATAATATTTCCGATAAAAAAACCGATCGCTGGTAGTCTTCCGATTCGATCGAGTGAGACGAGCGTAACATTTTTTTGTCTTAGATTGTTAATCGATATTAAAGCGACATTGTCATACGTACAGTGCATTCGGAAGCACCTACGAAAGATAACTAGACATATGGAAGAAGCGCTTCAATTCAAATAATATTTCTGATAAAAAAACCGATCGCTGGTAGTCTTCCGATTCGATCGAGTGAAACGAGCGTAACATTTTTTTGTCTCAGATTATTAATCGATATTAAAGCGACGTTGTCGTTCATACGGTGCATTCGGAAGCACCTACGAAAGATAACTAGACATATGAAAAAGTCGCTTCAAGTCAAATAATATTTCCGATAAAAAAACCGATCGCTGGTAGTCTTCCGATTCGATCGAGGGAGACGAGCGTTACATTTTTTTGTCTTAGATTGTTAATCGATATTAAAGCGACATTGTCATACGTACAGTGCATTCGGAAGCACCTACGAAAGATAACTAGACATATGGAAGAAGCGCTTCAATTCAAATAATATTTCTGATAAAAAAACCGATCGCTGGTAGTCTTCCGATTCGATCGAGTGAAACGAGCGTAACATTTTTTTGTCTCAGATTATTAATCGATATTAAAGCGACGTTGTCGTTCATACGGCGCATTCGGAAGCACCTACGAAAGATAACTAGACATATGGAAGAAGCGCTTCAATTCAAATAATATTTCTGATAAAAAAAACCGATCGCTGGTAGTCTTCCGATTCGATCGAGGGAGACGAGCGTAACATTTTTTTGTCTTAGATTGTTAATCGATATTAAAGCGACATTGTCATACGTACAGTGCATTCGGAAGCACCTACGAAAGATAACTAGAAGAATGTTACGCTCGTTTCACTCGATCGAATCGGAAGACTACCAGCGATCGGTTTTTTTATCAGAAATATTATTTGAATTGAAGCGATTCTTCCATATGTGTAGTTATCTTTCGTAGGTGCTTCCGAATGCACTGTACGTATGACAATGTCGCTTTAATATCGATTAACAATCTAAGACAAAAAAATGTTACGCTCGTCTCCCTCGATCGAATCGGAAGACTACAAGCGATCGGTTTTTTTATCAGAAATATTATTTTAATCAAAGCGACTTTTTCATATGTCTAGTTATCTTTCGTAGGTGCTTCCGAATGCACCGTATAAACGACAACATCGCTTTAATATCAATTAATAATCTGAGACAAAAAAATGTTCCGCTAGCCTGCTTCGATTAATTGAGAAGACTACAAGCTATTAGTTCTTTTTATAAGAAATATTATTTGAATTGAAGCGACTTTTTCATACGTCTAGTTATCTTCCGTAGGTGCTTCCGAATGCACCGTATGAACGACAACGTCGCTTCAATCTCGATAGATAAACCAAGACAAAAAAATATTGTGCTCGCCTCCCTCGATCGAATCGGAAGGATACGAGTTATTCGTTTTATTATAAGAGAATTTATTTTGATTGCAGCGACTTTTCCATAAGTCTTGTTATCTTTTGTAGGTACTTTCGAATGCATCGCATGTATGATAATGTCGCTTCAATTAAATCGATAATCGATATGAAAAATTTCGTAACTCTTAGCCTTCCAATCCAAACTTGGAGAAAAAATCGTGAGCGTTTTAGGTATAGGTTCATTATTTTTAATTGAAGCATCTTAGCTATTGACACGGTATACTCGGAAGTACCGACAAGAGCCAACAAGACGTGTCTGAAAGTCGCTTCAATTCAGAAAAAGATGCATGAACCCAAAAAAAATACCCTCGGTTCGGCTCTAATTCTTTCTTGAATTAGAGCCTATCCGAGGGTATTTTTTTTTTTGGTTTATGCATCTTTTTTCGATTTGCAACAGGCTCGATTAACTGCAGGGTCAGTATTGCAACGGCTACTTGTGATTGATTCAACAGTTTGTGTTTCAACAGTCAATAAGTGGAGTTTGGTTACACCCGACAAACAGCTGTTCGACGATATTAAGAATTTGTGTTTTTCTTAATTGAAGCAATGTTGTGTAAAGCATACGATTAAAGAAAATGGTCCACTTACCGTGGAGCGTGTAATTTGACTTCGCTTCGATTACAATAATGGTGCATTGACCAAAAAAAAATACCCTCCAATGGGTTCTAATTCATTCTTGAATTAGTACCTATCGGAGGTTATTTTTTTTGGCATAAAATTTTTCTCTTATTATGCTAACACTGTTTATCATATCCTATGTGCATATCCTTTACAATTTCCAATCTTATTGACCTGACAGAAAATCCGATTATTTTTCATCGCATCTCTAACCTGAGATTATTCGTTTCGTCGCATGGTACAATCTGCGAACCCCGCACGAACCTCAAACATGCACATAACCTTTGCATCTTCTCTTTCGTAGGATCGCATGTAACAGCACTGCACAATGACAGCACGTGGCAAACCGACCGTCTCAATCCGCCGTGAACGGAGACTCCGTCTGTGTGAAGATGTAGTGGTGAATTGAACGTTGCCAGCTTTCCGCATGGCAATATGGAACTGTCCAACGCGCCAAAATGGCTACTCCTGATTGGTCGAATTATTCAAAGTTACAATGCTTATAATTAAATAAATATTGCGAATTTCGACAAACGGCTAAGTAACTTTGCTCAGGACACGACAAACTACTATTGGGCAAAAGGTGTCGAAAACTTCCTGAATCACCCTGTATTACGCATCAAACTGAGATTTACGTGAGTCACGAATACTGCTGCAGTAGCAAAGCCTCCATTTCTTTCTTCTTCTCAAAATGGTGGTGGGAGCATCAAATAATAATCTCATCAACTGCCGCTGTTCTTATCAGTCGTTCTCTGATCGCTCTACGTACACCAAGTCCATACAGAAAAAACAGCACGAGTTAAAAAAGCGAATAGAGAGGCACTTCGAGAATATCAGTGCTATTAAAGATTTAATACATTCAAGAACTGAACTTTGTCTTCTAACGCGCTCGTTAAAACACTTCAAACTCTAAAAAAAAATGGATTTCTCGCGGATCAACAGAATAGGAAGATTGGCGGAATTTCTACCTGTGGTGAAACTAAGTGAATTGGCGACTGATAAAGACTACAAGATCACGAATATCCGATATGCCAATAGTAAATGGGGCACTCGTATTACCATCGATGTGGAAAATGAGTTTACGTGCTTTCTGCTGAATCGATTCGTGAAAGCTTTCGATGAAGACACAGAGATGTTTCGCCAAATGATAGCAGCAGCTCAAGGGAACGCATTGTACATGCGATATCTTGGTACCGAATATAATAACGTCGAGTTCAAAGCAGCGCCTCAGTGATTAGTGCTACAAAAAACATTTGGAATGGAGCACTATAGCTGATCCCACAAAAACACCAATAATGGTGTACAAAAAGTTGAGACAAGTACATTTACAGTAGTTGTTTTGACAACACACTAAAATATAAAAAATAGTTCTTTAAAAATTAAAAAACATATGTTCCATCTTTGCAAAAAGTTATTAAATAAATTAAAAGCTTCTTAGGGTTCGTGGCCAAGTACATGTACATTTTGACTCAGTAAAAGGTCAGTCATAGCAGCATAAGAGTTATGAATTACAGTCTGATCATTTTGTAAGTCAAAGTATATTTCAAAAGTAACTTGTCTGGCCGTAATCGTCACATAATAATTGATTACAAAGTTATTAGAAGTTAATTTAGCTAATTACGCATTCACATATTGATTTGTTCAGTATAATGGCCAGACAAGTTACTTTTGAAATATACTTTGACTTACAAAATGATCAGACTGTAATTCATAACTCTTATGCTGCTATGACTGACCTTTTACTGAGTCAAAATGTACATGTACTTGGCCACGAACCCTAAGAAGCTTTTAATTTATTTAATAACTTTTTGCAAAGATGGAACATATGTTTTTTAATTTTTAAAGAACTATTTTTTATATTTTAGTGTGTTGTCAAAACAACTACTGTAAATGTACTTGTCTCAACTTTTTGTACACCATTATTGGTGTTTTTGTGGGATTTCATATCTTTTTGCAAAGATTTGATTGAAATATTTTAATGTCCCGTTTTAAATGTTTCTAATAATACTGTTTAATTTTCTTCATAGCGTTGTATGATTTGCTGGATTTTCATAATTTTCTTTAAAATATTTGCGTTTTTTTATTTTTGTAATATTTTTTTAATACTTCCAGTCATATTTATAATATATACATACGAACTTAGCAGCAGCAAACAAAAGTAAATGCAGCGTCCGCTGCAATTTGCAACGATATATATATATATATATATAGTGCACAGTGTGCGCCGACGATGCCGCTGATATCTACCTATATACCTATATATATAAAGCAATATGGCGGCGAACACTACGGCGATGGGTGCCGCCATGTTGTGTGCGGTGGAGACGACCACTGAATTCGTATTTCGGGTCGCTCAAAAAAAATCAAACCGATATTTCTTATACGCCGGTATCCTACAGGCTTGAAATAAATCGGATTTGATAGATAAAAATAAATAAAAAATTAATGCTCAAACGTTTATTACGTAAAACGTTCGTGTATTAATATAAAAATAAAAATGTTTTTCGAGAGGCCGAAAACAGCGATGTTTCGCGTATAGGAGTCTTGTCGCGTCTATCGAGCGTCGTCGGTAAAGTAGAACGTAAATGTACTTGTCTCGAGACGCGACCGCGTCTCTTGATACTGATTACACCGAGGAAGCCATTGTTCGTGCGGCATGTTGGGGCAGAATATAATAACGCGTGCTCAAAGCAACACCTCAGCGTTACTGCAGAGTCCCTTCAGAGTGCCACACCTATTTTTTTCGAGAGTGACATTTTGACGGGTACTGGCTTCGATATCGTGTTTGATATTCAAAGTTTTAAAGGCAAAGATAATGAATTTTTACCTAAAGAAGTAGCGGTCGGGTCAGTACATAAATTACGTCGTAGAGTATTATGGGTTGTTGCGCCTCCGTACGATATTAGCGAGTTACCGCCACAAGTACACGCTGAAAATGACTGGCTAACCACCAATTATCATGGGATACATTGGTCTGAGGATGGAATTACTTTTGAAGAACTGTGCTATGAGTTGTACGCCACTGCTGAAGGTGCTGGTGATGATGGGATAATTTACGCCAGAGGATATGATGCTGTAAAATTTTTGGAAGAAATTACTGGCCGCGAAATTGTAAACCTGGGCAACAATGAAGATCTACCATTGAGGATTGATCCTTCACCATCAGCAACACTGTGCTCGTGGCATAGGAGGCATGACAGCGACAAGAA
Organism: Cryptus viduatorius; assembly: GCA_964006125.1. Taxonomy (NCBI): domain Eukaryota; kingdom Metazoa; phylum Arthropoda; class Insecta; order Hymenoptera; family Ichneumonidae; genus Cryptus; species Cryptus viduatorius. The sequence continues at coordinate 3,623,394 of OZ023221.1, read as the reverse complement.
TATTATGTATAATTGTGCTCTCGAAATTGTAAAAAAACTCCAGTATTATCTTAATCCCTTTCCTCTTGATAGAATGTGGCGAGATATAGTCAATAGCAATAAGAAATGATTATATTATTTGGGTGTTGTGCAAATAATAATTATATATATAAATACTGTGGTATGAAAAATGATTATATTATTTGGGAATTGTGAAAAAAAAAAGTCTAAAAAAATTATTATATTATTAGGGTATTGCGAAAATAAAATGTAATATAAAAATTAAAAAAAAAAAAAAAAAAATCGTGCACTATGGCTATCTCCACTGAATCCTATCCCCACTCTTACCCCCACCACTTCAAACCGAGCTCAAGACGGGACCGAAGTGGAGGGGATAGGAGTGGGGGTCGCCATAGTGCACCACCTACTACTAAAGTACTATGAAAATAATGCAGAAACTTCTATAAAATAGTAATAACTCGAATAACTAATAATTCCGGGTCGTACGGGCGAGGGGAGGATCTGGGGTAAATAATAAAAGAATTGAACGGTGGTAGCCACGAGGCGATGCGCGAGGCGTACGCGATTCGTGGCAAGGGAAAATGTCGTCGGGACTATCGATTGTTTTCGGCAAAGAGATGACGGGTCTTCGGGAAAATCACGGGGAAAGTCGCGGGGAAATTACTAACAAAAATAACTCACAAAAATATCTCGAAATTCGGGGGAAACTATTCAAACAATATTCTTGGGCGCCAGTTACCTTCTACGGGGTAACGCCGTTTGTAGCGTAAATTCTCTACACCGAATTTACCTACTCGAGAACCCTCAACCTCGACGCTCAAAATCGTCACCACAGTTTTCCCCTTTTTATTTTCCCTCGCGGGATGGGCGCCAGGCGAACGCACCGAGGAAAATTCGACGAGGCTGATTAGCTGTCGACTAGCCGGAGCTTTCTAGAACCGAAGAGGGGCTGAGTTAAGAAGAGAACGTTTCGGACACTACTACAATATTAAATATTCGACAAAATTAACGGGAACCAAAATAAAATATTTTATTCGACAATATGGAAAAAACTAAAGAAGGAAAAACCGAAGTACTCGGAGGAAACCTTCGTCCCGTCAAAATAAATAGAATTAACAAAATATAACATTTTCACCGTCACTCGGAAACTCACACAGCGCTTACGCACACACACTCTAATAGCTAACGCGATCGCTCGCTTTGCGATGCGGCTAACGGTTTTTCCCGAGATCAGTTATCCATTTCCAAAGACAAAATATTTCGAGTAATAATTTATCCAAAATTCCACAAAATCATTCTCAAAAATAATCGGCAGCACAACATTACTCATACATTCTCTCGGTAGCACAAGTAATGGCATTGGTACTAATTTTCGCCTGCGACTCGGTAACAACCGCCCGCATTTTCACATACAGGCTGATCCGGTGGTAGCCGCCTGCAAAGACGACATGATAAATGGCAGATTCCCGTGGAATTGACTCCCGAGATAAAAGAATAATCAAAGGAAAGTTACGAAGTATCGACGACACTATCGAACGGTCGTTTCGCGAAGATCAATCGACGTTCGGGAGCTCGGTTCGCTCTCGATCATTTCCCACAAACCCACAATTTCTCTACGCCGACTCACGAGCGCGTTTCCCCTCGGAACCGCCGAGACAAAGCACGTCGACACAATAAAATTTACGACACTATCGAAACTCAGAAACGAAAAAGACGAAAATCAGAGCAAAATTAACGCAACACTACTGATGACTCGATACAAAAATAATTCATTAACTCGGTCCAGGTGCACGGGACGAAAGAGCTCACCTACGTAACGAAGATTTCCGAAGAGTGACAAACGGCTCGATAACGCGATGCCTTCCTTCTTCTCTACCTGGTATCCGCGGGATCCTCAATCGACACGTGTTCCTCACACCAACTCTCAACGGGAATAGCCCCGAGCATGGACGTACGATCGCTCTCGTAACGCGTCCCTACCACCGCCGAATCGCGCGATCGATATTCGCAAATATTCGGACCTTTTCGGGAATTCGGTGACTCTCGCTCTCGCGAAAACGGTAGAGTGATTGTCTCTCGCGAGAGACACCGACGACTCGGCTCGCAGTGGCGCTCGATTTCCATTGATCAAGACCGATTTAACAAATCAATGATGTACGATGGTGATGCAATGACTTAGCTCAGGCCGTCGGCTGATGCCCTTTCGAAAGATGATTATTTTTGAAAAACGAAGGAAAAATAAAAAAAAAAAACCCTAACTCTTAGAATTAGGCCCTGTGGAATCTCCTCGGGAGCGCTGGTGTGAGAAAAACGAATTTTAGTAACGGGCTGAAATTTTTCCACGTTACACGTTATACAACTCGACGTGAGTCGACAAATATTCAATGTTACACGATGTACGTAATAGTCGGCAAACTCAAAGGGACAGCAGAAGGCTCAGGGAAGGGTCAACCGATCTGTGGGCACACAATCTAATGCCTTCGGCCTGTACACGATTTTCAGGGACATCTGGGTGATGTACGGGGAAAATACACATTTGAAAAATATACAATAGCACACGATTAATTCACTTACTTGATAATCTCACAATTAAAATAATGTCGCACGCCACTCACCACATGAACGAGTCGTCGCCGGTAAATAGCGATACTTGGAAAAGAATATACGATAAAATAAATACTGAAGTGAATACCGGTCACTGCACTGACTCAATTACGGGGAAAATATTGGGTCGAGGGTCGGGGAAAATATATCACAAGGGAGGGAAAAACTGTTACTCTCTGATATCACACACTTTGTACAATTAACGCCGGACGATTCCCTTGCAAATATGGCGGGGTACGGGGGAATCGTCAACACAAGTGCTTCCTACTTGACGGCTCGAACGCGGCTGAGGTAAAGCTCCTCCTGCTCGAAAGTCTTCTCCGTCGAAGCGCGACGGAAGGCAGTGGAAAGAGAGAGACGATACTCGGCGTCGGTCGATAATTCGCTCGATCGACGGGCGAGGTGTCAGATAGCGGCAGCGATATTGATTTATCGTCGCTCAGGATATTGAGCGACGATCGAGAGCGGCGGGCGGCGTGGTCGATGAGAGAGACGACGGGACGGTAACGGTGGACTTCGGACGGCTACGTATCCTTTCGTTGTCGAGCGAATATCTTCCTTTGCTGTTTCCCGCTCTCTCTCTCTCTCTCTCTATCTCGTGCGTTGTCTCTGCATTTCGGTCTCTCTCGGCGTCTTGCTGAGCGTTACGTTACCTAGGCGCGGGGGTATGTGGGAGGGAGGGGGGTCTACTATTTCGCGCGCAGTACTAAAGGGGCTCTGTGGTGAGCGGAGCCTCGACTCGAGTACGCAAAAATATATCGTGCGAATTTACTTCGTTACAGTATGTATAACGACAAAGATATTAAGAGGATGACTGCCACAATTTGCCGGCTAATTATGACCTGAAACTTTGCATACAAGTTAAGTTCCCACTAAGGTTGTTTGATATTTAATTTGGCTTAAGTGGGTTTAGGGGTTCAATTGTTATGAATATTTTTTATTTTTTACGGATTATATACGCTGCTATTGTACGAATTCCGAGCTATCGAGCTATAACCGTTTGAGCACACGATTGAAATTACTATTGAAATTGTTTGGTATTTAATTTGAATTGAATAGGCTGAACGTTTTAAAATATATGAATATTTAATTTTTTTATTATGAAAAAATTGTTAGTGTCACGATATCTTAGAAACTAAGCACTAAAACGAGTATTATCACTCTTCGACATTAGTTTATTTCGACCTAAAAATGCTTATTCCATGTTCAAATTGTGGCGCCACAGATATCGTAGAATTCCCAGTATATATACAATATATATATATACTTGCAAGTACTTGCGGTATATACTTTGCAAGTAATGTCGGATCGATTTATATTCCCCGATAATAAATTAAAAACCAAATATGAAACATAGCCATAAGTACAAAAGGAGTAAAAGTAGTATTGTTCGGGATCCCGTGTCGCACAACAGCGGCGCGAGAGACCAGCTACGCGGCAGCACCTCACGGGCGCAGCCGGCTGGCAACACGAGGCATCGTGGAAAGATCTAGAATCGACCACGATGTTCTCGCAACGGCAAGCCGGCCGGCGGCAGCCATCTTAGCTCTAGTCTTCATCGATACGTGCCACGCGCTACCTCGCTGCTGATTATTTCATTGTCCTTTGTATTCTACGCGCTCTATTACTAATGTAATAGCACTCATTAAATTCGGAAAATCTCACTCTCAACGGTTGCCGCATCGGGCGCAATCGCATTTACACAGTGCATCCTCAATCGAACAAATCATTCTCAACACGTGGTCTCGCCAAACCCGTGCATACAATAGTGTACTCATCGGCGCGCTCTCAATGTTGCTCACTTCAAAATTAATGTAATTTCGTTGCAGCTTCGTATTTTTGTGGAAAACTCATATCAATCAGTGCTAACTAATTTTGCGGACTTTCTCATTGACATTTCAGTGTTTGACTCGCTGTATTTAATCATTGACTTCGAATTGACTTTACTCATCGACTGTGCACCATAATATTCATTGACATTATTCATTGGTTTTATCAAATAAAGACGTGTGTTTTTTTTTTCACATTTTTTCACCAGCAGTATTCGGAAAATTATTTAACACCCTGTGTCACGATCATATAACATCCCGGCAAATTTCGGCATTTCTCAAACAAGTATATAACATCTAAATTAGTAAAATCACAACAGTGATAGGGATAATAAGAAAAACCGATGTACACAGAGATAAAAACATATGAATAAAGAACTTTTATAAAGCTAAGGATTGATTTACACATTGCACAACCGATGCGCTACAGAGCGTCGGTCAATACATACTATCGACATGAAAGCACCAATAAATGCACGAAGAGTCAACGAGGTTACAATCGAGAGATCTCGACGTTGTATGTTGGATGCGTTGCGAGTTACGCCTCATATATTGAAAATAAATAAGCCCAATTTTCACACAATTGAGCGAATATCTTCTTTTTTCTTTCTCTTCTTGAAGTCATGCAACTTCAGATATATTTGTTAAAAAAAATATATCATTTCTCCGTCGAGAAAATGACAGATAAGAATTTGTGACACCTCTGCTGGCTACAACAGCTGACAGCTTAGGCCGCTGTAACGACGAGGGCGCCGCTCCGTGGCTTATCAGAATACGATACATTACCACAGATAAATCCTATGAAATTTGAAAATCGTATATGTTTGCATCGGTTTCTCGTAAAACGAAGTGCGTTCGCAAAACATTTTTTTCGTTCTAAAATTTCGAATTGCTTATTTATTGTTGGTCCGGTTAATTGACCCTGAAAAATCGCAAGTCGGAGGAATTTCATATTTTCTTGAGGTAAGTGATTTTATAAATTAATTGAATATAATAAAAGCTTATTTTTCCGCCTCTTTTCCTCTCTTTACTTCGGCTTTCCTGTTTCCCAGAAACAGGTTCGTTGATATATTATTTAAGATTTAAGAATGCTTGGTCATGAACCTACGATTTTCAATAAGAAAGTAATACTTTTGTCAATTAACATTTTTAAAAGTTTTATTAACAATTTCATCAACTTTTTTCAGATTTGAACAACAAACGATTTATTATGTCGATAGACTAAAAACCCGAACGGCTTGATAAAAATCATCCCGGCATAGTGGACACCTTTGATCGCCATGCGCAATCCGATCGGCACATTTGCCGCATCAACAATTGTGACCACACGGCACGAAAATGTGATCGGGGTTTTCCGTCAAACACACAATGTATTTTTTCACTGTAAAATAAAGGAAACTAATTAGCGTATGTTATAACTCCCACAACAAGTCTTCTTTTCAAAAAATCCAAAGAACCACTTGAATAGATGGTTACAAAAGTATACAGTGTGACGTGACATTCCGTCTCGCCACCCGGAAGGAGAAGGCATTGGGCAGTGGGTCGGCTTTACGACCCATTTGACGTCGCATCGAGTCGGTCGTCCAGAACTCCAATCCCGTATCTTAATTTCATTTTTCCTTTTTCTTCATTTTTATTATTAAAACTACCTAACTAGCTTATACTACCTACCTAGAATAAACTATCTACAGGCGCGTTATTATCTACCTCGCAAAATTATTATTCTCTCTACCGAACTGCCGAGTTCGAACCATTTATTTTTTTTTGTAACGTTCGTCTCACAGTATTGTTTACCTTGCGACGAAGCTCAGAGAATCGGGCGAGGCAATCGGGCAAGAAAGTTCGAATTTCGTTGATCGGTTCGAGGGACGTCGCGGGTCGCGCGCGGTATAGTAACCGTTAGTTCGAGAGAACTCAAAAGAGAGTTTAAATTATTTGCAAGCGAATACCGAACGACATGATTCGTGGAATAATGGATGCCGGGGTGAATAGAGCTGGACCATCCCCGCGAGAAGTTCGTGATTCATAGCCCGCGTTAAACGGCGTCTCGTTATTGCGGTTCGAGTGGGAAAAGAGGCAACGCGGTGTAGCATATTTTATCGAGTGGACCCATCGTGAGGAGGAGGGACGCCTTGTCCTCACGAGGGAGGTCTCCCCCCGTTGCTATCGCCCATAGTCGGATCCTTCGAGAAAGAATCTCGAAAAATTCTCGAAAATCTTGTTGTAATTTGATCCCTGACTGTACTTCGCATCATCACGAATTCGGTGTTGTCGCGGTCCCTCGCACCGTATTTTCCCCGACGCGCTACTATGTATTTTCTTACTCGCGCGGGAGAACGCGCGAACAATAACAGCGGTCTCGATACATTCGGCGAATCGTATGTCATCGACGAACTCCCGGAAATCCTTTATGGCTCGACTCGCTGAGGTATCGCGCGAGAATTGGGGGAAGTGGACAGAGGGTCTTGTCGATCAGTCGAGAGGTGCGAATAATCAGTTCTGGACGTACCGGCGAATCGGCGACACGTTGTTTCTTCGCGCTCTCGACTGTGTGGAAATACTAGGTGAGCTTGAGACTCCCCTTATCTCTGTGCGAGTCGGTCGGGAACTCGCGTTTCATTTAACTTCTTTTATATATTAGTAACTCAGGTTAATTATTTTGGCGAATCGGTTCGCGTATTGTTTAGTTTATTTCAAGTGTTCCTTTTTTTTGCGTGACGCGAGTTACCGACCGGCTCGGCTCTGGTCGGCGATTATCTTGTGTGTTATCTGGTGATTAACTCGTCGTGATTCATACCATTGGGATTAATTAACCTAAGTATTACTGCGAGTACGTTCCGTATTGTTTTCTTTTGTAGTTTATTAATCTGGCAGTCGCAACAACTCTGGCGAGTCACGATTCGTATTATTCGTTGAGTTATTTTTCTTTTTGCCTCCAAGTAATAATTTGGCGAGGATTTCTTTTATTATCTTACTAGCAGGTTGTTGGGCTCGCGCGCTTCGCGCGCTCGCATTGGATTACATTGGAACTATCTAAGTAAAGGGTTGCGTACGCAGTGTCAGTGAATATTTAAGAATAAACGAAAAAAATTCGACGTGTTACTACAATTGATAGATTTTTATTTGTTGGTTTTTGGCCAAATTCGCATATATTTGAGTCATAGTCTTTGAATTGAGAATTTTTTTTTTGAGATGCACCATGGGAAGGTAAACAACTAAGCATCTCATTTAAATTCGCGATTGATTACGTAGCGAGTTTCAAAATTACTACGTAACCATTATCGAATTAAAATAACAATTAAAAATTATAAAGTATATTGAATATCAATTTCATTTTTATTAACCAAATTTACAAATTTGGTTCACGAACACGATTTTGAAAAATCAACACCATAATTTAAAATTGCCACCCTATTGGAGAACTTCTATGTACACAATATTGGGTGTTTTATCTCCAGGTACGTGAATGAATAAATTTTTTTCTGAACTTACGCGTGAGCACCTTACATATAGTTGACCGTGTGAAAAACATACATCGTGCAAATCAATATCGGCTACTTGAATTGTGATTTGTTGATTGTCATCGCAAAACATAGTTTGACTGGAAATTGGATCCGTTTGAACTCGAATGGGTAATTTGCTGGTATCACGGGTATGCGTGGTATTAACACATGTTCGCCGATTGAATTACCGGTAATAATTTCAGCTTCTAATATGTAAGTCATTAATCTTGTAATTTTTAATCTGGTTCCGTTACACAGTTTTGGTGCATTCAAATTTCTCAATAGTATGATAAGGGTTACGATTTTTAATTTTTGGGTATGTCATGGAAGTCCTGGAGGGTTGAGAAAATTTAGAAATTCAATGGGATAATTTGTTACTTGCTGAATTTCTGTGACACTATCGATCGACCGATACACATATTTATGTGTATCTTTAAGTATCAATTCGTTGATGAAATTAACTCTATCATTTTTCGGCGCAAGTATAGCGCGTTCCCGAAATCAAGAGCCCGTATGTTTTGAAGGTGTCCATATATTCGGATTGTTTTTTGATATTAATTCAGTCAGATCAGGTACCACCGTCGCTAATTTTGAATTAATATTATTTTCGCCATTCTGTTCAGGGTACGTTCCACTGCCAACTTGCAGTAGTGTATCACAAAATACACCTGCTCGTGCGTCACGTTTTAAATAACCTTGCATGTTTATTGTTAGAGTCAAAATTCCGACAGATTCCCACAAAAAGATGATTTCACACATGCATTAATGGCGTCGGCTTTACTGCCTCTAGGTATTACAGGAAGTGTTTGTCAAAAATCTCCCGCAAATACTATCGACAGAATCAAGAACAATTACAGACTCTCAATAACACTTTTGCGTATGTCCCTAGGACGAATAAATTTCAGTACAATTATTGTGAACGAATGTTTGCAAAAAAGCATGGTGTTTTACAAAACCACCGGCGCAATCCGAATCAAATTTGTAAGCGAATTTACACTTGTATTTATTGTAAGAAGACGTTCCGGTAGAAAAATCATCTAAATTCCCACAATAGGCAGCATTACAAACCGAAAGTAAAGTATGATTTTTACAGATTATTTTTGTGTTCTATATATGTGTCTGTGAGTGTCTGTGAGCGTCTGTGAGTATCTGTGAGTGTCTGTGAGTATCTGTGAGTGTCTGTGAGTGTTTTTTTTTTTTTTTTTTTTAATTTTATAGAGGAGGTTTGAAAATGCATTTACGCATACCCGAGTGGGTTATGTGGGACTCAGCCATTCCTGGCAATACCCACTAAAACATTCCTCCTCTCGACTGTATTCCCCCCGCGGAAACCGCCCAAAAGGCTTTACTTCGCGAGGGGCAGTCTAAGCCTCAGACGGCCCTTCTAGCACGCGCTCTGATGTTAGGCGCGTACGCCTCTCCGTTCTTCCATCTTCCTGATGGAATTCAGCTTCTCCACAATGGACGTGGCGAGGGTAACCACCGCGTCCCAACCTGTGAGTATGTGTGAGTGTCTGTGAGTATCTGTGAGTGTCTGTGAGTGTCTGTGAGTATCTGTGAGTGTCTGTGAGTGTCTGTGAGTGTCTGTGAGTGTCTGTGAGAGGTGTCTTTTTTTTTTTTTTTTATAGAGGAGGTTTGAAAATGCATTTACGCATACCCGAGTGGGTTATGTGGGACTCGGCCATTCCTGGCAATACCCACTAAAACATTCCTCCTCTCGACTGTATTCCCCCCCGCGGAAACCGCCTAAAAGGCTTTACTTCGCGAGGGGCAGTCTAAGCCTCAGACGGCCCTTCTAGTACGCGCTCTGATTTTAGGCACGTCCGCCTCTCCGTTCTTCCATCTTCCTGATGGAATTCAGCTTCTCCACAATGGACGTGGCGAGGGTAACCACCGCGTCCCAACCATCCTGTGAGCCAAGCAGGCACCTTCCCATGCCTTCAGGCGTCATGGATCCTCCCCATGACGCTCGGAATCGCTCCCGGTCATCGGCGAATCTCGGGCAATAGAAGAGGACGTGTTCCACGTCCTCGTCGATCCCAGGGCACACCGGGCATTCCGCGCTATCGTACACGCCAATACGATGTAGGTAGCTGCGGAAGCAGCCGTGCCCGGTGAGTACCTGGGTCAGGTGGAAAGTTGTAAGTCCACCGTGCCTGCTCGTCCACGCTCTCACATTAGGAATCACGCGGTGGGTCCACCGACCCTCGCCTGCTGAATCCCATCTCTGCTGCCATTCTTCGAGGGTTCTGCTGGACCATCGATCATCACCACGCTCTTGATCGTCGCCATCAGCATCAGTACGCCTACGCTCACGGTACACCCTGGCCCTCTCGGCTGCCAGTAGATCAACAGGAGGCAGTCCTGCGATCACCGAGAGAGCGACCCGCGTAGAAAAAAGTAGTATGGGAAAGCGTATTTACCTGTGTATGGGATTTCGATGGGAAATCGCATGGAAACTAGTATGGGAAAGGGTTTAGGAACGGTATGGGTTTTGGGACGGAGCCATATTCACCCCGTACGCTTTTCCAGAGTCTCCCCCAGCTATCCCATATGACCGGGGAAACCTCGCGCAATCAATCCCATATCTGTTATCCCATATTATATGTAAACGAAAGAAGAAGGAAAAATTAATTTTATCAAATGGAAAGAAGAAATGAAAAACGAAAAAATATGCCTGAAACCAATTTTTTTCGACGGATATGAGTTCCCCGAGCAAAGTTAAATGCTGCTGTACGTAATCGGCGCTTGAAATTCGGTGTCGGCCCCAAAAATATTGTAGAGTATTGGTTGAATCTCACATAGATCTTTCAATTTGTCTATCCAAGCTTTTTCGAGTACATCACAATATTTTTGGGATCTTCAACGAAATTGAAAGGCCGGTTATGTACTACAGCATTCAACTTCGCTCGGAAAACTCATATTCGTCGAAAAAAATTAGTTTTCCGCATATTTCTTCGTTTGTCATTTTTTCCTTCCATTTGGCAAAATTTATTTTTTCTTCTTCTTTCATTTAAACGTAACATGGGATTCTATGTATGGGATTAATCGCGCGAGGATCCCTATGCTGGGAGAGACTCTGGAAAAGCGTATAGGATTGATGGCGCCAGGATTCCCGCGGTCGTACATGATGGCTAGGACAGGGTCTGGGAAAGCGTATGGGGTGAATATGGCTCCGTCCCAAAACCCATACCTCTCCCAAACCCTTTTTCATACTACTCCCCATACTATTTCCCATCGAAATCCCATACACAGGTAATGACGCTTTCCCATACTACTTTTTTCTACGCGGGGATGTCAGACACGGTTCGATACGCTCGGGCCACCCTTAGCGCGACAGTCCGGCAGGCCCGTCGGCATGTGGCTCCGTAACTCGCATTGGTTTTCATGGCATCAGCCCAAATCGGAGTCCCGTAGAGAATTACGGAGCTCACAACAGAGGAAAGAAGGAACCGTCGCGGCTTCTTCGGTCCCCCAATGTTGGGCATGATGCCCGCTAGCGCTCGCGCAACCCGTGATGCCTTCGAGCCCGCGTTCAGAAGATGTTCTCTGAACGACAGCCGCGCATCCAGGATGACACCGAGATATTTCAACGTGTCTGCGTTCTTGATCTTGCTATGACCGACCGTGAATGTGGCGTACGCCCTCTTCTTCGTCCGAGAGATGAGTACCGCCTCAGTCTTCTCGTCCGCCAGACTCAGCCCATGGTCGCTCAACCAGCCAGCTACTAACTCGATTGATTCGTCTCCGAGGTGTTGCACCTCATCGATGGTTTTCGCGACGACGACAAGGGCGACGTCGTCCGCAAAGGCCACCATCGATACCCCGTCTGGAAGCGGCTGCCGAAGCAGGCCATCGTACAAGACGTTCCAGATGAGGGGCCCTAGGACCGAACCCTGTGACACGCCTCCTGTGATGTTATAGGAGTGCGTGCCGGCGTCGGTGTCGTAAAGCAGGGTCCGGTCCGTCAGGTAGCTCGAAATGACTCTTCGCAGGTAGAGCGGCACCTTGAGATCTTGCAGGGCCAGCAAGATCTTGTCCCACCTGGCCGAGTTGAATGCGTTCCGGATGTCCAAAGCGATGATGGCACACATGCGCTTTGTACACCGGCTGCCACTGATGGCGTCCGTAGCTAGCGCCACAACCCGGCCGATGGCATCCACCGTTGAGCGACCCTTACGAAAGCCGAACTGGTTTTCAGACAGGTCTCCAGCTCTCTGTATGGCTGCCTCTAGCCTGGCACATATGACTCGTTCGAATAGCTTCCCGGTTATGTCTAGCATGCACAGCGGTCGGTACGAGGAAGGTCCGAGGGTTTGTTCCCCTTGGACAGAAGGACCAACCTCTGTACCTTCCACTGTGCCGGGAAGCATCCTTCGCGAAGACATGCGCTGAATGTATTCCCGAAGATATCGGGAGCATTCAGCACAGCGGTCTTTACGGGCTCGCCAGGGACCCCGTCCAGCCCTGGAGCCTTACGGACGGTGATCCTGCTGGCAGCCATCTTCAGTTCGTCTTCCGTGATGTCTGGCGTCTCGGCTGCACCATCGTCTACCATCAGGCCGGTCTCGGCACGCCGCTTCCGGTGTTCCGGGAAGAGGTGTCAGACGACCCTGTCGAGGAAGATTGGACACGTTGGAGCGGTGGCACCCCTGGGCTTGATCTTGTTCATAACCGTTTTGTACGGTCGGCCACAAGGGTCACTGTCCACTTCCTCGCAGAAGTCCAGCCAGCACTTTCGCTTGGCGGCCTTGATGGCAGCCTTGAGGCGTTTCCGCATTGTTTCATAGGCCGCAATACCAGGAACTGGCTGCGGCCTACGAAACAATGCAGCCTATGAAACAGCTCTTTGGTGCAGCCTACGAGCTCGGAAGCACTCTCGGCGTATCTCTACGATGTCCTCGTTCCACCAGTATACTGGTGGACGGCCGCGAGGGTTGGACTTCGCGGCCATGGAGGCATCGCAGGCCGCTGTGATGGTTTGCGAGAGGCTTCGAGCTGTGAGAGGTGTCTGTGAGTGCCTGTGTGAGTGTCTGTGAGTGCCTGTGTGAGTGTCTGTGAGTGTCTGTGAGCGTCTCGTAGACAAACACACAAGAAAAATCGGGACTTTCTTTTATATATATAAAGATTCTCATTTTGCTTATCATTTATCGTTATCATTTGCTGTTAGCTTATCGTTATCATTTGCTGTTTGCGAGAATCGTCTCGAGATTTCTTGACTGTTCTGGCTTTATTATCTACCACCGTTTACCACCTCGTTGGCGATTCTCCAATCATTTTACCACTGTTTTATCTTACTATCTTTTTGCCATTATGAGTTACTGTTTGCGAGAATCGTCGCGAGATTTCTTTACTGGCCTCTCCGTATTATCTATCACCGTCTACCTACTCGTTAGCGATTCATCAATCATTTTACCGCTAGATTATCTTATTATCTTTTCAGCTGTTATCACGTACTGGGGGCAAGAATCGTAACAAGATCTCTGTACTGACTTACCTTTCTTATCTACCGTCGTTTACCTACTCGTTTGTGATTCTCCAATCATTTTACCGCTAGATTATCTTATTATCTTTTCAGCTGTTATCACGTACTGGGTGCAAGAATCGTAACGAGATCTCTTTACTGACTTACCTTTCTTATCTACCGTCGTTTACCTACTCGTTTACGATTCTCCAATCATTTTGCTACTATATTATCTTGTTATCTTTTACCATCTTTACGTAGTATGTGTGAGAATCGTAACGAGATTTCTTTTCTGACTTACCTTTACTATCTATCACCAGTTGCCTACTCGTTGCGATTCTCCACCGATTTCACCCTTATATTATCTGATTATCTTTGTGCGTTATCTTATGTACTACTATCCATCGACCATTACTTCCTTTTGTTCCATCATAAGTTCTATCTTTCAAATCATAATAAATATTACAGTAAACTTAACTTGGACGTTTCGTTACTCTTCCCGTCCACCCCCCTCTACTCTTCTCCCAGGCGGGCTGAGTTAGCCGAATCTTAGTTGCCGTAGGCCTTGCCCCGCCGTACGGGGACCCTATTTCGCATCTCGGGGTCGAAATTAAAAAAACGATCGTTGATCGGCGGTACGTAGTATCTGGCGCCCGGGTACCCCGGGGTGCGCAAGTATTAGTATCTCGTCGTGGGTTCGTTTCATTGTCGCTCCCGCGGCGGGAACGGAGTTGTCGGGGCCATAGAGTGCTGGAGTCTAGAAAATCTCCTCACAACAGATATTCTCGTATATGGAATCCTATTATGAAAATTTATGTAAATTCAAATATGAAGGAGAGGCTATAAGGAAGAACTAAACACTGAAACTACGAAACAAACTGGAGAAACGAAATGCGCAAATTATGATATGTCAACATCGACACAACAGATGACATTGCCAATGGTCGCGTTTGAAAGCGGAGATCGAAAATATATGAATAATGTGGCGTAAAAAATTTGGGGCGATACTTGGCTTTTAGAAATCATTGGTTTTCACTTTACACGCCAGAGTCTCAACTGTTAAAAAAAACTGTACAGTACTCGGCGTCGAGACGCTACGGCATATATTGATATTTAGTGCACAATAATTTACCTGTCACATATCACTGAAAATGTCTGTAATCTTAAATAGCATTACTGCGAGATAAATATCCTTTCTGGAAGATATCGAAGCATATCATATAAATAGCTGCGATAAAAATTGAATTCCGAACGTTAATCGCAACGTGGACACAATCGTCCGCATCCGCGCTCGGACGAACGCGGGCAAAAGCATACAATTCCACTACACTGAAAGCATAGTGGACTCGTGCTCTCGGCTGCATTCCAGTAACTGAACGAAAATCTTTGGCTTGTATTGCAACGCGGTATTAGAAGAATATATTGACTGATTGTTGTTTTATCGTCAAGTAACGCTGTAGTGTCTCGAAACCAAGTATTAATATTATTTTGTTACATACTCCGCTGACAGATTGTGACGTGATTTTTTCAATCATCGTCACAAATAACACAAGAAGTACAATTTTCTACGGATATCGATTCTTGTTGTTATAGTTCCGGTTTTGCTGCCTCTCACTTACTTTTGCATAGCTTCAGTTTTGTTCAGTCAAGTTTAGTTTGGTTGGCGTATTTGACTTTACTCGGTGGTGAATCGCGAAGAATTAAAAGCCCGAGTAAAGGAAAGTCCCGACAAGGTGTAGCTGCAAGACGGCAAAGTCCGGTGCAAAGCCGGCACCCCGCGACATAGTGCAACGCGTGGAAAAATAGGCGGAGGTTTGGTTTGAGTCCCAGGCAAGGTTGGAGCACCTTGCCAGTCTTGTCAGTCGAGTTTTGTCAGTCGAGGTGAATGCCTTGTTCTCCCGCATTGACTAGGGGTAACGATTGCGAAGATCCCTTTCAGATCCCCGATTACCGCTAAGGATTTCGAATCTCGTATCGATAACGTAGTGAAATAGTTGAGAGGGCAGTAGCTATCGATCGCGATCTCCGAAATAATAATAAGATTTCGTCGAGATAGTGTAACAGGCAAATTAGTCTACCGAGAGACGCCCTCGAGGTACCTCGGACTTCTCTCGCGCTCCCGTGTTGTTGACGTTCGGCCTATTGTTCGCGCGCTCGAGTGAGGCTATCTCTCTCGCGCACACAGTGTGGTCTAGCTGTCATTTTCTCGTTCGCGTTCGGCTATCGCTCTAGTTTCGTGAGTTGAGTGTAGCGAAAGAATTTAATTTAATTTAATAAATTCTTCGCGATCCCGTGCGTGAGTGAAGCATTAGAAATAATGCTCTTTGTGTAGCGGTGATAGTGATTCGGTTCTCGGTGTATCGTGAGATACAGGTTCCCGCTCAGCATAAAAATTTGTCGATCGCTTATCGATCCGCTTTTGTTACGTTCTCATTAGCTCGCTTCGATCGTTCGATCAGCTGAGCGTTTTCGGTGCACTCGCGTGCGTTCCCGTAGCTTATAGCCAATAAGAAAATTACTCTCGCTCGCAAGGGCTCGAGAGTTCGATTTTTTTGTTGTTTCGTTACCGTTCGTTATTTTATTGGCTAAGGATCGCGACCCTCTACCATAACCCGCATGCTGAGCAACCGCGCATTTCCGTCTTTGTCTTTGCGGAGGTCGATCGTTCCGTCGACCTCCAGTTCGGTCCGGTTTGATAATTCCGGCGAAACAAAAATTATCCTTCGGAGGTTGGACGCTCCACCGCCTCCAGATCGAGTCCGGTTGTTGATACTGTGGAGACACAGACTCGCGTGAGGCAGTTACGCGCCACACAACGACAACAGCGACGCCCTCACTCAGCAACGAGGGAGACGAGAGACAGAAGAGAAAAGGAACCGCCACGGCTGTGGCCGGCACTTCGTCGTTTCCACTCTGGGAACTTTCACGTTGGTTGGAGACTTCCGTCCGAAATAAGATTATTGTTTAACCGTTTGAGAAATAAAGATTAATATATTTATGTGGTAAACCTTGTACCGAATTATTCGAATAGTAGCAACAACGCCACAATACCGGCGAAATAAAAATTAACTGGCGCCCCGGGATTTCGTTGCACTCGCGGAGGCAAACGGCCGAAGGTGACATAATTTTCGATTTCGCGTTTTATGCTCCCGTGTGGTTTGAGCTTGGATTTCGTTTCGTTTCGTAATTTTGGTTTTTTTTTTGGCTTTTAGAGTTCGCGTTATCATTTCGAAGAAAAATACGTCACAAGATATACATAGCAATCGCCGTGCAATAGTAGATTATTCTACAAGGGGGAAATTCCATGTTTTTCGTCGACTACGAAGTTAGCTGCCCGAAAGAAGTGAAAGCTAAAATCACAAGAGGTGAAGAACCGGTCCTTGCTGGGTAGCATACTATACATACTATACATTTATCCCGTTTTCGTTTACAAATGACCGTAATTATATTTTTTTTGCAGGCATGGAATAAGGTCTTTTTATCGTAGACGGGAAAAAATTATGATTCAATCGTTAAATGTAGCTTCAACACGATCCTCTGCATCCGCGTTCTGAAGAACACGGGCAAAAGCATACAATCCACCATACGTTAAGTATAGAAGACGCGTGCTCTCGGCTGCATTGCTGCATGCTGACGACGCTTCCAGCTTCGAATAACGAAACAAAAAATATAAGTTTAAAATTTGCTGCTATTGCAACGTGGATTTTAAAGAACATATTGTTTGATTATTCGTTTGGACGTTTTCAGCTTGAAGTAACCAAACGAAAACATGAGTTTCGTATTTGCTGTAATGGCAAAGTTACGTTTAAGCCCCTGTTGACATATCATTTTGCTCATTATATTTATTATCATAATACTTTTATTAAACAAAGGTTTCAGTCGAGCCCATCACCTCCCGTTCAGTCTTGATCAATCACGACACAAACAAACCGACAACAATATAAATATCGCAATTCGATAATTTCGAGATACTATCGCTATATGGTGGCCCACCATCTTTTGAAGAGAGCGATTGAGAATAATTTGTATATGACCATCTGCAACTTCAAAAAGCGCGGGCACAAAAATCCTTTATACTAAAAGTATAGAGTATAGATGCATGTCTTTGGCTGCATTTCTGCATGCTTGACATGCACATATCGTAACAGCATTATTAAAGTGGAGAGATTTTTTTTATCATAACATACACTAGTAACATTACTAAGGATGCAGAATTCAATTACAACATTCTGCGTTACGAGTTACCTTTCGTAAAGTACAAATGTGTACAATCTGTTGTACACTGGCCTCGCCAGCATACATTTTTCCGTCGATCCTCTTGCGTATCTGAAACGAACAAAAAACGTTAAAAAACTATAAATATTAATTATACCTTAAATCTAAGTACTTACAATACCTGTTCGCTTACTCACTGTGTATCGGAAAGCTCCTGGCGATGCGTCGATCCCCGTTGTCGTAGAATCCCTTCGGCATCCCCTGTCGTCAACTCAACCGCTGAGTTGTAGATACCTGAAACAGAGAAGAAAGACATAAATTAGTACTTCGTCAAACTAAATATTTAAATTAGAAATTCACTTACCTTAAAAAAACCTTTCCGTCGACTCGTTCTGTCGAGGAGAGCCATTCCCCACGTCGTCACCTATCGTCGACAGTCCACAGAACCTGAAACATACAGAAATTATCTCAGTAAAAAACCCTATCGCTATCTTATTTGAATACTGAAAAATATGTAAAAACTTACCTGTCGGTGACAGTGTCAGAGTCCATCGGTGAAGTCCAGCAGCGAAGTCCCTCGGCGTCTCAGCTTCTCCACATTTTTCGCCCTTCCGGCATCTGAAACATAAAAAAAAAAACAAGTAAATCAATACAAATAAATAATAAATTACTTACCTCGTTCGATGATTTCCATCAACGCGACGCGGAATCCTCGAAATTCCTTCGATGAAACGCAACGTCGCGAGGATAACCTATAAAACGTCACTCACGGAATAACTTCAATTGATACGACGTGTCAATCGAGTGACACGTCGTATCTCTCGCACACGAAATTCACGAATAATTCGCGCACTTGAATTATTCACTCACGCACTCACTAAAATTAAACTTCACTTTCGCGGAAAACCGGCAACACTCGCGAAACAAAAACAATTACCGATTTTCGGGCGAAACCTCGAAATTCTCGAATGATCTCGAGTTCCACCGAACACCGCCAGGAGCGTTCCCGAACCTTCTCGAAGGCCAATCAGCGAGAAGTTCGACTCAGCCAATCGAACGGCGCCACGATGTTCTCGAATATTCGCGCATATGCAGATCATCGCCGAACGGGTATAAAAGAGCGAGCACCTCGCTAAAAAACATAGAATCTCTCACTGCAAAGTGACGTACGGAGCTCCCACTGAACAAGCGGTGAATTCTCTCCTACCGAACAGGTGGTGACTTTTATAATACTGCAAAGTATTATATATGCAAAGACTACTGAAAAGGAGTCTCTAACGCAAAAAAATCATTCTCACACACACACTTACTCTGTACAAACCCTTACTTACCGCAAATAAAGGGTAAAAAATAACACCAACCATCGACTGTATGCCTCGTCAACCCCTAAACCCAGCATATCTTCGACGACGATCCCGGCGGGCAGCACAGCGTGATCCAGGGAGACCAATAGTCGCGGTGGGTACAGCAAGTAGCCCCCAAATTCCGCAAACCCGGCAGCTATCATCTCACCCTGTTCGGGATCCCGCGTCGCACTACAGCACCGCGAGAGACCCGCTACGCGGCAGCACTGCACGGGCGCGGCCGGCTGGCAACACGAGGCATCGTGGAAGGATCTAGAATCGACCACGATGTTCTCGCAACGGCAAGCCGGCCGGCGGCAGCCATCTTAGCAGTAGTCTTCATCGATCTGTGCCACGCGCTACCTCGCTGCTGATTATTTTCATCTTTCTTTGTTTTTCGCGCTTTCTATTACCAATGTAATGGCACTCATAAAACTCGGAAAAACTCATTCTCAACGATTGTCGCATCGGGCGCAATCGCATTTAAACGGTGCATCCTCAATTGAACGATCTCATTCTCAACACGTGGACTCGCCAAACTCGTGTAGGCAACAGTGCACTCATCAGCGCGCTCTCAACGTTGTTCGCTTCAAATTAATATAATTTCGTCGCGGCATCGTATTATTGTGAATCTCATTCCAACAATGTAAATTAATTTTGCGGATTTTCTCACCAATATTTTAATGATTGACTCGCATTGTTTAATCATTGACTTCGATCTCATTTCACTCATTGACTGTGCACCACTTTATTCAGTGACATTATTTATTGTTTCATCAAATAAAGACGTGTGTTTTTTTTCACATTTTTCACTAGAAGTATCTGAACTTTTATTTAACATCCTGTGTCACGATCATCCAACATCCCGGCAAACTATCGGCATTTCTCAAACACACCCCTATCACCTTCTCCCCCGAATCGAAACCGAAGAAGACTTTTTCCCATCCTAACGCAGAAAATATTCCTCCTAATAAAATACCGGAATTCCTTCTACCTTCACCTCCTAAGTCTGCTAAAAAACAGAAATCTTCTCCTCAACAATCACCCGTCTGCACTCCTACATTCGATATTCCTTCCCCCTCCTCCGACGTGGAATTTGAGGAGTTATTTAATTCTCTCGCCGCGGCCATCGAACAACCGATCCTCGATCAACAGCCGGAGGAATATGTGCCGACTCGGATCTCAACTAGACCAGCCAAGCCGATCACCGGGCATCGTGGAGACGCAATAAACAGTCCGCCGAAAAAACAACCGCGACTCGGTTAACAAAACAGCTTCCGTTAACAAGACGGCCCTTTTCAAAAGCCAACTAACTATTCCAGTAAACTCTTAAAGTTCACAATAACGCGTTTTGGGGCTCGCCATATTTTCCACCTTTGGCATCGGCAGCCAGTCGGCGTCAAATCTAGAAAAAAATTGGCTTGGTATATAATGCGGATGACGTTTCTCTTGTCAGAAACACAGTGAGGTAGTATGACACTCACCGCATTTGTTTTTTTTTTTTTTTTTTTTAAGCAACGAGAGCCCAGTCCTCTGCAACACCGTCTTGTTATCGACGAAAGGATATCCCTACGTACTCTAGAAATTTCTCGTCTCGATGCATCTTGCGGGAGACGTTTGTGTGGTCTAAACATTTGCGAATCTCTACTACAGTTATCGCGATCGATTTTATTGAACGCAACCAGAGACCGGTCCTCTGCAATGCCGACTTGTTTTCGAGGAAAGAATACCCCTACGTACTCTAGAAATTTCTCGTCTCGATGCATCTTGCGGGAGACGTTTGTGTCGTCTAAACATTAGCGAATCTCTACTATATTTATCGCGATCGATTTTATTCAACGCAACCAGAGCCGATCCTCTGCAACACTGACTTGATTTCGACGAAAGGATGTCCCTACGGACTCTAGAAATTTCTCGTCTCGATACACCTTGCGGGAGACGTTTGTGTCGTCTAAAAATTAGCGAATTCCCACTACAGTTATCGCGATCGATTTTATTCAACGCAACCCGACCGTTGCTACGGTTGCTGCTGCGGCCGTTGCTACCGTTGCTGATGCGGCCGTTGCTACGGTTTCTGCTACGGATCCTGCTACGGCTGTTGCGACGGTTTTCACTGCGGCGACTGCTGATATGCCTGCTATGGCTTCTGCTGCGGCAACTCCTGCACTTCCCGCTGCTACGGGTCCTGTTGCGATTGCTTTATAAACAACCACAAAAAATAGTGAATACATTTGCGTGTACTTACAAAAGTTGTATGTGAAAACATGTTCGGATATTTCACTATCCGGACCTGAATTGGGATTTTATAAAATAGACTTTTTATTCGGATTCTTGATAAATCGTAACGCGTTTTGCAACCACTTTTCCTCTAACAATTCCGATGCTGATGCTTTTAATTTCTTTTTCAATGAGGATGCGGTGAGAAAATTTAATTTGCGTCTGTTTACCGATATAAGTTACGTTTGACAATAGACGAACAAATGGATGACAGATCGACCATTATGACACGTCTTGATTAGACTTTCGCAGAGAAGGAAGTGTGACAAATTGCGTACGCGCATTATTCATTTACTCGGTCGTTAAAATATACGAGTTACACATTTCTTACTTTCGGGAATCTGATTATAGGGTATCCACTCATCATCGTCCCATCGCCATTGTTCCGAGCGTTCTGAGTCGGCCACACGACAATCCACATCAGAACCTCTAACTGTTCCGTTAACGAGAAATCAATAACGAAATATAATAAAAATTCGAGAAGTCAAAATTAGATTTATCAACACTATTTAATAGGATAAGACTAACCATTTGGTTGTTCATGTTCTTCCTCGTCCGAAGAATCATCGAAATTTAATTCTACAATAAATTACTCAAGTAAAGTTTGCGCCGCTTCCATTTCCTCATTATCACACCTTGTGCAGTAAAGTAGATTACGATACGAGTGCTAACAAACTTTTTCTGACGAGTGTGAGTTGTAATCACGCGAGTTGAGAAATTTGCGCAAAATTGCGGCAGAAAAGTAAATACTTACTTACTGACTTTTATGCCGCAATTTTGTGAAAAAAAAAGCAATTTTGCAGGCGAAATAGTAAATTTGCAGGCAAAGAACTTAATTTTGTGAACAAAAAAGTGGGTTTCGCGGGAAGAAAACTACTCCGAAAAGTAAATACTTACTTACTCCGAACTCCGAACGGGAAAAATTGTGGCCAAAAAGTAAATACTTCTTGCGGCAGTTTTGTAAAAAAAGGAATTTCGCGGGCAAAATAGTACATTTGCGGGCAAAAAACTAAATTTTGCGGCCAAAAAGTGGGGTTCGCGGGAATAAAAGAACTTCGAACGAAAAAATTTTTAAAGAAATCGCGTTTTTTTTTGCTTTTTCACCGCGTGTGATTGCAGACCTCGTTTCGCTAACATATATATCGTGTACGATTTTATTTTACAAGGTGAGGAAATCGAGTTTTTCGCACGCAAAACCGGCGGAAAACCTCACTTTCCATACCGCAGTGAAGTACAATTACATTGCTAGATTGAGAGCTCTTATTTTAATAGAAACCAAATGATGATTGTAATAAGTTCTTCATCGCCAATCTTCTCGCTCTTAATCCTGAGATGATGAATTATATTTTTTATTCAGCAACTTTTTAAAATGATTTATTCTCCTTTTAATGGATTTTTGAGCAATTGAAATTTACTGTCACGTTACGATCGACTCGAATAACTTACTCCTATATCGATGGATTTATACAGACACATCGTTATTCTTTTGTCTGCCTGCGATCGTGTTTACTGGTCTCTTCACGGGCAAAGTAGTCTTGATTCTTCCGTTAATTCGAGTCTGTTATATTATCACGGTCATCTGGTAGTCCGTCGTGTCTTTGTTGTCAGTTAGGTATGTAGATTTTTTTTTTCAAAACACTGTTATTCTCCTCACTGCCGGCGTTCGTGTTCACTTGATTCCTCACGGCCGGGGTGGAAATACGAGTTTATATATCTCTCTATATATATAAAGTTTCCGCCGCTGTCGCCGCCGCCGCCGCCGTCGCCGCCGCCGCCGCCGCCGCCGCCGTGTCAGGAATCGAGGGGAGGGCAAAAATATTCTAAGTCCCTCTAAAGAGGAAAAGAAAAATATTCTAAGTCCCTCTAAGGGGGACTTAGAATACTTAGAATAAGGGGGACTAAAAGAAAAATATTCTAAGTCCCCCTTAGAGGGACTTAGAATATTTTTCTTTTCCTCTTTAGAGGGACTTAGAATATTTTTCTTTTCCTCTTTAGAGGGACTTAGAATAATTTTCTTTTCCTCTTTAGAGGGACTTAGAATATTTTTCCCTCTAAGGGGGACTTAGAATATTTTAAGAATTTCTAAGTCCCTCTAAGGGGGACTTAGAATATTTTCGGTCGAAGGGGGCGGGGGGAATCCCCTTAGAGGGACTTAGAATATTTTTCTGAAGGGGGGGGGAGGTCGTGGGAGGGGAAAGTCAAAATATTCTAAGTCCTTCAAGGGGGGACTTAGAATATTTTTGGTCGAAGGAGTAATGGCGAATGGGGGAGGGGGGAAATATTCTAAGTCCCTTCAAGGGGGACGGACTAAGTAAAAATACAAAAAAAAGCGGCGGCGACCTCCATTGGTGAAAAGTTGCGGCGGTGATTAAACATTATTATAATGTTGATAAAAGAAATGCGAGCGCGCGTAGCGCGCGAGCCCGGGGAAACTCTAGTATATAAATATATATCTCTCTATATATATAAAGTTTTCGCCGCTGTCGCCGCCGCCGCCGTCGCCGCCGTGTCAGGAATCGAGGGGAGGGCAAAAATATTCTAAGTCCCTCTAAGGAGGAAAAGAAAAATATTCTAAGTCCCTCTAAGGAGGAAAAGAAAAATATTCTAAGTCCCTCTAAGGGGGACTTAGAATATTTTCGGTCGAAGGGGGCGGGGGGAATCCCCTTAGAGGGACTTAGAATATTTTTCTGGGGGGGGGGGGGGTCGTGGGAGAGGAAAGTCAAAATATTCTAAGTCCTTCAAGGGGGGACTTAGAATATTTTTGGTCGAAGGAGTAATGGCGAATGGGGGGGGAGGGGAAAAATATTCTAAGTCGCTTTAAGGGGGACTGACTAAGTAAAAATACAAAAAAAAGCGGCGGCGACCTCCATTGGTGAAAAGTTGCGGCGGTGATTAAACATTATTATAATGTTGATAAAAGAAATGCGAGCGCGCGTAGCGCGCGAGCCCGCGGAAACTCTAGTATGTATATAATATAATATGAATCCATATATATAAACTCGTATTTTCAGCAGCGTGCAGAGATAACTTGGCCCGTGAGAAATGAAATGAACACGAACGTGTTTCGAAAAAAAATCGACATAATGAACTGATAAAAAAGACACAGAATGCCAAACGACCGTGATAATATAACAGACTCGAATTAACGGAAGAATCAAGGTGTTGAAGTTAAAGTTATGTCAAGAGCGATTTACTAAATTAATTGAAAAAAACTTACGTTACTCCGTCTTTTTCGCGATGAAAAACGTACGAATATCCATCGTAAACCCGGCGTTGAAGTCGCTGGCGCTCACGACACCACGCGCTTTGCGGTGCGATCCGCTGCATGTTGATATTTTTCGTTGATTAAGTTCAAGCTTCGATGCTGATCACAACATTCCACTTAGGACGTACGTGCTGCCATATGAAAGTCTGCGACGCTACTGATTCACGTACCGTTTCGAGCCGTCGAGTTCTCCTGAATATTCGCGAAAGCGAGGGGGCGGGGTTAACTCCGATTGGCGGTAACCGGTGTAGCTATTATTTCCACTTGGTATTTGGGCGCGTAGGACGAAATGGAGCCAACAGCCGTTTGTTTGTACTTGCCGAACCATCGAAATATCGTAGCAGTATAACGTTATCAGTATTTTGTAGACCGACTCTAGAATCTGGAGCCGGCAGTCAAGCCAATAAAATTATAAATTCGGATTTACTCACGTTCAGTGTCACTTGTGAAGTTTGATCTTTTTTCACGCTTTTCGCTATATTGTGTGGTCAATTTTTTTATCGCGATGTTTTCACACGGCGAGAGGCGCCGAATCATCTTGAACGAAAGAGAACATGATGGCTATTTTTATACCGTGAACAAAACGGATGGAGATACAATGTACGTATCGTTTTTTTGTACGAAGCAGGGCATTTTTTTTTCGTCTTTTTATTGTACTCAAAATAAAGTGGCATTTCATCCGAATATCAAGCTTGTTATAATTGAACTCTGCAAAGTAAAATATGCGAGTCCTAACGTTTTTCTTCTCGATAGAATTGTCACGCTGTTAAGCCTTAACCAAAAATATATTAAAAAATATTATTTACATAGATATCATTTACGTTTCCAAATCGATACGAAGTTTCATCGTTACAGTTATGCTCAATTATTATATATAAAAAATATCGTATCTCGAGAATCATAATCGAGAAAAATAACGTTCTTGTCGTTCTTGCGCGATAATTCTTTTCTCTAAGAAATTTATTTTTGCACAAGTAAAACGTATTAATTATTGTACAAAACCATTTTTATCCGTCTCTTCACGAAAAGGACCGCGTTGTACGCGTGCATGTATGTGAAAAAAAATATTCGAAATGTTAACGATTTAAATCGTGAAAATTTTCCACGGGGTGAGAGGTGAAATATTTGTCGCGCATAAAAAAATTTAGCGGTTAACTGAGATTGGAAACTTATGTACTTCTTTTCAATTTCGTTAAACCTATTGTTCTTTACAGATATCTACAGTGCAAAGAGAAAAATATCAAGAACTGTTGCGCCAAAGCAAAAATCGTTGCCGGACGTTTCGTTTCAGAAGGTATGCACAGTTATCCCATTGATAATCGTATGATAATCAAACAAGCGTCTTAGCGCCCTGCGGGCGCAGATGCTCTTGTTGGTGGGCTCCGCCCCCCAAACCCACCGAAAAATGTCCCTTCGGGACATTTTTTAAGGCACTCACGGAGGTGCACGTCGCGCTACGCGCTCCGTATCGAGTGTATTTACACATCGCGCTATGCTCTACGAATGAAGTATGTTTATTCGTCGCGCTCTGCGTTTCTTTTCGACAGTACGTATGAGGGAAAAACATTTATCAGTTACGTAAATTAATTCATAGTGTTTAACCTTCGTCGAATAAAAATATTTCTTTTTTGTACCAATTGATTATTAATATTCACGACGGATATTTCCTTTTTGTTTGACGATAAATTGTCAAATATTGAGACACGAGACAAATATAACGAATTGCACCACGCAAAAGTTGATCAAATTAATTTAACGAATCAAATCATGTCTAGTAAAGTCGTTTTATTGGCTTAAAACTTATGACCAGATTTAATGAATATAAAACAAACACACAAAACATGTACCGACACCAATACGATTACCATTTAGCATTCAGGCCAAATATCCCCTTTAAATCCTTCCCCTTCAGTGTTTTTTTTCTTCCCCATAATTGATGGAATCAGTTCATTATTTTATCTGTAGGAAACCAAATCATTGTAGAAGAAAAGTTCAAGAAATTTGCTATTCTTTGTGATTTTCAATGAAATTTTATCGATATTTATGGATACTCCAAAAAAATGCAATCTCGAGAACGAAAAAATATATCTTTTTGGTTCCTGTCTTGTATTCAAGAGGAAGTAGTACGTTACTCGAATCAAAAATTTGTCATCTTGGATAGCTCCGAAATATTTTTTTACAAATTGATGAAATTCTTGAAAAATTCGACTTCGAAGGCTCTTTGACAGTTCTCTTATAACAAATTTCATTTCTACCATTTGAGATATATATTTTTTCTTCTTCGTAATACATGGAATCAGCTCGTTATTGTCTCTGTAGAACAGACAAGTATTGGAGACGAGAAGTTTGAGAAATTCGATATTTTTTTTCGTTTTTCAATGAAATTTTATTGATATTTATCGTCACTTAAAAATATCAAATTTAGCATCATATCATATCGTATTTTTTTTAATTTTATTTAATCACAAACGAGGATAAGTTTTTCGGTACGGAATAACTCGTAAAATCGACAAATTCAGTGTTTTTCACTTTCTTGATAAATAATTGTTTATAATTGTTCTTTAAGAGTACAATTGTTTTTTTTCTTGCGAAAAAAAACTTTTCAAGACGTGAGCATATGAAAGAAATTCGTATTTCGATGAAAATTTGAAAAAATTTGAAAAAAAAAAAAACGTTGGAAATACGTCGATAGAATAATCATTAGCAGTTTTCTTATCAAGTGTAAACGAATAAATCCAGCGAACAAAATTGACAAAGATTTCGAATGTGATGAATCTCCGACGGTCGAAGTGTAAAAAATTAAATTTTTAAACATAGCACACTTTTTATTTGCGCAATAACGCGGAGAGTCAGTTTGTAAATACGATTTCTTTGAGAGGAAAGGATTAGAGACGGCAATTTCGAGAAATTTGAAAAAACGATTCGTTTTTTGATGAAAATTCGTAAAATTAGTCTTTGCTTAAAAAAAATCATATCTCGGCAGCGAAAAAAGATTTCGACTCTTATTTTGGCTTGTTTTGAAGAGGAGAAAATACGTTGCCAGAAAAAGAATTTGCAGTTTTTATTATTAACTGTAAATGAATAAATCGGGTGAACATAATTGACAAAGATTTCGGCTGCGATGAATCTTCGACGGTCGAAGGATAGAAAATTCTTTTTTTTTTATGATTGCATACTTTTTATTTGCGCTATACCGTGTAGAATCCATTTATATTTACGTAAAATAGGAACAAAGATTGAAACCAGATGTCGATTTTTTTTTATTTGAAAATCATCCGGCCACAGAGTACGCGCGCCGCGACGTATGAGCATCTGTGTATCGTCTGCTACAAAATTGTCATCTGCTTCCAAAGTTTGACAGATAGAATAAAACGAAAAAATATATACTCGCGATTTTTTTAGTTCTATTTGGGAAATTGTAATTAATTTGGATATTCGATGAATCTTTTTTGTGAGTTTACTACCAATTTTTTCAGTGAATACGTGAAATTTATCATTTTTATTACGAATGTGAATAAAATATGCTAAAATATTGCGAATGATTTTCGGTGATAATATATTATTTTCGAAATAAAAAACGCAAACATTTGTGAATCTGTGTATGATATTTCGTGTTTTATTTTTCACAACCGAAGTTTTTTTTTTAACATGATGAAAAATGGATTTTTGGCAAATCTAAATAACATAACCTTTAAAGCAAATCTTGTTATAACCACTGTTTTTGAATTATCTTATAATTAAAATTATATTTGTCAGAATGACTCAAAATTTGTTGTGCATAGTGCTTTCGATGCAATGAAATATTGTTGCGAAAGAGAAAAGAATTGGTTTCCAGGATTCTTAATTGGGGCACCGTACGGACATCAGATGTGAGAAAATAAGTTTTTTATGGAAAATTGTGATGAATAAATAGTTAGAGATGTAGGATTGTCTCTAAATTTGCTGTGCGCAGTGCTTTTGATATAACAAAATGATGCTGCGAAGGAGAAAAAAATTGGTTCGTAGAGTTCATTATGATGGCACCGTACGGACACTTGACCGAAGGCAAATGCAAATTGTGGCCAATAATTTTTTAGAAAAAATACTTAAAGGTCTTAGATTGGTTTTAAAAGTAATGTGCATACTGGAAATAATGTAATAAAAAAATCCTGCGAAGGAGAACAAAATTCGTTCGCACCATCTAAAGTTACAGTGTGATACGGACGTCCGAGAAGAAAAATTCAGCCAAAAAGTTGTTTTCATTGCACCGCAGGCTAAAAAAAATATTTCTATTCATCGCAGTCACTTCAAAGTAACTACGCATGATGTTGGAGATACATCAAAGCAAATGGTGAAAAATAAAAATTTTTGGAGTATGCGCTGCGGAGTAACCCCTTCGACAGACTCCGAAGAGCAACGGATGGTCATTTTAATAGGCACTCTTTGCCTATTATTATAGTGAGTGCCTAAAAACGATTCAATGACGCCCTGTATGCTGCAGTCACGACTTCGCTTCGCACCTTCCGAAATATTTATGACGAGTTATGTGAGAGGTATTTTAAAACTATTACTAGTAAAGTCTTTGATGGACACAGTTATCATTTTGCATTTTGTTCAAAGGTATGAACAAAACTTTAAATTTTTTTATAATTTTCAATGACTGATCATTACTTTTAAATACATTTTTCACTTTGTTGCGCCGTATTTTCGATGATTTTGAACCTTCCCAAAACGTTAGTCTTTTAGCAAATAGAAACTTATCAAGGAACATCCTCATATAAGGAGCTTCGTCTATGGTTGTAACAAATACAAGAGCTATGTGTCTGGATTTATATATCTCTCGAGATTTCTCGTCGATTTATCGCGCATTTTCCTCTAGCAGCATCTGGAAATATAAATATACGTATCACTACGAGAAGTACTTAAAAGCATCTGATTCATTATTTAGAGATCCAAATGGAGCATCCGAAGTTCCATTCGTATCTGCCAAGCAATCTATGCTTCGGTGGCGCAAAATCAATTGTCCACCGAGACCAACCACTTTAGCTCAATATGCCGAAATAATAAGGATGGATCAGTGGCAAAGATTTCGGGGCCAATTAAGCGTTACAGCTGTCAGAAGTGAGGCTGGATCGACTTCGATAGTTTACGGCGATATGGAGTTCCTGCGTCGGATTAACACGACCCACTTCTATGTTGATACAACATTTGCAGTGTGTCCACGCAAACCCAAAGTTTTGCAACTACTGACTATAGTGATTGAAATTGACGACACTGTAAATAACTTATCGACAACATAATACATTTCTTTAAAATTCCAAAATTTAACATGTCCTTCATTAAACCCATTTCATCGTTTCAGACACTTCCCATCGCATGGGCACTTATGGAGCATAAGACTTATTCGGATTCCATGTCTGTATTGCAACATTTTTCAACCGTGTTAGCTCTTCACATTCAACCAATATCATTCATGACCGATTTCGAAAGCGCTCTTGCTACAGCCTTGCAGACAATTTACCCAGAAGCGAGTGCACAACGTTGCTATTTTCATTTCTGTCAGGTACATCGGTGTCTCCTAAAAAAATAAAACGTCGGATAGACTTACTTAACGCGATTACTTGTTACTCTTGCAGGCTTTGCTGAAAAGAGCGAAAAAAGAACGCATATTAAATCAGATACGAAACTGCGTTGATATGCAGATCGTGTTCCGAAAACTGATGGCTTTGCCATTACTACCTGCTAATGATATTGTCGCAGGAAATCAGTGGATTCTCACAAATACACCTCTCGATGTTATCACGCACTTTACACCGTTGTTTCAATACATTGAGACCTATTGGTTGAACACCGTCACGCCGGAAGTGTTCAGTGTATTTGGAATAGAGAATAAAACGAATAACGCAATAGAAGCGTATCACAAAGTGCTTAGGACACGGTTTGGTGTACATCCGTCGATATGGTTATTTACAGGTAAGCGACAATAAAACAAATACGTTACATTTTATATCCAAAGAACCTTCATTATTAATATTTGTGCGTTTATCAAATTAAATAGAGAACCTATGCCGCCTGCAGACTGTCGTTTCAAGTACTAACATCTCTCTGGATTCGGGACTTCCAATAAATCGGCCTTCTGCAGAGCGTCATATCGTGCAACAGCAGATATTGCGCCGGGCTTGGGATTTTTATCTACAGGAGTTGTTGGATATTCCGCGATTCTTAGCATGCGCCAGTAGCTTTCTAAGAGCATTCAATCGCATGAGCATAGTGACTGAAGTGGACGACGTTAATTATTTTACAAATCAGGCCATAAATGGTAATGACTACTTATAGTATTCGTGAACCCCGATTCATTTCATTGTCAAACTGTGGATGATTTCGTAATGATATGGATCGAATTCTAGAAACGAACGAAAATAGCAGCCAAATTTTGTTAGAAGAAAATGTGGAAGAAATTCACGTGTTGCGACGACAGCTCGAAGGCGGAGGCCAAGAAGTTATTGTTCGTAAGTGTTATGCGTATCTCCAGTTTCTCGCAAACATTCAATCCGTTTACCCTTAAATGAAACAGCTACAAGTATATTAAAATAAGTATCTCCACAAATTTCGTATGTGTTTTCAGTCCCAGGATTGGCTTTTCAAGCATGTGGGCTATGCCACGTCAAGTCCATGGATACGATCACCCTTCCCTGTTGTCATTGGTTTGCCTGCTTTGGATGCACCGCGAACGTTCGATTATTTTCCGCAACAGAAAGAGCAGACATACGATGCTCGATTTGTGGGATAGTCGTCAAAGAATTTCATCAAATAATCGTTGTTCAGCAATAAAATCTTAACTTGTCTATTTTCGTTTACGAAAAGACTGAATAAAAATATTATGTGTTAATTATCTTGACCCCTCACGTACGGGCGACGTACAGGTGCGTTCATTGTTTTCCGTCTCATCGTCCGAACGACGTACACCTACATCTAACCGCCGAGCAACGATAATGGAAAACAATAATATCTTGCATATTTTTTTCCCAAACCATACACATCTCGTGCGGTCTTGAGTGTTAGCAGTCTAAGCTCCAGTAATGTTAAAAAAAAACATGTTAACGTTTGTTTATCCCAATTATCTGATAGCTTAGACAACATTGCAAAATGCGTTCCCGTACTGAAAATTCAAGCGCTTCGTTTGTCGAGCGACGTTTGCCGAAAAATTATGGAAAAATCATATAGAAGCTTTAAAGAGTTATCGATCAAATGGCATGAAAAAAATTCGATACCAAGTCCAGTAAATTTCTTATAAATAAAATAAAACATTGCTGCGACACATCACTGTACAACAATCAGATTCGACTTAAAATTCATTAAGAAAATCAATGAATATAAAACTGAAAAAAAAAATTGTTCTCCAAAAACATAATTTAGGATATTCATTTATTACCCCATACAAAGTATGGAAAAAGAGAAAGTATGGTAATCGCGAGAAAAAATAACGGCATATTTAGGGACTAAGTAACTCTAAATATTTCATTAAACCGATATACCTGAAAGATCCATATGGGCAATTCGCACCGCTTGATTGTCGAAAATTGGATGCTACGCGGCGTTATACCACGCAGCGACATCTAGCAGCGAGTTTGCTTATCAATTCGGCAAAAAGAAATCTGCATTACCGATCGCTCATATTTTGAACCGTCGGCGATTTATCTTACTGCTGGGTCGCGAACGTGAAAAATCACTTTACTACCGGGTTCTCAACTTTAGAAGAGATTGGAAGATTTTGATAGCCCGTAGTCGGGACAGAATACTACATAATGCGTATCGAACGTTGTTTCCACCAATTTTTTATATTATCGTAGAGATACATTATATTATAAACTGTCTTCATTGAAATGTGCATTCGTTTTCGAACGTTCCATGCGGAAATTGCAATTAAAATTGGATACCCTCTAAATTGAACTCAAACGTTTTCAGGGTCGGAGTGTAGGGGAAACTCCGGGTACAAATTCAATTTTGAACAATCTATTTGTTCTCCGGTCGTTGTCGTGAGATATTGCTTTGCACGCATTACACTTACGTTACAAAAGATTAAAGGATTTTCGGAGCATCCGTCCGGGACAAAGTTCGAAATAATCAGAATTCAATATATGTTACTTACTTTTTTAATATTATTATACAAAAACATTGTATTATTGGACTCCTTGTTTATAATGTGCAATTGAATCGGAATAGTACGTATGAAAATGGCATTTAAGCGCAAATACTTTGTCTGATTTACGTAAACATTACGGGTCACGTAGTGCGCTAGAGACTTTCTTTAGGATCAGGCTGGTCATAAAAGAAGAACCCTTTTCGGCCAAGTGATTGTCACCCACCTGCTCGGCGAGGCAACAGCGCCCTCCTTCCCTTTTCATACCGACCAATATAATCATTGCTGCCATTTGTGTGACAGAGAGGAAACGCTTCGGAAAGGCACATTTTTTCGGCGCAAGAGATAGTGGACAGGTACTCGAACAGGTATTAGGATATTCAAATTATCTAACGGTGCCTAATTGACTGGGTTCCCGAATTTTCAACTTATCTGATCGCCTACTGTAGAATTAATTTTCGTCTTTAAAATCATAGGTATGGTAGTCGCGGAAAATTCGACGAACCCTATGTGTACTGTAACCGATTTTCCCGCGAACTCGCTACAGTTACAAAAATTGCAACGAGTGTCGTATCGAAAGGGCGCCAGCCGCGAGAACCCGGAATTCCCGCGATAAATTTATTAGAGCGATACGACAGATTTTCCTCAAACCGATGCTCGGCTAGCTACAGCCCAGAAAGATGGTAGAGGGGAGTGGTTCGAGTCGCTCTCGCGATCGGAAGAACAAACAAATCTCGGGAGCACAATTATTGATTTTCTTTATTTCACAAACGGATACCGAGAATAAAACAACTGATATCGGGGCGGAGTCGTTTAACAAAGACAACCAAATACAAAGTAATGTAGAACAGCTTATGACAAATATTCCCCGTAAGATCGCTCGACACGCGTCGAGAGCCAACGGCAACGCGCGAATGCGACGTGAGAGCGTCGCGTCGCGAAAATCAGCGGTCGAACCGCCCTTGGAATGTTGCAGTAGTGGAAATCCCGCGAATTCCTCCGAATCGGGATCCCAAATTGCGAATCAGGGAGGAGTCGATATTCTCGAGGTGACGATGTGCACGGATCTATCCGGGAGCCACGTCCTTCCTTATCGGGATCCTACGATCGAGTCCCCGAGTCGATTGACTCTCGAGAGCTCGCGACCCCTTTCCTCCCCGCCACGGCCTACACAGATCACTCGCCCATTAGAATTATTAGTCGTGATTCCCCGAATACCGTTGCGATTCTTAGAAGCGCCGCGCGACAATTTGAAAGCGCGAACGGCAAGTCGAGAGCTTCTCCGGCTCTCGCGGGGACGATACATCGACGATCCAACGACGGACGAGAGCGTAGAGATTCCATTCGGTGCTTCGGCACAGGGCGAGGCCTCAGGAGGCTTTCCTCCGGCGATAATCTTCGCTGCCGACGGGATCTCGACGACAGCCGATGAGAGTCTGCCGCGCTGATGCAGCCTCCGCTGACGTTAGTACTCGAGATCTCGGATGTCGTATCGACGATGATTACGCTGCGTGTAGTCGCTCGTGCGATGCGATGCTGCTGGTTGTAGAGACCGTCGTGCGCTCGGGAGCCGTATCCATGAAATAAATAATAGTCGGGGAAAATTAGTTACGCGTTTTAATATCCCTAATCTAACTCTGTCCGAATGTCTTGAAGGGACTCTCCCCGAGAGGAAGACCGTCGCTTCTCGCGACAATCCGTGCACCAGTCGTGAATCATGAAATTTTTGTGACGCGGCAGAAAAACCACGTCACAGTACATACAGTTGGCCAGTACACATGAATCCTTCAATTGATTATCGCAAGCACAGTTTTCCAAACGTACATGAAACTACTAAACTCGTCACACTCGTAAAATGGAACGATTATACTGTTATATGTAATGCCACGCTTCGATAGTACTATTACGAACCTTTCACCAACTCTCTCTGTTTATACACGATTGAATATCTGGGGTGTCGGCGAATTCTTTTCAATCGGACGAGACTTTGAACGTCGTCTCGCTCTTTCGAAGTCAATCGGAGGAGGTGCTCTTTTGGAGGGGAAAAAGGAACATAATGGAAAGAGTGCTGTATAACGTAGACATACCGTTTTTGGCCATCTTAGGTCCACCCGTGGCCACTACAGTCAAAGGAATAAAACAAAATTTTATCGAATGCAAAATAAAACGTCCAGTAGGTCATTCTGTGAATTTCTATGAATACCTCCGAAAAATCAACATGTAATTATGGGATTTTTC
This sequence comes from Cryptus viduatorius, assembly GCA_964006125.1. NCBI lineage: Eukaryota > Metazoa > Arthropoda > Insecta > Hymenoptera > Ichneumonidae > Cryptus > Cryptus viduatorius. The sequence goes on along the minus strand of OZ023221.1, from coordinate 3,588,537 downwards.
TTCAATCAAATAGTAAACAAGCGTCTCAGCGCCCTGCGAGCGCAGATGCAGATCCAGAAGTTTTTTTTTAACATGATGAAAAATGGATTTTACGCAAATCTAGTTATAACCACTGTTCTTGAATTATTTTATAATTAAAATCATATTTGTCAGAACGACTCAAAATTCGTTGTACATAGTGCTTTCGATGCAATGAAATATTGTTGCGAAAAAGAAAAGAATTGTTTTCCAGGATTCTTAATTGGAGCACCGTACGGACATCAGATGTGAGAAAATAATTTTTTTATGGAAAATTGTGGTGAATAAATAGTTAGAGATGTAGGATTGTCTCCAAATTTGCTGTGAATAGTGCTTTTGATAAAACAAAATGATACTGCGAAGGAGAAAAAAATTGGTTCGTAGAGTTCATTATGATGGCACCGTACGGACATTTGACCGCAGGTAATCGTAAATTGTGCCAATCATTTTTTTAGAAAAAATACTTAAAGGTCTCAGATTGGTTTTAAAAGTGATGTGCATACTGGAAGTAATGTAATACAAAAACCCTGCGAAGGAGAACAAAATTGGTTCGCACCATCTAAAGTTGCAATGTGATACGGACGTCCGAGATGAAAAATTCAGCCAAAAAGTTGTTTTCATTGCACCGCAGGCTGAAAAAAATATTTCTATTCATCGCAATCACTTCAAAGTAACTACGCATAATGTTGGAGATACACCGAAGCAAATGGTGAAAAATAAAAATTTTTGGAGTATGCGCTGCGGAGTAACCCCTTCGACAAGCTCCGAAGAGCAACGGATGGTCATTTTAATAGGCACTCTTTGCCTATTGTTATAGTGAGTGCCTAAAAATAGACATTTGTTGAGCGTTACAATATTGATCGCGCATGCTTGAAGTTGAGTGAAGTTCACACGTCTGCGAAGCGTCTGAGACGCCATGGAGTTCTACCGTTGAGTCGCTCCAAGTGTTGAACCACCTGGGAATTGAGATTTTGGCCAAGTCTTTAAAGTCTTCTCGGATGAGTTGCCATCGTGTTGCCACAGAGGATGGCACTGGGTTGTCCCAACCGATTTTGTATAACCAAAGCTCCTGAAGAAGAACCTTGGCTCGAATCGTGACGGGTGAGATGAAGCCGAGTGGATCGAATATCTGCGCTACCTCAGATAGTATGAGTCGCTTCGTGAGTGTTCCAGGGTTTACGTTGAGTTGCACTGAGAATGCGAATTCGTCGGCTAATGGAATCCATTTGAGACCAAGTATTTTGGTTGCGCAATCGTCGCATGTGAGGACTGGTGCTGCCTCCTGTGTTGAGTTTACAGCCGTGAGGAGATCCTGGTGCGTCGATTGCCATTTAGCGAGAGGGAACCCTCCCGCGTGGCACATATCTTCCAATTGAGTCGCAATCTGGATGAGTTGATCGACAGAGTCTGCGCCGCCGAATATGTCGTCAACATATCTTCCCTTAAGAAGTGAGGGTGTTACGATCGCGCCGGGAAAGGATCCGTGTTAACGGAAAATTCCCCGGCGCGATACGAGAGCCCTTCACCGCGCCGACTAAGTTCTCGCGCTCGTGTCGACCGTGGATGCGGTGACGAATTTCGCTGCCGTATAAGCTAAGTTAGATAGATAAGCAAGGAGATGAGCTGACTGCTGCGCACGTCCCGCGGATAGTAACGAATACCCCGAGAACGGCTTCGTTACCTTTTCCGCTGACCACAAAACGCGACGGCAGCAAGAATCGTCCCCGACCTGCCACCCGCCGGTCGCGAGATCGGCGGATGTGCACGCCGGAGAGATCAGTCCCATTAGACAACGAGAGCGAAAAGCTAGTCTCGGAAAAAACTCCTCGAGTAGCTCCTGCATAGTAAACTTAAAATCTTTCTTCGGAAATTCGCGGTCTACAGAAATTGTTCTAAAGTCGATAAGGCCGAAGGGAGCCAAGTTAGTGTTTTACGTCGCAGTGGTCAGCCTTCTCCCGCTAGATATAGTGTCTCGCATTACGCCACCAACAATATAAACTGTCGTGTAGTTTTAATCATCGAAGTCTAAAATTAATCGTAAGTAGTATTAGACAGTATGCGTGTGTGAGTGGAGAGCGATTTTTCTTATTCTATTATTTTTCTGTAATTTATCCAACGCTCCTTAAAAATTCATTATTAATAAAACAGAACATCTTTAAATTTCCAATCGCGTCTATCATTGACTCGCACAATCAACCTCAAGAACGTCTTGTACAGGGCGAATCAGACCGATCCCCATAAAAAATAAATATAAACTCTGCGCGCTTCGCGCGAGGAGGTTTAACTTGACTCCCGAGACCGCTCAGAGACGTAACAAGGGCACTGCTAGTGGGTAGCGATGACCTTCGTCTTCAGCAAGCTGCAGTAGAGTCCGCACAGCGAGATATGGAGTTGCTTTGGTGCCGTACGTCACTGTGGTGAGATGATAATGAGCCTCGTTGAGTTCTTCGCCGAGCCACAGAATTCTCTGTAGGTCCCAATCGTCTTGGTGCACTCTAATTTGCCGGTACATTTTCGTGATGTCTGTCGCGAAAATGTGGCGATGATGACGAATCCAGGTGAGGACATCCGTGATATCTAGCAGAAGATTCTGCCCCGTGTGCATGATGTCGTTCAATGAACGTCCAGATGATGTTGGGCAAGAGCCATTGAACACGACTCGCAGCTTGGTTGTTTTGCTTTCTGGTCTGAGTACTCCATGGTTCGGCAGATAATAAACTGGGCAGGACTCAGTTCGCGCTTGCGCACCGTCGGATGAGACCCTCAACCCTCCGGATATTTTTGAGGCATCTGGGGCTAAGGCCATCCCACCTCCGGAGACACAAGCGTTGAACTTGCCTGAATGAGTGGAAGCTGATGGTGATGGTAAGATCCGAACCATGTGACCAAGCTGTTCGTACTCCTTCATGAAGTCCTTGTAGAGATTCTTGTATAATTCGACCTTCTGGAATTTTCTGAGTATTCTCTTGAGACAATGGTGAGCTGCCGTGTACGAGTTTCCCAACAAATTTGTTGAAGATGTGAGCGGTAGTCGGACAACGTAGCGACCCGTGGAGTCGCGTGTGTGCGTTGACTTGAAGTGTTCTTCGCACTCGAGTTCCTCTGATGAGAGTGCGCTTGCGGAGTCCGATTTGAGTTCCTCTTGTACCCAAATCTTCGTGAGTAAATCCTGCAGCTCAGAATTGTCTGGTAGAGTGCGAACATGGTATGAGACACAAGGCGATGAGTTGGGTGAGTTTACTGGACCGAGAACAAGCCAAAAATTGATAGCTCGGCTATTGGCATTGATATTGAGGCCTTGATGATGTTCGACTTGATGATCGTGCCGTATGAGTCAGCGCCTATGATGATATCAATGGCGCGTGGTTCAAGGAAGTTGGGATCGGCCAGTTTTAACTTTTAGAGATGAGGCCATGATTGAGTTGGTAATTGGAAGGATGGTAGGGTTGAGGAGACCGTTGGGAGGATGTGAGCTCGTACCGTAACTTGCAAGTTTGCATTGAGTGAACCAAGAGTGATTGTTACGATACCACGTGTTTGAGTAGTCCTTTTCCCTCCAATTCCGATGATTGGTATGGATGAGTGCTGTCGAACGATGTTGAGTTGCGAGATGAGTGCTTCTGATACGAAGGTGAGTTCTGATCCAGGATCGATGAGTAAACCAGGCAGTTGAGTGCGACAATCGGATGAGTGAATTTTCGAGAGCGCTGTGGCTAGCAGCGTTGTTTGTCGAGTGCGAGGAGCAGCTGATGAGGAGCTGCTGAGGTTGATGGTTGAGGTGCAGAAGCTGGTTGAGTTGTCGTCGGCCTGCTTTGTTGTTCGTGCAGCATCGTGTGATGTTTGCCACCACATGTTTTGCAAACATGTGATGACTTGCAGGCGGTGGCACTGTGACGTCCCATGCAATTGTAGCACAGCCGACGTTCCTTCACGAGATTCCTTCGCTCTGTCACGTTCATGCTGCGGAAGTTGGGACACGAGACGATGAAGTGAGTGCCCTTGCAGTAATCACAGGAGAACGCTCTTTGCTCCGTCTGAATTCCGCCTTGTTGAGTCGATCCGAGGTGAGCTGCGGCCGTTTTCTTCTCTGGGATCGGTTTTGAGTGCAATGGCTGCGGAGCAGCAGCCTCGATCCTTTCAAGAGCGCGTACTCTCGAGGTGAGAAATTCCTCGAGCCTCTTGAACGGAGGGTAATCTTGAGATGAGCCCAGCGAGGTTTTCCAGGCCTCCCGCGTAGAGGGATCCAAATTGTGGCATACATGATGCACGAGGATGAGATCGCCAAGCTGTTCGATCATTCCCAGCGACTCCAGAGACATGCGAGCCTCTGAGACAGTGGAAATGATCTTTTCGAGCCCCTTTGCCGACTTCTGGGTGAGCTTTTCCACTCGGTAGATCTTGTCGAGCTGCGCCTGTACCAGTAGGCGTTTGTTTTCGTACCTGGCGTTGAGTGCCTCCCAAAACGGTTGCAGCGAACTCCCTGCCAGTGGATAATTCGCGATGAGTTCTGCCGGACCTGCTGCCATGCAGCTGCGAAGATAGTGTAGACGCTCGATGTCGGTGATGGGTGAGTTGTTCATAATGAGTCCTTCAAACATCTCCTTGAAGTGCGGCCAATCAGGGTATTCACCACTGAATTGCTGAAGCTTGATGTCGGGTAGCTTGAGTTCAGCTCGCGCGTCTGGAGAGTTCGGCCTTGGAGGAGGTAGCTTGGCGAGGATTGCGGTTTTCGCCCGCGTGAGTATTTTGCGAGTGCGCCGATATAGCCTTGCCTCACTCCCCTGAACATCGTTGGCAAAGTACTCGTGATTGGCGTATGCGGCAGGCCAGTTGAGTTCGAAGTACGTGTGAGTTGATCTGAACTCCTCGTGTAGCGCTTCGTGTTGTTCGAGTTCCGAATCGACGTCGTTGAATGCGAGTTCAGAAGGAACTTCAGGAAGATCGTCTGCGATTGAGTCGATGCAAGCGAGGCGGTTGAGTTGGCTCTTGTATTTTAGGGTGAGTTCGGTCGGCAAACGCGTGGGTGAGTTTTGCCGTGATGAGCGCGCGCTATGTTTTTCATTTACCTTGAGACCTGAGGCACTTGCTTGAGACGGATCGATCTTCTCAACCTCTTGAGTGGGAGGTGTTTCGGTTCGCTCCTCCTTGGTGATCTCAAAAGCCTCCTCGATGATTTCTGGAGTCGTACGACCGGAGCTTTGCTTCGACATATTGAGGATTTGAATGAGTGCGCACTTCACAAAAATAATGTTCAAAAAATCGATGAAACGATTACGACCGGGTTGAGATGTGCCGAATTTATTTAACGTCGAACGAAACGCGCTAAACGAATTTTCGGGTTTTTTTTTTTAGTGCACTGAATTTCGTGAAACGGTGAGATGTCACACGAAAATTTGACAGATAATTCGCGCGACACAAGCTCGTGATAAGAATGTCCGAAATTCAATGTTGATACGCGAAAACTATTTTTTTTGAGATAAAAATCACGAAACACCGTGTGAGTTATTCAAGAAACCGAGTGCAACGACGTGATTGGCCGAAACTGTCGAAAAACGAACGTGATTCGTCACTTCGAGAACAAAAGCGGTTGAGATCGACTGTTTACGCGAGAGCGTCGATAATCGGTTGCGTGACTCGAGAACGCGACGACGATTGGCTACTGAACGACGCCACACGATGAGTTGCACAATTGATGATTTTCCGTTGAGATTTCCCGATGATTCTGCACCACAATTTTCACAAAAATTCACAAAATTCACTTGAGTATTCACTGCGAGTCACGATCCGGCTCGAAGGACCAAAAATGTTTGAGAAATGCCGAAAGTTTGCCGGGATGTTGGATGATCGTGACACAGGATGTTAAATAAAAGTTCAGATACTTTTAGTGAAAAAATGTGGAAAAAAACACACGTCTTTATTTGATGAAACAATAAATAATGTCACTGAATAATGTGGTGCGCAGTCAATGAGTGAAATTAGTTCGAAGTCAATGATTGAAATATCGCGAGTCAATCACTAAAATATTGATGAGAAAATCCGCAAAATTAATTGACACTTATTGAGATGAGTTTCACAATAATACGATGCCGCGACGAAATATTAATAATTTGAAGCGAACAACGTTGAGAGCGCGCCGATGAGTGCACTATTGCATACACGGGTTTGGCGAGACAACGTGTTGAGAATGAGATCTTTCAATTGAGGATGCACCGTATAAATGCGATTGCGCCTGATGCGACAATCGTTGAGTATAAGTTTTTCCGAATTTTATGAGTGCTATTACATTAGTAATAGAGCGCGTGAGAGACAAAGAATTATAAAAATAATCAGCAGCGAGGTAGCGCGTGGCACGTATCGATGAAGACTAGAGCTAAGATGGCTGCCGCCGGCCGGCTAGCCGTTGCGAGAACATCGTGGTCGATTCTAGATCCTTCCACGATGCCTCGTGTTGCCAGCCGGCTGCGCCCGTGAGGTGCTGCCGCGTAGCGGGTCTCTCGCGCCGCTGTAGTGCGACGCGGGATCCCGAACAATATTGAAACAATTGAAATAAAAATAGAAGGGCGGTTGGCAACACACGAGGTAAAAATTGATTTTTTTTTGTTTCGAAAAATTGTTAGAGATTTGAAAAAAGTAAACTGCAGGTTCCCAATATTTAAAGTTATATACATTAAACAATGTGATAAAGACGTGATAATGACGTTTCTCTCGTTGGCGGATTCGCGATCGTCGTCGTATCGCGATTCGCAAAATGTGTCCGGAATATACGGAGGAGAGGTAAAATTACCGGTGTACGCTTCGAAAGTTCACTCGAACACTTTATTAATCGTAAGTTAGGAAAAGAAACAGTAATAAATTAAATAAACCGTTAACGTAAAGTTCGCGAGACGTTTCTTGATTAAGATTCTTCGTTCCGAAATGCCCGCGGTCGGGTCGCGATCGATTCGTTGCCCGCTTACTCTCTCTCGTTCTGCCCGCAATGGCGTCAATCGAGTTCTCAATCGTTGTTCGGTTTTCTTTGTCTCCGCGTAACGTAGTGTCCCGCTCGGCGTATCAATCAAGTCTCTTTACGCGAGCGTCGCTTCCACATTCCTCGCATTCTCTCGGGATCGATCGTGACATCTCGGGGGGGTGCGTAGACGCGCACTTGTCTCGTCGCTCATACCTCGTATCGCGCGTAATTTGTATCGCCATTAAATCGTGTTTAGCAAATGAGAAAACAATAAGATTTTTATTTTCGATTCAAATCATCCCGACACAGAATACCAACGTCGCGGCATATGCAAACTTTATCACGTCTGCTATCGAATTATCGTCGGCTTCCAAGGTTTGACCGATAGAATGAATGGAAAAAAATAAATGGCCGCGATTGTTTTCAATTTTATTTCACAAATTGCAATAATTTTGGATATTCGATGATTCTTCTTTGTGGAATTATAAACAGGTTTTCAGTGCACACACAAAATTTTTTATTTTTATTATGAATGTGAATAACGTATATAAAATATTGTGAATGATATTCGTTCAAAATATATTATTTTCGAAATAAAAAGGATTAATATTTGGCAATCGATGTGTGATATTTCGTATTTCATTTTTCGCAACCAAATTTTCGTTTGTGACATGATAAAAAATTGTTTTATGGAAAATTAAAATAATATAACCTTTTAAAATAATTCCTCACTAAAAATAATTGGAGAATAAAAATACTAAGAAATGTCAGAATGTCTTCAAATTTGCTGTACGTAGTGCTTTTCATAAAATAAAATAATGCTGCGAAAATGAAAAAATTAGGTTCGTAGACTTCATAATTGGAGCACCGTATGGACATTTAGCAGAACAAAATTTAAAACACCTCATTAAAGGCTTCGCAGTAGTTTCAAAATGATTGTGCACAATGGTGATGAAATGATACATCACCTCTGCGAAAAAGAGAAAAATTTCTTCGCACAGTCCAAAGTTACAGCACCGTACGGATACTTGTCGAAGCAACAATGGATTTTTTTTCTTAAGCATATATTCAAATAATTCGCAGGGGCTTCAAAATGTATGTGCACAATGGTGATGATATGATACATCATTCCTGCGAAAAAGAGAAAAATTGGTTCGCACAGTCTAAAGTTACAGCACCGTACGGACACTTGTCGAAGCAAAAATGGATTGTTTTTGTTAAGCAAATATTCAAATGCTTCGCAGGGGCTTCAAAATGTATGTGCACAATGGTGATGATATGATACATCATCCCTACGAAGAAGAGAAAAATTGCTTCGCACAGTCCAAAGTTACACTGTGATACGGACGTCTAAGAAGATAATTTCAGTAATAAAGGTATTTTTATTCAACCGCAGGCGAAAAAAAATATTACCAGTCATTGGAATCATTTCAAATTAACAACATATGATGTTGGAGATACATCGAAGAAAATGGTGAAAAATAAAAATTTTTGGAGTATTCGCTGCGAAGTAACCCCACCGACAGCCTCCGAAGAGCAACGGTTGGTCATTTCAATAGGCACTCTTTGCCTATTGTTATAGTGAGTGCCTAAAAACCGGCCGGCTTCACTATCCTTAGCCATTGTCTCTCATAATACACACGGAAAGGACGGAATGCGGCAGCCAAATTCGGTACAAGAGCGTCATTTAGACGTTCATAAAAGTCTAGAATTTTGTTTTCGGGTAAGAACGCCAAAGCCATGATTTTTTTGACGAAGGTCTTCGCATTCCCATTCTCGTTCACAAGCGGATTTAATTGCAGCGTGTGAAGTTTTTTCTACAACGCCTTGAAAATGTATAGTGATGTGGAGGAAATTATAATAACAATGACATGAAAGGCGTATTTAGGGCTTGAAAAATATTGAGGGAAAAAATGAAGGTAACGGCGCAAATGTGCAAATCAAAGCCCGCCATAGTGAAACTCTGTAGTACATTGACCAATTTGATTTTTGCATATCGGAACCGTATTTAAATCACTTTCATCAACTGTTACTTGACTGATTAATTTGGTTCTATGTTCACAAATCCAAAGCCAACATTACAATACGTGCACTCTGATCAAAGCGAATATGGACATAGAAGTTGTTAATAACGGGAATCATACAATTACATCAGAATCATGTAATGGTTTCATGCCCTGATTGTGAAACGGAGAATAAGATACATACTCGATCGTAGTGGGTGTTGCAGCCGTAATGAGCGCGTTTGTGAAGACTGTTTTACTAGCATTTCGCAACGCCGGTTCGAAATCGGTCATTATGAGAGTCACGTCTTCGCTTGATATTAAATTGGCTAACTCAGATAATACGCTCAGTATACGCTGCTTCCGTTTTGCTCGACATAAGCACACGAACAAACGGTAGCGCCTAAAAACAATTGCGTAACGAATAAACCTCTAATAAAGCTATTATAATTCGACATTGAGCATCGGACAAAAATAAATACAGTTGAATAGAAATGTATTGTATAAAGAGAGCAAAATGAAACCGATGAAACACATATTTAGGTGTTAACGGTATTGATCTACTAACATGATCATAAACGATGCCTAACACCGTCAACAATTGACAAACATCTTGCACATTAGGCGTCGTTTGAAACGTGGCGTCGATGAATATTCGCGTGGCCGATCGGAAATAAGTTTCGACGAATTAGGGATTATAAAAGAGTACGTGCACTTTGCCACGACTGTCTATAACTTGTCGGCGGACAAGCCGTCCGACATCGTATTTGAGCATCCGTTGATTTTCAACCCGCCCCAACTGCATCGAAATCTCTTAAAGAGTCGTCAGATTCGGCGGATATGAATATCTCCTCCAACGCTTCATCGAACTTACATCTTTACTTCGGGGTGGGGGGGATCTGTTGCAACGAAAACGAAAAAAGTTTTTAACGCAATTCGAACATTGTCAATGTTAGGCTAATAAGAATTTCTCTTAAAATACTGAGTTGCGGAAATGTTTGACCATTTTTGTTAGCAAATAACAAAAAGGGTGCACTATGTACACCTATGTCATTTAAGTGCGTTAAATCAAAGTATTTTGGCATAGAAATATGCCAAAGAATCAAAACGCTCAAAAGGAATCGATTTATGAGAATTCCTCAAATGCAAAAATTAAAGAAGATTGAAACCAATCCTTACAGTAATGCCGTCGTTTTGTAGAGATTCTTCAGCTTCCAGAAGTTCCGTTTCAGTGCGGATTTAAGCGCGTGCTGACAGATCAGGTTAACGTAACATATATCCGAATGTTTGTGGACCAAAGTTATGTCCATGTTTCCAATTTTCATGCTGTTCCTCGACAAAATTTCGTCTAACACCGCAAATAACTATAATAGGTTGCATTACAAATAAATGTCAATGAAACAACTCCACAATTTTATCCAAAGAGATTGATTTTTTTCTTCTTATAACGATTTATGCATCTCGATTTTTGCTGTCTGTTTTTTTATCATTTATGGAATTTTTTTTTTTCGATTCATGAGTATACACTCATAAACAGGGTGTCTCGGCAATGACAAAAGAAAGCGACCGGCAAAAATAATCGATTCGCGGCTTAACGCTGAACGGTCAAACAGAACGTTGGTTATATCGCGAGACGAATTCATGCGAAAAGCACTATTTTGGCTGAATTGATTTATTGATAATTATGATTTTATTTATGCACAAGTTGCACGTATCCGACATCCAAGCAGGTAGGTAAGTACTTGATGCGCAGGTAAGAACCAACGAGATTCCTCATTGGGACGATCCTTTCACGGTTTTCGCAATCGCAAGAAGCGATTTGGCAATTCATTACTAATACGATCGATGTTTCATTCGTTGTTACGTCTTGATATTGATTCGAACGTCAATTTAGGTCATCAATCGTAACGAAAGCAGAATTTTGCAAAGGTCGATAAAGACGACGACTCGACGGTGCGTCTAATATTTCTACTCGCTGTCCGGTATCGTGTTATCATTAGGATACAATCAGAATGATAATAGGATACCGGACAGCGAGTAAAAACATTAGACGCATAGTCGAGCCATCACTATTGCTCGCTCGTTCCAAGATTTTCCTTCCGGTACGATTGATGACTTAAATTAACGTTCGAGTCAATCTCGAGAAGCGATACCGAATAAATCATCGACCGTCTTGATAATAAAATGTCAAATAACGAGTACAAATGCGAAACATACTACCGATTTCATCTCTAATTGGCTAGTCGTATTCATGCTCGGGCCTCCGGTGCGTTCGACAAAAGAAATTACAAACCATTCAATCGAACGAAACGTAACCGGATACGCCGCCGATACTGACGATAAGACGATGCCACCCAAGTTATGAAAGCGGCAAAAGCTCAGGCGGTTTCGCCTCTATTTGCTCGCCGATTGAAAATTCATACATCCGGTAGAAAATCGAGTCGACTCAATAGATATTTTGCAAGTGGGATTGATTTACACATTGCAGAAAGCTCGCACTACGGAGCGTCGGACGATAGATACGAACGATATGAAAGCACCAGTAGATGCACGAAATCTCGAGGAAGTTACGATCGAGACATCTCGAGCGTCTATGCTGGATGCTTCGCGAGTAACGCCTCATTTATTGAAAACAAGTGTTACGATCGCGCCGGGAAAGGATCCGTGCTAACGGAAAATTCCCGGCGCGATACGAGAGCCCCTCTTCGCGCTGACTAAGTTCTCGCACTCGTGCCGGTCGTGGATGCGGTAGCGAATTTCGCTGCCATAGCCGCGATCGCACGAGTGCGCGAAATATAAACCAAGCAGAAATATAAGCTAAGTTAGATAGATAAGCAAGGAGATGAGCTGACTGCTGCGCACGTCCCGCGGATAGTAACGAATACCGCGAGAACGGCTTCGTTACCTTTTCCGCTGACCACAAAACGCGACGGCAGCAAGAATCCTCCCCGGCCTGCCACCCGCCGGTCGCGAGATCGGCGGATGTGCACGCCGGAGAGATCAGTCCCGTTAGACAACGAGAGCGAAAAGCTAGTCTCGGAAAAAACTCCTCGAGTAGCTCCTGCTTAGTAAACTTAAAATCTATCTCGGAAATTCGCGGTCTACAGAAATCGTTCTAAAGTCGATAAGGCCGAAGGGAGCCAAGTTAGTGCTTTACGTCGCAGTGGTCAGCCTTCTCCCGCTAGTTATAGTGATTCGCATTACGCCACGAACAATATTAACTGTCGTGTAGATTTAAACATCGAATTCTAAAATTAATCGTAAGTAGTATTAGTCAGTATGAGTGTGTGAGCGAAGAACGATTGTTCCTAAAATATATTTTCATATAAATTTATACAACGCTCTCTTCAAAGCTAGATTCATTATCAATAAATCAGGATACTTCTAAATTCCCAAACGCATTTTACATTGACTCGCATGATCAACCTCAAGAACGTCCTGTACAGGGCGAATCAGTCCGATCCCCATAGAAAAAAATAAATATAAACTCTTCGCGCTTCACGCGAGGAGGTTTAACTTGACTCCCGAGATCGCTCCGGGACGTAACACAAGTACGCACAATCTTCACAAAATTGAGAGTTGGTGGATAGATAAGACCGATCTTTTGATACCGGTGCATGTATGCATTATTTTGAATTTTTATGCATTTTTTTAAAGATTTTTCTAAATTTGTAAAAACAAAAATTTTGATTTTTTTTTTATAATGAATCAACAATTTCCGAAAATTAGATATAATTTGATAACCGAATAATACGTTAAACAATGATTTTTTTTTAATTTGATGATATCTTTTTGGAATCATTATTATGGTAAATTAATCAACTTAGGACCCTTTGCAGAACGGATTCTTCTCAGAGATTTAGTGGATTAGAAAGTTGTCGAAATTCTCGTTAATTTTGACGTGAATCGCTCTCTTTAGTAATACGCAGCGATACCACCTCCTCAAGTCACGTAAACTCGGAAAACAAGCGATCGAAAAGTTATACGACTCGGTATTTCTATAATCACACAATTGTCCGTTTATCCAATGTTAAAAGTTTTTTCGTTTGATGAGTATCCGACGATATGTAAAATCGCGTCGAGTCCAAGGTTGAGACGGGCCCCGCGGTGCCCTCTCATGAGCCGGCACTGTGCACACGCCAGCCGTGCACACGGCACCACAGCGACTCTCGTGCGCCCGGCACCAAGGCAGTAGAGTAGGAGGAAGCTCCACTCTCCCGTCCGCGGGTATAAAAGAGCGAACTCAACGCTCATCTTGATCATTTCGTACGGCAACGGCGATAAGGTACAATGCACTTCCCTAATCACCTCCGGGTCCCCAGAGCTCTCGGCGACGTCAGCTCCAGGTGTACTCTAATATCCCGAACCAGGGTACGAAGCCAACGGCGACGAAGGCATTCATATTCCTGTTCCATTCCGTAGCTGGGGAGTTTAGTAAGGTAACCCGACGACACTTAGCTGGAAGCGAGCAGCAATTGGACATTCGGCGACGGTGTCTAAATCACGATTTCGTGGAAACCGATTTCTCTGGAGGACTCGGCTCGGTGGACAAGGACCATGACGGCCTGGTAGATTAGTTGAAGAATTAAATTTGTTGTAAATCGAAGATAGGGAAATTTAACCCGGCGAGAATTAACCTGAAGCGAGTAGCGGTTGGACATACGGCGGCGGTGTCCAAATCACGATCTCGTGGAAGAGAATTCTCTGGAGGACTCGGCCACGGCTCGGACAAGGACCACGAAAGCCTGGTAAACTAGTTCTCCGCGAAGAATTCACTTCACGTAAATGTTACTTATAGATCGTAATTGTTTCAGCAACCGTCGCATTTTCAGAAGATTTCTGTTGTATAAAAATCACGAAGATAATTAAATTTTTGCATTAGTTGATCCTCTTGGAAAATCAATTAATTAATTACTTAATTAACGTCAGTCAAATCATTAATCAATTGTTCTAGAGAATTTCAACTTGTAAATTGAAAAATTAATTAATTAACTTCAGTCCAATCATTAATTAATTGTACTGAAGGAGTTGTTTCGAAGACACTAATGAAAGGTTTATTTTTCTAGCACAATTTACGTCTGTCATAATTATTGATTATTTCTGTTCTTAACAAAATAACTGTTAACCTGAGTGTGTTTCCTACGTCGATAAAAATTAACGAAGCTTATGATCAAAGTCCGTTTCATTAAAATAAGATTTTTGGAGAATTGTATCAGAAATATTTACGACAAACTTGTTGAATAAATCATTATTTTACCGAATTGACAACATCGAAAGATTATTCGCTCGCCCCACCACCCCAACGCTCACAATTAACCGAAGCTGGAGCTTCGGCCAAAAGTGAAACGTCACAACTGGCGCCCAACGTGGGGCGCGCGAAGGGGTCGATTCGGTAAAAATTACTTCGCGATAAAAATAGTTCACTCGCGGGTCAATTCTTAAAAAATCCATACACTCGCGATTAAAATAAAATAAAAATTTAACGCGACGATAAAAATCGGCTATTCGCGGAGGTTAAAACACATCAATCTAAATTAAAATAATTAAAATGGCAGAAAGGCCAAACACACCGGGTACTGGAGGAGAGGACCTTCAGGAGCACGAAATTCAAGAGATACCGAAGGAAGCGGAGGGGCAGGATAAATTGGATGAAGCTCAGACACAGGCGCAGTTCACTGACTCTGGAGTCGGCGACGCTTCTGCTGCACTCCCGCCCGATCTGGATTTGACCACAACGGTCTCTGTTCCTGCCCTTAAACATTATTTCGCCCAACAATTCGGGAATTTTGGTTGGACAGAGAAGAACAAAGGAACCCGAGCAAAGGAAATTGTACCAAAGCCGAAGCCGAGAGAATCAATGTTACGTCTGGGGCAGTTTTGTTACGTCCAGAAAAAGAATTCGGCACTGAATGGCTGGAGCGGGAATCGAACCCGCGTCTCTACGCTTTCCGGGCGAGTGCTCTTATCACTAAGCTACCCAGCGCCAGCGCGAATGCAATTTCTAGTCGTTAACATATACGAGCGTGAGGCCCCAGACGTAACACCCCCCTTAAATGAATCCGCGAGCTCCCGCGAGCTATATGCGTCTAAGAAGGTCGAGGGACTTGTCCAATTATCGGCTCAGAGGTGATTTTTAGGCACTCACTATAACAATAGGCAAAGAGTGCCTATTGAAATGACCATCCGTTGCTCTTCGGAGTCTGTCGGTGGGGTTACTCCGCAGCGCATACTCCAAAAATTTTCATTTTTCACCATTTGCTTCGCTGTGTCTTCAACATCATTCGTAGTTAATTTGAAGTGACTGCGATGACTAGAAATATTTTTTTTAGCCTGCGGTTCAATAAAAACAACTTTTTGGCTGAATTTTTCTTCTCGGACGTCCGTATCACACTGCAACTTTGGATGGTGCGAACCAATTTTGTTCTCCTTCGCAGCAATTTTTTATCATATTATGACAAGTATGCACATCACTTTTGGAGTCCATTTGAGAACTATAAGTGTCTTAAAAAAAAAAATATTGCTGAAAATATCCCTTTTCCTTTCGTCAAATGTCCGTACGGCGCTGTAATAATGAACTGTGTGAACCAATTTTTTTCTCCTTCGCAGCAATATTTCATTTCATTAAAAACGTTATGCACGTCAAATATGAAGACAATCCGACATCTCTAAGTATTTATTTTTCAAAATTTTTCATTAAAAACAAATTTTCTCTCAACGAATGTCCGTACGGTGTTCCAACTAATAATCCTGCGAACCAATTTTTTTGTCCTTCGCAGCAATATTATATTTCATTGATAACACTATGCACATCAAATATGAAGACAATCCGACATCTCTAAATATTTTTTTCTTAAAATTTTTCATTAATAACAAATTTTCTTTCATCGAATATCCGTACGGCACTATAAGTAGAAATCCTACGAACCAATTGTTTTCTCCTTCACAACAATATTTCATTATATTAAAAACATTATACACAGCGAATTTGAAGTGTTTCCGATATGTATATTTGTTTCATTGACAAATTTTATTAACAATTAGCAATTACAGTACAGGTTATCTTCGTTTTCGTTTTATCTTTCAATAAAAAATATTTTATCACATTAAAAAAAAACAGCACTAACAAACACAATAAAATATTAATTAACATAAACAAATACACATTTATTTTTTCCTTTTTATGATATAAATGAGAGTTTTTCACCAAAATTATGTCAACAGTATCTTGCAATTTATTATTCAAATTTGTAATGAAAAATCTAAATTTCACATTCGGATGTAAAAACTTGTGTATTAATTCACAAAAATATTAATTCATTATTGCACATTCAATCACTCTATCACTCTATTCACTCTATTTGCAATTCAATAAATAAATTTCTTTTTAAATTTCGAGAGCAATTTTTTTTTTCGGTCTGCTAATTTTCAGAAGCAGACGATAATTCATTGCGGCCGTGAAATAAACTCCGAAAAGTATTTTGTTTAAATATAGGTTAGGCGAAAGAACGAACGCGCGACAAAGCGCCAAAGTCTGACGCCCCAAGCGCGAACCCCAAAGAAACGAAATTCGGCTCTCAGTCCGCACGGTTAACTGGGAGCGTCATAAATAAACTTTTACTTGTCATAAATAAATACTCTTAAATAGTGTTAGTACTGGATTACCCGCTAATGATCGCTACGAAAAACAAATTATTAAAAAAAGTATGATCGAGTATTCGCCAATGAAAGAATCACGGGACTGCAGTTCGAATAACCTTTGCGTTTTGTGGTTAGGATTCTATGGATGTAGACGTAAACATTTTTCATTATCGTCCCGGCAAACTCGTCGCGTATTTTTTTATTGTTGTAGTGAAAAATCGTGATTTACCGTGTCGACGGATGGTGTAGTTATCGGAAATTAAAAAGGACGCTGTGCGTAACATGATCTATTCTGTCTGCCATTTTAGATTGTCAATTTTATTTCAACGAAATGTTAATTACGCGGCACTAAAATTTAGCACAAAAAAAATATCTCCTTGTAACCGTAACGATTCCGGTGTGATAATGAAGGTCCTGAATGTAGCGGAGAAAAATGATGCCGCAAAGAACATTGCCGCTCTTTTGGGCAGAGGAAACTATCGTTGCGTAAGTCGATATGAAGTTTTATTAAGCACTGCGATTCGACAACCAAAATAAATTTTTGTTTTTTAATTTTTTTCAGCGAGACGGTTCATCGGTTTACAACAAAATTTACGAATTTGATATGCGACTGTTTAATCAAAATTTTGACAATTTTGATGTTGATGACGTCAATGTCGGGACATTTATTGAGTTACGAATTTGTCGGCAACAACAGAAAATGATACGTCTGCCATCCGCTTACTCTTTTCGATGCGCCGGTCGTCAAGCAATGTGCGGAAGACAATTACGTAAAAATGAAGAAGACGCTGGAGAGTTAAGAATTGCTCAATGCTGATTATTTGGACCGATTGTGACAGAGAAGGAGAAAATATTGGTTTTGAGATCATCCAAGTTTGCCAGGCGGTGAAACCCAATATACGAATTTACAGGTGAAAAATAGACGCCACGTATATCACAGTTGTAAAATACTTTTACATAATTTGTACGATTAAATATAATTAATGATTTTAATGAAAATTCCCAAAGATCTAATCATTTTTTTGCGTAATTCAATGTTTTTCGCGATTTAATAATTTTTAGTAAATTTTTCGTGATTTAATAATTTTTGAAAAAAATTTCGCGATTTAATTATTTTTGATGGTTTTTTTGGGTTTTAAATAATTTTTCATCGATTTCTGCGACTCATGAATAATTTCGATGCTTTAATTATTGATTCAATAAAAAGTTATCGTTGTCCAGCGAATTTTTCTTTAGTACGACAAACTGTACTCCGAGCTCCGCGCAAAATTATTATGTTCCCGAAATTAATTTTCGTTTGAAGCTTTTCCTCGCGATAACACGAGAATCTTTGGTTTTTCAGAGCAAAATTTTCCGAAATAACTCACGCGTCAGTACAGAGAGCAATTCAAACGCTTGGCGAGCCGAACAACGCGATAAAGGACACGATGGACGTGAGAAGCGAATTGGATCTGCGGATAGGTGCCGCGTTCACGAGATTTCAGAGGCTAAGACTGACGAAAGTATTTCCAACAAAGCTGAACGACATGCTAATAAGTTACGGAAGTTGTCAATTTCTCACATTGGGTTTCGTAGTCGAAAGATTTTTGGCTATCGAGAGATTCGTATCGGAACCCTACTGGAAAATCAAAGTTTGCGACAATCACGACAACATTAACGTGGAATTTCGATGGGGAAGAAATCGTTTGTTCGAGGAATTGCCATGTAAAATTTTCTTGGATATGTGTCTCGAACAGCCGCACGCTACCGTCGAAAAAGTAATCGGAAAACTGAAGAGTAAATGGAGATTTTGCCTCTCGATACAGTTGTGAGTTCGCAAAGAGTTCCCCACAAAAAAGAAAAAGCTTCGCTTCCTTTTCTCATCAATGCGCACGAAAAAAAAAATTTGTCTCAATGTCTTAAATACTATTTTCAGGAACTCGAGAAGCAGGGATCGCGAAAGCTTCGCCTCAACGCCAAGGAGATGATGAAAGTCGCCGAAAATTGTATACTCAAGGATTCATAAGTTATCCGCGTACCGAGACGAATATATTTCCGAAAGAATTGGATTTGGCGCCTCTGGTACAGCAACAAGTGAATAACGAAGCTTGGGGCGAATTTGCTCAGCGAGTATTGGACGACGGAGTTTCGCCGCGACAAAGAAAGAAACGCGATCAAGCGCATCCGCCGATTCATCCGCCAAAACTCGCTTCCGGTCTCCAGGGAAACGAGGCGAAGGTTTAAGAGTTCGTAGTGCGGCATTTCCTCGCTTGCGTCTCGAAGAACGCCGAGGGACACGAAACCATTGTGGAGATCGACATTGCCGGCGAAAAATTCGTCGCCTCCGGACTGCAGATTCTCGCGAAGAATTATCTCGAAGTTTACATCTACGAGAAGTGGAACGCGAAAGAGATTCATCTCTACGAACAGAGACAAGTCTTTTCGCCGACGAGCATCGAAATGGTTAAGGAACATACTTCGCCGCCGAGTTTACTTACAGAAGCCGATCTCATTGCTCTGATGGACAAACATGGTATCGGCACCGACGCCACGCATGCCAATCACATTGATACCATCAAATCGCGACAGTACGTCGGTCTCTGCGACGGAATTTACTTTTTACCTGGAAAATTGGGCATTGGACTCGTAATGGGTTACGATGATATAGGATTTCAGATGTCGAAACCGAATCTTCGAGCGGAACTCGAAAGCGATCTGAAAGAGTGAGTCTTTCATACATTAAAATTCGTTCATAAAAAAAAAAAAAATGAACATATCGTATATTTTTTGCTATCGAACTTAATTTTTTTTTTAACGCAACAGAAGTTTTTCTAAATTTAATACAAAGCTATGCGCTTCTATTTTTTGATAACACCGAGAGAAATAATTAATTTGCTTAATTAACGTTTCGTTTTCCAGCATTTGCGGGGGACGCAAAGATCCCAACGTCGTTCTGGAGCGTCAGATAACGAAATACCGCGACGTCTTTACAATCGCTTTGGAACGCGCGAATTTGATAGACGCGGCATTAGCCAAATATCTCGAGGTGACGCCGACGCCGGCTGCTGAATTGAAGAACATTATACCGGCCGATGATCCAACGGTTTTCAAATATCCGCGTTGCGGATCGAATATGACGCTAAAGGAAAGACGACAGGGTAACGGGAAATATCTCGGATGCACGTGTTATCCAACGTGTAACAACGCTATTTGGCTGCCGCAGGATGTTACGGATGTCGAAGTACTCGACGAAATCTGTCCTCGTGTAAGCGATTTTTTTTTTCGACTTTTTTTTTCCTAGGATAATTATTCGAGGAGATTTTTGGATTTTTCAGGAAGTGATCTCGTTGCGTATTACCGAAGATTTACGCGAAAATCAAAGAGAACTTCGACGACTTTCTAATGGAATAAAAATCTGAAAAAATTCCACTGTACAGGAAGTGCTACAAAGATTAATTTTCCATAACAATAATTCCAAAAAGTGACTAACAAATTCTGTAGTAAAAAAATATCATTTTTTTAACGAATTATCCGGTAACCTTACTTTTTCTTTGGCCGAAATTTATTCGATAATTTTTTTGAATACTTATGATATTTTTGTCTAATTTTCGAAAAAGAATTTTTTTTATTTTTATTTCGTATGAAAAAACACAAATTTTCGAAAATTAAAAAAATTCTTCTATTTTTTTTTTTATGATAAAAATTCTATTAAAAAATTGTCGAAATTCTCTTTAAATTTCGCGCGAATCGCACTTTTTGGCAATACACAACGAGACCACTTCCTTAATTAAAAAAATATCGATTAATAAGAATTAACGCCGTCGACTTCGTTTTTTAATGGCAATGTTTCTAACCACCGGATTTTCGTAACTGTTATTCCGATATGTATTTTAGTGTCCCGGTGATGTGCACAAGTTGAATGTAAAAATTAAACCCGGTGCGTTCCCGATGTTGGGTACAGAGTACACGGCGTGCATAGGAGGCTGTGATCCGATGTTCACGAGATGATCAACGAGATGATGAACATCAAAGACGAGAATATAACAAGAGTCGATCGTCCGAATGACAGCGGCTATGGCGCTTCCAATGGATCGGCGAATACCGGAAATTCCTCCAGTCATTCGAGATCGACGCAAAGTTCGAGTAACTCGCGACCTCCGTCCGGCGGCGGCGGCGGTAGAGGTTCTTCGACGGCCGGAAATCGGACCAACGCATCGGGACCAACAAGAGGCGGAACGTCCGGTGGAAATCGTGCAAACGCTGGAAACATCGGTAACGTAGGATTACCTGCCGCGGCGAACAGAAGGCCGCCGACATCAGGTTCGGCAACGAGAAATTTTAAGAGGCCTTCGGCGCCAACCGGAAACGCCGTTATAGCGAACAGAGAAAATTTATTTCCAACTTGGGGAACGATCGACGATGACGTCGTTATACTGTGCGATTGCCACGAAAGCGCAAGTCAGAGAACTGTTGTAAAAGACGGTCCCAGTAAAGGTTTGTGTTTAATAAGCTATTAAAAGTGAAAGGAAATTATATAAAATTAAATCTCTGTAATTTTATTCTCATGGAAAAAACATTAATGAAATTATTCCCCGTTTTTCGAGATATGAAAGTTGGAATTTTGACAATTGCGAGAAAATAGATACTATTTTTTCACGAGATAAATTCGAGTAAATAATCAATTAATTGACTTTTTTTGCGTTTATTTCTATCTTAGGACGTCTGTTCTATGGGTGCGCCAAGCCTCGCGACTCACAGTGCAAATTCTTCTTGTGGGCCGACGATGCCGATGGACAAAGGCAACAGAATAATCCACAGCAACCAAAGCCCAATAATAACGCGCAACCGCGTCCCCGTCCCCCGACATTCAATCGGAGTTCTTCGAGACAAAACGGCGACAATCCTCCTGCGGTGGGAGGAGCGCCAACCTGTACCTGCGGACAGCCAGCAGTAGAGTAAGAAAAATATATTCATCGAAATTCAAAGACTGAAGTTTCCTATTACAATTTTACTGCCTCATGGCTCTCTAAACGGAGCCAATAGTATGAATATACAGTGAAAAAAGATTTAGAATGGAAATGAACATTTGCGACTTCAATTAGATCGTTAAATTTCCACCTTATTAACTTTGCGAAGAAAAATAATGGACGAAAAATATTTACAGATAAAATGCAAAACAAATATATCGTTGGGATTTTTTCTTTTTTTTTTTTTTCATTTTTTTTATATTGAAAAAATTTGTGCAAGAAAATTTAAGTTTCGAAGACTTGAAAATATGGAAATATCTCCGATTGACGAATTTTCCTGAGAATAATCATCTCAATGTGTAATTCCAGACGAAAAAAAGATAAAGATAGAAGAAAGATAGAAGAAAGTTCTGGACCTGTCCTTAGGGTCCCGGAAGTCCATGTAACTTCTTTTCCTGGTCCGACGAAACGAACGCTGGTGACGCGGACCAAGGAAATGAAACTGATTGGGGCGGAGGCGCTGGACCTTCCAGAAGAGGAGGCGGCGGCGGTGGCGGCAGCAGAGGAAGAGGAACAACTCGAGGCCGGGGTGAAGCTCCAAGAGCTTCCGGATTTTTCCGGAAATTCCAAGAGCTTCGATGTTTTGCAGTCCACTCGATGTTACGCGTCGAAAGTTTGTTTTGTTTTCTCAATAATCGCCGTGGCAACGGATGGACTGCTATTGGCGCTCAATCCCGTGACGGCATGTGGGCCGTTCGCCCACGCGCACGCGCGAGAGACACGTATTGTCTGTACAAAGACTGAAAAAAATGAAAAAAAAAAAAAAATTGAATTGGATTTTTTCAAATTTGAAATGATTTTTTTTTAATTTAATTCTAATTTTTTGATAAAACAAAATTGTACTTTTTCTATCCTCGGAAAAGAAAAAACGTCGAAAAATTGAAAAAAAAAAAAATGTAATTGAATTTTTTCAAATTTAAAGTGTTTTTTTTTTTTAATTTAATTCTAATTTTTTGTTAAAAGACCAAAATTATACTTTTTTTTATCCTCGGGAATGAAAAAATTGCGGAAAAAAAATTAAATGAAAATAACGAGATAAATTTGCTATATTTTTTTCTTTTATTATGTTTCTTTTATTTTGTTTTCTACACAACTAATTCCTTCGCGGGCACTGCTGCGCGCGTTTCTATAATATAAACAAAAATGTATGAGTTTTGTTGCCTTTTTTTTTTTTTAATGGTATTCAACAATCTGTACAAAACGTGTAACACTGCGCGCCGTAATTAATAGCGTTTTATTATCTATTTATTCTACAATGAAATCGAAAAAAAGGAAAAAAAAAACGTATAATTTTACGCGTCGAAAATATAATATATGTATAATTTTATATTTATTATGTATATAATATTTGTGAAGTATATTTGTATAGTTATATCATTTTCATTGGTTTCCAAATACATATTTATAATAGCGGAGGGCGCGTGCAAGGGTAAGGAGGGGGGAGGGAGGAGGGCGGATCTTCAAATATATAACAATCTGTAAATATATTCGTAACATATATTATGACACCTAAAAGATAAGCGGTCCTTCTTTTTCGTATTTTTTTCATTTTTGTAACTTTTTTTTTTTCTCTTTCAATGCATTCGCATGACAATTATTTCGTTCATTTCACCCTCGAGGTCAGGTACTTTTCAAAGCCGTACTTATTATACGATTAGTTTGATTTTTTTTTTTTCTTTCATTTTTATCCATTCTTTTTCGAAGCTATAGCAACCTATTTTTTTACTCAGAGAGTCAATACCTTAACTCTGTACGTAGTTAACTCTCGACGATGTCTTTTCCATCTATTTTTTTTTCTTTCTTTTATTCCTTTTTCGTGAAAACATTCAAAGCAGAAACTCTACCGCCTCAGCATCAAATGCACGTTATACATATCTATACTATTATAAATAAGAATCTAAAAATTATTAAAAAAAAAAGATTTTTTTTCTTCTTTTATTTTTTTTTTTCGGCAATGTCTCTTGAAATCTTCGGAAGATACGGTAAATCAGTTTAGCGCTTTTATGAATTTAGGGTTTCGCGATGAAATTCTACGATTGCGAGGATTTCTTCCTACTGCCGAAAAGATTACTCAGCACAGAGCTTCTTTTGTAATCGCGATCCTTGCGACTTCCGCCGGAACTCTGCTCGCTCTCGGATCCGCTCTCCGAAGCTCTTCGTCCGCCGTCGACGACGCTGATATTGTGGGCACCCGGCGATATCGCTGGTGGCGGAGCTACGTAAGGCGGCAGAGAAGTTGGTCTTCCAGTGAAGGAATTCACCGGCTGTTGTCCCGACTAAAAAAAAAAAAATAATTTATCGTAAGTAAATTTTATTCAAATCGATTTTTTTCCCGAATAGGGGATGTGAGACGATATTTTTTAATTTTTATTGATCTCACCTGCCGAAGGTTCAGCGCCACGTTGCCGTAAGCTGAAAGATAAAAAAAAATAACATATCGTTAGACGAGAAGAGAAAAAGACGTGCAGTTTAACTCGCCGTTCACTGCCGTAAGAACGTTCGTCACATCGGAAAAATAATTTTATCTTTGACATCGAAGTATTTTATCGGAGAAAATGCGGAGTTTTTTTTATTATACATTTTTTATCTTCGTCATAACATTTTTTGGGATAATCGAACTTTTTACCGATCGACGCATTTTTCGTTTTTGCCGAATTTATCTTTAATTCTTCGAAAACGATTTTTTTAAACTCGAATCACAGAAAAATTAGACAAATTCCATAAAAAAGTAATGTTCGTTTTTTTTGTAAAAAAAAAAAAAAAAACTATTTGCATTCGAATTTTTTTTAGCCATAGCGCGACGAACGTTTCTTTGGCGAATAACGGCGAATTCCAAGAATCTTAAGGGTGCATATACAGGCGTGTGCTATGTTTATTGCAAAAAGGGGTAAGAATAAAAAATAAAAAATCCATTTTTGCAGCAAAAAGTATACGTGGGGTGCGATGTACGAGAAAAAAATTGGGAATGTGATGAATGTGGTGATACTGATTATTTCAATTGGTTATTAATCGGATCCCGTCGCATGCAGTTTCGGTAACAGGCATACAGATACGTGAAAGCTATTTATTATGAAACTAAAGCAGGTATAGTATACAAAAAATCAATTACTGAAGGACCTACGTATGTATGTTCATGTTGTGGAGGATTATGGTTCCGAAGATCCATCTCCCTTTTTACATCAAATCAAATATCATTGAAACCTAAAATTCATAATGATTGGAATAATATATGCAAAATAAAACAAAATAACGCTATTCAATTATGCTCAACATGTAGAAAAGATTTATTCAACAATAAAATACCGAAATTAGCACTGATTAATGGTTTCGAGTTTAATGAAATACATCCAAGCTTAAAAACTTTAACAACTATGGAAGAAAGATTTATATCTCCTAGATTACCATTTTTACAAATAAGAACTTTAGGGATTGAAAAACAGTATGGTATTAAAGGAAATTGTGTCAACGTTCCGGTAGATATAAATTCATTCGTTTCTAAACTTCCGCGAAACGTAAATGATACTCAAACAATTCATGTGAAACTTATGAGACGTATGCGTGATAAACACCATTACGATTATCAAATAATTAGACCCAACAAAATAATAGATGCTGTTCGATATTTAATTACAACAGAACTGTATATTAAACATAAAATAACTTTAGACGAAGAGTGGATTTGAAACCAATGTTCTGTAGATCAAATTGAGACAAATGAGATTGAGCATGACGACGAAAATAATATTAATAATAATAATGATAATAATATCTTGCAAAGTCTTAATACAAAGAATAATGGAAATGTTAATTTGAACAACAAACTTTTACAAGGAACTGTAGACGAATGCGACGATTGGGAAGAACGCGAAGATGAACCAATCAATCCAGGTGGTGAGGAAACATTATTGGAGGACGAATATATTAACAACGTAGGATTGAAATTAGCTCCAGGAGAAAATCAAATTCCTATCTCCTTGCTGAATGATGAAGATTTCGAATTACTTGCATTCCCTACTATTTATGATGGGAAAAGTAGAAAGGTACGTAATCCTAAAATTTCTATTGGAGATATAGCAAAATCTGAAATTAGAATGTACGATCGACGTTGTGCAATGAAAGTTCCAAAAATGTTTATAAGTCATTGTAGAGTAAGATTACAAAGATTAGTATCGTTAATTCAAATTCATCTTCGTATGAAACGTAAAACTAATAACGTCACTGCTCATAGTGTTTTTAATAAAACGATCATTGACAAATTGATTCAAGACAACGATTGTATAAAAATTCTACAAATTGATCGGTCAAGTCCAGCTTTTTGGCAACAAAAACAAAAGGTAGTAATGGCGATGATTCGTCAATTAGGAAAACCGTCAATATTTTTAACACTATCCGCTGCAGAAACGAAATGGGCTGATTTAATACGAATACTTAAAAAAGTTCTTCACAATGAATCAATATCAAACGAAGAGGCGAATGAATTGTCTTGGCAAGAAAAAGCTAAATTAATACAATCCGACCCAGTTACATGCTCAAGATATTTTGATCACCGGATGAGATGTCTTTTGAAATTTCTCAATTCTACAGATAGCCCATTCAGTAATACGCCAATCATCGATATGTATTATAGAATTGAGTTTCAACATAGGGGTAGTCCGCATGTAGATGCTTTGATTTGGTTAAAGAATGCTCCCATATACGACCCTGATAATATTGATTCCAAAAAAATATGCGAAACTTTTATAGATAAAATAATATCATGTAATTCAAACAATCCAACGATTGAACAATTAATACCATTACAGACACATAAATACACAAAAAAATGCAGAAAAATCGAACATGAACTAGTTGTCTGTAAATATAATGTGCCGCATTATCCAATGCAGCGAACTACCATTATGGAACCATCAGACGTACATAATCGCAAACAAAAGAGAATACTTTACGAAAACTATAAAACAATAAAAACTAAATTAAATCTCATAAGCCGCGATATTAAGTCTTATAAAAATATGACATACGATGAATTTTTACAATCACTGTCTATGACTGAAAAAGAATACTTAACGGCTATTCAAACGCACATTAAAAGACCAATGATTCTATTAAAAAGAAATGTATGTGATATTAAAATAAATCCTTTTAATGAATCTATATTAAAATTGCACCAAGCGAACATGGACATTCAATTCATTCTAGATCCTTACGCATGTGTATCGTATGTTGTAAATTATATTAATAAATCACAAAGAGGAATGGCAAGTACATTAAAAGAATGTGCTGATTTATTAAAGAAAGGAAATAACTCAATACAAAAACAATTCAGAAGTATTGCCAATTGTTTTGTTAACAAAAGTGAAATTTCTGCGCAAGAGGTAGTTTACCATTTATTGTCAATTCCTATGTCTCACTGTTCAAGAGCCTCAATTTACATTAATACGGTGCCAAATGAGGAAAGAACTAAACTATTGAAACCAAAATTTGAATTGGAACAATTGGATCCTGAATCAACAGACATAGTACAACTTGGATTATTAGATCATTATAAACTGCGTTCAACTACACTAGAAGATATTTGCTTAGCTGACTTTGCATCACTATACAATTATAAAAAATCTGTCAACGCAAAAAACATTACTGTAAATGACGAAAATTTGAATGAAGATGAACCCTATAATGAAATAATAGAGGACAATATTACAAACAATTGGATCCCATTATTAGATAAAACAGGATATATTCAATTACGATCAAAACCTAAAATTATTCGATATAGAAAATATAATATTCATCAGGACGAAATTAACTATTATAGAGAACATTTATTATTATTTAATCCATGGCGCGAAAGTGAACCAACAAATATCGATGCACAAACATGTTATGAAACATACAAAGAAATAATTACAAATAATAGAATAAAATACATTCATAACGAAGTTTTTGATTATGATAATATATTAGAAAATATAGTCGATGAAGATCATGAGGAAGTTGTGGACAACAATACAGAAAAAGAAACCGATAGAATTCCCGCAGAATTTATAATTCATGATATTGGATATGATCATGCTGACATCGGTCTTGAAATCTGTAATGAACCTGGTAAAGCTAAAGAAACATTCATTGTCCCAAAACTCATGCAAGATAATGAATATTATCAACTAATATCCTGCTTGAATGAAAAACAATATAGATATCATATTAATTTAATACACAAATTAAAAACACAAGACACTGAATTTTATCATTTCATAAGCGGAGGGGCAGGAGTAGAAAAAAGTTTATTGATTAACGTTATTACACAATCTCTGCTGCGACTATATAATAATGTTTATAATGAACCAGATAGCTTGTTTTTACTAAAATGTGCTCCAATTGGCAAAGCTGCGTTTGGTATTCGCGGCACGACGCTTCATTCAACATTTAGTTTGCCAATTAACCAAAGTGAAATGAATCGATTAAGTGAGGATACAGCAAATACTCTGGCTCACCAATTACACCATGTAAAGGTAATTATTATTGACGAAATTAGCATGACGGGACGTAGAGTATTCAGCCAAATAAATCAACGTCTGCAACAAATATTTAAAACTGATAAAATATTCGGCGGAAAGTCTCTTATAGTATTAGGCGATTTCCATCAATTGAAACCAGTTATGGATGGATGGATATTCGAATGCGAGAACCACCCTCTAGGAATATTGCAAGGTGCTTATTTGTGGTCAAAATTTCAATTATATGAGTTAACAGAAATAATGCGACAAAGAGAAGATAAAACATTCGCTGAAGCTTTAAATAACTTAGCTACCGGAAATACAACAAAAGAAGATGATGAGCTTTTTATATCGAGACAATGTGATCAATTACCTGCCAATGTAGAAATTCCGAAAGACAGCATGGTGTTATTTCCTACCAATGCATTAGTAAATAATTATAATGTCAGTTTTTTAAATTCATTACAAACTGAAGCATTTAACAATGAATGTGTCGATTATTGTATAGGAGAAGGCACTATAGAAAGTAAAAAAAGAATGCTCGAATATGCTAAAATGCTTCCGTCAAACAAAACTCAAGGATTATTGAATGAAGTTATGTTGAAAGTCGGAGCAAGATACATGTTAACTGTAAATATTCGAACTGAAGATGGTTTAACCAATGGACCATGTGGTAGATTGGTAAAAATATCGTATGGATATTGTTACGTCCAGAAAAAGAATTCGGCACTGAATGGCTGGAGCGGGAATCGAACCCGCGTCTCTACGCTTTCCGGGCGAGTGCTCTTACCACTAAGCTACCCAGCGCCAGCGCGAATGCAATTTCTAGTCGTTAACATATACGAGCGTGAGGCCCCAGACGTAACACCTCCCCCCTTAAATGAATCCGCGAGCTCCCGCGAGCTGTATGCGTCTAAGAAGGTCGAGGGACTTGTCCAATTATCGGCTCAGAGGTGATTTCACGGTGGCTCAGAGGTTTCGGACCTATGCGCATGGCAGATTCACCGGGGGAGGGCGTTGCCGTTCGAATCTCACTTCTGACACCAGTTTTGTTACGTCCAGAAAAAGAATTCGGCACTGAATGGCTGGAGCGGATTCGCTTGGAAGACAGCGAACAGTGTAGACCTACTTTGGCTTAGCTCCCTTATCATTATATCTTAATGAAAAGTTTTTGACTCTCAACGTTATATATTGGAGCATTTTGTTCCTTATTTTGCATTCAAGTATCAGTGAATATATATCTTACACTTTTCGTGGAGTTTCCATCGTAAATCTCGTCACGAAAGGAAAGCAAAGGAAAAGGAAAGGACAAGAAGTTATCATCGACACCTGTTGGCCTCTCGCCAGTAGCCGGCCGCTGACAGACGGACGCCTGTCTTCCAACTCGAACTTCTTCCCTTTACGCTCTTCGCAGGAAGGCTCGGTGAATTTTTTCTAAATCTTTATAATTGCTATTTTTCTTAAAAAAAAAAAAAAAAAAAAAAAAAAAAACACAACTTTGACAAAAGACGGAGTGATTTTCTCGTCCTCCCACATTTTAATCCAAGTTTGAAGATTCTTTCTTTCATATCAACATTTTTAATTTAATATTTCGATTATTGTTATAATAGGGTTTTGTTAGTTTAATTAACAAGTAGTAATTAAGATGGGTGATATTGAGCAAACAAGTTCTGATGACGTGCCTTTTATTGAGGTGAAAAGTAGACGAAAGAAAAAAAACTGTAGAAGTAGATAGCTACCTAGCGGACTTAGAGAATAATGACAACACCAGTCGCGAACACAATGGTAGCTATGACTCATCGAAGATTATGGAAGTAATATTTGGCTCACAAGGCTCGCAAACAGTTTCTATTAATCTTCCAAACAATAATACCACTAGCTCCAATTCTAACTCCGGCTCTAACAAGAGGAAGGTTTCATGGGGCGATGAGGGAACGAACGCTGATAATATCACGAGTCAGGAAGAGCCAGAGGGATCCTTTCTGAATAGATTCAAGAAACTGAAAGAGGGGAAGAAACAATTCCCTGAAAGGAAAAACAGATATAACGCTTCGAGTCACGCTCCGTTTGCTGTGCTAGTCTCTCAGTTTGACACGTCAAGGGGAGGGGGGGTGGGAGATTTCCATCCGATGGGCCTCGGCAGGAGGATTAGGAGTCAGTTTGATGCTATCAGAGATTTCAAAAGAAAAGGTCGTAACTTAATCGAGATTATTTTCAAACATTACCAAGACGCGAATAAATTCGTTGAATCTCAGGACTCCATGCTTCCGGATACTTGGAAAGCATATATTCCGTCCACCAGACTCTTGAGAATCGGTGTAATCAGGGACGTGGATCCCTCATTAAATATAGATGAGATAAAACAAGGTATCGAATGGCTTTCCAAGCCTATGGTAATCGCTAGGATCGAGAGAATCAATAGGAAAATTCACTCAGGTGCTAACGCAGGTAAAATTGTTCCATCAGACTCGATAAAAATCTGGTTTGGAGGTGCTGAGATTCCTGAAAAGATCAGCATATACAGAGTGATTGTTAAAATCCTTCCGTTTGAACAAAGGGTTACCCGTTGCTTAAAATGCCAAAGATTCGGCCACTTGGCGAAAAATTGCAGAGGAAAAGAAAGGTGCTCTCGTTGCGGAGGTAATCATTCTCTCTCGCAATGTAAGAGCAAGAATACAATTTGTGTTAACTGCGAAGGAGCCCACGCAGCTGACAATTCAAAATGTAGCGTGTTCGAGAAACAGAAAGCTGCAAATAAAGTCATGTCCCGTCTTAACATCAGTAGAATGGAGACTCAGAAATTAATGCTTGAGAATAATCTTTCAACTTGCTATAAAACAGATACCTGGCTGCTTCAAAGAGAACGTGCTTCGCCATCTCATCAGGAAACGGTCGATCGCTGTTTATCTCCCAGTGAGATTCAATCTGCCTGGGACAAAGCATTTCCGCCGCTGTCGTCTCCTCCTTCGGCTCGATCCAATTGGTTGAACGATATTCCATCGGCTCCTCGGAAAAACTATAGCCAGAAGAAAGCTCTAGCAACAAGACGTAAGATTCCGAAAAATGACTCAAAGTTGCCAAGCAACGAGAATCAAATTGAAGTTCTCACGCAAACCACTATCAATGACGGTGACTCTCTTATGGAAGTCTCGCCAATTGAAGAGTCGAATGTATCGCAACCCCAAGCTCATTCATCTTCTCGAGAGTTCTGAAAGAGAGAGTTCTGAGTTAGTCTCTACTCCAAGCCTCTCCCCTGAACCCCCGAGTTCGATTTAAAAAAAAAAAGTATCGAACTCTCCAAAGAGCAACACGTACAAAATCCCTCAGAAACGCTTTTCAAGCGATGGAAAGACGGCAGAGGATTCGGTCACAAAGAATTTCCACCTTCTTTCGAGTCCCCCGAGTCCTTTGAGTGTGGGTACAACAAACACGGATGAAAGTTTAAACCACGAAAGCACAAATTCCGATCTTTATTCATCTTGTATTATAAATACCTAAAAGTTTCGTTCAGAATGTGAGTCTTCGCGTTGTATAACTCCTCTCGTTCTTACGGAACCATCAACTAATGTTCATATCCATTTTTCTTTTTCATCCGTGTTGATTTTTCATATTTATTGCTTTCGGGTCACTCAGAGTAGGTCAGTGGAACTGCCGGGGTTTGCAGGGCAAGACACACGAATTACCTTTATTATCCGAAGATAATGATATCCTTTTTCTATCGGAAACTTGGCTGAAGTCAAATTGTCATTATAAAATCCCTGGTTTTGATGTGATTAGAAGAGACAGAGTCGCAGAGCAGATAGGCGGAGGTGTGGCCGTCGCTGTTAGACATAAAATTCCTTATAGAATCCTCACTTTCTCCGGAAATAAATTCAATACTAGAGAATTTGAAGCCGTTGGGGTCGAAATCCTGCTCAAGGGAAATAAAAACTTATTTTGCATTAGCGTTTATAGACCTCCTAGTTTTTCTTCATCGGCAAAATCTTGGAATTCTTTCCTAAACGAAATTTTAAATATAGCGGGAAATCATCACTTAATGGTGGGAGGAGATTTAAATGCTCAATCTCCACAATGGGGTAGTACTTCCACTAATACTGCTGGAAGATCATTGGTTCGCGTTTTAAACAACTTTGACTTAGTTGTTATAAATAACGGCTCGCACACATATTTTTCTCCAAATGCTGATACTAATACTCTGGATCTCACTATTGTGAGCTCAGGTTTAGCTACATCATGTAATTGGCAAGTGTCTGATGATCTTTTGGGCAGTGATCATTTTTTAATAAAAATTATGATAGGCAACGTCCCTCTTAATTGCGTAAACGTTCGACCTGTTCTAAAAACTTCAAAGATCGAGTGGGATCATTTTCACAATTCCCTTAGTTCTGTAGATTTGACGGGAGAAGTTAACTCCGTGAATGCTTTTGCTAAATACGAGAGTACCTTTGACTTGATTAAATCAGTTGCAATCGAAAATGGCGCGAAATTAATTTCTAAATCTTCCTATAATCCGTCGAAAAATAGGATTCCAAAGTGTTGGTGGAACGACAAATGTTCTGAAGCTGTAAAAGAGCGAAGAAATGCCTTTAAGCGCTTTAAACTTTCCGTCAGCATTCGGAACTTTGATGTGTGGTCAGAAGTTGACGACCGCATCAAAATCGTTCTTAAACTAGAGAAAGCTGGATCTTTTCGATCGTTTGCGGGGTCGATAAATCCGGATATGCCGATAAAAACTATCTGGGAAAATGTGAGAAAATTTGATGGGATTCCAACGTCGACTATCAATGGTCATTCCACAGAAAAAGAAAGAGAAATCCAAGCTGCAGTAGATAAATTTGCTCCCCCCCTTCCCCCGGATTTTAACATCCCCGTTATTCCCCCTCGAGACGATACTAACATAGTACGCAACATCTGGGTGCCGTGTTCCACAGATGAAATCTCATGTATTATTAAACATTTAAAACCCCGCTCCGCAGCGGGGGGGGACCAGATTAATAACGAAGTTATCAAGAATCTTCCATCCAATGTAATCCCGGCACTAGCTAATATTTTCAATAAATTCATGTACTCCGGTAAAATCCCTTCGGACTGGACTAATTACGAAATTTGCTTTATTCCCAAATCTGGCAAAGGCTTCAGGCCTATTTCGTTGGCCCCGTGTTTTTTGAAGGTCTTTGAGAGAATCATAAAAAATCGCTTCGAATATTTTCTCGAAACTGAACTAATAATCCCTAACTCGCAATTCGGGTTTAGAAAATCTCGCTCATGTTTAGACAATATTGCTATCTTGAATGCGGATATATATAACTCTTTTGCTAAAGGCGAATTTTTGTCTGCCCTTTTTTTAGACATCGAAGGTGCATACGACAATGTTGATACTCAAATATTAATTAATAACTTATCCGAACTGAGACTCCCAAGATGCATTGTTTCTCTTATTGCCAACATAGTAGGTAAGAGGAATGCTAATTTCTACTTTAATGGCTCTTTTATTTCAAATAAAGATTTGTTTAGAGGCCTTCCACAAGGCAGTGTTCTGAGCCCCAGTTTATTTAATGTGTATATCAGGAAGATTAACGAAAATATTGGAAAGGATTGTTATTCTCTTCAATATGCAGACGACGTTGTTCTATACGCGAAGGATAGGGATTTGGATGCGTGCATTCAAAAACTAGAACGCGGCATGGAATCTTTGTCCTCGTGGTTGGCAACTTTGGGCCTAAAAATTTCTACTGCAAAGACTAAATTTATGATTTTCAGTAGGAAAAAATGTATTCCTCCGGG
The DNA here is from genome assembly GCA_964006125.1 of Cryptus viduatorius. Classification (NCBI taxonomy): domain Eukaryota; kingdom Metazoa; phylum Arthropoda; class Insecta; order Hymenoptera; family Ichneumonidae; genus Cryptus; species Cryptus viduatorius. Next base: position 3,554,642 of record OZ023221.1, on the reverse strand, counting down.
TATTCACATTAAGGTGTATAATATCAATATCAATCGCTCTCATTCGACGAAGTTTCTGGGAGTACTCTTAGATTCTAAATTGAATTGGAAGGCTTTTATAAACGAAACCAAAAAGAAAGTAAACCAAAGTATGGGAGTTTTAAAGGCTCTTGCGCATAAATCTTGGGGGTCCCACCCTTCTACTATGCTCATAGTCTATCGTGGCCTTGTTCGTGCCAGGATAGAATGGGCGTATTTTTGCTCTCTTTCTGCATCGCGTTCAAATATAGAGAGCCTCGACAGACTTCAGTTCGCTGCTCTTCGTTTGGTCCTCGGTTGCTTCCGATCCACTCCTACCAATGTCTTACTCGATCTTGCTAACGAACCGTCTATCAATTTTCGAGCATCTCACCTTATGTCTAGGTATCTCTGCAGGGTTTATTCGTCGAAAAAACACCCAATTATTCCGAAGTTACGCTTTTTGGTGGAGAGGTTTAGAAGATATAAAAAAACTCCGAATTACTGTAGATCATTTATGCTGAAGGTTTGGGAAAATTTGGCTTCAAATTATACAGAACTTTCGTTGATACATAGATCGGATCTCCATCCATGCTTTGAAATTCCGCTTAATCCCCAATTAATAGCTATTAGCCCCGTTACTGACATTGGCCTATCAATATCCAATGCAAATAAAATTAATGCAGGTATAAAGTTTTTAACAGAATCCCGTAAACGATGGCCAAATCATTTGTTTGCATACACTGACGGGTCAAAACGCAAAGGACACTCATTCGTTGGGTTTTCCTTTTTTATTCCGGATCTTAATTACTCTCGATCCTTTAAAATGTCTTCGTGCGCCAGCATCTTTGAGGCTGAGGCGTCTGCTATAACAGAATTATTAAAACATGCCAAATATCATACCCAGAGAGATCTCGCCATTTGTTCGGATTCGCTCAGCGTTTTAAGAGCTCTCGATTATTCCGGTATTAATGCCAAGATTCATCCCCTTATATTAGAAATTAAATCTCTGTACAACAGAATTACATCTAACGGCAGATCAATTACGTTCATTTGGTGCCCCTCTCACTGCGTCATTGATGGGAATGAATTTGTTGATAAACTTGCTGTACAAGCTTGCCTTTCGGGCAAATTGATTAAGTTCACTGCTCTTCCCAAAGCAATTTCTACTATATTTACTATGCAATTTAGAAGGGAGGAAGATAATAGACTCTCTGATCTATTCCAACATAAGGGCGGTCTATACGGATCTTTAAAAAAGAACCGTAATAAATTAACTTGGTTCGACGGCAAAAATTTATCTCGCGAACTAATTACCTTTATTAACCGGTTGAGATCCGGTCATCTTGGTACTAACGAACATTTGTTTCGAGTTGGTATCGTGGAAGATCCGAGTTGTTTCTGCGGCAACGCGGTACAATCATTGGAACATATTTTTTGGGATTGCCCCGAAACAAAAGACTCTGCTGATTCGCTCCTGTCGGGGCTGAAACGATTGAGTCTCCCTCCTCCCTACGACGTTAGGAGTCTCTCTTTTTCGGAGTCTCCTGATGTTTGGAATCTCTTATTTTGTTTTGCAAAAAGTATCGGCCATGTATGTGCCTTAACTTACTGAGTGATTTGTTCCCTCATCGCCTCAGGTAGGCGTCATGTGATAATAAGTATTAATCTTCGCTCTCTAGTCTAGCGTTTTTGAGATATTAAATTCAAAGTTAGTATATAGCTCAAAACTTAAACAAGTCTGTGATATATGTTATAAGATAGGCAATAATATGTTATGCACACTATGTAGTTGCAATCTTTGTTATGTTTATTTTTGTTTTATCAAACAAATTTGTGATAGAGTGACTCAACAATATGCTATGTATCCAATATAGCTATAATCTCCTTTGCGTATTTAATAACGGCAGGAAAGCTTATAAAAAGAAAAAGGAAAGTTCCTATAAAATATAAAAAAAAAGAAAAGGTTAGCACTTAATCCATACAGTTTATTTTATAGAAATGTTGATATGAAACGAAGATTCTCGTCTCGTAGTATAAACTCGTAGAAGCCTTTTAAATATTTGAATTTTTCTGTTATACCGACCTTCCTGTTAATATATGAGCAAAACGGAGCCACAAACTTTTTGGCTTTCCGTTACACCGACAGACGCCAGATGGCAGTCACTGTTTTATTACCTTTACTGGTCAAAAAGAAAGAGTTCTAGCCAAACTCCGAGCGCCCCACTCTAGAAAAATTGGCCGGTACGGTTTTCCTTGTGGCCAGGTCGGATTATCCCTGGTGTGGCGCCACGGTCCCGACCAAATAGTAGAAGAAGAAGAAGAAGAAGAATGGCTGGAGCGGGAATCGAACCCGCGTCTCTACACTTTCCGGGCGAGTGCTCTTACCACTAAGCTACCCAGCGCCAGCGCGAATGCAATTTCTAGTCGTTAACATATACGAGCGTGAGGCCCCAGACGTAACAGATATTATATAGACGAATCAAATAATCGTATTCGTGTACCTATACGAGTATATTTGAAATTTGAAGATTTAAACGTTGGTAATGTCACACGATCAGAATGTCTGAACCAAATGAAAAATAATAATATACCACTGGATTTAACACCGATAAATCATGTAACCAGAACAATGAATTTAAGAAAATCGTCGGCTATTCAATTATGTAGAAAACAATTACCTTTAACACCTGCAGAAGCAATAACGATTCATAAATCGCAAGGAGGTACATATCAAAATGTAGTACATAGTAAATTTGACAAATAGAATGGACAAAAGAATGTTATATGTTGCCTTTAGCAGAGCAACTAGTGCGAAAGGGTTATTTATTAAAGGGCAATATAGAACGCCAATGCCAGAAATAAATTGTGACAAAGTAAAATCCGAAATGCTTAGATTAAGAACGGACAATCTTTTGCATCTGGATCTAAAGTTCCCAAAAGATTATAAAACGAATGAACATATTCTATTTATATATCAAAATGTTCGAAGTTTAAATAAACACCTTTCTTTAGTAAAATCAGATAGAAGTTTTACGACATGCGATATACTGAGTCTTGTAGAAACTTGGACATTACCCCAAGATGATGTAGATATAAATGATTATTCAATTATTCAACGTCAAGATTGTCAAGGAATTGCGAGAAAAGCTTTTGGAACTATTACATACAGAAAATCAACATTACCTAGCTCAATTCGATGTTTTTATAATTGTACAAATCGACACAAAAACGGATATATGATTACAACTGGTATAATAATTAACAATTATTGTATTATCACAATTTATAAATCACCAAAGTTTCCTTTTACAAATTTCAAATGTAATATGAATCTAGCCTTCGAAGCTATAAAAAAAGAAAATTTACAATATTCTATTGTTATAGGTGATTTTAATATTAATTTGAATGATGCAAAATCAAATTCAAGTATATCATTACTAGAACTTATGAGAAATAACAACCTGTTTCCGATACTACCATACAACACGTTTACTACAGATAATAATACATTCATAGATCTTTGCTTTAGTAATAATAAAGATTTAAATATCCATATATTTCAAAGTATATTTAGCGATCATAAACCAATTTGGTTTCTATTGGGTTTAGTTTCGCGCACATCCGCCTTTACAGCCTCGTCGCTGTAGAAAAAGCCGAACGCTCACGGAAATATCCGAACGTCGAAGGAAGAAACGGCGAGAGCGATGCGTTTCTCGCTCACTCCGTCGTGTTGCTCAACCGGAGCAGGGAGAAAAAACTGTCGTGGCGAAAAGACTTTGTTATCGTTTAAGAGTTTTTCCTCACTGTATTCACATTGATCGTTTCATTCGTTTTTTTCCTTTTACATAAACATTTATTACTTACCTATAAAATAAAAGTGAATCTTTCTCATCATCAACAAATCTCAATCATTCGTTAAAACTCCTTTCAATCCTGTCTCGTATTGGATAAAATAATCGCAAAATCCAATAGTTTCAATTGGAACAATAATTAATTACGTAACATATAATATAACTAGTATTCAAATAATGACTTAATCAGACTAAAAAATATTGATACCGATTTAAAGCAACAATGTTCCATTTCTAAAAAGGATAATATAATACAATATAACAAATAATAACAGTGGATAGTAGGCCTCATGGGGATTTACCACTTAAAAAAAAGAAACGCGCCGATTGCTATATCCCATGGTGGTGTGGAAATTAGCAAAATATTATAAACCTGCTGTAAAACTTGATCAACCTTATTTGCATACTTAGTTGCAGTACGCTGTTTTAGTAAATATACTGAAGTAGAATTGATTCGCGACAACCGCGAAAATTAAAACATATAGTTGTCATTATATAAATTCACTTCCATCTCTATACATAAAAAAACGTTCAAAGATTCTAAGTTCATGCTATTTTCATTTGTACTGAATACGTCCAAGAAATACATAAAACAAAGAGGTATCTCATCGACTGGGTAAAATATAAATCTATGAGCAACATAATGCTTTATGATTAATGAAAACTTTAATATGCAATGAACGCAACTATTTTTCATTGTTCTACATGTCCATGTTAAGTTCACTTGTAAATAAATCGTAACAAGAAAGTCAATTTATAATTTGTTAACATAAGCTCCATTATACAATTTTTTTGAAATCGAAAATTGCCAAAAAAAATATTGACTAAAAGTTATTAGGCACTCACTATAATAATAGGCAAAGAGTGCCTATTAAAATGACCATCCGTTGCTCTTCAGAGTCTGTCGAAGGGGTTACTCCGCAGCGCATACTCCAAAAATTTTTATTTTTCACCATTTGCTTCGGTGTATCTCCAACATCATGCGTAGTTACTTTGAAGTGACTGCGATGAATAGAAATATTTTTTTTAGCCTGCGGTGCAATGAAAACAACTTTTTGGCTGAATTTTTCTTCTCGGACGTCCGTATCACACTGTAACTTTAGATGGTGCGAACCAATTTTGTTCTCCTTCGCATGGTTTTTTTATTACAGTATTTCCAGTATGCACGTTACTTTTAAAACCAATCTAAGACCTTTAAGTATTTTTTCTAAAAAATTATTGGCCACAATTTGCATTTGCCTTCGGTCAAGTGTCAGTACGGTGCCATCATAATGAACTCTACGAACCAATTTTTTTCTTCTTCGCAGCATCATTTTGTTTTATCAAAAGCACTGCGCACAGCAAATTTAGAGACAATCCTACATCTCTAACTATTTATTCATCACAATTTTCCATAAAAAACTTATTTTCTCACATCTGATGTCCGTACGGTGCCCCAATTAAGAATCCTGGAAACCAATTCTGTTCTCTTTCGCAACAATATTTCATTGCATCGAAAGCACTATGTACAACAAATTTTGAGTCATTCTGACAAATATAATTTTAATTATAAAATAATTCAAAAACAGTGGTTATAACAAGATTTGCTTTAAAGGTTATGTTATTTAGATTTGCCAAAAATCCATTTTTCATCATGTTAAAAAAAAAACTTCGGTTGTGAAAAATAAAACACGAAATATCATACACAGATTCACAAATGTTTGCGTTTTTTATTTCGAAAATAATATATTATCACCGAAAATCATTCGCAATATTTTAGCATATTTTATTCACATTCGTAATAAAAATGATAAATTTCACGTATTCACTGAAAAAATTGGTAGTAAACTCACAAAAAAGATTCATCGAATATCCAAAATAATGACAATTTCCCAAATAGAACTAAAAAAATCGCGAGTATATATTTTTTCGTTTTATTCTATCTGTCAAACTTTGGAAGCAGATGACAATTTCGTAGCAGACGATACACAGATGCTCATACGTCGCGGCGCGCGTACTCTGTGGCCGGATGATTTTCAAACAAAAAAAAATCGACATCTCGTTTCAATCTTTGTTCCTATTTTACGTAAATATAAATGGATTCTACGCGGTATAGCGCAAATAAAAAGTATGCAATCATAAAAAAAAAGAATTTTCTATCCTTCGACCGTCGAAGATTCATCGCAGCCGAAATCTTTGTCAATTATGTTCACCCGCTTTATTCATTTACTGTTAATAATAAAAACTGCAAATTCTTTTTCTGGCAACGTATGTTCTCCTCTTCAAAATAAGCCAAAATAAGAGTCGAAATCTTTTTTCGCTGCCGAGATCCGATTTTTTTTAAGCAAAGACTAATTTTACGAATTTTCATAAAAAAATGAATCGTTTTTTCAAATTTCTCGAAATTGCCGTCTCTAATCCTTTCCTCTCAAAGAAATCGTATTTACAAACTGACTCTCTGCGTTATTGCGCAGATAAAAAGTGTGCTATGTTTAAAAATTTAATTTTTTACACTTCGACCGTCGGAGATTCATCACATTCGAAATCTTTGTCAATTTTGTTCGCTGGATTTATTCGTTTACACTTGATAAGAAAACTGCTAATGATTATTCTATCGACGTATTTCCAACGTTTTTTTTTTTTTTTATTTTTTCAAATTTTCGTCGAAATACGAATTTCTTTCATATGCTCACGTCTTGAAAAGTTTTTTTTCGCAAAAAAAAAAAACAATTGTACTCTTAAAGAACAATTATAAACAATTATTTATCAAGAAAGTGAAAAACACTGAATTTGTCGATTTTACGAGTTATTCCGTACCGAAAAACTTATCCTCGTTTGTGATTAAATAAAATTTTTTAAAATACGATATGATATGATGCTAAATTTGATATTTTTAAGCGACGATAAATATCAATAAAATTTCATTGAAAAACGAAAAAAAATATCGAATTTCTCAAACTTCTCGTCTCCAATACTTGTCTGTTCTACAGAGACAATAACGAGCTGATTCCATGTATTACGAAGAAGAAAAAAAATATATCTCAAATGGTAGAAATGAAATTTGTTATAAGAGGACTGTCAAAGAGCCTTCAAAGTCGAATTTTTCAAGAATTTCATCAATTTGTAAAAAAATATTTCGAAGCTATCCAAGATGACAAATTTTTGATTCGAGTAACGTACTACTTCCTCTTCAATACAAGACAGGAACCAAAAAGATATATTTTTTCGTTCTCGAGATTGCATTTTTTTGCAGCATCCATAAATATCGATAAAATTTCATTGAAAATCACAAAGAATAGCAAATTTCTTGAACTTTTCTTCTACAATGGTTTGGTTTCCTACAGATAAAATAATGAACTGATTCCATCAATTATGGGGAAGAAAAAAAACACTGAAGGGGAAGGATTTAAAGGGGATATTTGGCCTGAATGCTAAATGGTTTGTTTTATATTCATTAAATCTGGTCATAAGTTTCAAGCCAATAAAACGACTTTACTAGACATGATTTGATTCGTTAAATTAATTTGATCAACTTCTACGTGGTGCAATTCGTTATATTTGTCTCGTGTCTCAATATTTGACAATTTATCGTCAAACAAAAAGGAAATATCCGTCGTGAATATTAATAATCAATTGGTACAAAAAAGAAATATTTTTATTCGACGAAGGTTAAACACTATGAATTAATTTACGTAACTGACAAATGTTTTTCCCTCATACGTACTTTCGAAAAGAAACGCAGAGCGCGACGTATAAACATACTTCATCCGTAGCGCATAGCGCGATGTGTAAATACACTCGATACGGAGCGCGTAGCGCGACGTGCACCCCCGTGAGGGCCTTAAAAAATGTCCCTCTGGGACATTTTTCGGGGGGTTTGGGGGGCGGAGCCCACCAACAAGAGCATCTGCGCCCGCAGGGCGCTGAGACGCTTGTTTTTATGTTACGAAGACTGGTAAACGAAGTGGTTTATATTAAGAGAGCGTTTACATATTCTATGTATTGACCATCGATTGCATCTGGAAACCGCGTACGTTTGCCACAGTGTTAACCGAATTTTTGTGCAATTCGTTGCGAACGCTTCTGCATCGAATGGGTGTAATCTCAGGTACGCATTGATCTCGATTGGTACGTTATCATAGTATCTCGTCTATAGATTTAAACATCGCATGCAAAGTTACGCTAAGAAATAAATGTCTGACTTCACATTTTTTTCAGTATGAATGTATATTTCTTTTTTTTAGGCGCCCGCGTGATTTTAGCATGCAGAGACATCGAGAAGGCAAAAGCCGCGATCGAGGAAATAAAATACACTCCACCATCCAGGTACGACCTGTTATAGATACATTGTAACTAATAATAGTACATTTACTATACAATTGAAATATTCTACCGTACAAATTTACAAAAAAGTCTTGAAATAAAAAAGGAATTATCTTAAAAGTACCTGATTTTTCGTTACATTGAAAATAGTTGTTAAAAATGTCGATAAACTTTTTTGATTGTTACTTATTACATCGTTTATTTATATAAGCTTCCAAAATTAATGAAAAGACTTCTATGTATGTTTCGTGAAAAAAATGGGAATAAAATTATAATTAAAGATCGCAAGGTAACTTCTTTTTTAAGTTATTGTGTATTTACCAGAAGAAATGAAAATCCTAATATTAGATCGATTGACACGACAAATTTATTTTCCACGGATCCCCGAGGCAATTAACTAATTATCATTAGAACAGTAATCATAAAGATTTAGTCTGATGTGATGTTAGGTTTTTTGTTCCTATTAATGCTTTTGTAAAATCTTTTTGTCATTAACTTATTGATTCAATGAACCATAAGCCAAAAGAAGAAGAAAATGAATGGGTTTAAATACTGCGTATTGAATATCCAATTTTTGCTGTTTTTCATTGATAGAAAAGCAGAAAACTGTTCAAAAATATTCCAATCATAAAATCATAAAAATGAAGTAACCATTTTTTAGACCATCGCGGCAGCAATTCATCGGCGGACCCGGCCAGTTAGCAGTCTGTCGCTTAGATCTCTCCAGTTTCGCAAGCGTCCGCGAATGCGCTACGCGAATGTGCGACGTTTCGTCGTTGATGCATTATTGTGAGATAATTACTTACTTATTTTTTGTATGGAGTGAAACTCTTCATTGTTCCTAATAAATAAGAAATGCAAAATTAACTGGAAATAATTTCAAAAAACTGTGAGGAGCGCCTCTACCGCCGTCGACACTTGAAAAAAAATACTGCTTCAACATCGAAAAAGATAGAATAAATTTTACTTCCGAAGCCGCAGCGAGGAAGAAGGAAAAAAGTACTCAATACATTATTGAAAGTAAATTCACATTGGAATGTTTGGAATTCGACTATTGAGCGATTTCACTGTACCATTTTATTCGTTTATATATTCGATATTAATAGCACTTCTCCGTTTAATAAGGAAGAAACATTTATTTCGACGACATAAATTTCGACAAATCGTACAGCCGAATGAAAGCTTATTGCCAAAGCAAGTTGTCTAATGTTTTATTCACAAAAAAGTTGGCGCGACGTTGAAATGGTAAATACAGATTTCATGAATCTGTCTGAATGTCAACACTATAATATTGAATGACCGGTGTTAACATTTTTTAAATTTTATTTAAGAGGCCAATATAGACGGTATATCGGTGTACGGGCTGCATCCAGGAGTTACGCGTACGGAAGTTGCCCGTTATTTAGACGAGTGGCGGATGTTTCGCGTAGCAAAAACAGTTTTCCGTCCAATGATGAAACTGTTCACAAAGAGTCCAGAACTTGAAGTGCAGACCTCGCTGCACTGCACCGTTGATGACGAGGCAGGAAAGCAGACGGCGTTATATTACAAGTAAGTTACATGTTTTGTCTATTAAAAATGGTCTTTTAAAAATGTATTGGTTTTTAACATGAATTGCAATACATCGCATCCTCTTGAGTGCAGATAATAACCGAAATACCATTAACTTCGATTTTTGCTGATAGTTCCAGCAATTTTATTTATGGCATTTTCATTCTTCACATCTCAAACTTTTGAACGGCTGTATTGATATCAACAGTAAATTGAATTAGATATCAAGTAAAAAACATTTCGTGCCAAATCGCTAGATACAAATGTACGTCGTTTTTCTAGATAAACATTTTTTCGATTGTGTAAAGAGTGTAAAGGGTGAACAGTGTAAAGAGAAAACTCGATTGATAAATATTCTTAGCGAGAAAAAATGCGCGATATTTGTGGCTGCTTCGGATTACATGAGTCGCATCAATCGTATCGGTGGAACTTTCAAATTTGGTCATAAGCACTGCGTCCTCTCGGAATATGCGATACATTATTAGGAGATTAGAGGGGTTTATCGTACACACCGACGTAACCAACGGAATTTACGGTGATCACGCGCTTTCTTTTGATATATAGGAATCATTACTTCCACAATGAAACTTACGCAAGCGCATCCCAAACCAATTGCGAAAAACGAAAACGCGAATACCAAATCGGTTAGAGTCATAATCTTCGGTGGATCAATTTTTTCTTCCAATTCCTTTTCCAGTAATTTTTTTAAACGGACCAACACATCAAAATTTGTCATAAAACTACCAGCCATCTTGACGTTGACATATTTATCGAATATGTTTTGCAAAGCCCAGTTCCGTGGAACATTCATAGCGACATACTCGCGCTTGATGCAACCGCTGCTTGTATATAATCCGGCGTCCATAGCGTCGCTTCTGACACTGTTGGTACCAGCAAGACAAGCAACTAAGTCGTCATCCCGTTCAACGTATTTAAAGCAATTAACGTTAGCTTTTAACTCGATGAAACGACCTTTAAAGGCCGCCTCCGTGAAGTCTTGGAAATCACTTTTGTGCGCACAGACCGTGTAATTAAAATCAACGACGTCCTGAATTGTATTTACTTGTCGAACGGGTATATCGTGGGTCATCACAGACGCCAAACTGCTCGTAAAAATCCCCTGCATTGTTATCATGAAAAAAAGTAAAGCGCCCAAATAAATCCGTGGTGGCACATTCGGCGGTAATTCTGTTAATCCAAGACTGCAAGTTAAACGCCAAAGATTCAACATTGCCACTGGCAATGGTTGATGCAGAAAATATTTAAAGAAAATCAACGTAATAAAATAGACCCCAACCATCCCACCCCACGAATATCCATCGAGAACATCATAAATCTTTTGTGTCTGTGATTTATTGCCGCGGTATTGGGTTACTAAAAACATGCATTCCTGTGCAAATGGATAAGTACGAGTTCCATACCACGGTATTCCTCTCAGGACAATTGGCATTGCCAGAATGCCAGCGGATGTGTGTTGTATGTTTTTGCCGGCAATGGCGTTTTGCCATGTCCTTTTCTCAGTAGCATTTACATACAGTACAAAATCACGGATAAAGCCGCCATAAATTTCGTCGTCAATGAAACGCAACTCCATTTTCCGTATGCTTTCCCGACAAGGGCGTTTGTAACAATATTTCATTACTTCTAAGGGTGCGCCATGCATATTGTGCAATTTCTCGAAGAAAAGATTTTCACACATTTTCTCGTTTTCTCGATACTGTCGCACAAAATAAGAAAAACCGCGGGGATAGGAAAACCACGCGTGCCTTTTTTTGGTTCGAACTAACCGCCATGGTTTAGGCGCATAATTTGTAAAGGGATTCAAACCGTAAATCACTATTCCCTTAATATCCCGACAAATTATGTTAGTATCTGGCAATTCAAGTGCATTGGCCAAAGACAGTGCTGTCAGGATGTCACTTTCGCGGTTGCAGGGCCCATATGGCTTTTCCGGAGACCATCCAATTACCAAAACGAATACCGGGGTACCGACGTATATAGAATTCATATACGCAAGGATCTGTGCATAAAACGATTTAAAGCCTGAGGCCATCACTACGAAGATATGCACCTTGTGCATTGCATATCGATTATGCTTCTGCCAAAGGTCATAATCAGGATTTGGCTGGGCTTGCAACAAAACTATAGAATGGAATCGTTGAGATGATAATTTTTTTATGAAAGTCACAGGAGTAGTTCCAGCGAGAACCATTGTCTTGTCTTTGTCCCCATAGCAGTTTGACAACATTTTTATCTGTAATCCACCGAAATGTTGAAGTTTTTCATATCATCTATACGCGTTATGATATCGGAAAATCGTGTTACTCACGGCTGCTTCTTCGAGTTCGGCGTATCCATCCAGTTTGTTTGTCTTGTGCTGAATTTTAGAGAAGCATATTCGGCCAAGGATAACCACAACGAAAAATCTTGCTAACAGCATGGCTAACGGTTTTTTTCACCATATGTGTTAAAGTCGGCTACTCCATATTACGTAGTTACGAATACAACGATCGACGACTGAATATCCGCGAAAATTTTATTATGATAGGGGATAACGGAGTACTCGAGGAAAAATGTTGATGCTGGTGATACGTACTTCGTATTACGTGTTACCTCAGTAATTGGCATGCCGTATCGAAAAGGGCAATCATAATGTCATGCCACGTGTGATTCGATATCGACATGCTTCAATGGTTGCGTCGTACAATATTTTTTCCAGCTAAAGCTGCAATATTATTTTCACGAATGAACAATAAGCTATAAAACGAATGAATTGTCTCTTTTCCGAGACTACAACCGAAATCCCTAAGACTAACATTCCATTCGACAGACTCAAACACTCGACAGCCAGAAACACTTCAATGAACAGACTCAGATTATTCAGATCAGTGCCTTTGGATCATGATAATAAGGCCTGCTCAGGAATATTTGTAGTGAATAATTGTTAACCATTTGTTAAATTGGTTGAAAACGCAATGCGAGGGCGCGAGACACAATAACCAGCTAGTAAATAATAATTTATGTATGTTTCAGAGAATGTTCCGTGACGAATTCGTCAGTGAAATCCCGAAATGAAGAGCTTGCTGGTTGTTTGTGGGACGAGACCGTGAAGCACGTGGGTCTGGTATCTCAAGACAGTTTTGTCGAAATGCTGAGAACGATCGAAAGCACGTTTACGGCATCCAATGATAATTGAGAAATAGAAACGAATCACATAAAAAACGAAACAAATGACCAAAGTAGTTTCTAAGCGTTTGGAATAAAAATTGAAGAAATAGTCTATTGTACCAAGTTTATGTTTTTTTTTGTTCTTACTCTTCGTCTTTTGAGTAGTTTTTTTTATGTTACGAAGACTGGTAAACGAAGTGGTTTATATTAAGAGAGCGTTTACATATTCTATGTATTGACCATCGATTGCATCTGGAAACCGCGTACGTTTGCCACAGTGTTAACCGAATTTTTGTGCAATTCGTTGCGAACGCTTCTGCATCGAATGGGTGTAATCTCAGGTACGCATTGATCTCGATTGGTACGTTATCATAGTATCTCGTCTATAGATTTAAACATCGCATGCAAAGTTACGCTAAGAAATAAATGTCTGACTTCACATTTTTTTCAGTATGAATGTATATTTCTTTTTTTTAGGCGCCCGCGTGATTTTAGCATGCAGAGACATCGAGAAGGCAAAAGCCGCGATCGAGGAAATAAAATACACTCCACCATCCAGGTACGACCTGTTATAGATACATTGTAACTAATAATACTACATTTACTATACAATTGAAATATTCTACCGTACAAATTTACAAAAAAGTCTTGAAATAAAGAAGGAATTATCTTAAAAGTACCTGATTTTTCGTTACATTGAAAATAGTTGTTAAAAATGTCGATAAACTTTTTTGATTGCTACTTATTACATCGTTTATTTATATAAGCTTCCAAAATTAATGAAAAGAGTTCTATGTATGTTTCGTGAAAAAAAATGGGAATAAAATTATAATTAAAGATCGCAAGGTAACTTCTTTTTAAGTTATTGTGTATTTACCAGAAGAAATTAAAATCCTAATATTAGATCGATTGACACGACAAATTTATTTTCCACGGATCCCCGAGGCAATTAACTAATTATCATTAGAACAGTAATCATAAAGATTTAGTCTGATGTGATGTTAGGTTTTTTGTTCCTATTAATGCTTTTTTAAAATCTTTTTGTCATTAACTTATTGATTCATTGAACCATAAGCCAAAAGAAGAAGAAAATGAATGGGTTTAAATACTGCGTATTGAATATCCAATTTTTGCTGTTTTTCATTGAAAGAAAAGCAGAAAACTGTTCAAAAATATCAACCAATCATAAAAATGTAGTGACCATTTTTTAGATCATCGCAGCAGCAATTCATCGCGCGGACCCGGCGAGTTAGCAGTCTGGCGCTTAAATCTCTCCAGTTTCGCAAGCGTTCGTGAATGCTCCAAAACATTGACGAATACCGAGGCTGTTATACACGTTATTATGAACAATATAGGAGTACGTGGATGTCGGTAAAATAAATAGTTTCATGTCGGTAAAATAAATAGTTTCATGAATCTGTCCGAATGTCAATACTATAATATTGAATGACCGGTGTTAACATTTTTTTAAATTTATTTAAGAGGCCAATATAGACGGTATATTAGTGTACGCGCTGCATCCAGGAGTTACGCGTACGGAAGTTGCGCGTTATTTAGACGAGTGGCGGATGTTTCGCGTAGCAAAAACCGTTTTCCGTCCAATGATGAAACTGCTCACAAAGAGTCCGGAACTTGGAGCGCAGACCTCGCTGCACTGCACGGTTGACGACGAGGCGGGAAAGCAGACGGCGTTATATTACAAGTAAGTTACATGTTTTGTCTATTAAAAATGGTATTTTAAAAATGTATTGGTTTTTAACATGAATTGCAATACATCGCATCCCTTTGAGTGCAGATAATAACAGAAATACCATTAACTTCGATTTTTGCTGATAGTTTCAGCAATTTTATTTATGGCTTTTTCATTATTCACAGCTCAAACTTTTGAACAGTTGTGTTGATATCAACAGTAAATTGAATTAGGTATCAACTACAAAACATTTCGTGCCAAATCGACAGATACAAATGTACGTCGTTTTTCAAGATAAACTTTTTTTCGATTGTGTAAAGAGTGTAAAGGGTAAATAGTGTAAAGAGATAACTCGATTGATAAATATTGTTAGCGAGAAAAAATGCGCGATATTTGTATCTGCTTCCGATTACAAGAGTCGCATCAATCGTATCGGTCGAACTTTCAAATTTGGTCATAAGCACTGCGTCATTTCGGAATATGTGGTACATTATTAGGAGATTATAGGAGTTTATCGTACACACCGACGTAACCAACTGAATTTAGGGTGATCACGCGCTTTCTTTTGATATATAGGAATCATTACTTCCACAATGAAACTTACGCAAGCGCATCCCAAACCAATTGCGAAAAACGAAAACGCGAAGACCAAATCGGTTAGAATCATAATCTTCGGTGAAACAGTTTTTTCCTCTAATTCCTTTTCCAGTAATTTTTTTAAACGGACCAACACATCAAAATTTGTCATAAAACCACCAGCCATCTTGACGTGGACATATTTATCGAATATGTTTTGGAAAGCCCAGCGCTGTGGAACGTGCATAACGCCATACTCGTAATTGATGCAACCGCTGCTTATATAGAATCCGACGTCCATAGCGTCGCTTCTGACACTGTAGCTACCAGTAAAACAAGCAACTAAATCGTCAACCCGTTGAACGTATTTAAAGCAACTAACGTTAGGTGGTAGGTCGATAAAACGACCTTTAAAGCCCGCGTTCCTGAAGTCTTGGAAATCAGATGCGTGTGCACAGACCGTGTAATTAAAATCAATGATGTCCTGAATTGTATTTACTTGTCGAACGGGTATATCGTGGGTCATCACAGACGCTAAACTGCTCGTAAAAATCCCCTGCATTGTTATCATGAAAAAAAGTAAAGTCCCCAAATAAATCCGTGGTGGCACATTCGGGGGTAATTCTGTTAATCCAAGACTGCAAGTTAAACGCCAAAGATTCAATATTCCCACTGTCAATGGTTGATGCAGAAAATATTTAAAGAAAATCAATGTAATAAAATAGACCATCCCAACCATCCCACCCCACGAATATCCATCGAGAACATCATAAATCTTTTGTGTCTGTGATTTATTGCCGCGGTATCGGGTTATTAAAAACTTGCATTCCCGTGTAAATGGATGAGTACGAGTTCCATACCACGCTACTCCTCTCAGGGCAATTGGCACTTCCAGAATGCCAGCGGATGAGTATTGTACATTTTTGCCGGCAATGAGGTTTTGCCATGTCCTTTTCTCAGTACCATTTACATACAGTACAAAATCACGGATAAAGCCAAAATAAATTTCGTCGTCAATGAAACGCAACTCCGTTTTCCGTATGCTTTCCCGACAAGGGCGCTTATAACAAAATCTCATTACTTCTATCGGCGTGCCATGCATATTGTGCAATTTCTCGAAGAAAAGATTTTCACACATTTTCTCGTTTTCCCGATACTCTCGCACAAAGACAGAAAAACCGCGGGGATAGGGAAACCACGCGTGCCTTCTTTTGGTTGGAACTAACCGCCCCGGTTTAGGCGCATAATTTGTAAAGGGATTCAAACCGTAAATCACTATTCCCTTAATATCCCGACAAATTATGTTAGTATCTGGCAATTCAAGTGCATTGGCCATAGACAGTGTTTCCAGGATGTCACTTTCGCGGTTGCAGGGCCCGTATGGCTTTTCCGGAGACCATCCAATTACCAAAACGAATACCGGGGCACCGACGTAATTAGAATTGATAAACTTAAGGATCTCTGAATGCAACGATTTAACGCCTGGGGCCATCACTACGATGATATGCACCTTGTGCATTGCATATCGATTATGCTTCATCCAAAGGTTAAGATCCAGATCTAGGTGGTCTTTCAACAAAACTATAGAATGGGATCGTTGAGATGATAATTTTTTTACCAAAGTCCCAGGAGTAGTTCCAGCGAGAACCATTGTCTTGTCTTTGCCCCCATAGCAATTTGACAACATTTTTATCTGTAATCCACCGAAATGTTGAAGTTTTTCATATCATCTATACGCGTTATGATATCGGAAAATCGTGTTACTCACGGCTGCTTCTTCGAGTTCGGCGTATCCATCCAGTTTGTTTGTCTTGTGCTGAATTTTAGAGAAGCATATTCGGCCAAGGATAACCACAACGAAAAATCTTGCTAACAGCATGGCTAACGGTTTTTTTCACCATATGTGTTAAAGTCGGCTACTCCATATTACGTAGTTATGAATATAACGATCGACGACTGAATATCCGCGAAAATTTTATTACGATAGGGGATAACAGAGCACTCGAGGAAAAATGTTGATGCTGGTGATACGTACTTCGTATAACCTCAGTAATTGGTATGCCGTATCAAAAAGGGCAATCACAATGTCATGCCACATGCGATTCGATATCGACATGCTTCAATGGTTGCGTCGTACAATATTTTTGCCAGATAAAGCTGCAATATTATTCTCACGAATGAACAATAAGCTATAAAACGAATGAATTGTGTCTTTTCCGAGAGACTACATCCGAAGTCCCTTAGACTAACATTCCATTCGACAGACTCAAGCACTCGACAGCCAGAAACACTCCAATGAACAGACTCAGATTATTAAGATCAGTGCCTTTGGATCCCGATAATAAGGCCTGCTCAGGAATATTTGTAGTGAATAATTGTTAACCATTCGTTAAATTGGTTGAAAACGCAATGCGAGCGCGCGAGACACAATAACCGGCTAGTAAATAATAATGTATGTTTCAGAGAATGTTCCGTGACGAATTCGTCAGCGAAATCCCGAAATGAAGAGCTTGCAGGTTGTTTGTGGGACGAAACCGTTAAGCTCGTGGGTCTGGTACCTCAAGACAGTTTTGTCGAAATGCTGAGTACGATCGAAAGCACGTTTACGGCATCCCATGATAATTGAGGAATAGAAACGAATCACATAAAAACGAAACAAATGACCAAAGTAGTTTCTAAGCGTTTGGAATAAAAATTGAAAAAATAATCTATTGTACTACCTTTTTGTTTTTTTTTTTGTTCTTACTCTTAGTTTTTTGAGTAGTTTTTTTTACGTTACGAAAACTGGTAAATGAAGTGATTTATATTAAAAGAGCATTCACATATCCTATTTATTGACCATGGATTGCATCTGGAAACTGCCTACGTTTGCCACAGTGTTAACCGAATTTTTGTGCAATTCGTTGCGAACGCTTCTGCATCGAATACGTGTAATCTCAGGTACGCATTGATCTCGATTGGTACGTTATCACAGTATCTTGTCTATAGATTTAAAGATCGCATGCAAAGTCCACGTGCATTATTACAAAGATTTCCCATGTATTAGGTAAGAAATTTGAATCACGCGAAAGAACAATTTTTACATGTATCGCAAGAAGAAGGAGGGCAGGAAGATTTTACTAATACGGGTATACAGCAAGTGCGGTAGAAATTTTCGTATGGTTGGTAAAAACGTTGTAATCACCGGCGCCAACTCGGGAATTCGCGAGAAAACGGCGAGAAATCTTTACACATGAGGTATCCCTTTTCTATATATATAACTATCAGGTTGTTGGGCTCGCGCGCTTATGCGCGCTCGCATTGGATTACATTGGAACTATCTAAGTAAAGGGATGCGGACGCAGTGTCGGTGAATATTTAAGAAGAAACGAAAAAAAATCGACGTGTTACTATAATTGATAGATTTTTATTTGTTGGTTTTTGGCCAAATTCGCTCGTAATTGAGTCATAGTCTTTGAGTTGAGAATTTTTTTTCGAGATGCACCATGGAAGGTCAACAACTAAGCATCTCATTTAAATTCGCGATTGATTACGTAGCGAGTTTCAAAATTACTACGTAACCATTATCGAATTAAAATAGCAATTGAAAATTATAAAATATATTGAATATCAATTTCATTTTTATTAACCAAATTTACAAATTTGGTTCACGAACACGATTTTGTAAAGTCAAAACCATAATTTAAAATTGCCACCCTATTGGAGAACTTCTGTGTACACAATATTGGGTGTTTCATCTCCAGGTACGTGAATGAATAAATTTTTTTCTGAACTTACGCGTGAGCACCTTACATCTAGTTGACCGTGTGAAAAACATACATCGTGTAAATCAATATCGGCAACTTGAAAAGTTTGACCTTGTGATTTGTTTATTGTCATCGTAAAACATAGTTTGACTGGAAATTGGATCCGTTTGAACTCGAATGGGTACTTTGCTGGTATCACGGGCATGCGTGGTATTAACACATGTTCGCCGATTTAATTACCGGTAATAATTTCAGCTTCTAATATGTAAGTCATTAATCTTGTAATTTTTAATCTGGTTCCGTTACACAGTTTTGGTGCATTCAAATTTCTCAATAGTATGATAAGGGTTACGATTTTAAATTTTTGGGTATGTCACGGAAGTCCTGGAGGGTTGAGAGAATTTAGAAATTCAATAGGATAATTTGTTACTTGCTGAATTTCTGTGACACTATCGATCGACCGATACACATATTTATGTGTATCTTCAAGTATCAATTCGTTGATGAAATTAACTGTGTCATTTTTCGGCGCAAGTATAGCGCGTTCCCGAAATCAAGAGCCCGTATGTTTTGAAGGTGTCGATATATTCGGATAGACTTTTGATATTAATTCAGTCAGATCAGGTACCACCGTCGCTATTTTTGAATTAATATTATTTTCGCCATTCTGTTCAGGGTACGTTCCACTGCCAACTTGCAGTAGTGTATCACAAAATACACCTGCTCGTGCGTCACGTTTTAAATAACCTTGCATGTTTGTTGTTAGAGTCAAAATTCCGATAGATTCCCACAAAAAGATGATTTCACACATGCATTAATGGCGTCGGCTTTACTGCCTCTAGGTATTACAGGAAGAGTTTGTCGAAAATCTCCCGCAAATACTATCGACAGAATCAAGAACAATTACAGTCTCTCAATAACTCTTTTGCGTATGTCCCTGGGACGAATAAATTTCAGTACAATTATTGTGAACGAATGTTTGCAAAAAAGCATGGTGTTTTACAACACCACCAGCGCAATCCGAATCAAATTTGTAAGCGAATTTACACTTGCATTTATTGAAAGAAGACGTTCCGGTAAAAAAATCATCTAAGTTCCCACAATAGGTAGCATTAAAAACCGAAAATAAAGTATGATTTTTACAGATTATTTTTATGTTCTTTATATGTGTCTGTGAGTGTCTGTGAGTGTCTGTGAGAGGTGTCTGTGAGTGTCTGTGAGTGTCTGTGAGAGGTGTCTGTGAGTGTCCGTGAGTGCTGTTTTTTTTTTTTTTTTTATAGAGGAGGTTTGAAAATGCATTTACGCATACCCGAGTGGGTTATGTGGGACTCGGCCATTCCTGGCAATACCCACTAAAACATTCCTCCTCTCGACTGTATTCCCCCCCGCGGAAACCGCCCAAAAGGCTTTACTTCGCGAGGGGCAGTCTAAGCCTCAGACGGCCCTTCTAGCACGCGCTCTGATTTTAGGCGCGTCCGCCTCTCCGTTCTTCCATCTTCCTGATGGAATTCAGCTTCTCCACAATGGACGTGGCGAGGGTAACCACCGCATCCCAACCATCCTGTGAGCCAAGCAGGCACCTTCCCATGCCTTCAGGCGTCATGGATCCTCCCCATGACGCTCGGAATCGCTCCCGGTCATCGGCGAATTTCGGGCAATAGAAGAGCACGTGTTCCACGTCCTCGTCGATCCCAGGGCACACCGGGCATTCCGCGCTATCGTACACGCGAATACGATGTAGGTAGCTGCGGAAGCAGCCGTGCCCGGTGAGTACCTGGGTCAGGTGGAAAGTTGTAAGTCCACCGTGCCTGCTCGTCCACGCTCTCACATTAGGAATCACGCGGTGGGTCCACCGACCCTCGCCTGCTGAATCCCATCTCTGCTGCCATTCTTCGAAGGTTCTGCTGGACCATCGATCATCACCACGCTCTTGATCGTCGCCATCAGCACCAGTACGCCTACGCTCACGGTACACCCTGGCCCTCTCGGCTGCCAGTAGATCAACAGGAGGCAGTCCTGCGATCACCGAGAGAGCGATGTCAGACACGGTTCGATACGCTCGGGCCACCCTTAGCGCGACAGTCCGGCAGGCCCGTCGGCATGTGGCTCCGTAACTCGCATTGGTCTTCATGGCACCAGCCCAAATCGGAGCCCCGTAGAGAATTACGGAGCTCACAACAGAGGATAGAAGGAACCGTCTCGGCTCCTTCGGTCCCCCGATGTTGGGCATGATGCCCGCTAGCGCTCCCGCAACCCGTGATGCCTTCGAGCCCGCGTTCAGAAGATGTTCTCTGAACGACAGCCGCGCATCCAGGATGACACCGAGATATTTCAACGTGTCTGCGGTCTTGATCTTGCTATGACCGACCGTGAATGTGGCGTACGCCCTCTTCTTCGTCCGAGAGATGAGCACCGCCTCAGTCTTCTCGTCCGCCAGACTCAGCCCATGGTCGCTCAACCAGCCAGCTACTACCTCGATTGATTCGTCTCCGAGGTGTTGCACCTCATCGATGGTTTTCGCGACGACGACAAGGGCGACGTCGTCCGCAAAGGCTACCATCGATACCCCGTCTGGAAGCGGCTGCCGAAGCAGGCCATCGTACAAGACGTTCCAGAGGAGGGGCCCTAGGACCGAACCCTGTGGCACGCCTCCTGTGATGTTATAGGAGTACGTGCCGGCGTCGGTGTCGTAAAGCAGGGTCCGGTCCGTCAGGTAGCTCGAAATGACTCTTCGCAGGTAGAGCGGCACGTTGAGATCTTGCAGGGCCAGCAAGATCTTGTCCCACCTGGCCGAGTTGAATGCGTTCCGGATGTCCAAAGCGATGATGGCACACATGCGCTTTGTACACCGGCTGCCACTGATGGCGTCCGTAGCTAGCGCCACAACCCGGCCGATGGCATCCACCGTTGAGCGACCCTTACGAAAGCCGAACTGGTTTTCAGACAGGTCTCCAGCTCCCTGTATGGCTGCCTCTAGCCTGGCACATATGACTCGTTCGAATAGCTTCCCGGTTATGTCTAGCATGCACAGCGGTCGGTACGAGGAAGGTTCGTCCGGGGGTTTGTTCCCCTTGGACAGAAGGACCAACCTCTGTACCTTCCACTGTGCCGGGAAGCATCCTCCGCGAAGACATGCGCTGAATGTATTCCCAAAGATATCGGGAGCATTCAGCACAGCGGTCTTCACGGCCAGGCCAGGGACCCCGTCCAGCCCTGGAGCCTTACGGACGGTGATCCTGCTGGCAGCCATCTTCAGTTCGTCTTCCGTGACGTCTGGCGTCTCGGCTGCACCATCGTCTACCATCAGACCGGTCTCGGCACGCCGCTTCCGGTGTTCCGGGAAGAGGTGTCGGACGACCCTGTCGAGGAAGATTGGACACGTTGGAGCGGTGGGACCCCTGGGCTTGATCTTGTTCATAACCGTTTTGTACGGTCGGCCCCAAGGGTCACTGTCCACTTCCTGACAGAAGTCCAGCCAGCACTTTCGCTTAGAGGCCTTGATGGCAGCCTTGAGGCGTTTCCGCATTATTTCATAGGCCGCAGTCAGTTCCTGGTATTGCGGCCTATGAACAGCTCTTTGGTGCATCCTACGTGCTCGGAAGCACTCTCGGCGTATCTCTGCGATGTCCTCGTTCCACCAGTCTACTGGTGAACGACCGCGAGGGTTGGACTTCGCGGCCATGGAGGCATCGCAGGCCGCTGTGATGGTTTGCGAGAGGCTTCGAGCTCGTTCCTCGGGCGTTCCCTGCACTGTCGCTCCCTCTAGCATGCAGAGAAACGTCTCCCGGTCGAAGGTGGCGGGTGCCCATCTCTCTTTTTTGCGTCTGCACGACGCCCCTGCTGTCCTGCTGGTCAGCTGGAGCTGGTATACCAGGGCGTGGTGGTCGCTGCCCGTATACCGATCGCTAACTTTCCAGTCGAGCCCTTCCCTCATCAGTCTAGGATCGATGAAAGTCAGGTCGATAATGGAGGTCCTGCCGCCCTTTGAGAAGGTTGGCTTGGACCCGGTGTTAGCGATTTCCAGCTCCAGTATTGCGAAGGCCTCGAGGAGGGCGCGACCGCGGTGATTGGTGCTCGCGCTGCCCCACTCCGTCGCCCATGCGTTAAAGTCCCCTCCGATGACGACCGGCAATCGGGAGGTCCTAGCACTGTCGACGATGGCATCCAGGGATCTCAGGTATTCGTCGGTGGTATCACTGGGTGGAAGGTAGCAACTGTATATTCTTATACCAGCCACCTCCACCCAAGTGAAACCGGGCCGAGGGGCGGCCATCTTGTTGGATATATGGAGGTTTCCGCATACCCAGATGGCCGACTTGCCGGTCGAGTCCCCTACCCAGTTCGGTTCACTGAGATCCCTGTACTCCTCGTTGACGATGACTACGTCTGCCTTCTCTTCCCTGACCAGCTGAAACAACAGGTCCTGGGCCACAGCGCAGTGGTTCAGGTTTATTTGGAGCACCTTAGCCATTGCTGGTCGATGCCCCAACCTCCTGCACTGCCTGTCGCCTGACTACGCAGTCTACAGCCCTGTGACCATCTTTGCCACACCGGAAGCACTGCGCCGACCGGTCGACCTCGCTCTCGCAGTCTTTCGCCAGATGACCAGTGTTGTGACACCTGAAGCAACGGGAGGATGTTTGGCGCGGCCGAACCCGGCAATTCACCCATCCAATCCTGAGCCTTCCGCTTTGCAACAACTTCTTTGCTGCTGCAGCGGGAAGCAGGACGCTAGCCGCCTGGGTGCCACTGTAGGAGTTCCTGAGTTTAATATCTTCAGGAGTTACTGCTCCTTGCCCAATCGCCGCAGTGATGGCCTGTGCCACCTCTTCTACGGTTGTGGCCTCGTCCATGTCCTTGATAACCAGGACTTCCCTATGAGTCAGCGTCTGAACAGCCGCCGACTCCACTAAGGTGGCCGAGACCACTGCCTGTAGCACTGGGGTCTCTACACCAGGCTTCCCCAGCTCCAGGAGTAATTCTCCAGCTCGGGTCCGCCTGATGCGGGTCACCCTATCCCCCAGAGGTTGGAGGTCCGGTGCAGCTCGAACTCTGCGAAGAATATTAGCATACGACACCTCACCCGTTGCCTTGATGTGGATCGCATCAGGACGGGGGGGTCTAAGCGGAACCTTGGGCTTTGCCTGCCTTTGGTCACGCCTGCCGGCCTCTTCTATTGTCAGCGGCTGCTACTGCTGTTTTTTCTTGTCCCGTTTGACAACTGTTGCCCAGTCGGGGTCTTTCGGCTGGGCAACTGCCTGCTGCCTGGCTTCAGCTGCCCGAGGCAGGTCCCCCTGAGGGGTCACCTCTCTCTTCTTCTTCTTTCTCTTTTTCCTCGCCGGCGGAGACCTAGGCGGCGAGGGGCGCTCGCGGTCCAGGTCTCCGTGGGGTGCCCGGTCGATGCGAAAGAGGGGCGAGGTTTGGCTCGACCCCTCTTTGCTCGGTGGTGCTGCCCGGGCTAGAGTTACCGTGGGCCGCGCCGCCGCAAACTCTTTCATCGCCCTTAGGGTACCACGTGCCTTTACCTTGAGCTCAGTGTGGAGGTTCTTCTTTTCCAAGATAAACCCCACCAGGGACTCAAGCTTCCTTGTTAGTCGCTGAAAAGCCTCTTGGGCCTTCAGCGTCACGCTCTCACCGCCTGTGTCACTTGTAGCATTAGATGCTACAGAGGCCGAGTGACCAACCTCTGTAGTACTGCGGTCGCTAGATGACGACGTCCCGGGGCCCGCTTGCTCACCCCCGACGGACGCCGGTACTGGGGATCCGAACCCCTGCACCGTAAACGTAATATCCTTCGTACTGCCCATACCGATTTGTTAACGGGGTTTCTTCCCCGGGTCTGTTTGGTCCGCGGGAGGTATTTTAATTGCCTCCTACCCTCTATATTTGGAGAGCGTTCCCCTATCCGCCACCTGGGGACGCGCCACGTAGGGGTTTCAGTTTCCCCCTGTGGTCCGTGAGTGCTGTGTGAGTGTCTGAGAGTGTCCGTGAGTGCTGTGTGAGTGTCTGTGAGTGTCTGTGAGCGTCTCGTGGACAAACACACAAGAAAAATCGGGACTTTCTTTTATATATTGTGACGTGCTTTTCGAAGTCTCGGACTTTACTTCGATCCGCGACCCGTCCAAAATATAATGACGCCCTTGTTTTTCAATTCCCTTACCTTTCCCTCTGATTCACGCCGAATTGTTGCTGGGCGCCAGGATATCTATCACCCGATATCCAGGGTATTCTCAGATCCTCTATTATCTCAAACTTACAACTAACTTACACGGCTAGCGGGATAGGGAGTGCAGTTCGGGCGCAAAGTAAATTCAACAAATCACCCACTACGCACGAAATAAAAGCAATAAAACGACAATTTATTCAATTATTTCCCGTAGTCTAACACAAAATTTTAGCCTCTTCGACCGGCTCTCTCCGAACGACGATTCGTTCGCAACAATACAATATCTTTGACTCGCGGGACTCAACGTAAATTATTTTCTCGATCGTTCGTCGACGCGGCGAGAATTATTCAGAATTTAACCGCTAATTTGCCGAGTACGGGCGAGAAAGCACTCTGCGATTTCGCGTATCGCTCTCGGCATAAAGTAACCAAAGATGGTGTGCACCACGTGCACCTACCTTGTCAATTATCTCCGAAGCGATGCGATCGTCCTTCTACTTCCTCGACTATTCCTCAAGACAACGGTTTTTGATCGGCCGTCGACACGGCGTTAATTCTCCTCGGCGGACGTAGTTTTCTCGATACTTCTCCCTCACGGAGATACAATTTCACGGAATCCCTTATCTCTCGTTTATTAGCTCACTAGTCTCAACTACTTATCGAATCTTTTATTCGATTATCTAATGCCTTTGTTCTCACACTAAAGAAATGACTGCAGAGCGACTAACTAATGGCACGCGTTAAGCGAGAGTTATAATAATGCGTCTAACTTTTAGCACGCTTCCG
This sequence comes from Cryptus viduatorius, assembly GCA_964006125.1. Classification (NCBI taxonomy): domain Eukaryota; kingdom Metazoa; phylum Arthropoda; class Insecta; order Hymenoptera; family Ichneumonidae; genus Cryptus; species Cryptus viduatorius. Next base: position 3,528,806 of record OZ023221.1, on the reverse strand, counting down.
GCGAGAGTAACGCTTCCTCGCCCGTACTTCGTTACGCGGACCGATAGCTGAGGGGAAGGGGGTCGCGACGGTTTCCTTGCTGTACTTCCGCAATTTTTATTGGTTCCTCGCGGCTCCTCTCCTATTGTCTTCTCCTCGCGCGGTAACCGGCGTAGCTACGACTTCTCGCGTTTCTGAAAAATATAAGACGGCTCTCCGGCAGACATATGTTCTATATTTTTCTATTCCCTCGGGTACCGCGGGGATCGACTCTGTGCGCGCGCTAACAAAGACTCTCGCGCGTGCCCTACCTATAGCGTGATGCGAGAGCGTCTATAACGCCTCGTCACAATATATAAAGATTACCTTTTCGCAAATTTGAAAGTTGACCAAGTCATCGACTTTCAGATCTTCCATATTGCAAAATTTTATACTATTAATTTCATTAATTGGCAGAATAAATCTTAAAACCAATAAATTATGACGATAAAATGCAGGTTTAGTTGTAAAAAGAATGACGCATCGCACATATGCTATAAATTGCCGAGTAATATCGCGTGCCCTATTGCAATTTATCGTCAATTTTGATAAGATATGCAAATTATTTATTAGAATCAATAACTCGGCTCAAGTATCGCAAACTTCAGAATATCGCAGCTCAATTTCAAATGTTTCATACACATTCTACGGACATTCTGGTATCGATAGTCGCGTGCGCAATATCACACGGTTGTCAATGATGACATTGAAACATTTGATAGTATAAATAAAGTTAGCCATGCAGCTTACAAAATGGTTTCCTGTTTTTGTGACTCTCATTGGAAGAATATGCCTGTCGAAAATTATCACCGATACAAGCAACCTGGATGAATTTGCCGAACTGGAGACTGCAGCGGTAAGTATAAAAAGTCTTTCGGGTGTGCGTCGTTCATGAATGGAATGCAATATTGAAATGGTATAATGGATTGCAGATAGAAATCTTGGAAAATTGCTATGGAAATGTAGACAAGACGATAATACTCATTGGTGATTTCCCCGGGACATTCCTTCAAAAACTATCGGTTCGTCAAAACTTTTCTACAGTTTTGTTCGATGGTCGGCGAAGGGTGACAAGTTTTAATGACGAAGTATTCGACAAGGAACAAAAATTATGGCACGAGGTATATATCTTTGTAACGATACTTCCGGATTTTTGGCGTTTGCTCGAACACATAGACATTTATATGTTCTGCCGATATTACGCTACCATGCCATCCGTTCTCATACTTGGTTGGTCTCCCAAAAATAAGAACGCATGCTGCGACGGAAAATATCAAACCGCCGAAATTTTACATTGGGCCACTATGAACAATTTACTGAATGCAAACTTGATTTGTCTTCACCGTACAGACGGAATAATGGTATACAGTTCCAATCCTTTTACAAGTTACGCACCCACACCGTGGAAGATGATTATGTCTTGGAGAAGATCCGAGAGGGAGAACTATTCTTTTTATTTCGTGCGAAAATATCGAGATGAGGAAGGAATGTGTAAAAATCTTTTTTTTCATAAGACACATGATTTGAATGGTTGGCCAACTCAACTGCTTATGGAATGCCTTAGACCGCCGTGTTCGAGAGGAACACTGAGGAAAATTAAAACACTGACCCGAGCAAGATATATTGAATATGAAACACGCACAAGCTACATTCGTGATTTTATAACTTACGTAAATGCAACTCAAGTTACTATATGGATAGATAGAATAATAGGCAGGGATATTCCATTTAACAGTCTTTGGTTAAGAGTTGCACCGATCCACATGAGAGGAGTAACGAGGGAAAGTTCTTTTACCTATCCATATAGAACTGATTGTAAATTTCTAATAACGCAATTCCGCGGCAATAAGTCGCAACTGAGAAAGATTTTTGATGTTATAGACATCTATTCGTGGATTGGCCTGGGGATTGTTTTAGCCATAACCTTGATTTTCTTCAAATGTTTCCTGCAACAGACTCTGATAGAAGGAGTTTTAAATATTTGTCGACTAACTTCCAGCTTTGGATTAATAACATCACCTCGGAATTTGGCATCGCGTATCTATTTCGGTTGCATATTGTTTCTTATGGTAACAATGTTGGGCATTTTTACAGGCAATTTAGCCTCTCTGTTAACTCACGATATTCCTGTTCGACAAGTTAATTCATTTCGCGACCTCATTGATCTGAATTACACGATCCATGCCGCCGCCGAAGATTTTCAGCTAATCAAGCATGCAGGCTTCCAGGGTCCTATTTTTGCAAGAACAATTCACGACAGTTGCATTCCATATGTCGAGCGCAATCCGTTGGTTGCTTGTTTAGCTTGGGGCGCTCAAGAAAAATTGGATGCTATTGATAGGAAATTACACATAAGCAGCAATTGCGTCGCAAGCGAATATATTGTTAACCTCCTTCCAGTGAAATGGTTTCTAAAAGAACAAATTAACAAATTTATACTAATCAAAATTGGCGGGGGTATTATGACAGACCTCGATGTGATAGTGAACGAAAAAAGGATTCTCGAAGCTGAGTCTGAGGAAGAGGTCTTGAATCCTGTGATCATGACTTTGGGCGATTTGAGCTTCGCATTTGTAATTTATGGAGCCGGTTTCGGATGTGCTTTTCTAAGTTTTATTGTTGAAGTAATGATTTATCGATTTCAACGCAGAGTCACGACAACGCGAGTGATCGTTTTGAACTGAGTGATAATAATTGTTTCTATACCCAACAAACTTCGGAATTTCCGAATAAATTTCTTCGAGGTTTGAACTTATTTATAGTATTGGAAAAGCGTGTCCACTTGGTTGGATCGTCTCTGATGAAGTCGTTCTTTGCAATCGACATGTTGCCACGACATGCTCTTAGTGTAAAAAGTATTATAAATCTATTATAATTGCCTAAAAGTGTCGAAGTGATAAATAAAATTATTGTGGAAATTAAAAAATACAGTATGGTATTGTATTTTTTACTCTGTTATCAGGATTTTATTCTAATTAACAGACGGCACAATTACCGTGATTATTGCGATTATTTACGACAATAATCGAGTTTTTGAGAAAACAGCGGTGACTAACAGATATATCGGAATAGTGTTTTGCTTATTACATTTTGTAAGTTCATTGTCTCTGCGAGTTCACGGATGATGCTCATGATTTAACTATCAAAATACACGCCAGGTTTTACAGAAATACTATTCAAAATTTGGGTACGAAATATTGGACTGCTGCCCAAGCATGCATGACAACGAAACCGGTAATAGTCACGAATCCTCAGAGAATTGCATAACTCCCGTGATTTTGTACGAGCGGACATTCGGGAGTTGAAAAATAAAGAATAACAATAATAAATAATTTTACGTTTTATATTTATATTATTATATTACGTTGTATATCTATTTTTTTTTTTTTTTTTTTCATTTTTTTAATTTGATAAAAAATTTTTCTCGAAGAAATCCGCTAAGTTGGTTAGGAAACTGAGAGTCCTAAAAAGGCTAACGATTGTTGAGAGGGACAGTGGAACCCGATTCCCGATGAATGAGAAAATTTGGACAAACATTTTTAGGCTTCGTATTTCAGCATCTGTTTAATGTACCTATGTAAAACTTCGACTAGTAACGTACTATGCGAATAATTGTTTATTATACTACTCTTTCAGTCGGGAGTTTTTTCATTTTGCTGTTTTTTTTTAACTTAACAAAACAGTTAAAGTTATTTGTTTATATTTGTTAAAATAAAAGGTTTGAGGCATGCCGAACACTTTAGCTAGAAAGAGTTGGCGGCCTGCTCGCTACCGAGTAAAGCCGAACACGACTCGGCAATGTTCGTAATTTGCGAATAAGGGTCTCTCGCATGCGACCATGCGAGAGCACGTTCTCTCTCGACTCGAGCGTTAAAGAGGTCGGACCGTCGTCTCGTCGGGGCTATATGGCAAAGAGTTAATAAAGTTCCTTGTATATTTCCGTTCATCGTCTTTATTCTTTTACCCCGATACCCGCTCCATTTTCTTATCGCTTATAAAATAGCCTGCAATTTTTATCAATATTACCTTTTCACAAATTTCAAAGTTAACCAAGCCATCGACTTTTAGATATTTCATATTGCGAATATTTTATGCTATTTATTTCAAGACTTGCCAGAATAAATCTTAAGTCCAATAAATTATGACGATAAAATGCAGCTTTAGTTGTAAAAAGAATGACGCATCGCACATATGCTATCAATTGCCGATTAATATCGCGTGCCCTATTGCAATTTATCGTCAATTTTGATAAGATATGCAAATTATTTATTAGAATCAATAACTCGGCTCGAGTATCGCAAACTTTAGAATATCGCAGCTCAATTTCAAATGTTTCATACACATTCTACGGACATTCTGGTATCTGGTCGCGCGCGCAATATCACACGGTTGTCAATGATGACATTGAAACATTTGATAGTATAAATAAAGTTAGCCATGCAGCTTACAAAATGGTTTCCTGTTTTTGTGACTCTCATTGGAAGAATATGCCTGTCGCAAATTATCACCGATACAAGCAACCTGGATGAATTTGCCGAACTGGAGACTGCAGCGGTAAGTATAAAAAGTCTTTCGGGTGTGCGTCGTTCATGAATGGAATGCAACATTGAAATGGTATAATGGGTTGCAGATAGAAATCTTGGAAAATTGCTATGGAAATGCAGACAAGACGATAATACTCATTGGTGATTTCCCCGGGACATTCCTTCAAAAACTATCGGTTCGTCAAAACTTTTCTACAGTTTTGTTCGATGGTCGGCGAACGGTGACAAGTTTTAATGACGAAGTATTCGACAAGGAACAAAAATTATGGCACGAGGTACATATCTTTGTAACGATAGTTCCATCTGTTTCGAGTTTTATCCATCGCTTACAGACGTATATGTTATGCCGATATTACGGTACCATGCCATCCGTTCTCATACTCGGTTGGTCTCCCATCCAAAATAACGCAGGCTGCGACGGTAAATATCGAACCGCCGAAATTTTGAATTGGCCAATATAAACAATATACTGAATGCAAAATTGATTTCTCGGCACCGTACAGACGGAATAATGGTATACAGTTCTAATGCATTTACAAGTTACGCACCCAAACCATGGCAGATGGTTATGTCTTTGAGAAGACCCAACAAGAACGTATTTCATTTATTCGCGCAAAAATATCGAGATGATGATGGAATGTGTAAAAATTTTTTTTTTGACAACACACATGATTTGAGTGGTTGGCCAGTTCACCTGTATCTGCTATGCCTTGGACCCCCGTGTTCGGGAACACTGAGGAAAATTAAATCACAGACCCGAGCAAGATATATTGAATATGAAACACGCACAAGCTACATTCGTGATTTTATAACTTACGTAAATGCATCTCAGTTCCCTGTATGGAGAGATAAAATAATAGGCAGGAAAATTCTAATTCACAGTCGTTGGTTAAGCGTTGATCCGACCCACATGAGAGGAGTAACGCGGGACAGTTCTTTTGCCTATCCATATGCAATTGATTGTAAATATCTAATAACCCAATTCCGCGGCTATAAGTCGCAACTGAGAAAGATTTTTGATGTTATAGACATCTATTCGTGGATTGGCCTGGGGATTGTTTTTTTCATTACCTTGATTTTCTTCAAATGTTTCCTGCAACAGACTCTGATAGAAGGACTTTTAAATATTTGTCGACTAACGTCCAACTTTGGATTAACAACATCACCTCGGAATTTGGCATCGCGGATCTATTTGGGTTGCATATTAGTTTTTATGGTAACAATATTGAGTATTCTTACAGGCAATTTAGCCTCTCTGTTAACCCACGATATTCCCGTTCGACAAGTTAATTCATTTCGCGACCTCGTTGATCTGAATTACACGATCCGTGCCGCCGCCGCCGAAGATTTTCAGCTAATCAAGCATGCAGGTTTCAAGGGTCTTATTATTGCAAGAAAAATATACGACAGTTGCATTCCATATGTCGAGCGCAATCCCTTGGTTGCTTGTTTAGCGTGGAACGCTCAAGAAAAATTGGACGCTATTGATGTGAAATTCCACGTAAGCAGCGATTGCGCCGCAAACAAATATCTTGTTAACATCATTCCAATAAAATGGTTTCTAACAAATGTTATTAACAAATTTATACTAATCAAAATTGGCGGGGGTATTATGGCAGACTTGGATGTGATAGTGAACGAAAAAAGGTTTCTCGAGGCCGAGTTGGAGGAAGCGCTCTTGAATACTGTGATGATGACTTTAGCCGATTTGCGCTTCGCATTTGCAGATTTTGGAGCCGGTTTTGCATGTGCTTTTATAAGTTTTATTGTTGAAGTAATGATTTATCGATTTCAACGCAGAGTCACGACAACGCGAGTGGTTGTTCTGAACTGAGTGATAACGATTGTTGCCATACCCAACAAACTTCGGCATTACCAAATCAATTTCTTCGAGGTTAGAACTTTTTTATAATATTGGAAAAATGTGTCTGCTTGCCTGAACCGTCTCTGATGAAGTCGTTCGAATTATTGCGGAAAAGAAAAAATACGGTATGGAATTGTATTTTTCTATCTGTTATCAACATTTTAATCTAATGAACAGACGGCAGAATTGTCGGGTTTATTGCGAATATTTACGATAATAATCGAGTTTGTGAGAAAACGGCGGTGATTATTTGATATATCTAAGTAGTGTTTTGCTTATTTTATTTTGAAAGTTCAATGTCTCTGCGAGGTCACGGATAATGCTTAACTACTAAAATACACGCCACGTTTTACAGAAATAATATACAAAATTTGTTCAAAAAATATTACACCGTTGCCCAAGCATGCATGACAACGAACTCAATAAAAATTCCGAGTGCTCAGAGAATTGCATAACTCTCGTGTTTCTGTACGAGGGGACATTCAAGAGTTGAAAAAATAAACAATAATAATAATAAATAATTTTACGTTTTATATTTATATTATTATATTATGTTGTATATCTATATTATTCCTTTTATTTTTTTTATTTGATAAAAATTGTTTCTCGAAGAAATCCACTAAGTTGGTTAGGATACTCGAGAGTCCTAAAAAGGCTAACGATTGTTGAGACGGACAGTGCGACCCGATTCCCGATGAATGAGAAAATGTGGACATACAACTTTAGGCTTCATATTTCAGCATCTGTTTAGTGTATCTATGTAAAACTTCGACTAGTAACGTAGTATGCGAATAATTGTTTATTTTTCTACTCTTTCAGGCGGGAGTGTTTTCATTTTAGTGCATTTTTTTTAACCTAACAAAACAGTTAAAGTTATATGTTTATATTACTTTTTCGCAAATTTCAAAGTTAACCAAGTCATCGGCTTTCAGATATTTTATATTGCGAATATTTTATACTATTTCGCATATATGCTATCGATTGCCGAGTAATGTCGCATGCCCTATTACAACTTACCGTCGATTTCGATAAGACATGCAAATTATTTATTAGAATCAATAACTCGGCTCGAATATCGTAATCTTTAGAATATCGCAGCTCTATTACAAATCTTTCATACACATTCTACGGACATTCTGGTATCGATAGTCGCGCGCGCAATATCACATGGTCGTCAATGATGACATTGAAACAATTGACTGAATAAATAAAGTGAGCCATGCAGCTAACCAAATGCTTTACCGTTTTTGTGACTCTCATTGGAAGAATATGCCTGTCCAAAATTATCAGAAATACAAGCAACCCGAATGAATTTGCCGAACTGGAGACTGCAGCGGTAAGTACAAAAAGTCTGTCGGGTGTGTCTTGTTTATGAATGCAATGAAACATTGAATTGATTCAATGGATTGCAGACGGGAATCTTGAAAAATTGCTATGTAAATAAAGACAAGACGATACTAATCATTGGCGATTGGCGAAGACTGGGACTTTCCTTCAAAAACTATCGGTTTATCAAAACTTTTCTACAGTTTTGTTCGATCCTCGGCAAAGAGTGACAAATTATAATTTCGAAGTATTCGAAATGGAACCAAAATCAGTGCACCAGGTACATATCATCGTAACGATTGTTCCGCATCTTCACCGTTGTGTCCAATACTTAAAGACGTATATGTTCTGCCGATATTACGGTACCATGCTATCCGTTCTCATAGTCGTTTGGTCTCCCAAACAAAAGAACGCAGGCTGCGACGGAAAATATCAAACCTCCGTAATTTTGCGGAGTGCCAATATGAACAATTTACTGAATGCAAACTTGATTTGTCGGCACCGTACAGACGGAATAGTGGTATACGGATTCAATTTTTTTACAAGTTACGCATCTAAAGCATGGCAGATGGTTATGTCTTGGAGAAGATTCGAGAAGGAGAACGTTTTTTATTTGTTCGCGCGAAAATATCGAGGTGATGATGGAATGTGTGAAAATCTTTTTTTTTACAATACACATGATTTGAATGGTTGGCCGACTGTTTATGAAATGCCTTACACCCCCTTGTTCGGCAACACTGAGGAAATCTACATCACTGACCCGATCAAAATATGTTGAATATGAAACACGCACAAGCTACATTCGTGATTTTATAACTTACGTAAATGCAACTCAATTCCCTGTATGGAGAGATAAAATAATAGGCAGGAAAATTCTTGTTCACAGTCGTTGATTAAGAGTTGATCCGATCCACATGAGAGGAGTATCGCGGGACACTTCTTTTGCCTATCCATATGCAATTGATTGTAAATATCTAATAACCCATGTGACGAGGCGTTCGTACGCGCTCGCAGCAACGTGCTCAACACAAGCGAAAATTCGCAGAATATTACTTCGCATGGATCGCCGCTCGAATCGATGGGTCGCACCTCAGTATTATAAGGGCAAATGATTGCTGTTAGCGTACGTTTTTCACACGGTCAACTGTATGTAAGGTGCTCACGCGTAAGTTCAGAAAAAAATTTATTCATTCACGTACCTGGAGATAAAACACCCAATATTGTGTACATAGAAGTTCTCCAATAGGGTGGCAATTTTAAATTATGGTTTTGACTTTACAAAATCGTGTTCGTGAACCAAATTTGTAAATTTGGTTAATAAAAATGAAATTGATATTCAATATATTTTATAATTTTCAATTGCTATTTTAATTCGATAATGGTTACGTAGTAATTTTGAAACTCGCTACGTAATCAATCGCGAATTTAAATGAGATGCTTAGTTGTTGACCTTCCATGGTGCATCTCGAAAAAAAATTCTCAACTCAAAGACTATGACTCAATTACGAGCGAATTTGGCCAAAAACTAACAAATAAAAATCTATCAATTGTAGTAACACGTCGAATTTTTTTCGTTTATTCTTAAAATATTCACTGACACTGCGTACGCAACCCTTTACTTAGATACAGTCGAAGTTCCCTATTCTGCAAACTTGTGTGGGATACACATATTTATGTGTATCTTCAAGTATCAATTCGTTGATGAAATTAACTCTGTCATTTTTCGGCGCAAGTATAGCGCGTTCCCGAAATCAAGAGCCCGTATGTTTTGAAGGTGTCGATATATTCGGATAGACTTTTGATATTAATTCAGTCAGATCAGGTACCACCGTCGCTATTTTTGAATTAATATTATTTTCGCCATTCTGTTCAGGGTACGTTCCACTGCCAACTTGCAGTAGTGTATCACAAAATACACCTGCTCGTGCGTCACGTTTTAAATAACCTTGCATGTTTGTTGTTAGAGTCAAAATTCCGATAGATTCCCACAAAAAGATGATTTCACACATGCATTAATGGCGTCGGCTTTACTGCCTCTAGGTATTACAGGAAGAGTTTGTCGAAAATCTCCCGCAAATACTATCGACAGAATCAAGAACAATTACAGTCTCTCAATAACTCTTTTGCGTATGTCCCTGGGACGAATAAATTTCAGTACAATTATTGTGAACGAATGTTTGCAAAAAAGCAAGGTGTTTTACAACACCACCAGCGCAATCCGAATCAAATTTGTAAGCGAATTTACACTTGCATTTATTGAAAGAAGACGTTCCGGTAAAAAAATCATCTAAGTTCCCACAATAGGTAGCATTAAAAACCGAAAATCAAGTATGATTTTTACAGATTATTTTTATGTTCTTTATATGTGTCTGTGAGTGTCTGTGAGAGTGTTGTGAGTGTCCGTGAGTGCTGTGTGAGTGTCTGTGAGTGTCTGTGAGAGGTGTCTGTGAGTGTCTGTGAGCGTCTCGTGGACAAACAGACAAGAAAAATCGGGACTTTCTTTTATATATATAAAGATTACCTTTTCGCAAATTTGAAAGTTGACCAAGTCATCGACTTTCAGATATTCCATATTGCAAAATTTTATACTATTAATTTCATTAATTGGCAGAATAAATCTTAAAACCAATAAATTATGACGATAAAATGCAGGTTTAGTTGTAAAAAGAATGACGCATCACACATATGCTATAAATTGCCGAGTAATATCGCGTGCCCTATTGCAATTTATCGTCAATTTTGATAAGATATGCAAATTATTTATCAGAATCAATAACTCGGCGCGAGTATCGCAAACTTTAGAATATCGCAGCTCAATTTCAAATGTTTCATACACATTCTACGGACATTCTGGTATCGATAGTCGCGCGCGCAATATCACACGGTTGTCAATGATGACATTGAAACATTTGATAGTATAAATAAAATTAGCCATGCAGCTTACAAAATGGTTTCCTGTTTTTGTGACTCTCATTGGAAGAATATGCCTGTCAAAAATTATCACCGATACAAGCAACCTGGATGAATTTGCCGAACTGGAGACTGCAGCGGTAAGTATAAAAAGTCTTTCGGGTGTACGTCCTTCATGAATGGAATGCAACATTGAAATGGTATAATGGATTGCAGATAGAAATCTTGGAAAATTGCTATGGAAATGCAGACAAGACGATAATACTCATTGGTGATTTCCCCGGGACATTCCTTCAAAAACTATCGGTTCGTCAAAACTTTTCTACAGTTTTGTTCGATAGTCGGCGAAGGGTGACAAGTTTTAATGACGAAGTATTCGACAAGGAACAAAAATTATGGCACGAGGTACAAATCTTAGTAACGATAGTTCCATCTGTTTCGAGTTTTATCCATCGCTTACAGACGTATATGTTATGCCGATATTACGGTACCATGCCATCCGTTCTCATACTCAGTTGGTCTCCCATCCAAAAGAACGCAGGCTGCGACGGTAAATATCGAACCGCCGAAATTTTGAATTTGGCCAATATAAACAACTTACTGAATGCAAACTTGATTTGTCGGCATCGTACAGACGGAATAATGGTGTACGGTTCCAATCCTTTTACAAGTTACGCACCCAAACCGTGGCAGACGGTTATGTCTTGGCGAAAACCCAACAAGAACGTATTTCATTTATTCGCGCAAAAATATCGAGATGATGATGGAATGTGTAAAAATCTTTTTTTTGACAAGACACATGATTTGAGTGGTTGGCCAGTTCACCTGTATCTGCTATGCCTTGGACCCCCGTGTTCGGGAACACTGAGGAAAATTAAATCACAGACCCGAGCAAGATATATTGAATATGAAACACGCACAAGCTACATTCGTGATTTTATAACTTACGTAAATGCATCTCAGTTCCCTGTATGGAGAGATAAAATAATAGGCAGGAAAATTCTAATTCACAGTCGTTGGTTAAGCGTTGATCCGACCCACATGAGAGGAGTAGCGCGGGACAGTTCTTTTGCCTATCCATATGCAATTGATTGTAAATATCTAATAACCCAATTCCGCGGCAATAAGTCGCAATTGAGAAAGATTTTTGATGTTATAGACATCTATTCGTGGATTGGCCTGGGGATTGTTTTAGCCATAACCTTGATTTTCTTCAAATGTTTCCTGCAACAGACTCTGACAGAAGGAGTTTTAAATATTTGTCGACTAACTTGCAGCTTTGGATTATCAACATCACCTCGGAATTTGGCATCGCGGATCTATTTCGGTTGCATATTGTTTCTTATGGTAACAATGTTGGGCATTTTTACAGGCAATTTAGCCTCTCTGTTAACCCACGATATTCCTGTTCGACAAGTTGATTCATTTCGCGACCTCATTGATCTGAATTACGCGATCCATGCCGCCGCCGAAGATTTTCAACTAATCAAGCATGCAGGCTTCAAGGGTCTTATTATTCCAAGAACAATCCACGACAGTTGCATTCCATATGTCGAACGCAATCCCTTGGTTGCTTGTTTAGCGTGGAACGCTCAAGAAAAAATGGACGCTGTTCATAGGACATTCCACATAAGCAGCAGTTGCGTCGCAAACGAATATCTTGTTAACGTCATTCCAATGAAATGGTTTCTAACCAAAAAATTTAACAGGTTTATCCTAATCAAAATTGGTGGGGGTATTATGGCAGACCTCGATGTGATAGTGGAGGAAAAAAGAATTCTCGAAGCCGAGTCTGAGGAAGCGCTCTTAAATCCTGTGATCATGACATTGGCCGATTTGGGCTTCACATTTGCAATTTATGGAGCCGGTTTCGGATGTGCTTTTTTAAGTTTCATTGTTGAAGTAATGATTTATCAATTTCAACGCAGAGTCACGAAAACGCGAGTGATCGTTCTCACCTGAGTGATAACGATTGTTTCTATGCACAACAAACTTCGGAATTTCCGAATCAATTTCTTCGAGGTTTTAACTTATTTATAGTATTGGAAAAGCGTGTCTACTTGGTTAGATCGTCTCTGATGAAGTCGTTCTTTGCAATCGTCATGTTGCCGCGACATGCTCTTAGTGTAAAAAGTATTATAAATCTATTATAATTTCCTAAAAGTGTGGAAGTGATAAATAAAATTGTTGTGGAAAATAAAAAATACAGTATGGTGTATTTTTGTATTGTTTGTGTATTTTTAGGCACTCACTATAACAATAGGCAAAGAGTGCCTATTGAAATGACCATCCGTTGCTCTTCGGAGTCTGTCGGTGGGGTTACTCCACAGCGCATACTCCAAAAATTTTCATTTTTCACCATTTGCTTCGCTGTGTCTTCAACATCATTCGTAGTTAATTTGAAGTGACTGCGATGACTAGAAATATTTTTTTTAGCCTGCGGTTCAATAAAAACAACTTTTTGGCTGAATTTTTCTTCTCGGACGTCCGTATCACACTGTAACTTTAGATGGTGCGAACCAATTTTGTTCTCCTTCGCAGGGTTTTTTTATTACAGTATTTCCAGTATGCACATTACTTTTAAAACCAATCTAAGACCTTTAAGTATTTTTTCTAAAAAATTATTGGCCACAATTTGCATTTGCCTTCGGTCAAGTGTCCGTACGGTGCCATCATAATGAACTCTACGAACCAATTTTTTTCTTCTTCGCAGCATCATTTTGTTTTATCAAAAGCACTGTGCACAGCAAATTTAGAGACAATCCTACATCTCTAACTATTTATTCATCACAATTTTCCATAAAAAACTTATTTTCTCACATCTGATGTCCGTACGGTGCCCCAATTAAGAATCCTGGAAACCAATTCTGTTCTCTTTCGCAACAATATTTCATTGCATCGAAAGCACTATGTACAACAAATTTTGATTCATTCTGACAAATATAATTTTAATTACAAAATAATTCAAAAACAGTGGTTATAACAAGATTTGCTTTAAAGGTTATGTTATTTAGATTTGCCAAAAATCCATTTTTCATCATGTTAAAAAAAAAACTTCGTTTGTGAAAAATAAAACACGAAATATCATACACAGATTCACAAATATTTGCGTTTTTTATTTCGAAAATAATATATTATCACCGAAAATCATTCGCAATATTTTAGCATATTTTATTCACATTCGTAATAAAAATGATAAATTTCACGTATTCACTGAAAAAATTGGTAGTAAACTCACAAAAAAGATTCATCGAATATCCAAAATAATGGCAATTTCCCAAATAGAACTAAAAAAATCGCGAGTATATATTTTTTCGTTTTATTCTATCTGTCAAACTTTGGAAGCAGATGACAATTTCGTAGCAGACGATACACAGATGCTCATACGTCGCGGCGCGCGTACTCTGTGGCCGGATGATTTTCAAACAAAAAAAAATCGACATCTCGTTTCAATCTTTGTTCCTATTTTACGTAAATATAAATGGATTCTACGCGGTATAGCGCAAATAAAAAGTATGCAATCATAAAAAAAAAGAATTTTCTATCCTTCGACCATCGAAGTTTCATCGCAGCCGAAATCTTTGTCAATTATGTTCACCCGATTTATTCATTTACTGTTAATAATAAAAACTGCAAATTCTTTTTCTGGCAACGTATTTTCTCCTCTTCAAAATAAGCCAAAATAAGTAAGAGTCGAAATCTTTTTTCGCTGCCGAGATATGATTTTTTTTAAGCAAAGACTAATTTTACGAATTTTCATAAAAAAATGAATCGTTTTTTCAAATTTCTCGAAATTGCCGTCTCTAATCCTTTCCTCTCAAAGAAATCGTATTTACAAACTGACTCTCTGCGTTATTGCGCAGATAAAAAGTGTGCTATGGTAAAAATTTAATTTTTCACACTTCGACCGTCGGAGATTCATCACATTCGAAATCTTTGTCAATTTTGTTCGCTGGATTTATTCGTTTACACTTGATAAGAAAACTGCTAATGATTATTCTATCGACGTATTTCCAACGTTTTTTTTTTTTTTTATTTTTTCAAATTTTCGTCGAAATACGAATTTCTTTCATATGCTCACGTCTTGAAAAGTTTTTTTTCGCAAAAAAAAAAACAATTGTACTCTTAAAGAACAATTATAAACAATTATTTATCAAGAAAGTGAAAAACACTGAATTTGTCGATTTTACTAGTTATTCCGTACCGAAAAACTTATCCTCGTTTGTGATTAAATAAAATTTTTTAAAATACGATATGATATGATGCTACATTTGATATTTTTAAGCGACGATAAATATCAATAAAATTTCATTGAAAAACGAAAAAAAATATCGAATTTCTCAAACTTCTCGTCTCCAATACTTGTCTGTTCTACAGAGACAATAACGAGCTGATTCCATGTATTACGAAGAAGAAAAAAAAATATATCTCAAATGGTAGAAATGAAATTTGTTATAAGAGGACTGTCAAAGAGCCTTCAAAGTCGAATTTTTCAAGAATTTCATCAATTTGTAAAAAAATATTTCGGAGCTATCCAAGATGACAAATTTTTGATTCGAGTAACGTACTACTTCCTCTTCAATACAAGACAGGAACCAAAAAGTTATATTTTTTCGTTCTCGAGATTGCATTTTTTTGCAGCATCCATAAATATCGATAAAATTTCATTGAAAATCACAAAGAATAGCAAATTTCTTGAACTTTTCTTCTACAATGGTTTGGTTTCCTACAGATAAAATAACGAACTGATTCCATCAATTATGGGGAAGAAAAAAAACACTGAAGGGGAAGGATTTAAAGGGGATATTTGGCCTGAATGCTAAATGGTAATCGTATTGGTGTCGGTACATGTTTTGTGTGTTTGTTTTATATTCATTAAATCTGGTCATAAGTTTTAAGCCAATAAAACGACTTTACTAGACATGATTTGATTCGTTAAATTAATTTGATCAACTTCTACGTGGTGCAATTCGTTATATTTGTCTCGTGTCACAATATTTGACAATTTATCGTCAAACAAAAAGGAAATATCCGTCGTGAATATTAATAATCAATTGGTACAAAAAAGAAATATTTTTATTCGACGAAGATTAAACACTATGAATTAATTTACGTAACTGATAAATGTTTTTCCCTCATACGTACTGTCGAAAAGAAACGCAGAGCGCGACGAATAAACATACTTCATTCGTAGCGTATAGCGCGATGTGTAAATACACTCGATACGGAGCGCGTAGCGCGACTGCACCCCCGTGAGTGCCTTAAAAAATGTCCCGAAGGGACATTTTTCGGGGGGTTTGGGGGGCGGAGCCCACCAACAAGAGCATCTGCGCCCGCAGGGCGCTGAGACGCTTGTTACTTGTTCGTTTCACGACTCAGAGGTCTTGGCACTTGTCCGTCACAGTGGCTCAGAGGTTTCGGACCTATACGCATTGCAGATTCACCGGGGGAGGGCGTTGCCGTCTGGATGCCACTTCTGACACCAGTTTTGTTACGTCCAGAAAAAGAATTCGGCACTGAATGGCTGGAGCGGGAATCGAACCCGCGTCTCTACGCTTTCCGGGCGAGTGCTCTTACCACTAAGCTACCCAGCGCCAGCGCGAATGCAATTTCTAGTCGTTAACATATACGAGCGTGAGGCCCCAGACGTAACAATCAACATTGGAGGAAATACTGAGGGCCATCAAGGAAACCAATCACGGTCTAGAGAAAATCGAGACAAATCAACAACAACACAGACAAGAAATTGAAGGCGTCAAAACCGAATTCAAACAGAGTCTTAAGAATTCGCGAAAGGAGACTTTGCAATACATTCGAGTAGAGGCCCAGAAGATAGATGAAAAATACAGCGACCATTTTACGGTATTGCAAACCGCGATGGCGACGGAAAATTACCATTTGACGGAGTCCATAAAAAAATCAGCTAGGGAGGTGCAACTACAATCAAGCGAATTAGCTTCGCGGATGGCGTCGTGCGAAGTGACTACGGCGCAACAGTGACTAAACCTGTCTGAAATAGAGCAACGATTAAAAAGGCTTGAGGACAACAGTCAGGAGATGCTGGCGAACAGCACACATTTTCCGGGAATGACCCAACGGCCACACGAATTCATTCAACAACCGGAACAAAGGACTGACACCACCATTACGCATAGCGACGTATCACGCGTAAATAAAATCAGATTGTTTCCCCCGAAATTTGATGCATCAGGTCGACAAAGACCAATGAAATGTATTCGGGAGTTAAAGCAGTACTGCAAACCAACAAGACCAACCGCCGCGGAATTCCATTACTTAATGGCACAGTGTGTTGAAAACGCCGCGAAGGAATGGTGGATGCTAGTTGAAGAAGAGATCGACAATTTTGATCAATTGGAACATGGGTTTCGAGCAAGATATTGGAGCGAGGAAATTCAATTCAAGGCAAGGAAAGCTCTTGAATTTGGCCATTTCAATGAAAGCTTGCGAGATACTCGAGCAGAATACGCTCCACGACTCTTTGGAACCGCAAGGGACTTAACCCCTGCCCCTAGTGATAAGGAAATTATAAACGCAATTTCGCGACATTTTTCAGAGGAGATTCGTGCAACAATAATAGCAAGGGGAACAGATTCATTGGACACGCTAATACTTCTCCTTGAGAAATTTGACCGAGCAGGACCGATAAATTCCCGGCGAGCGAACTCCTCGAATAAAAATTAGACAAACACGCCCAACAACAACCAACAAAACAGGCCAACAGACCAGGGAAACGGTCAATCGGGTAATTACCCCAATAAATAACAAGGGAACAAACAACAGCAACAGGGATCAAAGCAACAGCAACAGAATCGGTCAGCGCCGAATACCAAAAGGGTACAGGCAATTGAAGTTGAACAAAATCAGGAAGCAAAACCCTCCACATCCAAGCAGGAAAACTAAAAGCAGTTGTATCCTCAGCTAATAAAGATGGGAAATCGGATACAACTAAGAAACAGAAACGAAAGATTAAAAGGAAGAAATGGATAGAAGAGTGGGTCTCTTTGGAAGGGTTTGTAGATATTAACACGATCTTCATGGACGTTCGGGAATATTTAATGGGTGAAGAAGTAAATGACGAGGAGGTACAACTCGCGGAGTGTCCAGAAATTGATATTGAGATCGAAGGAATTCTCTTCCCAACACTTACAGATCTCCGGAGTAACATTACCGCAATTTCTGAAGAGTTTTATCAGCGAAATTTGGACAAATTAAAACATTGTCCCACACTGCCTGTAACAGGAGTTTGTATAAGAGGAGCAATTCGAGGACGACCTATAAGGGTCAAGAAACAAATTATGGCGACTACCAAAATTGGAGCGTCAAGGGTTCAAGTCAAATACTTGATTGTACCAGGTCTTATTAGGGATAGTATTCTCGGAGTGGACTGTCTGAAGGCATTAGGCCGGGGTTGATTTCGCGGGTCCTTGGGGCTCACAACGCTTGGGTCACAGTCCTCGAGCGCCTGAAAACGTGACGACAGAACGAAGCCCAAGCGCTCCCATTGCCCTGCGCGTCAACTTGGGCTTCCGATGCGATATTGTTACGTCCCGTAAAAATTCATAAATTAGGAATTAAAAGTTTATCAAAAAAATAAATAATCTTAATAATTAAGTAGTAATTTAGTTACAATAAAATAATAAAAGGAAAGAACAGAGATATTAGGCCAGGAGAGCATGAGGACAATAAATAGGGGAAAAGTTAATAACGAAATTCCAGGAATAATGACACCGGAAATATCGGAATAAAGAACAGGAGTATAGTTACAATCAGGTAGACATGAAAAAGAAAGAAAAAGAATTCGGTATAGAGAAACTCGAGTAGTAAGAGATAAGAAAACATATGAATGATACACGAATTTATGTGTCGGTGCAGCTCCCGCTTGAACGGTGCGTGGCGCGAGGCGAGTAACGCCTAAATCGCCTGTCAACGGTATTGAGAGCAGCACCTCACGGACAGCAAAAATATCGATATCGATAGATGGGTTTAAACGCTGAAAAAGGCGGAAAACGGTGAAATAACAGAGAAAACGCATAGGAATGAGTTAATCAAGAGTGAATACGTAAATAAGGAGTAATTAATAATTAAATAAATAATAATTAATCAGGGGGAAATAAAATAACCATAAATAATAAGCAAGTGGTAAAACAGATTAAAAATGGGAAATAGAAATGTTAAACATGAGAAGTAAAATTGTCAAAATAAACGAACAGGGAAAATATTGAATGGATTATTAAAATTGGAAATAATGAAACGAGTAAAAATCAACGTAAAAATAACATTTAAATTTCTATAGAAAACTCAAGAATCCGTAAAGGAGATTGCAGAAGAAAAGATAAACAAATTTAATAATATTGTATAATCAGAGAAATAATTAACAAATCCAAAGCAGAAAATTAATAGCCTACGAACGAGTGGGAGTGCATCAAAGGTGTCAAAGGACCAGGTGCGACAATAACGCAACTCGCACCAATGATGAGCCGCCGGGTCTTATCAACTACCCTCCCCGCCTTCTATCGTCAACTTGGACAGCACGACAACGGAATTAAATCACTCCATCGACGGACTTACAACGGAGATAATCAAACGACAGTCCTGTCACCTTTCATCAGCAGAACTCAAACTTTGAAGAACCATCAGTTCAATTATAAATTCTAATTAATTTTCCCATTTATTAAAATTTAAGAGTTATCGAGCAAAGATACTCTCCAGTTGTAAATTCAAATTTTTGTTAAAAAGTACCTTTGTGTCAAGTTTCATTATATTTCAGTAAAGCGAAAAACAACATTCTTCCACCAAAACTTCGAGTTATTTCGATATTCGTTTATTCGTTTGGGCGATTATCATAATCGTTTAAACGCTTCATTCAACATTCGCATCCTGTCATTCATCTTATCCAGGGAAATTTGAAGGAAGATTATCATCAGTCGGTTTCCACCCGAACATCAGTCCACACCTTTATTTTCGAAATCCATCTTTTAACCTCCTATGGTAAGTCAAGGGTGTTCTTATTTCACTACAAATTTTCTGGACAATTAGTCTATTGAGTTATTTTTGAATTCCATGAAGTCTTCTTCTTTTTGAATTTTAATTCCATTTGTTTTAATACAGTTGTTCATTCGTTAATTTCAACGATTTCAAAATAAGTTAACGTCAAGTGTCGAAAGTACCGTGTAGAGAGAGAGAGAGAAGAGGTTAGAAAATGTGCGCGTACGGCCATTGGTCGTGCGTGAAGTCTGAGACGGAGATAGATTAGAAGGAGAAAGAGAGAGATTACCACGTGAGTAAAGTGTCTGGAGTAGAGCGAGAGTAAGAAGTTAACTAGTGGGATAGTTACGAGTAAATTAACCGGTAATTAAAGACTCTCTGCATTTCATTGGCTAATTCTGTTCGCCGAATGCACTCGACGCCCTATCCCGAGTTTATTTCCGAAAGGTTAGGCTCAAAACGGAGCAAAATTCCCGATAAAGCGTCACATCTGAAAAACGTGTAAAGGAAGGGTTCTCGACTCTTCTTGACCGAGATAGAGTGAAAATTGCTAATCGGGACGTAACAAAATTTGGGGGCTCGTCCGGGATCCGAGAGTGCATATCGCATAAAATCAAACTTTATATAAAAATCCTTAGTAAAAATAAATTGTTATGTTAAATTCGTCACAAACAGAGATGAGAATAAAAATTAGCATCAATGCCTTCAACGCGTTCACAAGGTAAACTTTCTGATAAAGTTATACACGATTACCCAAAAGAGCGGAAAATACGAACACAGAAAAAATTAACAGAGGAAGTCGAAAAAGTAACAAAATTGACTAACACCTCGGAAATCAACGATCCAAGTGGACCTACCACATCCACACCTATTTCCATTGAGTCGTCAGTAAACGTAGGGGTAATAGAAACAATAGTAGACGTGCATGTAGAAGGAGGAGATAATCGGAGAGAAAGTCAATCTGGAGAAGATAGTATTGATCGCATTGGTCAAATCAGAAAAGATTTGGCAAGTTTATATCAGGGGGATGAAATAGAGGAATTAGAGTCTCAAGTAGAAGAACAATCTTCAACTAACGAAAATTCAGAGTTTGCAAATTCATTCGCTTCAGCAGAAGGTCCACCTACACCAAGGGTACATAGAGACGGACGAATTGTCACACCGTTGAGATCGAGATCCTCAGGGACAAGTGCGAAATCAGGTGTTACGTCCAGCGTAACGCATAGTTTATTTCCTGTTTTACCTTCAATAGTAGTTGAGCCTAAACCTTCTTTGTGAAAGTAAAAAGGGGAATCTGATCTAAAAATTCTTCATTTAACAATATCTATTTTACCTACTGCTTAATCAGTGTCAAGGTAGCCTAGAGTCTTTCCAAAATCGGTGTCCCACCTTAGCGAGTCGATACCGATGGAACAGGGTAAAACAGATCCGGGCCTCACAGGCGGAGGTCGAGAAAGGCGGTCTCTGACCCCTCTCCTGAGCGCTCCCCTGGAGAGCCAAAAAGGAATTAAAAGAAACGCGGCCCGCTGACAGTTACCATTGGGACCTACTAGTATCGATATCGACTACCTCCCCGTAGATCAGTAAATCTATTTTACCATGGCTCGAAACCATTCAGGGAGGAATTTACAGACAGTCGATTAAAACCGTCGGGTTTAGATACATAGAATCGGGTCGACAAGTTATCCTCGTTAAGGGAAAACGCTTCAAACAGTGTTTTAGTTGAACCGAACTCCACAAGTTAAAACAAAGGAGACGGGGCTCATGACCTTGATTTTAGCAGGAAGAAGGAAATATCTTCTATTAAATCTTAATTAATTAATCCTTAAATAATTAGTAAACCACGGATTCCTCTCATTATAACACATCGGAAAGCAATAGAGGTCAGACTTCTGAAGAAAATAATAAAGTAATAATCAATAGAAAAACGAAACTGAGAATATAGTCAATTTAAAAAGAAATAATAATAGACAATTCACCCCCAGGAATTGCTCTCTTGAACGCCTGTGTTTATCCTTATGGTATTAATTAAGTATGTAGTAGTAATTACACGGAGAATGATACCATTATAAAAACGAAAAGGGATTTTCACCTTCTGAAAATTATACAACGTTGGCATTCGACAGTTCAGGTACAAAACCGCCGAGTAACGAAAAAGAGTTCTCTCGCAACAGGCAGAAAACTTGTTCATAAACTCTCCGACTGTAAAGAAATTACTACACGTACAATATTAATTTAGTTCGTCCTTCGAGAAATTCTTAACCATGGACAACTTGTACGCCATTTGTTTAAACAAATGACTGAAGGAGTTAACGGTAAAGCATTTGCCGAGGAAAGTCTTTTCCATGGCACGCCCCTGGACGAAATAACATGAAAAAGATTTATTGCTTTTTCTTTTATTTTATTAGTAATATAGAATTATACTTTTGCATTATTATCCAGACAGACGAGTACAAACTAATCAAGTACTAAATAATTAGTTCACGATAATAGGTTATGGTTTATATCAATGATATTCATTATTATATTTCATTATTATATTCATTTCTGTTAGGAATAAGCGAGTCCTGGTTATAAGAGTCTTACGAGAAACTACGAATTTTATAATTCACGTAATACGTATAAAATTCCGAAGACATAGGAGAGCGTATTTTCACTGTTCAATACCGGTTTTTATTTGTCTAGACAGTTGACGAAATTCTATAGTCCGATTGGAACTCGTGCGACCTTTTTACATATAAAGTATTTAGCCATAAAAGGCTGCATACCAACAAAAATCTTTCTGGTAATGACTTCCCGGAAAAAGGAAACGAGAAAAGGAGGGGATTGATGCCTACGTGATCTCGTCTGCGCCCTTTTACTTTTCAATACCCCACCCCGTCATCCACGGCGCGGGGCCCGATAAACGCATTGCGCCTAAAAGAAGGACTTAAGATCATGGACCAATCAGGGATGAGACCGGTAGCATCACCTCATCTTCTCGTTACTGTACCAGAATTTTATACCGAATAGACATACAAAAAGACACTCGCATAGCAACATCCCCTCTACTTGTCACCAAGGAAAATGG
Source organism: Cryptus viduatorius (assembly GCA_964006125.1). Lineage (NCBI taxonomy): Eukaryota > Metazoa > Arthropoda > Insecta > Hymenoptera > Ichneumonidae > Cryptus > Cryptus viduatorius. The sequence goes on along the minus strand of OZ023221.1, from coordinate 3,506,068 downwards.
TATAAAAACCCCCGAAATTGTACGCTTAGGAGCACATCTTACCTAGTTATTATCGGGGGATATTCCTTCAGTTTTGTTAAGCACACTTTCTTCAGTTTTTTTTGAGCACACCTCTTTCAGTTTTATAAGCACACTTTACCCAGTTATTAGAGGAGGTTATTCTTTCAGTTTTGTTCAAGCATATTCCTTCAGTTTTGTTCAGCATATTCTTTCATTTATTTGTTCAAGATACCACAGTAGTACCCCTCAAATCAGTTATCCATTGTTTCGAAATTCAGTTTTAACCCGATTGTCTTTCAGACTTTCGAGTTGTCAGTATTAAATCCAGGACTCAGAGAAACGGAATTAATTCTTCAGTCTATAATTTGACATTGTATTTCGCGAGTTTTAGGAATTCCAACCATATAGACATTTAGTCTCCATTGTTTTTTTTGTTCAATATTATCACCTGTATTACTCATATTTTTTTTGTGACATTAAAAAGTATTAACTCTACCTGCATTTCCGTGAAACACATTAATTTTTTTTTTCTTTAAATTCATTTTTGAATTAAACCAACGTGAAGAAAGTTCTATATCCACGAACACCAGGAAAGCACCGTTTATTACCGTAAGTACCTGTTTATTTATTTATCAACAGTGCATTATTTCATTTTGTTCTTGCAACCCAGTGATTTGAAGTGACCACCAAAATCTCGTTTAACCGTGTCGCGTGCTCCGACACCTGGTCAGAAAACGGCAGGTAGCTGCCGTCTCACCGAAGATTTCCTCTCTATCTCTCTCTTTGCCTGAGAGACGCCAAACCCTCTACTAATTAGTTTACACCCTACGACACGCATTTAACAAGCACTCTTAAGGGCTCCATCCCAAGCAATTTTCCGCAAGGTTAGGCTTTAAAAAGGAGCAATCGTTGTCCTCCTTATCGACACCAGGTGTGGTAAAGGTTGGTTTAACACCCACTTGACCAGCGCGTGCGATTACAACGGAGACAACTGTTATATTTCAAACTAGTAAAGAAACAACGCTAGTTTGGACGTAACAGAATTTTTGGGGGCTCGTCCGGGATCATTAGAGTGTTTGTTTAAACATTTAAATAAAAAAAAAAAAGGGGAGTAGAAGATAATCTCAAGAAAAAAAAAGGGGGTAACACAAAAAAAATAACACAACTGTACACGCTCCTCTCATTTCCTCCTACCTTCCTAAGCCATCATTTGTTTAAACGCTTCCATAGGCGAACAAGTTGATGAAGAACACAATTAGTTATAAGCCATCATTTGTTTAAACGCTTCCATAGGCGAACAAGTTGATGAAGAACACAATTAGTTATAAGCCATCATTTGTTTAAACGCTTCCATAGGCGAACAAGTTGATGAAGAACACAATTAGTTATAAGCCATCATTTGTTTAAACGCTTACATAGGCGAACAAGTTGATGAAGTAACACAAACACACACAAACAAACACAAACAAAACACAAACAATACACAAACATTTTCTCCAAACAAACGCTAACACCTCTATAAAAAGTAACGATACCCGAATTTCCTACCCTGTGTACAAAAAAAATATAAATAAATGGGCAATAGACAGGTTATATGCCGAAGCAAGGAGGCTGGCGACGAAAAATACGAGCATTAGTAAGAAACAAAAGCAATCAAAAACCAGTAGCTGAATCAAATCCTATCGCCCCATCACTAGAAGACAGATCGACCAGGGAATTGGTGGAAATAGACTTTCTTTATTTAACTTCCAACGAGGCGATATTTTGTGAAATTTGGAAAAAGCCTCTCTCGGTGAAATCTTTCAAGTTATTCGAGAACAAACCGCGAGTTAGTAAGTTCGAAGAAGCCCAAATAATAATCACGCCAATAAAACCAACAGAATCTTTTGTTATCCCCGAAAGCTGGTTTCAATAAAATTGTAAACTAATTATTTTATTTGCCGGAGGAAAAAAACACAAGCGGTAAGGCATAAAAAAGGATAGAGGAGGAAAATAACCAGTTTCTATATGCTAACCAAATCCGTTTTAAAGCTTTTGAGAAAATTAATTAAGAGCTATTGCTACTTGTTCATAACCAACCGACACCGAAAGAACAAAATTATTACACAGTACAAAATATCTTTCATCAAACCACGCTCTCACAAGCATAGGGTAAGAACGGTCTTAAGGAAATAAAATACGCCGAGCAGTAAAATTGAATAAGGATAATAAATATAATAATAATAATAACGAAATAATTCCTTTCCACTTCCTTTTGGGAATCTAAATGAGTTCTACTAACCCCGAGAGAAAAAGCGAACCATCGTCCCGTTCCACCCGATCAACTCGTTCAAACACCACTATTCCTGACCACATTGTACACCAATACGTAAACGAACGAAGAAGTAGCAGAAGTAACAAGTCATTACTCGCGGAAGAGGGAACAGTTCCTAAAAAAATACCAACCATAGACGAATCCCTCAAAGAAGAAGAGGAGGAAAACCTTGAAGAAGAGACACAAGCAGCGAAAGAAGACACTCAGATACAGGTAATAGAGAAGGTAATCGAACAAGAAGAGACAGACGAAGTAACGGCGAATCAAAGGTACCTAGAAGAACAATACGAAATATTAAGCGTTAGAGCCCAGAGTTTGTCTATAGCTGAGGACAGGTTGAAAGCGGAGGAACTTAAATCAACCGAGCGAAACACTGTTGAAACGCTCGCAGACCCTTCACGGAGACCCGATACGCCGGTACCCCATCTCCTCGATACGACCACCGAGTCCGATAACGAGAGTACACATACGATCATTGATAATTTTTCTGAAAAGGACATTGGAGAAAACTCAACATACATATCGTTCGCAGACCAGACAATTTATAAGAGCCTCGCTGAATTTGATACGAGTGAGGAAGAATTTTATACACCGGAAGGCGATTATCCTGTGCCTAAAACTTTTCTCCCGCAACTTGACGCAGTTAGGCGTAATCTATATCCAATCATAGGAGAAGGTGCAAACCGAACACCGGGAACCAAGCCAAAATCAAATTCAGAAATCTCTACAGCCTCAAAACAACCAATTGATCTCGATAAAACGCTTACGGGTAAAATTGAGACACCCGAAACAAAAAATACAAGAAGTCCTCCCATAAATACTCCACGAGACACCGCCGAACAGATAGAACGAAAGAACATCATGGCTAATTCCGGGCTAAAAGTGTCTCTCAAAGACGCTTTGGGCGTCATCCCCACGTATGACGGTGTTAATACTTCGCTGAATCTGTTTATCCAATGTTGCGAAGAGGCATTAGAGATGTTGGACGCCTCTAGCGAGGAGCAATTAGTCAAGGCAGTCAGAATAAAAATCGTCGGCGAACCCCGACGATCAATAGCTCAACAGACATTTAGGAACATGAAGGAGTTGCATAAATTTTTAAAATGTATCTATGCGCCCGCGAGAAATATATATCAATTACAGGGAGAACTCGGCTCCATATATCAACGACCCGAAGAAACCGTAGTGGCCTATGCAAATAGAATCCGTGATTTGGGTTTCCAAATACTGGAAGCTTACGAATCGGAAAATAACGAACCCGCAGATAAGGCTTTCAGAGATAACACTGCCTCCAGCCTCCCTCCATGTTTCATACAAGGATTAAAACCGGAAATCGAAGCACGAATGACAGCGGAAGGAACGATCGACGACATAGTAAAAAGAGCAGTAAAGATCGAAAAACAATTAATAGCTCGAGCTGCTTTGCGCGAAGGTAACAGGAGTTCAGAAAACACCAAGGATGCGAGAGTCGAGGGTAAACGTCCTATCCGGGCAATTAGCAGCGAGACACCCGAGTGTCAGCTTTGCAGCAAACCTGGACACATAGCTGTGAACTGCCCCGACAAACCTGTAAACAACGCGGCGGGATCTACGGACTCAGGTAGCCCAGAAAAGGTAGTACCCACCTGTCAGTACTGCGACAAGAAAGGACACGTGGCCAGCAAATGCTTCCAGTTATTCTCTCCTAAGAAAAATAATGACCCCACGCCCAACACCCCCGTAATTACCGTGTGCCAACATTGCAACAAAAGAGGTCATACTGCTGATCGATGCTATAAATTATTCCCTCCATCAAATCAAGAGAAGCCATCTGTTATCTGTCAACTATGTAAAAATCAAGGACATACGGTGCAAGATTGTCACCTGTTGCCAGGCCATGCTAAAAAAATAACGAGCAATCAGAACACTCGCAACAATCCCGTGCCGCAAGGTTTGCAGTTCACGCAGGCAGCCAATATCGTCTGTCAAATATGTAAAAAGAATGGACACGGGGCATATTTATGCCCTTACCGCCACAATCAAGCTCAATGCGCCTCGTCCCAGCAACAAACCACTAAAGGCGATCCAAAAACAACCGGCGCCTGCCATTATTGCAAACAAACCGGCCATTTTATTCGAGAGTGCCCGGCGAAAAAAGCCAATGAATCGCGGTATAATACGTCTCCGGGAAACTCCAACGGTCTCCCGACGACGGGTGCTGCGGGGACCACCCAGAGCGTGCACCCAATACACGTGATCTCAGTAGTATCCAATCCACACGAACAGTAAAAATTCACATAGTAATATTGCACAGGGAAAGCAGCGTCCCGACGATCGAGTTAACGAGTGAAAATCTAACAACATCTATAATATTAATGGTTGACACTGGAGCTGGACCAAATATCATCAAAAGGGAATTCGTAAACTCAACAACGGCGATTGACGACAACGAGATCTTACAATTAAACGGAATCACCACCAATTCAATATATACCCTTGGACGAGTGACGCTCGAAGTTTTCGGACGATTTGCTACATTTCATGTAGTAGAGAATAATTTCCCCATCTACGAAGGCGGAATACTGGGATCGGAATATTTGGACGGAAATAGAGTTGTAATCGACTACGAAAGACGGCACTTAAAAATGCAAGATCTAAAAATTCCATTCTCTACCCCCGAAACAATAATAATTCCGGGACAAACGCGAAAACTTTGTTTTGTTCGAATAAAAAATTTGGAAATTCGTGAGGGATATCTGCCCACCCTGGAAGCTGGAAAGGGAGTTGAGATAGAAACCGGATTGGTTACCAATGAAAATGGAAAAGCATACATTTATGTGACAAATAATAATCCCTACACGATCAATTTACAAGTACCAGTACTAGAACTACTCACGGAAAAGGCAACTGGCATAGAAAAGGAAATAATGAGTAATGAAAATAAGGAGAAAAATTCCGCAGATACTGCGCTCTCGGTGAAATCGGAGCCCAAGGCCCTTTGGAATCCAAGGAGAACAGGAGGGATGCAGGAAGGATGAACGAGGATATTAAAGAAACCAAGGAAATTGAGATGACAACTGAACCGCAAAGTATAACTATTGTGACCCGACGATCGCCGATAAATAATAAAGACGAGTGTATATCTAAAGAAAAATCAAGTAAATCTACAAAAACATCGCTATACGAATCCACAGGGGAATCAAGTGAGGCCCAGGAATTTCGTGATGATTTCGTTTTAACATCAGTACAAAGTGAGGAAGTTAAAGTTGATAAGGAATATGAAAAAAATAATTCTGTTGCTGCTAAAGACTGTGACGTGAGCCCAGGTAGCTCTAGGGGTCTAAGTATGACCGAGAGAGTTTACAGTGGTCAAGTCGAAGAGTCTGAAGTCAATGAAATTTATAATCGCCCAAGTGAGGCGAAGGAACAAGGAAAAGAAAAAGAATGGACTACGAGATACCACGAAATTACGAAGCCGAATACGAAAACTCATGAGGATGAAACTGATCCCGAGGAAATGGGAAATTTACCTACAAAATACGAAGAAGATAGTATGGCCATGCGACATGTAGAATCCTTGACGAATAAGAAAACTTGTAACCAGAGAAGAATGGTAAATAATGACACTCTTTCAAAAAATAATAAAAGTTATACCGTCGTAAACCTCGAACTTGCGAAGAAGTTACGATCCAGCTGCCTACACCCCTTTTTAAAGGAAAGTTTCTGTTTTACACTCACAGTCCTCGACACGAAAGATCGCTTTGAGAAGATAAAATCTATCCTCCGATTGGATGAATTAAATATGGAAGAAAAAACCAGCATCGAATCCTTATTACAAAGCAGCGCTCACCTCTATCACTTGCCGGGAGAAGCATTAACACACACGACAATATTACAACATCGAATTCCCACGACGGATGATTTGCCCATTAATACGAGGGGATATCGCTGGCCGGAATGTACAAAGGACGAAATAGAAAAACAAGTCGACGATATGCTAAGAAACGGAGTAATAGTACCATCGACCTCTCCTTACAATTGCCCTGTGTGGGTAGTACCAAAAAAGAACGACTCTAAAGGAAATAAAAAATGGAGGGTGGTATTTGACTATCGGGCCCTTAATGAAAAAACTATTGCCGATGCTTATCCCATCCCTAACATAACCGAGATACTGGACCAATTAGGCGGCGCAAAGTATTTTTCTGTGTTTGACTTAGCATCAGGATTTCATCAAATAGAAGTCAGTCCTTTGGACCGGCATAAGACCGCATTTACGACGCCACGAGGCCATTTCGAGTTCGTTCGAATGCCGTTCGGACTTCGGAACGCCCCGCCCACTTTCCAAAGAACTATGGATCTCGCTCTAAGCGGACTACTTGGAAAAGGAATATTTGTATATCTGGATGATATCGTTATTTATTCGCGAGGATTAGAAGAACATGAAACCATCTACAAAGAACTGATGAAAAGGCTCGAAGTGGCAACTCTAAAACTACAACCTGACAAATGCGAATTTTTAAAGGCAGAAGTCGCCTATCTAGGACACATCATCGGCAATGACGGAGTTAAGCCCGACCCTAAGAAACTCGAGGCAGTACGCGAATTTCCTCGGCCCAAGAACGTTAAAAATATTCGACAATTCTTGGGACTAACGGGTTATTATCGACGTTTTATTGATGGCTATGCAAAGATATCAAAGCCACTCACGCTACTTCTTCGGAAAGAAATACCCTTTGAATGGCATAACGAGGAACAGGAGGCTTTCGAAATTTTAAAGGAAAAATTGTGCACCGCTCCCGTGTTACGGTACCCAGATTTTTCGAAACCTTTTATTTTAACGACCGACGCCTCAGGAATAGCTATCGGCGGTATCCTTTCTCAAGGGGAAATTAACCATGACCATCCATGCGCTTATGCTTCCCGCGCCCTCAACAAAACCGAAGAGCGATACGATACCTATGAGAAAGAAGCTCTCGCAATAGTATATTGCATCCTTCATTATCGCCCCTATTTATACGGACGCAAATTCACGGTAGTAACCGACCATAAACCACTGCTATGGTTCCGCCGAGCCACGGACGGAAACTCGAAGATTTTGAGATGGCGGCTGAAACTCGCCGAATATGAATATGACGTAGTATATAAAGCAGGAAAGACCAACGTAAATGCTGATGCTCTCTCTCGAAATCCCGTCTGTGAACCCATTAGTCCCGACGGCATCTTTATAATTCGCACCAACCCCACGACTAAAACGCGCCATAAACCGGCACGCGGATTAACCGACGAGGAAATTGCCGAGTATTTAGCTTTAGATAGCGACGAAGACGTCGATGAAACCATAGATCCAGATGAGGAATTATTAAAAGCCGACGAGGATCCGTGGGAGCCTCCAGACCCTGACAACATATGCGAAGCCTCGACGAGCGGCGCCCTTGGACCAGCCGGCGGGGCACAAGAAGGAGACGTGCCTGAAGAAAGCGGGGACGACTTTGGCAACGTGGATTACGAGAAAGTCCACTCAGCCGGACCATCAAAAAGTCATAAAAAATCAACCCGAGGGAGGAATCCCACGCCGGAACGAAAAGATCAGGAAACCTTCGGAGAAAGCTGCAGCCGAAGAATTAACGAGACTACCGATACTAGGATAAGCTACGGTAACATGCACGAAGACGGTGCACCTCTTCAGGCAACCAGAGATCTCGAGGATATTGACAACGAGCTAACGAAGGAAGACACCGAACTTTCGGACGAGGGTAGTGATATTGAGGACAATCCTATAAGAAAAAAAGATGGTTGGCAACCGCTGGTTTACAGCGATTCGGAGAATTCCGACGACGAAAGCACCCCACGCTGCACACCCGGCAACGAGTGCGAGAGACTCAAAGTTAATTTACCTGACGTCCGAGCACAGCGGGAAAAGTCTAAAACTATCCAGCAATCTCGAGATCTTTTCTACAGTCGTAAAGATAGCATGATGTTTTTCGTGGATACAAGGGGGCTGCCGATGGATAAGGGGGCGCAATCATTGGTAGACCGAGAAGAAATGCCCAATTTAAGAAAATTGAAATTACGAGAAGCGAAAGCCTTGTCTAAGCGAAATAATAAATATTTTATTGCTTTGCCTATTCGAGACGAAATACGAGACGGACCAACATTAATCCTTGAAAATATCGTCGAAAGTTTAAAAAGCTGCCGAAACCTCGCAGAGGAATTAAACTTGAAATCAATCAGCGTTTCAAAGTCTTATGCGATTTGCAATATACAATGGAACGATATCGTAATTCAAATCCACCAATTATTTCAAGAAACAGACATAAAAATAATAGTCTGTCTGGGAATTATCAGGGAACCAAAGGAAGAAGAGCGAGAGGCAATAATAACGGAAAAACACTGTTCGGCCGTTGGCGGACACAGAGGTGTGAGCAAAACATATAATCGAATTCGACACGATTACTATTGGAAAAATCTCAAACAGGACGTTCAGGACTATATAAAAAGATGTTTGAATTGTCAATTAAAAAAATTGGTGAGAGTCAAGACAAAACAACCGATGGTCATCACCGATACACCCCCTACAGCTTTCGAAAAAATTGCTATGGATATCGTGGGACCATTGCCGAAAACTCACAAGCAAAACGAATATATACTTACTATACAAGATCAACTAACAAAATTTTCAATCGCGGTAGCTCTACCGAACGCCAAAGCTGTAACCATAGCTGAGTCATTCGTTAAGAGATTTATCTGCAATTTCGGTTCTCCCCGAGCCGTATTGACCGACCAAGGCACGAATTTTCTGAGCAACTTTATGAAACAAATTTCAAAGTTATTTAAAATCAAGAAGATTAAAACTACAGCTTTTCACCCACAGTCGAACGGTTCATTAGAAAGATCACATCACGCTCTCGGCGAATATCTCAAACAATATACAACCCAAGAAAATAATTGGGATGATTGGGTGGAATTAGCTATCTTTAATTACAATACGAACGTTCACGAGAGCACAAGGCACACCCCTTACGAAATGGTATTCGGTCGAATCGCAAGAACCCCCTCGAATTTTCCTCTTGACGACCTCGACAAGCTAGCAACGTACGACGATTACTTGACAAGATTAGTTACACAGATACACGAGATTCAAAAAATAGGAAGAATAAATCTCATAGCTTCTAAAGAGAGAGCCAAGATATATAGAGATCGCCACATCAATCCAGTTACGTTCAAGGTTGGCGAACCCGTCTTTCTGCTTAAAGGGCCAAAGCCAGGGAAATTAGGAGATCAATATACAGGACCTTTCGAGATATTGGACATTTTGGAAAAGGGTAATCTGCGGATTCAACTCAAAGGCAAAACGTGCGTCGTTCACCCAGAGCGAGTGAAGAAGTCGCACATACCTGTACGAAAATGATGGGAACAGGCGACACTGGAGAGTCTGCAGGTGTTTCGAACAACACGACTCAAACACCGAAAAGCCGGAAGCAGCCGCAATACCACCGATATCGGCGTGAGACAGAGAGAGTGAAAAGTTTTGTCGGATGGCCGCGACCGTACCTGAAACCCGAGGCACTCGCTGCCGCTGGATTTTATTACGAGGGCCTAGGTGACGATGTTATCTGCTTTGAATGCGGTATAATAATGCATGATTGGAAAATCGGCGAGGATCCTTTAACTGAGCATAAATTGGAATCGATAGGATGCCGTTTCGCGCACGGACTTCCATGCGGTAATATACCGATGGACGAAAAGAAAAGAGAGAGGCTTCGCCCATGGATGCAAAAGAGAACGGCCACTTATCAAGAAGACCCTCCGATCGAACACTATGTGCGTTTAACAGCATCAGGAGCAATAATCCTTCCGACTCCGCCGGACCACCCAAAAACGCCAGAACTACCACCGGCTCCACCAAGCCCTATCGGACCCCCCAATTCCCCGGTATCACCAATGGATCATGGAGGAAGGGACGAAATTATCTCCGAGAATCAACACGGAAATATAGAGAAGGGAAATAATAATCTCTGTCTCTCTTGCCCTGAGCCGGGAGAAGGGAGTTCACGGTCTGCCAACAAGGAGGCAGCGAGCGAGAAAAGGATAGCGGTGGTCGGAAGCAGAGTAGATATACCACCAAAAGGTAAAAGAAAGACAAGGAGCAATTCTGGAGCGTCTGGTTCAGTTCAAAGCGGTGACGATCCCTTGCCACCAACACATCAACCGTGTAAAATGAGAGCTCCAGAACCCCCGCGGTCAACGCAAACTCCTGCACCTGCAATAAGCGCAATAGTACCCCCCAGAGCATACGGCGAAACAAGATCCATACCAGATCCGCCGAGGTTCATCCCAGGATTTTTGCCAAGGCCTTCGTATAGTCAGGTAATTAATATCGGACCGGCACCGCATGCAGAATATTCTACATATGAGCAACGGCTCAAGACATATGAGGACTGGCCGATTGCATTGGAACAAACTCCCGAAAGAATGGCCGATGCGGCATTCTACTACCTGCAAAAGGGTGATCGAGTAAAATGTTTCTCATGCGGAGGCGAGTTGCACAGATGGGTTCCCGGTGACGACCCTTGGAAAGAACACGCTTGCTGGCATAAGGACTGTCTATACCTGCGGGAGAGAAAGGGACACGAGTATATCAAGGAAGTTAGGAGACAAGGAGACTCCGGTCCCACCATCGCCGAGGTTATGGATCACTATAGAACGTTTTGCCAAAAGAGAATTAAACCGAGCACCTCAGGAAAACCGCCGTTGCGCGAATTCGAAAAGAATGTTCTCGTAGATTATATACCTAGTGGATTCATTGCACCAGGCATCAGACTGGACGACATTGTTTTCGACAACCTCTGCCGTTATTGCGGAGAAAATCGAGTATCAGGAATTTATATTCCCTGTGCGCATGCAGTAGCTTGCTACGATTGCGGTATGGCCTCGAATCAATGCGACCTCTGCCATGAGGACATAGTCAGCGTACGGCGCATGGTAATCCTGCCTGAACGCGTTTACAGCGAGTATGACAAACAAATAAGCCCAGCAATGGTGCAAGAAGCTCACGATCTGGCTAAAAGTACTATACGCACTCTCCAAGCCCTCTGCAGAAAATAAAAAGAAAAAAAAAAACACCCCTTACGAATAAAAGGAAAAAAATATATGTACATATATATACATAATGAGATAATTAACGACACGACCAGTATAGTATTACCAACCACGTAGAGTAGGGTAAATAATTTTAAGAAAATAAAGGCAATAGCCGGGTAAAAGGCTTTAATAGGAGAAGAGAAAGGGAGACAAAAAAAATGGCATTCAACTTTTGGAAAACGGGATACCCACCAAAAGAAAGGAAAGAAAGAGACAACCGTACCTGAATAGAATAGACCCACGTGGGGCAGAACGTTGAGAAGAAGGAGAGCTAACGAGAAAGAGAGAAACGAGAACCGACAGGCTAGAACCTCTTCGATACAATCTTCCGTAAATCCAGCCGATTCAGGAAACGTAAGAGGCCCCTGAAGGAAAAAAAGGCGTAACAACTGACCGACAAGATGCCCCGCGGAGGAAAAACGCATGAAAAAAAAAAAAAAAAAAAAAAATGTGTAATATAATATAAAACAAAGTGGCAGGCGTTAAATAAACAAATAAATAATAATGAAAATCACAATATCTTCTCTTTAAGCAGATTAAGAGTTAGTCAGCTGAAAAGAAAGGGGAGAATGACTTATTAAACCCCTGCCGGAGCATTCACTGGGAAAAACAATACGCTATGTAAATATAAGGAAAAGGAGAGAAAGGAAGAGATAAAAAAAAAGAGACGAAAAAAAAAAAAATAAAAACAAATATATACAAATAGTAATAATAATAATAATAATAATCATATAATAACAATATTAATGATGAAAAATATAAAATCGAAAAGAAAAACAGGTGAAATAAAAAAAAAAATGAACGAACACAAGACAGGAGAAATCAGGTTAAATCGCCCCGGTGGAGCATTTATTGACACAAAAACCCCACCCTCAACACAAAAGACATACAATTACAAATACAAAAAAAAATTTCTTATATACAAAACATATAAAGGCATTAATCACAATAAGAATAATAATAATTATAATAAAAATGATAATAATAATGAGAAAAAAATAATAATAATAATAATAAAAAAATATATATATAATAACGCAAGTGAAGAAAAGGGAACGAAAGGAATACGTATATATGTACATATAGAAAAAAAAAAAAAAAAATTTTTTTTATATACTACAAATAAAACAAAAAAAAACACAAGAAAATCAGTTTAAATCTGCCCCGGTGGGACATTTATTGGAAAACGGAGAAAATCTCTCCGAATATTCAAAAAAATATATATACACATATAACTCTTATAAATACATGTAAATTAAACAGAAAAAAATATAACGATAAATTAGACGAAGGAAAAAATAATATATTTGCATGTATATAAATAATGATAATAATAATAACAATAATAATAATAATAAAAATAATAAAAATAACAGACATCCAAAATAAAAATAAAAACAACATAGGGAAATATATAAAAAAGAAAACCCAACAATAATAAAGACCAACGAAGATAAAAACGAAAGCGCAAACAAACCAAGACGTAGCAACGAAAACCAACGAAAATGAAACGATGAAAACCAACGATGACGAAAAGACAATGAAAACCAACGATGACGAAAAGACAACGAAAACCATCGATGACGAAAATACAACGATAAACCAACGAAGACGAAACGAAAACGCAAACCCACGAAGAACAAAACAACAACGATGAACCAACGAAGACGAAATGAAAACGCAAACCCACGAAGACGAAACGACAACGAACAAAGACGAATTTAAAAACAAGAACAAAATGGAAAAAGGAGAAGGGAATAATCGGACTAAGCCGAATCATAAAGAAAATGTTCATTTAAAATATCCCTTTCGGGACGTATATTTTGAAAAAAATTCAACCTCCCACACAAAATACAAGAAATAATACGAAATATAAAAAAAAAATCTTCTTAAGCCTAGTGGCATACGCCACATAAAAATAAATGAAAATAATAATTCTAAAAAAAAAAAAAAGAAAAAAAATAATATTCTTAAACTAAAATACAAAAAGTTAAAAAAAAAAAAAAAAAAAAAACTTGAAATTACAAATACAAAACAAAAATATAAAGAAAAACTTAAAATTAAAATACACAAAAAAAAATATATAAAAAAAAAAAAAAACTTAAAACTAAAATACAAAATATAACTTAAGTTAAAGGGGGGGGAGTACGACGAGTCGGCGGAGAGAAACACTACCCCTGCAACAAAAAAAAGAAAAAGACAAAGTTAAAAACAAAAAAACACAAATATAAGTTCAAAAAAAAAAAAAAAAAATGAATGAGGAAAAAAATTCACCAATCGTCGTCGTAGATGACCCCTTGATGGCGGGGATCGATCCCGCCTCCGCAGCAGGCCCCGGCCCAGGTTTGGGAAGAGCCGCGACAGCTCTTCTAGTAGCGATGGCCGCCGCGGCCTCGGGACCACGAGGCCCCCCGGAACTCCCCGATCGGCCGGAGGAGGGCTCGCCGGACTCGGTGGAGGAGCGGTTTGGAGCAGCCGCTCGAAGACAATCGACACTTCCGGGGTCTCCGGCTCCCAGGCGATCGGTGTCAGGGGCTCCGGCACCCACACCTTGCGGCTACGCATCTCCGCGTAATAATGCGCGTACCGCGCCCCCTCATCCTCGTAGAGGGAAATTTCCCTCGCCACCAGAATTGGGGACTCGAAGTCCCAATCTTCAAAATCGACCTGATAAGGGTCGATTCCGAAGAGGATCCGGAGGGCGAACCTATCCTCCGTCTCAAAACGCCAACTGGAAAAGAAAAAAGAAGAAAAACTTATTAATAAAATATATAAATTACAAAAAAATATATAATAAAATTAAGAAAAGAAAATACACTTACGGGTTGCGTGCCCGACGTTCAGCCCGGGTCCGAGCCACCAGCTCCTCGAAAGCCTTTCCTCTCAGGCAGCGAGTCCCCGCTGCCGGATAGACGGTCCGGAGGACCTCGTCGACTTCAAAGAAGTCGAGCTCCTCGTTGGCGAAAAATTCTCCGTAGAACGGCATGACGGTAGTTTTTCTTTGGATTAGTATATTCAAACCAAAAGAAAAGAGGATACTGATGAGGAAACTGTGGAAACCTGGCCTTTTTATATCTAAATCGAGGGAGGTTACCCCGTGGAAAATTTTAGAGAAGCGGGGATGAACAGCCAATGGTCAACGAGGAAAAACCGGACGCCTCGAAAAAAAGCGCCCAATTAAAAGGAGTAGGGGAGCGAGACATCTGCTAAGCAAACGAAAAAGGACGACCAATCCAACCCTTGAGAAAAAAATCTCTTCTCAAACATCAATGAAAATAGTTATGAACATACCTTTGCTAAATTATATACTGTGACGGGGGATTTTCGTCAAACTTATATTCGGGGGGGGGATAAGACAAAGTTAAATAATCGCAGGCGGCGGGGAGATACTGAACAACAGAAATTATAATTTATTATAATTTCGGGAAAATAATACAAAAGAAATCGGAATAAAAATAAGAAATAAGAAACTAAGCAAAATAACGGAGATCGAATAACTAACAATAAGAAAATGGTAACTCGGAAATAATAATAAAGAAAATAAAGAAAATAATCAACCAAAATAATAGACTTCAGAACGCAGATAAACCTTAATAACAATCGCAACTAAATCATAAGAATAATAACTCGAAAATAGTACTCTGCGGTGAAATGTCGGGGGTAAACGGGGGCGGGGGCTGAAAATGGAGAAACTGAATCGGGGGAGAAATACTAAGAAAATAATCACGAAATAATACCAAAAATAATAATAATTCGCAAAATAATATTAAATCGCATAAACAATAATTCTGGGTAGTATGGCTGAGGGGAGGATCGGGGGAGAATTAATAAAAGAATTTACGGTGGTTGCCACGAGGCGATCCGCGAGGCGTACGCGGCTCGTGGCAAGAGAAAATGTCGACGGGACTATCGAATATTCTCGGCAAAGGGACGACGGGTCTTCAGAAAAATTACTGGGAAAATCGCGGGGAAATTGCTCATAAAAATAACTCACAAAATATCTCAAAAACTCGGGGGAAATAACTCAAACAATACTTTTGGGCGCCAGTTACCTTTCACGGGGTAACACCGTTATTCGACTCGACGTGAGTCAGCAAATATTCAACTTTACACGAGATACGTAATGGCCGGCAAACTCAAAGGGACAGCAGAGGGCTCAGGGGAGGGTCAACCGATCTTTGGGCTCGCAATTTAATGCCTTCGGCTCATACACGAATTTCGGGGACGTCAGGGCGATATACGGGGGGGGGGGGAAACACGATGGGAAAATATACAAAAGTGCACACGAATAACTTACTTACTTAATAACTTCGCACGCAAAGATAACGTCGCACGCCACTCACCACGTGCACGAGTCGTTCGCCGGAAAATGGCGGAACTTGGAAAATTATGCGAAAAATGAAAGAAAGAAGTGATCACCGGTCACTTCACTGACTGAACGGCGGGGAAAAATATCGGGGGTAGACGGGAAAAGATTATCACGCGGGAGGGAAACTATTACTCGCAAATATCACACACTCTGTACAATTAAATTCACGCTGGGCGATTCCCTTACAAAAATGGCGGGGAACGGGGGAATCGTCCACACACGTCTATTCTACTTGACGGCTCGAGCGAGGCTGAGGTAACGCTCGTCCTTCTTCTCGGAAATCTCCTTCGTTGACAGCGCGACGGAAGGCGGTGGAGAGAGAGAGAAGACGGTACTCGGCGTCGGTCGATAATTCGCTCGATCGACGGGCGAGGTGTCAGATGGCGGCAGCGATATTGATTTATCGTCGCTCGAGCTATTGAGCGACGATCGAGAGCGGCGGGCGGCGTAGTCGGTGAGAGAGGCGACGGGACGGCAACGGTGGACTTTGGCCAGCGACGAGTCCTGTTGTTGTCGAGCGAATATCTTCCTTCGCTGTTTCCCGCTCTCTCTCTAGCTCGTGCGTTGTCTCTGCTATCGGTCTCTCTCGGTGTCTTGGGTCTCTTGCTGAGCGTTACCTTGCCTAGGCGCGGGGGTACATGGGGGGGGGGGGGGAGGTCTACTATTTCGCGCGATGATATTAAAGGGGCTCCGTGGTGAGCGGAGCCTCGACTCGAGTATGAAAAATAATAGTACGAATTTACTTCGTTACAAACTCCTCCGGGGGAAATCGAGAGTACTTCTTTGAAGGACTCGAGCAACATTCATACAAGGTGGGTGGGGGAAGAGGGGAGGGGCGGAGGGTGCTGGAAACAATGGTTCTTGAATGTAATCGCAATAAAACTAATAATCAATTACTGGGACGATACTTCTGCTACCGCACACGGCTTCTGCAATCGGGACTACTTCCACAATTTTCTGGACGAGTCTGGGGACTTACAGGGGTCATCATAGGGGATCATCCAGTGGTGTCAGCTTCGTATCAGCCTCCTGGGACAGTCTTTTGGGGCCGTCTTCTTCGACGGTCGTTTTCTCGAAGAGTTGTGGTCGACGGGGAGAGGGGTAGTTACCGGGAGGGGATTATGGCAATGGTCTTACTAAGTTCGGGTATTCATCGGCGGCAATGGAGGATTGATCGCTCAAAAAATCTGAGAACTCGTACGGGTCTGTCAGGGAATCTTTATGCAACAACGGGGGTCTGGAGAACGATACCTAGGGCGTAGGGGACTTAGTTGATCGTTCGGGACTCAACGACAACGGAAACGGTACCACATCGTGGTTACGCGCATCAAATGGACACGGTTTTTCACACGGTGGGTCGTACTAGGAGGCAGGGGCGGTGGGGGATGGAACGGGGGTTCATTGGGATGGAATCTGCTGAGAAGCTCGAGTGCTAACTGGGGGGGGAAGGTTTCGCGTGATGGGAAATACTTGATACTATCGACTAACTGAACATACAGGCGGAGTAAACTATAGCTTGCCAGTCTACTGGCACTGAGGCAGGAGCGGGGAGGAAGAAGACTATAACCTGTCGGTCGATTAGGACTAAGACAAGAGCGGGGAGGGAGAGAACTATAACTTATCAGTCGGCTGGGACTGAGACAAGAGCATGGAGGGAGAAAACTATAACTCGTCAGTCGATTAGGACTAAGACAAGAGCGGGGCGGGATAGAACTATAACCTGTCAGTCATTCGCGACTGCACAAGAGCGGGGAGGAAGTGAACTATAACTTGCCAGTCGACTACGACTGGGACAAGAGCGGGGAGGGAGAGAACTATAACCTGTCAGTCGTTTGCGACTGCACAAGAGCGGGGAGGGCAGAGGGAAATTCTTATTGATCTAATATCCAATCCAATTGAGCGGTACTGCGAATGCGAAGAGGGAGGGTAGGAATCTTTGAAACATTTCGATCCATCTTTCGGGATTCGACTTACAAATTATATTGTACTGGGGATAAAAAATCGATGTGATCGAGGGGATGCGGCAACGCAATGTGCTCTCACATCTGACGTTCCGGTCAGCCTCTTACACACCATCCTACTATCCTTTACACTACGTTACACGCCGCTACTCGCGCGCGTGCAATCTCGGGGGGAACGGGGGGGGGAATGGCAAAACAAAACAAACAATTACACGGCAATTCGCAATACTCGTGTTCGATACATGTTGGCGAATTGTCCTGGTAACGGGGAGGAGTTATCGGACATTGATTCGACAATGATATGGACAATTAATACCTGGGGCGTTTCACTGGTTCTTGGGAGGAGAACTGTTCAATTCGCCTCCGGGGGAGCATCGTTGCTGGGGTGGCGTGACACGGGGAACGTTAGGAACTTCGGGGTGCCTGGGACTGGGGTGACTCTGGGGGCAAGGGGAGGGGTTCTGAGAACATGGGGGACTCGGGTTACCGTTCGATGGGACTTCGAACGTTCGTCGAGGCTTCTCGGGGTGACGAATGTAGTTTTCGGAGCGTCTCGGGGTGCGTGAATAAACTCGGGGGTCCTGGAGTGTTGGGAAGAGGGGGTATGGGTGGCAAACGGGTTGTACGGGGGGTCGTGGGGGTAGTACTGGCCAATTTCTGACCCTGGGGTTTCTTGTTGGTGGTCCTCTGTCCTTTGCACGGCGGTTCCCGTCGTAATACCTGTGGTATTCGGGAGTACGCTGTCGAGGGGCAGTCTGTGGCAAAAATCTACGCAAGGCAGGAACTTCGGGGCACGGGTCGGGACATGGCACTAGTCTTGCCATCAGGGGGGGTATAAACGATCTGGGGGACGGGGGTTGAGTTTTCCTAACGCGGGGATGTACGTTAGGGGGAGTAGGGGGTGAATAGCCAGACTTCCGAGAGCGGGGGTTGCTCTCGGTACTCTCCGAAATTCTCGACGTACGGTGTCGTTTACGAGCGGGGTTTATTACGGGGAAAGAATCTACTATTGGCGAAGGAGGCTCCGTTTGAACCGCCTGACTTACCAAAACTCGGGGGTACAGGGAATGCGGGGTGTCGATGCGCGTCTTTACATGTGATACGGGGGAGAGGGCTGCGAGGGTTTCTGGGGGTGGTACGGTGACTGTTTCGGATGTTTCGGTGACTGGTTCGGGTTTTTCTGTTACGGGGATTCGCTTAAGGGCAGCTGCTTTCAGTTGTTTGGCCTTGAAGGGCCGAGAAACCTTCACGAGCTTCGTGAAAAATTTCTCGGACTCCACTTTACTTGTTCCGGTTATCTTCGACACCAATTTGTCGAAATAACGCGGGGTGTGCTGTTTACGGGAGGGGTACTTTATGGGGGATGAACTTGAAATACCATCTTGGGGGTGGTTAACTACGAACGGGGTACTCGTAAAACTTTCTGGGTTGGAATCCAACTCGGGGGAGGATGCTTCTGAGACGGGGTATGGGTCGAGCAAAGGGGTATCTTGGCTTGGGTACGTTTCGTGGTGAAGGGGTTCTGAATACGACCTCGAGATGGGGGACGAGTCTTCTGAGGTGCAGTATCGGGGGGTATGACTGAGTTCGGGGCACGAGGGTGGTGGCATACGGGGTGGGGATTCTGGGGGACTGGGCGGAGGGGTGTACCGGAGTTCTGGGTAATGTGTTGGGGTGAATGGCGGGGGTTCTGGGGTTACAAATAGCCTCTGACTCTCCAGGCCTGTCCTCGGAGGGCTATCTGAATTTACGGGGGCTGGGGGAGTCGGTATCTCTGCGGGGAAGAGGGCTTCTTGGCTATATCGGAAGTCTTTAGTCTCGGGGCTACTCTCGTCTACGATCGCATCCCACCGTATGGAAGCTTCGGGGAATCTCGATCGCACGAGGTGACGCCAGTATCGGTCGATCAACGTCTCGACCGTACCGCGGGTACTCAGGTTCGCTTGATCACAGAGCTGTAAAAGCTCAATGATTTGGGCCTCTCGAATGCTATTCCACATTCCATTCATCTGTTCCTGGACTACGGTAAGGAGTGTGGGGTCTATCATGGGTGTTGGGGGTGATGGTGGCTGGTACGTAAGGGCGGGGGTTGGTAACGGGTCGACGTTGACATGGAATGTTCCATCTGGGCTGATCGTGATGTAGGGACTCTTCGGTGCCATCTTGGATTAACTTGTAAGACCTTTTACAATCCAAGGGCACTCAACAAAAGCAAAACGAATTCAAATGTCAACGCGAGGGGCTACTGTTCGGGGGGTAGGGCACTGTAAAAATGAATCGACAATAATAACTAATTACTTTTG
Organism: Cryptus viduatorius; assembly: GCA_964006125.1. Lineage (NCBI taxonomy): Eukaryota > Metazoa > Arthropoda > Insecta > Hymenoptera > Ichneumonidae > Cryptus > Cryptus viduatorius. The sequence goes on along the minus strand of OZ023221.1, from coordinate 3,486,001 downwards.
CTGCCGGGACACAACAAAAATAATCAGGTGGGCAGGGGAACCAAATAAGGGGTATTGTATAGGGGTCGTTGGGGCAATGGGGTGCGGGAGTTGCTGTGGAGGGGGGGTGCAATAATAGATAGCAGCCGTGTGGGTAATGTGCAGCTAGGATGCAGAGCAAACAGCGCAAAAAAAACCAAATCGGCGCGTTCAAGATTTGAAAAAAAAACTTGTTGCAAAATTGCAACAATACAAGAAAATAAAACAAAAAAAAAATTGAATAAATTCCAAAGTCCGTTAGGACCGCGATGACAAAATATAAAAATTTTAGGAAAAAAAATGCGAAATGCCAAAAATACCAAAAACAGAAAAAAATAAAAATAACCAGATTTACCAACTCTGGGCGTGACACGGGGGTGGCGTGTCGTTACTTAATCGTGTGCACTTGGGGGGGTATACGGGGCTTGGGTAACGGGGTTGTTTTTTTTTTTTTTTTCAAGGGGGGTACGACTTGGCAAAATTCGAAGGGAAGGGGTTTTTGCGGAAACAACAAAAAGAAAAGAAAGAAATCTAAGAGGGATGATGCTAACAAAATAGCGTAGGGTAAATAACCAAACTAATTTTTGGCAAGCATCAAACTGAAGGGGCCTCGCTGGGCTAGCGAAGACGGGGCAACCACGAGGGTGGCTATCGGGAGGGTGTTCAAACAAAACAAAAAAAAGAAAATTCAAAAATAGAAAAAAAAGGCGAGGGTATTCAATCCGGAGGGGAGGGACAGCCGAAGTGAGCTCTTACAAATTAGAAAAGGCACGCGAATTTTTAAACAATAATTTTCCTCAACAAAAAGAAAATGATTCTCCTCTTCTAATGTATCAGTGCCCCACGTTGGGCGCCATTTTTGTGACGGGGGATTTTCGTCAAACTTATATTCGGGGGGGGGATAAGACAAAGTTAAATAATCGCAGGCGGCGGGGAGATACTGAACAACAGAAATTATAATTTATTATAATTTCGGGAAAATAATACAAAAGAAATCGGAATAAAAATAAGAAATAAGAAACTAAGCAAAATAACGGAGATCGAATAACTAACAATAAGAAAATGGTAACTCGGAAATAATAATAAAGAAAATAAAGAAAATAATCAACCAAAATAATAGACTTCAGAACGCAGATAAACCTTAATAACAATCGCAACTAAATCATAAGAATAATAACTCGAAAATAGTACTCTGCGGTGAAATGTCGGGGGTAAACGGGGGCGGGGGCTGAAAATGGAGAAACTGAATCGGGGGAGAAATACTAAGAAAATAATCACGAAATAATACCAAAAATAATAATAATTCGCAAAATAATATTAAATCGCATAAACAATAATTCTGGGTAGTATGGCTGAGGGGAGGATCGGGGGAGAATTAATAAAAGAATTTACGGTGGTTGCCACGAGGCGATCCGCGAGGCGTACGCGGCTCGTGGCAAGAGAAAATGTCGACGGGACTATCGAATATTCTCGGCAAAGGGACGACGGGTCTTCAGAAAAATTACTGGGAAAATCGCGGGGAAATTGCTCATAAAAATAACTCACAAAATATCTCAAAAACTCGGGGGAAATAACTCAAACAATACTTTTGGGCGCCAGTTACCTTTCACGGGGTAACACCGTTATTCGACTCGACGTGAGTCAGCAAATATTCAACTTTACACGAGATACGTAATGGCCGGCAAACTCAAAGGGACAGCAGAGGGCTCAGGGGAGGGTCAACCGATCTTTGGGCTCGCAATTTAATGCCTTCGGCTCATACACGAATTTCGGGGACGTCAGGGCGATATACGGGGGGGGGGGGAAACACGATGGGAAAATATACAAAAGTGCACACGAATAACTTACTTACTTAATAACTTCGCACGCAAAGATAACGTCGCACGCCACTCACCACGTGCACGAGTCGTTCGCCGGAAAATGGCGGAACTTGGAAAATTATGCGAAAAATGAAAGAAAGAAGTGATCACCGGTCACTTCACTGACTGAACGGCGGGGAAAAATATCGGGGGTAGACGGGAAAAGATTATCACGCGGGAGGGAAACTATTACTCGCAAATATCACACACTCTGTACAATTAAATTCACGCTGGGCGATTCCCTTACAAAAATGGCGGGGAACGGGGGAATCGTCCACACACGTCTATTCTACTTGACGGCTCGAGCGAGGCTGAGGTAACGCTCGTCCTTCTTCTCGGAAATCTCCTTCGTTGACAGCGCGACGGAAGGCGGTGGAGAGAGAGAGAAGACGGTACTCGGCGTCGGTCGATAATTCGCTCGATCGACGGGCGAGGTGTCAGATGGCGGCAGCGATATTGATTTATCGTCGCTCGAGCTATTGAGCGACGATCGAGAGCGGCGGGCGGCGTAGTCGGTGAGAGAGGCGACGGGACGGCAACGGTGGACTTTGGCCAGCGACGAGTCCTGTTGTTGTCGAGCGAATATCTTCCTTCGCTGTTTCCCGCTCTCTCTCTAGCTCGTGCGTTGTCTCTGCTATCGGTCTCTCTCGGTGTCTTGGGTCTCTTGCTGAGCGTTACCTTGCCTAGGCGCGGGGGTACATGGGGGGGGGGGGGGGAGGTCTACTATTTCGCGCGATGATATTAAAGGGGCTCCGTGGTGAGCGGAGCCTCGACTCGAGTATGAAAAATAATAGTACGAATTTACTTCGTTACAATACATTTCCATCTAAAGAAAACAACGAATAAGAAATAGTGAAAAAAAAACTAGAACAAGAAATATAAAAAAAAAAAAAAAACGAAATAAAAAAAAAAACACGAGATAAATGATATGACATTTTATTACAAAAAATATACAATGGAAATAAATTCTCCCGGAAAGTGACAATTAGCAATTAGCTAAGCACACAACGCGCAACGCTGAAAAAAAAGAGAGAACAAGAAATAAATAAAATCCTAATAAAAAAAAGGAGAGAGAAAGGAAAATAACCCATCGGTTCATAAAAGAGAAAGAGAAAGGAAAACGTACCAACAAAGATGCCGATAGAGACGCCGTTGCACGACCTGACGCCCTGCAACGAACCCCTCGAGCCGCCCTGGAGGCGCCGTTATTTCCATCGAGAAAAGTCGGCGAAGATCGAAGATATCTTCGTATGACAAATCCCAGCTGAAAAAAAAGGGGGCCGAAAAAAAAAAATAGAGAAAGGAATTCAACAAAAAAAAACTTACACGTAAAGCCACTTACCTTGCTTCGTTCAACATCCTCCGAAGGAAACGTATGCGACGAACTCCTTGTCGCACTTTTATCGAAATAGTACCCGGTACATGAGGATTGCTATCAAGCAACCTCTGCAATGAAGGAGTCATAGGCTCGTTCACACGCGGCATAACCGAATCGCGTCTGTAATAGAGCGGCGGAAAATGACGAAGTCCCTTTCAATGTAGAAAGGGTTAAACGAATAAAAGAAATCTCGGAATGCACTGGGTTTTTAAACACCTCGATACACTCCGAGAGATCTTGTTCCCCCATCCTATCTGAATATTAATCGCTTACGACTCAAAGACCAACAGAGTTGCTCCGCACCTCACCAATCGGTGCCACGCACCCGTTTTATTTCCCTTTTCTTGTCGATCCTAGGAGCATTGCCGCGCCCAAAATCTACATATAAAATCACTGACATTACAGATGGAAAAGGCGTTACTCGCCCGAGGAATAGCGTTCTTACTCCTGCTATATTCCCTACCCCCGGTGGAGGGAATAATCGGATACGATTGCACCGGCGCCACTTTGAATATTACAACAGTATCACTCCTCGAGATCGGCGAATGCGACATTCCTACACAGGAAGTGAACGAAACCGCGGTCCACATCCAACTATTACAATTAAATCAATATTCTTCTATACAAGTACGACAATGTAAAGTCGAAATATATCGCGTAATTCGCCGATGCGGCATGTGGTCGCATGGGATGGACGTGCCCAACGGAGAATATGCGTATATCGATACCCTTTCGCGAGACGCTTGTTCCGAAATTCACAAGACAGGCAAAATAAAAGTTGGACAAACAGAAATATATGGAGCAATGCTTAACGGCACAATAATGCGTCCCATCTCGATAGCCGGAACTGTAAATCAAGATGCATCGTGTGAAGGGGTATATTACTCTGACCCCTACGGAAATTGGGAAAAAGTATACGTAAAAGGCACGGTTAAGATCTCTCTCCGTGATTACTCTGCGGACGTCGATGTAGATACCAACAGAATTCATTTAAGATCAGGTATGCGTTGTGAGCTTAGTGAGGGTCATTGCGTCGATATTGACGGAGGCGATACCTTTTGGGAGCCTTACCCTGAGGACAGCTGTCATTCCAAACGGTACGGTGTGCTTTACGAAGGCCCCGCCAAACGGACCACCGACACCGACACCACATACAAACAAACAATGTATTCACTGACGGAAGGAGATGTGATTTTTGCACTAACAGCCAAGGGACAGACAAATCTGTGTGGATACACATTAATTCGAACAGAACATCCTAAACTACTAATTGTAGAAATCCGCAAAGGAGATCCATTCATAAAAAAGGAACCATTGTCTGTGAACAATCTCGATCTCTTCGCATACGTAAATTCAAAATTCGTATACGTAGAAAAATACATACGAACACAAATGAAACAAATGTATGTGGATATATTAACACAGAGATGTAATCTCGAGAGACGGGTTTTGGAAAACACCATAGGACTAGCAAAACAATCACCGGACGAATTCGCTTATAACATCATGAAAGGACCAGGATATATGGCCGCATTATCCGGGGAAGTAGCCCATATCGTGAAATGCATACCAATAGAGGTAAAAATCAGAGAGACACGGGAGTGTTACACTCAGCTACCTGTCGAGGTAGGAAACCACTCCTACCATCTCACACCTCGCACACATATACTCAAGAAGACCGGAACTCAGGTCACCTGTAATACCCTTGTGCCGTCTATGTATCGTGTTGGAGGAGAGTGGTATTCGCTCGAACCGCGACCCATCCATGCAACACCACCAACCGTACTTAAACCTCTTTCCGAACACACCTGGACATACCGTAATCCACAAGCACTTGCTACCAGTGGCATATATACGCAAAAGGACCTGGATGAATTACGAGAACATATTATGTTTGCCGCTGAACGCCCCGCTATTTTAAACTCCGTCGCGAGAGGAATAGCAGGACAACCCACCATTACTCAAGGAGGAACTATTGCCAATTTAATTGACGAACAGGCAATAAATAAAATAATCGAAAGCTCTTGGGAAAAATCATGGGGATACTTCTCGACCTTCGGTACGTTTAGCGCAGGTCTAATTAGCATCGTAATGTTGTGCAGAGGAGTAAAGTTAATTATCGATACGATAATCCATGGATACGCTTTACACACGGTATACGGATGGTCATTATATCTTATCGGAGCCATATGGGATTCGGTAACGAGTCTATTACTGCATCTGGGAAGGAAACCCCCTAAAGACAACGAGGAAGATGGAAATGTCGACGAAGAACCCACCAATAAATCTCCGTTGCAACCTAAGCCGCCGAGCTACTACGCTGAAAACGAAGGAAACAGGACTACTTTCAACTTAGAACCGTTCCATTTCGGTTTTGATCCAAGAATTCGTGACCTCCAACAAACCCTGCAGCCCGAGGCATTGAATCACCATTATCATGTACCTGTAATTACACATCAAGGGACCACACTACCTTCCTATTTTAGTCCCGAAACTTCAACCCTTCCGCGCAAAAATGAGGCGGGAAGTAGTAAATCAGCAAGGGAGGATGATCATTATAAAACTCCTCGACCTTTCCACGAACCACTCAAAATGAGTCTATTGGAACACGGAATGGAAACAAAGGAATTAACATCACTTCCACCGGCATCGATACCGCCTTTCGCGACAATGCCCAGAGTTAAACCGCGAGAACGCATTCCACTAGAACTAATTCCTCAAGAGTCCACGCGACAGGAAAGGAAGAAACAAGGGACAGTTACACACGACCAGGTAGAATCCTCCCCGTTATCAAAAGCCACCGTCAACAAGGAGGTAGCGGCAGGCGACGAACCAGAGACAAAAATATATCCTACCCTCGAGAAAATAAAGAGAGTCCCTGTTCATACACCATGCCCCGAGAGAAGGCAGATGTTCCTCTCTCTCGAAAGACGTTCGAACAAGTAAAAGAAAAGGAAAAAGATGAAGAGGCGAGAATAAGGAAAATCTACAATACCATCCCTCGCGCAAATCATAATACAGAGATGACTCCTGGTAACACAATAATGAGCCTCCCTCCGAAAGAAAATATAAAAAAAAAAAATATATATATATGAATAATAATATATTTAATACATATATACACGCACCACAATGATAATCCTGAATTTCCCTACATACCGTTACGAACTCAACAGCTTCAAACCGGTATTTTTGCTTAAAGGAGGCTCAAAATCCAGAGGACGCGAACGACATAAAATCGAAAAAATCAACGGAATCCCTCAATCTGAGAAGAAATAAAAGGAAACAAACTGAAGAAAAGGAGCAGGAAAATACAAGCGACTCCAAGGAAAATGACGACGAACCAACAAACCATCGGTCCGGACTATCGTTTAGAAGAAACGCGGCTACTCAGTTTTACACTCTGGCCGAAACCAAAAGTATCAATTGAAGAATTGGCAGCCGCAGGATTTTATTACACCGGGCAGGCAGACGAAACTACATGTTTTGAATGTAAACTGACGATAAGCGAATGGGAAGCTGACGACAAGCCCCTGTTAGAACATCGGAGATGGCAAGATAAATGCCGATTCGTGCGAAGGATTCCCTGCGGTAATGTACCCCTTGGAATGCCTCCTTCCGTTATACCTGCTGCACGCGCACCGAAAGGACCCTATGATACCAAAAGCCCCGGATCGCAAAAGGCCGATCGGATTACCCATTCTCCTGAGGATGGACCCACCTATCCGGAATACGCTGCTTATGTCAAACGTTTGAAAAGTTTTGCGAATTGGCCAACATCATCACCGCAATCAAAGGAAAGCCTTGCAGCAGCTGGTTTCTTTGCCACGGGAAAGTCTGACGAAACAATATGTTATTATTGTGGGGGCGGATTGACCGATTGGCAGGCTACCGACACAGCAATGGGTCAACACGTCAAATGGTTCTCGAAATGCAGATTCTTGCGTGCCCAACGGAGATCCGGAATCCAACCGACTAATAATCATGATTTCGAACTATCAAAGTTATTGGAAGAATCAATCGAACTAAAGAAAGCGGATGATACGGTTAAATGGGCCGCGTGTCTAGCAAACCTCCGAAAATATACAACGGACATAAATAAATTTATCAGAGAAGCAGGAGGCAAGGGACAGAACCAAGCAGGTAGACAGGTACCGACATTGAACGAGGCAGCCAACGAGGAAAAGAAACAGGAGGCTACGATCCTTGAAGAGGTCAAAGACAATAACATTGACCCGTCAGCAAAGGCTTCGGGCTCACAAATACCATCCGAACGTAAACATCTGTCCATCCAGCAAAATACGGGAGAACCGAAACTTATCAGCATTGGCACTTTGAACAAAGTAGTCAATAATAATCTATGCCATCGTTGCTTTAAGAAAAGCATTGGAATAATGATTTTGCCCTGTCATCATGCCACTGTTCGCACCGACTGTGTGAAACAAATAAAAAAATGTTTCACGTGCAAACTTAACATTGATTACGGAGTGGAGTTCTCCATTGATCACGACTATAGCAAAGGAAATGGCTTGACACTTATCGCACCCCGTACTATCCCTGAATTATAATCTAGAAAAAATACAGGGAGAACAAAAAGAGGAAAAACGAATTCTACCTCGCATAACTTTACAATCTTTAAATAAAAATAGAATTTAGTAAAAATAATAATAATAATAATATTAATAAGGAGAAAAGGGAAAATAAAAAAAAAGAGAGCGGAGATATAAAATATGTAGGAAATAGATCAGCCAATTAAGATACCGTAGGAAAACCAGAAAACGAAAAAAAAAAAGGAAAAAAAATAAATAAATATATATATACACAACAAAAAAAAGAAGGAGAGAGGAAAAAAAAGGAAAACCTATAAATAACGGGACTAGGAAACTAACATATCAAGTAAGCAACAAAAGAAAGAACGGAAGAAGTACGTATATAACAACTTCGTTTCGTAATAAACTCTCTAATGCACTATAATGCAAGCCATATGCTGAGAACTTTATCGCATTCTCGGGACTATTTTCATGAGCTATGTGCATGGAAACCCCGAATAAGGCTTAAACTAATAAAATAATGCTTCTGCCCTATAAGTAAGAAAAAAAAAGAGGAAAAGTAGACTAATCTTAAACAAATAATAAAAAAAAAAATATAAATAAAAAAAAATGAAAAAAAAAATAAGAAAATAATATTAATAATAAAAAAATATATATATGTTCAGATATACTTAAGAATTAATGCATCAATTGTCTGTATGTGTTAGTATCACCAACATGTCTCGATGCACGTGTAGAAATGGAAGGCAATTCGATAGTGTGGGAGTAAGTGCGAGGCCCGCCAATCCCGACGAAATACTTCCCATCGAAATAGGACGGAAGAAACCGGTATGCTTAGTACCCGGAGCAACGAGGCTCTATTGCTATTGGAAGTTGGCGCTGCGAATCGACATTGCAAAAAAGGACATCGTGCTGTACGTCCCACCGGAGTGGAGGGCCTTAACTCCCGACCGATTGGAAAATTGGGTCAATCAGTTACGCGATCGACCATTCGAGGACATCGTGTTAGGAAGGGTTCAATATTTTTGGACCATTGATGTACTTCTACCGGCACGGCAAGACTACCGAACGGTCCCTATCCACGGGAGAAATGGATGGCCAAATTTCTTCGAAACTACACCCATATGGAATAAACCAAGGCTGATCTACGAAACCGACCGTTTATCCATCACGCTGAATCGCAACCCAATCCCGCCCTGCCTGGGTATGGAAAATGTGGTGTGTTATTGGCGCATGCGATTGCCACGGACTGTACAACCACGACGATACGTTTGGGTACCTCCTGAGTGGAGACGACTCACCGATAAAACTCGATCGTTGTGGGCGCGTAGATTAGGCGCTGATCCCGAACAACCAATTGAACTCGGAGGAACTCATTATTATTGGGATCGTGATACAATTATTCCTTATGGACAGAACCCGCATTCCATAGAATACGTAGGATACGGGAGATATAAACCCCTAATAATCGGCTTAAGGGGGGGAGGTGTTACGTCCAGCGTAACGCATAGTTTATTTCCTGTTTTACCTTCAATAGTAGTTGAACCTAAACCTTCTTTGTGAAAGTAAAAAGGGGAATCTGATCTAAAAATTCTTCATTTAACAATATCTATTTTACCTACTGCTTAATCAGTGTCAAGGTAGCCTAGAGTCTTTCCAAAATCGGTGTCCCACCTTAGCGAGTCGATACCGATGGAACAGGGTAAAACAGATCCGGGCCTCACAGGCGGAGGTCGAGAAAGGCGGTCTCTGACCCCTCTCCTGAGCGCTCCCCTGGAGAGCCAAAAAGGAATTAAAAGAAACGCGGCCCGCTGACAGTTACCATTGGGACCTACTAGTATCGATATCGACTACCTCCCCGTAGATCAGTAAATCTATTTTACCATGGCTCGAAACCATTCAGGGAGGAATTTACAGACAGTCGATTAAAACCGTCGGGTTTAGATACATAGAATCGGGTCGACAAGTTATCCTCGTTAAGGAAAAACGCTTCAAACAGTGTTTTAGTTGAACCGAACTCCACAAGTTAAAACAAAGGAGACAGGGCTCATGACCTTGATTTTAGCAGGAAGAAGGAAATATCTTCTATTAAATCTTAATTAATTAATCCTTAAATAATTAGTAAACCACGGATTCCTCTCATTATAACACATCGGAAAGCAATAGAGGTCAGACTTCTGAAGAAAATAATAAAGTAATAATCAATAGAAAAACGAAACTGAGAATATAGTCAATTTAAAAAGAAATAATAATAGACAATTCACCCCCAGGAATTGCTCTCTTGAACGCCTGTGTTTATCCTTATGGTATTAATTAAGTATGTAGTAGTAATTACACGGAGAATGATACCATTATAAAAACGAAAAGGGATTTTCACCTTCTGAAAATTATACAACGTTGGCATTCGACAGTTCAGGTACAAAACCGCCGAGTAACGAAAAAGAGTTCTCTCGCAACAGGCAGAAAACTTGTTCATAAACTCTCCGACTGTAAAGAAATTACTACACGTACAATATTAATTTAGTTCGTCCTTCGAGAAATTCTTAACCATGGACAACTTGTACGCCATTTGTTTAAACAAATGACTGAAGGAGTTAACGGTAAAGCATTTGCCGAGGAAAGTCTTTTCCATGGCACGCCCCTGGACGAAATAACATGAAAAAGATTTATTGCTTTTTCTTTTATTTTATTAGTAATATAGAATTATACTTTTGCATTATTATCCAGACAGACGAGTACAAACTAATCAAGTACTAAATAATTAGTTCACGATAATAGGTTATGGTTTATATCAATGATATTCATTATTATATTTCATTATTATATTCATTTCTGTTAGGAATAAGCGAGTCCTGGTTATAAGAGTCTTACGAGAAACTACGAATTTTATAATTCACGTAATACGTATAAAATTCCGAAGACATAGGAGAGCGTATTTTCACTGTTCAATACCGGTTTTTATTTGTCTAGACAGTTGACGAAATTCTATAGTCCGATTGGAACTCGTGCGACCTTTTTACATATAAAGTATTTAGCCATAAAAGGCTGCATACCAACAAAAATCTTTCTGGTAATGACTTCCCGGAAAAAGGAAACGAGAAAAGGAGGGGATTGATGCCTACGTGATCTCGTCTGCGCCCTTTTACTTTTCAATACCCCACCCCGTCATCCACGGCGCGGGGCCCGATAAACGCATTGCGCCTAAAAGAAGGACTTAAGATCATGGACCAATCAGGGATGAGACCGGTAGCATCACCTCATCTTCTCGTTACTGTACCAGAATTTTATACCGAATAGACATACAAAAAGACACTCGCATAGCAACATCCCCTCTACTTGTCACCAAGGAAAATGGTATAAAAACCCCCGAAATTGTACGCTCAGGAGCACATCTTACCTAGTTATTATCGGGGGATATTCCTTCAGTTTTGTTAAGCACACTTTCTTCAGTTTTTTTTGAGCACACCTCTTTCAGTTTTATAAGCACACTTTACCCAGTTATTAGAGGAGGTTATTCTTTCAGTTTTGTTCAAGCATATTCCTTCAGTTTTGTTCAGCATATTCTTTCATTTATTTGTTCAAGATACCACAGTAGTACCCCTCAAATCAGTTATCCATTGTTTCGAAATTCAGTTTTAACCCGATTGTCTTTCAGACTTTCGAGTTGTCAGTATTAAATCCAGGACTCAGAGAAACGGAATTAATTCTTCAGTCTATAATTTGACATTGTATTTCGCGAGTTTTAGGAATTCCAACCATATAGACATTTAGTCTCCATTGTTTTTTTTGTTCAATATTATCACCTGTATTACTCATATTTTTTTTGTGACATTAAAAAGTATTAACTCTACCTGCATTTCCGTGAAACACATTAATTTTTTTTTTCTTTAAATTCATTTTTGAATTAAACCAACGTGAAGAAAGTTCTATATCCACGAACACCAGGAAAGCACCGTTTATTACCGTAAGTACCTGTTTATTTATTTATCAACAGTGCATTATTTCATTTTGTTCTTGCAACCCAGTGATTTGAAGTGACCACCAAAATCTCGTTTAACCGTGTCGCGTGCTCCGACACTTGGTCAGAAAACGGCAGGTAGCTGCCGTCTCACCGAAGATTTCCTCTCTATCTCTCTCTTTGCCTGAGAGACGCCAAACCCTCTACTAATTAGTTTACACCCTACGACACGCATTTAACAAGCACTCTTAAGGGCTCCATCCCAAGCAATTTTCCGCAAGGTTAGGCTTTAAAAAGGAGCAATCGTTGTCCTCCTTATCGACACCAGGTGTGGTAAAGGTTGGTTTAACACCCACTTGACCAGCGCGTGCGATTACAACGGAGACAACTGTTATATTTCAAACTAGTAAAGAAACAACGCTAGTTTGGACGTAACACAGGGAATAGGAGAATTGTTGTAAAACCTTGTTCGAGATCTTTGTCACTGAGAAGGAAAAGTGCTCCTGCTGTTAGTGGGAAATTATTCGGGAAATTATTCGGGCTGTTTGGAGATAAGAAAACGGTTACAGAGAAATCACTAGAGTTTTCAAAAACACTCGGAACTAGTAAAAGTAGTAGTGCGAATTCGGACGGATTGCGACTTTCTCGATCCTTTGCGAGTTTCAGCCGATCGGCATCGTTAACAGAAAAAAGGAGAAAACCAAAACCAATAACATACACTGTTCAAAAGATTCGATTGAGTAAAGGAATAAGGGTAAAACCAGCCATTAAAAATAAAAAATCGAAAAATTTCACTGAAAATCCTTCAAAAATTACAGCACCAGTTACTCCGGAAAATAAAAATAAAAATCGAGATAGTTCTGAGGAAAGAGAGAGACAACAGGGAATTAACGATGGTGGAGGCGGAGGGGATGACGACGACGACGGTAACGGAGACGACGATAGAGGAGATAAGCACAATCGCGATAAAAATTCCACACCTTCGCGTCGGACGACCACCCCTAACGCAACTCGACCTATACTTAACCTGAGCTCAGGTGGAATGGGAAACCTGAGAGACGCATTGAGACTGATACCTGAGTTTGACAGTAAACGGAGTTCGTTGAATCGTTATATTGCAGGACTGGAGGATGGGTTGGAAATGGTTGGTGAAGAATATGAGAGACATTTGTTGAAATTAGCCAAGTCCAAACTGGTAGGAGAAATATGGGATAGAGTAGCAAGGAACGAGTTTGAAAGTCTTGATGAATATATCGGGTATTTGAGAACTACTTTCGATCCTCCAAGGGATATTTATCAGTTACAGGGAGAATTGGGTAGTAGTGCACAGTTGGATGAAGATACAGTCGATCAATTTGCACATCGTATTCGGGAGATTGCAGAGAAAATCAGGGAGGCTCACTACTACAGATCTGGGTATTTAGATGATGGGGATAAGGAAGCAGTTGATAATATGGCTTTAGGCTGCTTTAAGAGAGGATCAAAACCGGAAATACAGGATAAAATGGGGAAAAGAGAGACTACACTTCGAGAAGCAATCAATGAAGCAAAAGCCATAGAACGGGAACTTGCCGATCGAAATCGATTGAGAAACGATGCCAAGGCTAAAAATAAATTACAAAAGGATAGTGAGAAAGGTACTAAGAAGGCAAACGTTAAGGTCGTAGAGGTAGCAAAAGAGGGAAATCAGATAGCAGTAGTGAACAATAACGCTTCGGGTGTAGAGACGTGTCAGATTTGTGGGAAAAAGGGTCATTTAGCATCCAAGTGTTGGCAAGCTCCAGGAGCAAATCCTTCCAAATGTCAGACATGCGGAAAAATAGGTCATACAGCCGATCAATGTAAATCAAATGGGAAAAATACAGGGGTACAAGCACAGGTAATTTGTCAAATCTGTCAGAAAACTGGACATCTGGCAAGTCAGTGCTTTAAGCTCAAGGGTAACGTAACTCCCAACGGACAAACGGGATTAACAATTTGTCAGATCTGCGGGAAACGCGGACATACTGCCGATAAGTGCTATTCAATACCGTGTCGAGTCTGTGGGCGTACAGGTCATTTGACCGAAACTTGCCGTCAGGCGCAGCAACTCGCACCGGTACAGGTTGGTCAATCAGGCCAACAGAATACCGCACCTATACCAGCGCAATCAGTACAATGCCAATTATGCAATAAATGGGGACATCCTGCCGCGAAATGCTTTCAGCTTACTCGAGGTTTAGTAGGTCAGGGAAATCCGATTAATGCAGGGATAAATCCACAAAAACCAAATACAGCATCCGGAGGACAGGTGACTTATGCGCAGGCGACATCACAACAAGGGGTACAGAATAATCAGCTCACTTGTAATTATTGCAAAAACGCTGGCCATTTGCTGGTCGATTGTCAACTACGTATAGCCAACAACAACACACGTGCTGCTGGACAGGGAAACGGAGGTGGCCAACCGGCGCAGGGTGCCCAGGTGAAGGCCATGGAGAGTACGGAAGTGGACCCAACTCTTACTGTCCAGGCTTCAACCAGTACGGGTTCGGGCCAGAAGTAATCGATATATACGTAATTAATCCAGAAAAGGAGATAATTGCTCCAACTATTCTGTTTCAAAGCAAGGAACTTTCGAGAGCTGTGGTAATGATGTTGGAGACGGGTGCCAGTAAAAATATCCTAAAAGAGGAAAACTTGTCGAGTAAAATGGTTCTGTATCAAGATAAAATTCTGAGATTAAGTGGAATAACGGAGGAATACGTGTACACCCTGGGATATACGCTGATTGATACCCTGGGAAGAGCAACCGTATACCACATTGTGCCCAGTAATTTCCCCACGAAACAGACTGGAATATTGTCAACGGAATATTTTCGAGATAACTTAGCAAAGATTGACTATGAAAACAGTACATTTGAAGTTCGGGAAACTAAGATTCGTTTCCATACTAGAGAAAGTATGTTGTTTCCACCAAAAACCCGAAAACTGTTCTGTTGTACCGCGTAACCCCTGTACTCGGTACACGGGAATTCGTAATGGTAGTTAGTAGTAGTAAAGGCATAAATGGGAAATAAAACTCTACAAAGAGGAAAGTGGAATAAAAATACAAGTAAGTAAGTATCGAATTCCTTGCGACATGTGTACTACATATGCACTGACGAAATACAAGGAATTCGAGTGGCACGCGCTTAAGCGTGCCATCGTCGCGCCAAACGCATAGTCAGCAGTTTCGCGAGCGAGGCCTCCTCGGCGAGCGTCCGATTGCGAAACTCGTCAAACACCTGAGTCGGCTTTACGCAAATCGAGGTAACTCGGATCTCTGAATTCATACAGAGATTGGAGTAAAAAATATTATTAAACAAAAGATTATGAAATGAGAGCATCGAGACGATGCCCATCATCGAGGCAATCCGCTGAGTCGAACGCTCCACTTTACGCTCGGTAAAATGTGGGCGCGAGCTCACGGTAAACAATAACATAAAATATACGAGCTGACATCGATCTCCGTTCATATAAAGGGAACAGAGATCGAGTGTCAGGCAGTTGTTAATCGACTCGTGAACTGTACGTTTGGTCCGGCAAGATTTAAGGTAACAATCTTGTTAATTGATACACGTAGAACTGAGTGAACTGTGTGAACTGTGTGAACTGTGTGAATTGTGTGAACGCAACGTGTGCGAACTATACGACTATTCCAAGGGGATATTGGAACATACAAACTGTATCTACGTGTAAGACTTTCAACGAATAAAGTATTCTTTTGTAATTTATTCTCCGATTCAATCCTTACTTGGGTTCCAACCCTTAACTGGTATTCCTTTTTACATAAATTCGAAGAAGATCTTCGAAACCGCGGACTCAGAGTAGCTAACTGGGTTTCGGCGGTATAAAAGTTCTATATCCGTTTGAAAAACGACAAAGTACGCGAAGGATATTTGCCGGATCTTGAAATAGGAGAAGGTATAGAGATTGAACAGGGGTTGGTGATGAATACGGAAGGTAAAGCCTACGTATATGTTACAAACAATCGAGAAATTCCGGTAAATATTGAAATTCCGGTAATGGAGTTACAAGCACAACCAGTAGAAAAAAGAGAAACCAAAGTAAATGAGGGAGAGTGTGAACTCGGTGTAGAAGAAAATTGCGAATTGAAAACTAATTCCAAGTGTATCCTAGGTGAAACTGAGCTAATCAATCCAGCAACAAAAGGGAACTGCGAGGGAACAAATCCCAAAAAACCAGATCCAGAATCACGTAACTCGAAGGGCGAGGAACAGATCCAGAAAGCATCAGGAGAAAAAGATCCGGGGAAAAACAGGAAAGGACAGGAAGGTAAAGTCGAAGAAATAAAAACATCTGTGAAAAACATAGATGATCCAGTTAAAAAGAAGGGACAACAAAGTAAAGAAAATTCTGACTCACACAAAGAGGAGAATCCTAAACAAGGGAAAATAAATCAAAATCTCCTGGAAAAAACTATAGGAGATATTAAAAAAACCAAAGAATCAATAAATAAAAGTAAAAATTCAGTTCGGGATAAAACGGAAAACGTCGGAAAAGGTAAACCAGTTAAAATAAAAGAAAATTATGCGGCTTGTGAATTCGCGGATCCGTTAGTAGGGGTCAGGTTTATGAATGCAAGCTGTTTCATTATGGAGGCAGAGATTATAGATCGCAAAAGTAAAGTTATAGAGCTGCTCAGATTAGAACATTTAAATGCTGAGGAGAAAGAAGCTGTTTATACGATAATTGAGTATGGAGCGGATAGATTTCATCTCAAAGGTGAGAAACTGGGAGCGACAGACGTAGTAACACATCGGATACCTACTACAGATGAGCTACCGGTAAACTCGAAACATTATCGGTTTCCTCAGATTCATAAAGAGGAAATACGTAAATAGATAGCTGAGTTTCTTGAATCGGGATTAATTAGAGAATCGAAATCACCGTATAATACACCGTTATGGGTAGTGCCGAAAAAGGCAGATTCACAGGGAAACAAACGATGGAGAGTGGTACTTGACTTTAGACAATTGAATGAGAAGACAATCGGAGACGCTTACCCGCTACCAAACATAGTAGATATATTGGATCAGCTGGGGGGTGCTCGATATTTTTCTGTGTTTGATTTGGCTTCAGGGTTCTATCAGATAAAAATGCATCGGGATGACTGTCATAAAACAGCTTTTACGACACCATATGGACATTACGAGTACGTTAGAATGCCTATGGGGTTGAAAAACGCTCCACCCACGTTTCAAAGGGCAATGGACATGGTATTGATGGGATTACAGGGAAAAGAGTTATTCGTTTATTTAGACGATATAGTCATTTACGCGAAAACTTTGGAAGAACACGAGCAAAAGTGTAAAAGATTCATAGATCGATTGAAGATGGCAAATTTGAGCTTACAAGCGGATAAATGTGAATTTTTGAAACATGAAGTGGCATATTTGGGACACGTGATTAGTGAAGAGGGACTTAAACTCGATCCGAAAAAAATAGAAGCGGTAGAAAAGTTTCCGAGACCCAAGAATTTGACAAATTTACTGAAAGACGAGACTTCTTTTCTGTGGGATGAGGAACAGGAAGAGAGTTTTCAGGAATTGAAAGACAGATTATGCACGGAACCAGTTCTAATCATTCCAGACTTTTCCAAAACATTTAATGTAACTACCCGCGTAGAAAAAAAGAATCTCAGCGAGATTCTTGGCGAGAATCTAGGTGAGATTCCTGTGAGAATCTTTCCGAGAATCTTTCCGAGATTCTAAGCGAGATCTCGCTGAGAATGCCGCATGTGTCCCGGACCGTGATTCTTGCCGTGCTTCTTGACGAGATTATTTAATCGCGCGCACAATCCCGCTGTGCTTCTCCGCGTGATTGTTTTAATCGAGCACGCAATCTCGTCATGCTTCTCCGTGAGATTTTCGTTTATCGCTGCGAGAAATCTCTCGCACAATCTCGCAGTGCTTCTTGGCGAGATTTTTATTTATCACTGCGGGGAATCTCGCACACAATTTCGCCGTGCTTCTTCGTGTTGAAGCGAAAAATTTCGAAGAAGAGGAATATCCAGAAGAAGAAGAGGATCCGGAGGAACTTTGGTTGGAATCATTAACCGTGAAACAGAGAGCGGAAATCAGTGAAATAATTGAATCAGATGAATCAGTCAAGGAATATATGTACAATCTGGATGGAGAAGAAGAATCCAATGGAGTTAACAACAATGAACAAAATTCGGATCAAGAGGAGCCATCTACATCCAAGAAGAAGAAGAATCGAAAGATACCTGCCAAATACGTGATGATTACACGACGACAAGTGAAACTTCAGGAGGAAAACAACAAAAAACTAGAAGAAAAAGAAGAACCGGATAATATTGGGCAAAACAAAACAACTCGGAAGAAAAGTCCTCAAAGAAAGAAAAGAATAGACAGCACTGATGAAGAAAAAACAGAGGAGGAATTAATGGAAGCAATAGACAACAGAGAGAAGGGAAATATAACAGCGGAATCGGAGGAAGAAGAGATCTCTAGTGGAGAAGAACCCGCGTAGAAAAAAGTAGTATGGGAAAGCGTCATTACCTGTGTATGGGATTTCGATGGGAAATAGTATGGGGAGTAGTATGGAAAAGGGTTTGGGAGAGGTATGGGTTTTGGGACGGAGCCATATTCACCCCATACGCTTTCCCAGACCCTGTCCTAGCCATCATGTACGACCGCAGGAATCCTGGCGCCATCAATCCTATACGCTTTTCCAGAGTCTCTCCCAGCATAAGGATCCTCGCGCGATTAATCCCATACATAGAATCCCATGTTACGTTTAAATGAAAGAAGAAGAAAAAATAAATTTTGCCAAATGGAAGGATAAAATGACAAACGAAGAAATGTGCGGAAAACTAATTTTTTTCGACGAATATGAGTTTTCCGAGCGAAGTTGAATGCTGTAGTACATAACCGGCCTTTCAATTTCGTTGAAGGTCCCAAAAATATTGTGATGTACTCGAAAAAGCTTGGATAGACAAATTGAAAGATCTATGTGAGATTCAACCAATACTCTACAATATTTTTGGGGCCGACACCGAATTTCAAGCGCCGATTACGTACAGCAGCATTTAACTTTGCTCGGGGAACTCATATCCGTCGAAAAAAATTGGTTTCAGGCATATTTTTTCGTTTTTCATTTCTTCCTTCCATTTGATAAAATTAATTTTTCCTTCTTCTTTCGTTTACATATAATATGGGATAACAGATATGGGATTGATTGCGCGAGGTTTCCCCGGTCATATGGGATAGCTGGGGGAGACTCTGGAAAAGCGTACGGGGTGAATATGGCTCCGTCCCAAAACCCATACCGTTCCCAAACCCTGTCCCATACTAGTTCCCATGCGATTTCCCATCGAAATCCCATACACAGGTAAATACGCTTTCCCATACTACTTTTTTCTACGCGGGAAGTAGAGAGCAATTACGACGTAGACGATGACTTTGACGAAACACAAGAAAATAGACAGACAGAGACAGTAAACGAGAGGATTAGAAACGTAAATTTAATTCAGAGTAGAGACTTGTTTTTCACGCGAAAAGATGCACTGAGCTATTTTTTAAGCACTAAAGGGGAACCATTAGAAGATACGGGATCAAAGAAATTAGCAGAACGAAGTGAACTCCCACATTTTTCGGATTTGGTATTAGGAGAAGTAGCAGTAGTTAAAAGAGGGACTAGATATCACATGGCATTGCCAATCAGTGACAAGTCAGGGGAAGGACCCTCATTGATTTTACAGAATATCAAGGCAGCAATCCGTAGTTTGCATCAAAAAGCAAAGGAACTAGGGATTCAAAGTATCAGTATAGCAAAATCAGATTCCGTAGAGAATGTTCCTCGGGAAAATATAGCAACAGAATTTAGAATGGGGTTCATGGAAGGTGAAAACAAGATAATCGTTTGTCATGGGATAATTCGGTATCCTAGCAAAAAAGAACGCGAAGGGATAATTCAGGAAATGCATGGTTTAGCTGTAGGGGGACATAGGGGAGACACAAAGACTTTCAATAGAATTCGACAACATTATTATTGGGAAAAGATGAAAGTTGACATACAAAACTACATCCAAAGATGTTTACCTTGTCAGCTTAAAAAGTGTGATCGACACAAGACAAAGCAACCGATGGTATTGACAGACACGCCAGGATCGGCATTCGACAAAGTTGCAATGGATATAGTGGGACCATTACCAAAAACAAAGAATGAAAATGAATACATATTAACGATCCAAGATCAATTGACGAAATTTTGTCTTGGAATTCCGCTTCCAAATGCAACATCAATAACAATTGCAGATGCGATGGTCAAAAACTTTATCAGTATCTTCGGTCCGCCAAAATCGATACTAACCGATCAAGGTCGAAACTTTCTTAGTAGATTGATCAGGAGAGTAGCAAAAAGGTTCAAAATAAAGAGACTTCGAACAACCGCGTTTCATCCACAATCCAATGGCTCATTAGAGCGTTCACATCACGCGTTAGGCGTATACCTGAAATAATATGCTGATAAAGAGTTTGATTGGGACGAATGGGTACAATTAGCAATCTTCAACTACAATACCAGCGTCCACGAGGGAACGAAACATACACCGTATGAATTGGTATTTGGGAAAATGGCTCGAGTGCCATCTAGCGAACCTTTGGGTGAGGAGGACGAACTTGCCACTTACAGGAATTATTTGACAAAACTCGTGACACGGTTACATGAAATAAGAAAAACCGCGAGAGATAACTTGATAAACGCAAAAACTAAATCCAAGGAGAGGCATGATAAGAAATTAAACGTAAGAACTTTCAAAGTAGGTGATTATGTTTTCCTGCAAAATGGACCAAAACCTAAGAAATTGGCTGATTTATACACAGGACCACATGAGGTTGTCGAAATAATGAACAATCACAATGTAAAAATAAAAACCAAGAAACATACGCAGGTGGTGCACGCGAATCGACTGAGACTTTCACACATAACACCTGAGTAAATGTTGTCATTTTCTAACCATTACAGACACTACACGATGCCAAGACAGAAAGTACATCAACCCGAGAGTATGGGAAGCAGGAAAATCCTGAAATTCAAAGAGATAACGGACGGCAACGATGCCGGGAATTCATTTAAAGTAGAAGCGAGATATACAGGACTTAAAGGGATGGGATTAGGAGCTACTCGAGAAATGGCTCAGAAAGAAGCAGTGAAGAAATTGCTAGAGAAAACAGGAAAAGAAGCGGTCTGGAAAAGACAAGCGGAAAGATGGGAAGGGATTGCACTTAAAGTGGGAATTCAGTTAATAAACGATTTGGTATTGAAAATTGACAGTTACGAAGAGTATATTGCGGATTTTGACGGGATAGAGCACATGAAATCATCAATAAAAGTATTGGGTGAATTTAAAATACGATTGGAGGAAAAAGAATATCAAGGGGAGCATGAAAGAACGATTGCTTTGGTTGCGATTTGGCCAGAAGAAGAGCCATTCGTAGCCATTAAATTTGGATCCATTGAGCGGACGACAGCCATAGCAATGAAGGCATTGGTGGCTGTATTGTACAACGCTCGCAACCGTTTCCAAGGGAAGTTGGAGGAGCTGATAATGCGATTTGTGGGAATGGAAGGGTTCAAAGAGGCCAACTAAAAAAAAAAATATATCTCTCTATATATATAAAGTTTCCGCCGCTGTCGCCGCCGCCGCCGTCGCCGTGTCAGGAATCGAGGGGAGGGCAAAAATATTCTAAGTCCCTCTAAGGAGGAAAAGAAAAATATTCTAAGTCCCTCTAAGGAGGAAAAGAAAAATATTCTAAGTCCCTCTAAGGAGGAAAAGAAAAATATTCTAAGTCCCCCCTTGAAGGACTTAGAATATTTTGACTTTCCCCTCCCACGACCCCCCCCCCCTTCAGAAAAATATTCTAAGTCCCTCTAAGGGAGACTTAGAATATTTTAAGAATTTCTAAGTCCCTCTAAGGGGACTTAGAATATTTTCGGTCGAAGGGGGCGGGGGGAATCCCCTTAGAGGGACTTAGAATATTTTTCTGAAGGGGGGGGGGGGGGTGGTGGGAGGGGAAAGTCAAAATATTCTAAGTCCTTCAAGGGAGGACTTAGAATATTTTTGGTCGAAGGAGTAATGGCGAATGGGGGGGGGGAATAATATTCTAAGTCCCTTTAAGGGGGACTGACTAAGTAAAAATACAAAAAAAAGCGGCGGCGACCTCCATTGGTGAAAAGTTGCGGCGGTGATTAAACATTATTATAATGTTGATAAAAGAAATGCGAGCGCGCGTAGCGCGCGAGCCCGGGGAAACTCTAGTATATATATATATATATACTTATATATATATATATATACTAGATAGTATAGTATATATATACTATATATATATATATATACTATATATACTTATATATATATATACTGTATATATATATATACTTTTTTTTTTTTTCTAGTATATATATATATACTAGAGTTTCCCCGGGCTCGCGCGCTACGCGCGCTCGCTTATTTTTTATCAACATTATAATAATGTTTAATCACCGCCGCAACTTTTCACCAATGGAGGTCGCCGCCGCTTTTTTTTGTATTTTTACTTAGTCAGTCCCCCTTAAAGGGACTTAGAATATTTTTCCCCTCCCCCACCCCCATTCGCCATTACTCCTTCGACCAAAAATATTCTAAGTCCCCCCTTGAAGGACTTAGAATATTTTGACTTTCCCCTCCCACGACCCCCCCCCCCTTCAGAAAAAAATTCTAAGTCCCTCTAAGGGAATTCCCCCCGCCCCCTTCGACCGAAAATATTTTAAGTCCCCCTTAAAGGGACTTAGAATATTTTTCTTTTCCTCCTTAGAGGGACTTAGAATATTTTTTTTTCCTCCTTAGATGGACTTAGAATATTTTTCTTTTCCTCCTTAGAGGGACTTAGAATATTTTTGCCCTCCCCTCGATTCCTGACACGGCGGCGGCGGCGGCGACAGCGGCGGAAACTTTATATATATAGAGAGATAAATGATAAGATAAATACGCCGTAATAATTAAAGAAAAAAAAAATATATAATCCATTATATAATAATCAAATTGAAAAATTGTTAAAATAACAATGTTAAAAAAAAAAAATGTAATCAACACTTATGGAAAACAAAAACCTATAAAAAGCAATATCAATAACAATAACCAAAAATATATCATGTTAAAACCATGTAATCAATATTACTTAATAAATACTTAAATGTTAAATTAGCTATTTTCTTTTTTTTTTAAACACAGATGAGAATGAGAGCGAAAATACCCTCATTCATATTAGGGGTGTTACTGATAACGGGGTTATGTGCGGGGATGATCGGATACGATTGTGGGGCAGCTAAGTCAAACGTCATAACGTTATCGCTTCTGGGAATCGAGGAATGTGATGTTTCATCGCCAACACTGAACACCACTGCGGTTCGAATCCAGTTGTTGCAGATAAACGATTACGCCTCTGTACATGTACGACAGTGTAAGGTAGAAATAACCAGGGATGTTAGAAAATGCGGAATATTTTCGCATACAAGCGATGTTGCAAATGGAAAAGGTTCATATGTCTATGAGGTATCCAGAGATGTATGCATTCGAATGTATGAACATGGATCACTACAAGTGGAAAAAACGTTAATTGCCGGTATCGTAGGAAATCACAGTATAAGTCATGCAGTAACGATAGCAGGGAAAGTAGGACAGGATGGTGCCTGTGAAGGTGCCTCTTACTCTGATCCTTTCGGTAGTTGGGATGGCGTAATAGTGTTAACGGAAGTGAAAATCACCTTGAGAGACTATCGTGCAGCAGTGGGACTGAAAAACAACAAAGTATATCTAAAATCGGGAATTCGGTGTGAACTTAGTGAAGGACAATGTTTGGATCTGGAAGGGGGACATACCTTTTGGGATACTGTACCAGTTGGAAATTTTGGCAGTGGACAATATGGAGTGTTATATTCGGGAATGGCTGAAAAGGGAGTGGACCAGGATTCGCAAATGTTATACACGGTAACCACCGCAGACGTAATCTTTGCATTGGTAGTGCGTGGAACAGTGGCCGTGTGTGGACAAAACATAGTGCGAACGGAACATCCTAAGATGTTTATTTACGAGGTGGAAAATGGACAAATATTCTTACAAGGAAAAGAAATGGAAGTGTTAAACATGGATATGTACACGTACGTAAACTCAAAATTCGTGTACATTGAAAGGCATATACAGACTCAAACGCAACAAGTGTATCACGATTTATTAGTGCACAAGTGTGAACTGGAACGAGAAATGTTGAAAAATCGCCTGGCAATAGCTACGGAATTGCCTGACGAATTCGCGTATCATCTCATGAAGGGACCAGGATATATGGCCGTGATATCAGGGGAGGTAGTACTCATTATTAAGTGTATACCAAAGGAGGTGCAAGTACAGCAAAAAGAGGAATGCTATACACATCTACCTGTCACGGAGGGCAACAAGAGCTACTTTTTGGCGCCGAGGACTCACATACTGATGAAAACGGGAATGCAGATTACATGCAACAAATGGTTGCACCAATGTACTACATCGACGGAGATTGGTATGGGATGATGCCTGGACCAATACCTGAATATCCACCAGAGATGATAAAACCAAATATAAAACCAACTTGGACGTATAAACGTACGAGATCATTGGCAACAAGCGGAATTTATTCAGCAGCGGAACTGGAACAGCTTCGGGAGCACATTATGTTTCCTGCGGAGCGACCAGCAGTATTGAACACTGTGGCCAGAGGAATACTGGGAAAACCGACCGTAAAACAAGGGGGCTCGTTTGCTAAATTAATAGACGGCCCTGAACTACAGGAGACGATGGAAAATGCATGGAAAAGAATGTTGGAAAGAATCGTTGCTTTCGGAAATATTAGCGCAGGATTAATAGGAATAATAATCATAATAAGGGTTATAAAGTTAATCATTGACACAATAATACATGGATATGCATTGCACACCGTATACGGGTGGTCATTATTCTTAATGGGAGCAAATTGGGATTCGGTAACCAATCTGTTAATACATCTCAAGAAGAGAGCAACTGATGCGGAAAAAGAAAAAAATGAAAGTTAGATAGATCTTGAAAAGGGAGAAACGGAGTCACGGATAGAATCTGATTCGGAGGAGGAGATAGAGAAAAGGGAACAGGGAAATGAAAATAAGGATAAAAGTAATCAAACCGAAACAGTAAAAACTGGAAAATTATATCCGCGTTTAACATAAAAAAAAATATATATATATATATTACGAACAAACAATATATAATAATCGCATAAATTACTATTGTTAAAGAGCGATGGAGAACGAGCAAGAGGGAAAAAGAGGCTCTACGACTCGTTGGGTTTTCAATTGGCCATGCGTACCCAGAGAGGAAAGATATACGTTAAAAGTGACCGTTAATAGACCGACCGTAACAGACATATTAGAGAAACGGCAAGATGAATACGAATATTGGAAAGGACCGGGAGAAGTATGGGTACCACCGGAATGGAAGGAGTTGGATTTTGCACGATTGGTGTTTTGGACAAGAGAGGCATTCGACAGAAAGCAAGGAGTAGCGTTAGGAGGACACAAATACTTGCGATGGGGAATGACCATCGTCCCTTTCGGGCAAAAACCCGAACAGATACGTTATAAAATAGAAAGTTAAAAAAAAAGGGTTTTATCAATAATATACCTATAATGAAGGAGAAAATATATGTATATAATCATTTATAAAATTATAATTAATATCACAATGTAAAAGGAAAGAGAATACAACAGCGAAAAAAAGGAGTTAAAAGAATCATGAATACATGCAAGGTCGATAAAAGAAGAGCAGAGTAACGGGTAGCTGGAAGAAATAAGGTAAAGGGAACGCATGCTCTACTATACCCTGAGGTAGGGAAGGCAGAGTACGCGAGGAGTCGGTCAAAAAGGGAATAGTATAGAGTTAAGGTAGAGCAGTGCAGGCGAGCAGAGCGCGCGAACTGCTATACCCTAGGGATTGGAAGTCGGTGAAGGAACGAATAGCCGCACAAAGCGGAACGGCCGAGAAGCGTGAGTCGCGGGCATCAAGCTGCCGCGCGAGTCACCCTCGGAGGAGTCGAACCTCTGCGAGAGATAGAGAAGGATGGTTGCAGCATAGGCGCCGCCACAACTAGTGGGATGCGATGAACAACCCCATAGCGGGAGTTGTAGGAGGATAAATGGAAGGAAAAAATATTAGAAGATAGAGAAAGAAAATTAGAAAGAAGAAAAAAAAATATCCAAAGAAAAGAAGAAAAATATACAATAAAATTAGCAAAAAGAAAGAGTAAACAACATTACAAATACGATTATATTTTTTTTTTATTATAATAAAATCGAGGAAAAACGATGAGAAATACAAAAATAAGTATATAAAAAAAAAGAGATTATATAAATCAAATTATTAAGAATTATAAAATATAAAATTATTATAAATTATAAAATATACTTATTAAGATTAAACTTAGTAATGATAATAAAATAAAAAAAATTAATAAAATAGAACGATTAAATTAAAAAAAAAAAGGGATAATAATTAATTTTTTTTTTACGGCCGTAAGGGCATTTCAAGGGCGATTACTCACAAGTACAAATAACGTTAGGACCCCAGCACTTCGAACATACGGGGGGCCAATTATTCACAGGGGTCGGCGACGGAGGGGGACAGTCGCACGAACAATTTTCACACAAACGATGTTCATATAGGAATTGTTTATCCGGGGTGATAAGAAGTCGGGGCCCGGTAAATCCTGAGTAACCTCCTTCCGGATAATGGGAGGTGCGCAAAGCCATCCTCCCGAAGGGGCACGTAGAGAAAAGGATTTGCAGCCCGAGGAAATCGGGTACGAATTCAATGCTCAGGGCCGGATCCTTAGAATCTCCCCACAGAATATCGACGCTGCGACGGGGAGAAGCTCGTGCTGCACGCACGTTGCGCCGGCGGCCGGCTTCCCTGTCCTCCTCGGCAGAGCGATTCAATAATGCCATTCGATCCTATATACAAAAAAAAAGAAAACAAAACATAAATAATACGTAATTAAAAAGAAAAAAAATAATAAATAAAATATAACAAAACAATGCTCACCAGCAAAAAACAATTTTGGAGGCACAAGTCGCCTCCCTCCAGTAGCAGCACAACCATCGGATAATACAAATAGATAAACCCACACATTTCTGAAAAAAAAAAAGAGGAGATTAATGGAAATAATTAATTAGAAAAAAAAAGGGAAAAATGGTATGAAGAAGGGTACTTACCGTATCAAATTCAAAGACGATGACGAACAGAGGAGAAAAAAAACTGACGAAGATGTAGCTTGGCACGAAGTCACAAAGCGAGTGACGAACAAGGGAGTAGTCGCGAAGAGTTCGGCAGATTGTTTAAAAACACTTGAGATAACCGAAGAAACCCGAAAGAAGGGGAATTAATGGAGCCGAACTCTATAGAACGTTTGAAAGAGGCATATCGTTGGAACAACTAGATGAATTAAAATAATTAGGTCTTGTTAATTTTTTTTTTACGCTATTATGCAGCCACTACAGAGGTCTCGCGCTCTTTTTCAAAGTAGCGTTCGTCTTAGGGGGGAGGTGTTACGTCCCGTAAAAATTCATAAATTAGGAATTAAAAGTTTATCAAAAAAATAAATAATTTTAATAATTAAGTAGTAATTTAGTTACAATAAAATAATAAAAGGAAAGAACAGAGATATTAGGCCAGGAGAGCATGAGGACAATAAATAACGGAAAAGTTAATAACGAAATTCCAGGAATAATGACACCGGAAATATCGGAATAAAGAACAGGAGTAAAGTTACAATCAGGTAGACATGAAAAAGAAAGAAAAAGAATTCGGTATACAGAAATTCGAGTAGTAAGAGATAAGAAAACATATGTATGATACGCGAATTTATGTGTCGGTGCAGCTCCCGCTTGAACGGTGCGTGGCGCGAGGCGAGTAACGCCTAAATCGCCCGTCAACGGTATTGAGAGCAGCACCTCACGGACAGCAAAAATATCGATATCGATAGATGGGTTTAAACGCTGAAAAAGGCGGAAAACGGTGAAATAACAGAGAAAACGCATAGGAATGAGTTAATCAAGAGTGGATACGTAAATAAGGAGTAATTAATAATTAAATAAATAATAATTAATCAGGGGTAAATAAAATAACCATAAATAATAAGCAAGTGTGTTCGAGAAATCATTCTCGAAACTTCTTCGCCTATAGTTATGCGCCCACTAACATCGGCGGCGAGCACAGCGTGGCAGCACCTCCCGGGCGACGCGGGCTCTCCGACACGAGGCGGCGTGAAAAGATCGAGAATCGATTCACGTAGTCCTCGCGCCGGAGAAGAAGCGTCGGCCATTTTTTTCTGTAGTTCAACAACGGTGTCCGCGAGCGTGTGCCACAGCAGCGTCTCACGTCTTTACTCTGTTCTCATTGCACTCACTGCCCACTCAATTTCTCAAAGTGTTAAACTCATTAGTGTAAAATCTCTCACTCAGTTAGCGATCTCCGGACGGCCGGAAATTTGCATAAGTTTTGTGCATCAGCATTTTCTTTATCACCTCGTGGCGTGACAAACCACGTGTGTCTCAGAATCACCGGTCGCCATCATTGTTCGCACTCTCGCGTGCATTAATATAATCTCGCCGAGAGTTGACGCGAAACACTCATCGAACAATCATTACTACAACTCGTGAATACTCATCACTTGTATCATAATAAACAATCATTGTAAAGGTGCTGTGAAATAATGAATGGTTTTCCCTCTTCACAACGCGTGACTTCTGCCCCCTCCACCAGATTCCACGATCCGAGAAACCGGCAGCAATCAAAACTCACAGAGTTTGGTTCTTCGAGCCATTACTCAACAAAGTGGTAAAACAGATTAAAAATGGGAAATAGAAATGTTAAACATGAGAAGTAAAATTGTCAAAATAAACGAACAGGGAAAATATTGAATGGATTATTAAAATTGGAAATAATGAAACGAGTAAAAATCAACGTAAAAATAACATTTAAATTTCTATAGAAAACTCAAGAATCCGTAAAGGAGATCGCAGAAGAAAAGATAAACAAATTTAATAATATTGTATAATCAGAGAAATAATTAACAAATCCAAAGCAGAAAATTAATAGCCTACGAACAAGTGGGAGTGCATCAAAGGTGTCAAAGGACGAGGTGCGACAATAACGCAACTCGCACCAATGATGAGCCGCCGGGTCTTATCAACTACCCTCCCCGCCTTCTATCGTCAACTTGGACAGCGACAACGGAATTAAATCACTCCATCGACGGACTTACAACGGAGATAATCAAACGACAGTCCTGTCACCTTTCATCAGCAGAACTCAAACTTTGAAGAACCATCAGTTCAATTATAAATTCTAATTAATTTTCCCATTTATTCAAATTTAAGAGTTATCGAGCAAAGATACTTTCCAGTTGTAAATTCAAATTTTTGTTAAAAAGTATCTTTGTATCAAGTTTCATTATATTTAAATAAAACGAAAAACAACATTCTTCCACCGAAACTTCGAGTTATTTCGATATTCGTTTATTCGTTTGGGCGATTATCATAATCGTTTAAACGCTTCATTCAACATTCGCATCCTGTCATTCATCTTATCCAGGGAAATTTGAAGGAAGATTGTCATCAGTTGGTTTCCACCCGAACATCAGTCCACACCTTTATTTTCGAAATCCATCTTTTAACCTCCTATGGTAAGTCAAGGGTGTTCTTATTTCACTACAAATTTTCTGGACAATTAGAATATTGAGTTATTTTTGAATTCCATGAAGTCTTCTTCTTTTTGAGTTTTAATTCCATTTGTTTTAATACAGTTGTTCATTCGTTAATTTCAACGATTTCAAAATAAGTTAACGTCAAGTGTGGAAAGTACAGTGTAGAGAGAGAGAGAGAAAGAGCGAGAGAGAAGAGGATAGAAAATGTGCGCGTACGGCCATTGGTCGTGCGTGAAGTCTGAGACGGAGATAGATTAGAAGGAGAACCCGCGTAGAAAAAATTAGTATGGGATTGACTCTGGGAGAACGATGGTCGAGAGTCTGGGATTTATTTGGGATTGAATCTGGGAAGCACTATGGGCAGTTAGCTGGGTTTTGGGACCCGGCTAGATGGTTTCCCAGACCTTTTCCCATCGCTTCAGTGGCCGGGGAGTCCTCGTGCAATCAATCCCATACGTATTTCCAGATTCTCTCCCGGCCGTACCGTACAACCGGGGGGATCCTCGCGCGATCAATCCCATACATAGAATCCCATATTATGTGTAAATGAAAGAAGAAGGAAAAATAGATTTTGTCAAATGGAAGGAAAAAATGAAAAACGAAGAAATATGCTCAAATCTAATTTTTTTCAACGAATATGATTTCGCCGTGCAAAGTTAAGCGCTGTAGTACATAATCGGCGGTTAAATTTCATTTAAGGCCCCAAAAATAATGTGATGTACTGGGAAAAGCTTGGATAGATAAATTAAAAGATCTATGTTAAACTCATCCAATACTTTACAATATTTTTGGGACCTACATCGAATTTCAAACGCCGATTACGTACAGCAGCATTTAACTTTGCTCGGGGAACTCATATCCGTCGAAAAAAATTGGTTTTAGGCATATTTTTTCGTTTTTTATTTTTTTCTTCCATTTGACAAAATCTATTTTTTCATCTTCTTTCACTTACACATAACATGGGATTCTATGTATGGGATTGATCGCGCAAGGATTCCCCCGGTCGTACGCGACGGCTGGGAGAGAATCTGGAAAAGCATATGGGATTGATTGCACGAGGATCCCCGTTCGTATGCGACGGCTGGGAGAGAATCTGGAAAAGCGTATGGGATTGATTGCACGAGGATTCCCCCCGTCCACTGAAGCTATGGGAAAAGGTCTGGGAAACCATCCAGCCGGGTCCCAAAACCCAGATGACTGCCCATAGTGCTTCCCAGATTCAATCCCAAACAAACCCCAGCCTCTCGCCCATCGTCCTCCCAGAGTCAATCCCATACTAATTTTTTCTACGCGGGAAAGAGAGAGATTACCACGTGAGTAAAGTGTCTGGAGTAGAGCGAGAGCAAGAAGTTAACTAGTGGGATTGTTACGAGTAAATTAACCGGTAATTGAAGACTCTCTGAATTTCATTGGCTAATTCTGTTCGCCGAATGCACTCGACGCCCTATCCCGAGTTTATTTCCGAAAGGTTAGGCTCAAAACGGGGCAAAATTCCCGATAAAGCGTCACATCTGAAAAACGTGTAAAGGAAGGGTTCTCGACTCTTCTTGACCGAGATAGAGTGAACATTGCTAATCGGGACGTAACAATATAAACATAGCCTCTCGGAAGTCAAGTCGTGAACAATGACCTTCTCGTGGTCCCCGCTGTGACTCCCATTCCGAAGTTAATTCGGGGTGAGACGACGAACTTGTTCATGGCGGTTTCGTCACGGGTGTGTGACTAGTGGGGGCGCAAAGGAGGCGTTCTTGCGTCTTCTCGCGGGGTGGCGTTATCCGGTGAGTAATCGGCCTGACACCAAGTGCTGATAATCAATTGCGATAGTACTGACATTTCGGATGCACTTTCGGGTCACAGTGCAATTGACGAACTCTGAAGACGCAGCCGATACTCGTATTCCCGGAAACACCTCATTCCTCCGGTTGACGTGGCTCGACGCATGCCACTATCTCACACACCCTCGAAGCTTGTCCACAGCACCTCCGGGTGCCAGGGACGAGATGCATGGAACGCCTTTACATGCATCACACCTCTTTCCTTCTCCCTTCCCCCACAGCGGCCCTCCCGTCGACTTCTTTCATCCTACGGGGTGGGAAAAAGCGACGATGGGCTGCTTTATCGACCCCATCCGGGCCCTGCGTTATCGAAGCCTTCGGGTTTCGGTGACGACGGAACCGGGGTGATCTAATCTTTGTTTTCTTTAAGTTTCAGGTTTGAGCGGTCCTTCTGTCGGCTTCTCCCACCCTACGGGGTTGGAAAAGACGACGAGGACTGCTTATCAACCTCATCCGGGCCCTGCGTCACCAAAGTCTCCGGACTTCGGTGGCGACGGAACTGGGAGGTCTACTAATCCCCTTTTTCTTTTCAGGTTCCCCACTAATCCTTTTATTTTTATAAGTTTCAGGTTTTCTACTAATTTTTATTTTACTAAGTTTCAGACGAACCCTCTGACGCGATTCACGGTTCCCCTAGGCCAAGCTTGATTTACGTGGCGAGGGTCTCATCGCAGGAGGGGTAGGTCCTGTCGCCAGCGTAACGGTTAGGACGGTTGGCGGCCTCCGAAGCCGTATTTAAATTCGCCCGGGCGAGATATGGCGACTCTGTCTCGTCGTGTGACTTTTATTTCCGACCTCACTCGTGGGAACAATTATGGTGCTTTTGAACAAACTGTGTGAATGTGTCCGTATGAATGTGAGAGGCAGTGCCCGTCTGGCCGGGCTTAGGCAACCAGGCGTGGCACCCAGCGAGCAGGGAGTTGCAAACATCGTCGCGAGGCCGCGCACCCGATCCGCGGCGAGGACGTTGGTAGCTTCTCAGCCTGAGCCTCTTCTTTCGGCACCACACTCTTATTTGCCCACGGGTAGCGCTGGCTGTTCGAGCCTCAAATGTCAGCGTAGTGTTCTCGGTCTTCGTGCTGTCAATGTTGTGTTGGATAGCTCCGATAGGGTTTCAGAGTCCTCGGGACTCCTGAACGCGGTAGAGTCACGTATATTCGCGAGTTGTGGACCCCGCGAGGTCCGTATAGTCATTGATAGGTTCGACGCGGTAGAATCACGGGTATTCGCGAATTGTGGACCCCGCGAGGTCCGTAGAGTCACCGATAGGCCCGACGCGATAGAAGAGACACCTCCCTGTACCTTGAGCCCCCAACGACATTGCCCTCCCTTTCAGTACCACGGGAATTAGGATACTGCAGCTGAACATGGGGCGTTCAGAGGCAGTAACGGGTGAGGTGCGTTCCCTCATTCGTCAAAAGCGACTGGACATCCTGCTGTTGCAGGAACCATATGTCCAGAAGCCGGACGAGAGGCACACCTTTTTCGGTCTAGGATCGTCAGTACAAGTTGCAGCTGTACGCCGGGGTACCCCCTGGGCTTCCGTCGCAGTTTGCAATCCGACCTTCAAAATGGTCTTCATCTCGCAGCTCAGAACGGCGCACTGTGTTTGTGCGGAAGTGCTGGCACCCAGCTTCTCGTTCTATGTCGTCTCTCACTATTTTCAGTTCAGAGACGATATCGAAGAGAACCTCAGACACCTCGGGATGGTGCTTCATGCGCTGAGGGGGAAGAGAGTTTTCATTTCGTTAGATGCCAATGCTAGGTGAACGTTAACCATAGCAACGGTTGCCATAGCAACGGTCACCATAGCAACGGTTGCCATAGCAACGGTTGTCATAACAACGGTTGCTACAGCAACGGTTGCCATAACAAAGGTTGCCATAGCAACTGTCACCATAGGAACGGTCACCATAGCAACCGTCGTCATAGTAAGCGTCGCCATAGCAACGGTCCCCATAGAAACCGTCCTCATAGCAACGATCACCATAGCAACGGTCGCCATAGCAGGGTGGCGGGGAGAAAAAAATCTTCTAAATCCCCTCTCCAGGGGCGTTTCGAAGGAGGCAGCCGCGGTGGTCGGCGGCGGAGAAAGCAAAAATATTCCCCAAATGTGTCTTAACTTAAAATATTTTACGATTGACGAGCGAGCGCGCGTAGCGCGCGAGCCCGAGTAAACTCTAGTATATATATATATTTTTTAAAGGGACTTAGAATATTATTCCCCTCCCCCCCCCCATTCGCCATTACTCCTTCGACCAAAAATATTCTAAGTCCCTCTAAAGAGGAAAAGAAAAATATTCTAAGTCCCCCTTAGAGGGACTTAGAATATTTTTCTCCCTATTTTTCTATTCTAAGTCCCCCTTAGAGGGACTTAGAATATTTTTCTTTTCCTCTT
Source organism: Cryptus viduatorius (assembly GCA_964006125.1). NCBI lineage: Eukaryota > Metazoa > Arthropoda > Insecta > Hymenoptera > Ichneumonidae > Cryptus > Cryptus viduatorius. The sequence continues at coordinate 3,452,192 of OZ023221.1, read as the reverse complement.
TAGAGGGACTTAGAATATTTTTGGTCGAAGGAGTAATGGCGAATGGGGGGGGGGAGGGGAATAATATTCTAAGTCCCTTTAAAAAATATATATATATACTAGAGTTTACTCGGGCTCGCGCGCTACGCGCGCTCGCTCGTCAATCGTAAAATATTTTAAGTTAAGACACATTTGGGGAATATTTTTGCTTTCTCCGCCGCCGACCACCGCGGCTGCCTCCTTCGAAACGCCCCTGGAGAGGGGATTTAGAAGATTTTTTTCTCCCCGCCACCCTGCTATGGCGACCGTTGCTATGGTGATCGTTGCTATGAGGACGGTTTCTATGGGGACCGTTGCTATGGCGACGCTTACTATGACGACGGTTGCTATGGTGACCGTTCCTATGGTGACAGTTGCTATGGCAACCTTTGTTATGGCAACCGTTGCTGTAGCAACCGTTGTTATGGCGACCGTTGCTATGGCGACCGTTGCTATGGTGACCGTTGCTATGACAACCGTTGCTATGGTGACCGTTGCTATGGCAACCGTTGCAATGGCAACCGTTGCTAAGGGGATCCCCCCCTCCACGAAAAAATATTCTAAGTCCCTCTAAGGGGGACTTAGAATATCCCCCTCCCCCGACCACTTCGACCGAAAATATTCTAAGTCCTGAGCGAGCGCGAGCGGGGCGGCAGTGGAAGGGTCGAGCAGGGCCAGGAGAAGAGAAAATATTCTAAGTCCCCCTTAGACGGACTTAGAATATTTCCCCCTCGACCCCATCGACTGAAAATATTCTAAGTCCCCCTTAGACGGACTTAGAATATTTCCCCCCGACCCCCTCGACTGAAAATATTCTAAGTCCTGAGCGAGCGGGATCGAGGCGGCAGGGGTCTCGATTCCTGACACGGCGGCGGCGGCGGCGGCGGCGGCAGCGGCGGCGGCGGCAGCGGCGGCGGCGGCAGCGGCGGCGGCGGCAGCGGCGGCGGCGGCAGCGGCGGCGGCGACAGCGGCGGCGGCGACAGCGGCGGAAACTTTATATATATAGAGAGATATTATATATTAAAAATTGGTTTAACTTTATTTGTTAAACCACAGGTGTGCACCAATGGTTATTGCACGCCGCTCAACCGTGCGACGTGCACGGTGCCTGGTGCCTGGGCGGTTATGCCGCCTTAGAGTTTCCACCTGTGACCCAAAGCCCCGATCCCTTCTGCATTAATAGTCCCGTGTCCTCGCGTCATTATGACCCGGTGTCGAATGTTGATTCGGATTCTGAATCATCATCATCATTGCCAATGAGATATCCGGAAACGGAATCATCATTGTCAATGAGTGATCTAGAATCAGAATCACCCTCGTTTTACTACGCGGATCATTCTGACAACGACGCCGTTCGCGCGATACCGAACCACCTGCTACAAGCACCGTGGCACGATTCGCGTGGGGTGGCGTGTTCAGGATCCGACTCGTACGACGAGGATGATGATCTAATCATCATTCGAATTATCGAATCGTCCGGACGTTTCCCAGAACCATAAATATTTATCACACCATATCCTATTTCCTTCCGCAGACCGCTCGGAAACACCCGCGTCGGCACGGTCATCATCATCATCGTCATCGTCATCGGCGTCATCGTCATCGTCATCGGCGTCATCGTCATCGCCATCGGCGTCATCGTCATCGTCATCGGCGTCATCGTCATCGTCATCGGCGTCATCGTCATCGTCATCGGCGTCATCGTCATCGTCATCGGCGTCATCGTCATCGTCATCGGCGTCATCGGCGTCATCGGCGTCATCGACGGTGGCGTCGTCAGCGTCTTCCTCGTCGCTGCTGGGCGCAACGTGGGAGGCGGAGACAGCGGCTGCCGTCGCGCAATTGGTGAGTGGCGGATTTCTTGAGCCACACATTGGTGGGGGTCCTGCGAGGCCGGATAGTATTGACGAAACATTTTCGAACGAGGTTAATAAAAATATGCGTGACGACGACGACGGCAACGATATTCAAAATATTAATAACGGTATAGCCCACGGGGAAGAAATCGTGGATGACGACGATCGCGTCTTACCCGTGGGTCATCGCTTTAGAATAGTCGGTGTACCGAGGGATCATACATTAAAACATTTTAAAATAAATAGTCGACGAACCGAAGTGTCCTTGCTAACTCCACCACCCGGTATCAATCCTATCTCGTGGATACGAAACGCGATCCGTGATATCCACCATCATTTTGTAGACGGCCGCTCACCGGACGATAGAATCGGTGTCGCGTTTGAGGCCGCCGGTATGACGAATGGTACAGCCGGTGTATCCATGAGGCCCGTATGGCGATTCAATTACGAGCAATTATGGGACCTTCTTTGCAGTGTCCATCAAAGCGCGAGAATCCTTTCGGTTTACGACACTCTGGTGTTCACCGTCACGTACGTTGACATGGTAAACGGCTCGGGTGGTTTAGATAGTAAAATCGCGAGTAATCGGTCCATCGTTTTAATCGGAAATTTTGATAATTTGTGTTTCCCTCGATCGCTTGTCGTAAGCCTCACGAATGCGCGCAACAAAGAAGATCGAAGCGAAGAATCGAGAGTTTTTATGACAAAATTCGTCATAAAAAATCGAAGCTTCAACGGGACGAGGCTGAAAAGCTTGTAAATGAGGCTCGCGTAGTAGTACCGGCGTCGGGCTGCACTAATATAGAAATCGAGGTTTTCCAAAGGCATTTTATGGCTGCCGGTGTAGCTATAGTCGTATACGACTGGGACTCTTTAGGTAGCGGCGCGCAACCCATCTTCAATGGGCACTCGTGCTTTCAAGACGTTCCGGCGCACACAACATTAAATATTGCGCTCTTTGCGGGCGTGGACCACTATTCACCGATCACAAATCTTTTAGCAGCGGCCGGTGGTAGAAACTATTGTACACCGTGCAACAAATCGTACCGTTTTTTGCAGCGTCACGTGTACGAGTAAATGTCCTCGTTGCTACGCGTCACCGCCGTGTCCGGTCAGATCCATCGACGCTAACGATCACGATGCAGTTATCGACGGTTATGAACTGTCATGCGAAAATTGTAACCAGTTTTTTCATAGTGTAGCGTGTTTTGACAATCATCTCAAAGCTCGCGAATATCGGGTCAAAACACACGCTTCTGAGCGAAAATCGGTTTGCGAGACAGTCCGTTTTTGTAAAAAATGCTTAAAGCTGTTCGATGCTACGCTAAAACCGCACAACTGCGGTAAAACTTTTTGTCAATTATGCCGGAGTGTACACGGGTACAATGAGTATTGTTATATGCAACGGGTGGCACCGCGAATTCTATCTGACGAGAAAAAACATCCGCGAACGCTCTTTATATTTTATGATTTTGAGACCCGTCAAGACACGTTTTACACGAAAACACCGGGTGACGATACTCGCGAGCACATTGTCACACTTTGCGTGGAACACCAGCTGTGCGAAAGATGTTTATCTTCCGTTGATGACGTGAGAGTCGGTGCCGCGTGCTGCTGGTGCGGTGTACGAAATCACATTTTCCGCAGATCACCCGTCGCGGAATTAGTCGAACTCGCGGTACGTCGTTCCACATCGTTTAGCAAAATCGTCTGCATCGCGCACAACGCAAAGGCGTTCGACGCGCAATTTATCTTGCGTCACGTCGTCGAACACTGTAAAGATCTCGGTGTGCCGAAACTCATTCTCACGGGGAATTCGATAATCTCGATGCGTATAGGCCATACTGTTTTCATCGACAGTATGAATTATTTTCATATGCGGCTCAGTGCACCCCCAGAGGCCTTCGGCTTCAAAGATAAAATGGGCAAAGGATACTTTCCGCATTTGTTCAATACTCTAGAGAATCAGACCTATATAGGTAAACTACCTGCCGCCGAGTTCTATTCATCGGAAACTATGAGTCCCGACGAGTATACGGCTTTCTACGCGTGGTATGCCGAAACAGCAGCACTGAACGAGATTTGGGATTTTCAAGCAGAGATCGAGAAATATTGCGTCATGGACGTGGATATTTTACGACGGGCCTGCAATGAATTCCGAAAAATATTTCTCGAAGTCGGTGATGTTTGTCCGTTTACAGAGGCAGCAACAATCGCGTCGGCTTGTTCAAAAGTATTTAGACGTTACTTCCTCGTACCGCAGACTATCGGTCTCATACCTGCCGGTGGGTACAGACTCGCAGACAGCCACTCGAAGCAAGCTAATGAATGGCTTTTATGGGTCGAACATTGCGTAGGTCTTGAGATAACTCATGCCACGCGCGGTCGTGAGTTTCGGCTACCCGAAGGGATACTCATCGACGGGTACGCTCAGAGAGGCGAAGATCGCTTTGTCTATCAATTTCACGGGTGTTATTGGCACCGCTGCCCCCGCTGTTTCGCCGAGAACCGTACAGCACGGTCACGCGCCAACGATGAATCGTACGAACAGCGTTACGAGCGTACTCTGGCAACCGACACTACGATTCGCGAGCAGGGTTACGTATTAGAGGTGATGTGGGAATGCGCGTTTAACGACGAGCGAAACATCAATCCGGTGATCAACGCGTTTTTGCGTGAGCATCCGCGCCTAAAGTCTGAGCGTCTGAATCCTCGCGACGCGTTCTTTGGCGGGCGAACAGGTAACACCGTGACCTCGTACGATGTTGCGGAGGGTGAATAAATCAGTTATATCGACATCTGTTCGCTCTATCCGTATATTTCTAAAACGGGTCGTTTTCCGAAGGGTCATCCTAAAATTTACGTCGGTTCGGAATGCGCCACTTTGCTAAACGGTTCGTTCGATGCTCTGGGTACGACGGTTAACGGCTTGATTCGTTGTACGGTTTTACCGCCGCGAGATCTTTTTCATCCGGTTCTACCGGTACGTATGCACCACAAGTTACTCTTTGCACTGTGTCGTACATGTGCCGAGGAAAAGACACAGTCGTCGTGTCCGCACGAGGATGTAAACGAGCGTGTCTTCACCGGTACGTGGGTAATCGACGAAGTTTGCAAAGCACTTGAGGTCGGCTATAGAATCGTTGAAATATCCGTTATTTGGGCATACGAAATGACTCAATATAATCCGGAAACACGCGAGGGTGGTCTGTTTGCTGATTACATAAACACCTTTTTAAAGATTAAACAAGAGGCGAGCGGTTGGCCGGCGGAATGTGTCGATGCAGACTCGCGGGCAAAATACATTGACGACTACGAGAGCGCCGAAGGTATTCGATTAACGCCGGAAAAAATTAGCAAAAACTCGGGTTTACGTTCCGTTGCGAAACTTTGTTTGAATTCGTTTTGGGGAAAATTCGGTCAGCGTGATAATTTAACGCAAAGGTCCGTCATTAATACTCGCGAGCAGCTGTTGTTGCTTTTGGGTGATAATGACAAAGATGTGCAACGCTTACTGCCGGTAAACGACGAGGTTTTGTACGCAAACTGGGTATCAATAGACGAGGCAATAATATCATCATCGCAAACGAGCGTCGTAATAGCGGCGTACACAACAGCGCAAGCCCGTTTAAAATTATACAGCTATTTGGAGAAACTTGACCGGCGCGTGCTGTACTATGACACCGACTCGGTGATTTATGTTAGCACAGGTCAACCGGGTGAATGGGTACCGCCGCTCGGTAACTTCCTCGGGGACATGACCAATGAACTAAAAAAACCGACAGACTATATAAAGTCGTTTGTCTCGGGAGGCCCAAAATTTTACGGGTATCAGGTGGTGAATAGCGCGAGCCCCGAAACGGTTATTAAAACAGAGTGTAAGGTAAAAGGGTTAAGTCTAAATTATCAGAATTCCCAGAGAATAAACTTCGAGTCGATACGCGAAATGATTAGAGCTGATTTGCCGAGACAGAATGTAGAGTCGATTCAGCTGAATTATTCGTCGATTCAGCGAACGGCACTTCATGATGTCATAACTCGCCCAATGTCGAAAACCTGCCGTGTCGTTTGCCATAAACGACGTCATGTGTCTCACACACTGTCAATACCGTTCGGATACAAAGGATAACCCTCGGTAGCCGGATAACGTTAATTTGTATCGTTGTCGTCGTCGTCGTCGTCGTCGTCGTCGTCGTCGTCGTCATTGTACAATATAGATATTAATACAAATAGTTTTAAATTGTAAATTTGTATATAAACTCGAAATAAGACTCGTACTACAGATGTATATATGTAAATATGTGTGTGTGTGTGTACCTAACAGAAATAGTATACATGTACATAATATTGTCAATAAAGTTTAAAATGTTTATAAAACTGTATATATCGTTAGCGGTGGTGTTGGTGGTGGCAAGAGTAGAGGCGTCAGTGGCGCCTCGCGCAAACGACGGAAATTCAACTGGCGAGCGAAAAAACGTCTCATCATGCAAAAAGGATGTGGAGCATTTTTGCCGCTTTTATTGGCACCAATTATCACGAGTTTGGTCAGTAGACTGTTTACCGGCAACGGTGGTGGAAGTACCGACTCTTAATACAAACGAGCGAGATCTAATGAAACACGCAAAGAAAATGATTTTAGTACCGGCTGAAGAGGCTGGGCTATGGGAAGAGCCGATGATCGGTGCCGGCGGCGGCGGCGGTGGCGCCGGAATTCGTACACCGCCTGTCGGACCACCAAGTGTACAGACGCCGGGCGATCCTATATCGCGGCTCGATGAGGAACTTTCGAAAATTTTAAACTCAAAAAAGTATCGCGATGACTCGGAAAAGTGGAAACAATATCTACAGGTGCTGCAGAGGTATTTATTTTTGCTCGAAGCACGAAAAGGTCCGATAGATCCATCGCTACCTGGAGCGACCTCTACCGTCGCCCGCGAACAGCAAACGTCATCACAGGCAAATGAACCGTTCGATGATACGATAATCATAGACAGCGTTCCGCAAAAGTTTCGGCATAAAGCTAAAGCTCTCGTGTTTTATCTACGCAATTCACCGGGAGCAGTACAACGCATCAGATGGGACCAAGAGGGACGTGTGACCATAGACGGCAAGCTCGTGCCAAATTCAAATATTGTCGATCTTATTAATGACGCGGTACGATCGCGAAAGGAGTTTAAAGCCGTGGGACGACGCGACTTTATTCAGATTCTACGAGATATCTCTGTTCCACGCGAATTTATCGGACACACAGCATTGTGGACGCTTGGAGGAGAGCCGAGATTGCGTGTTGAGCGTAGACAAAATTATTCTAGTGTGGATAACGACGGAACCCCCTATTACAGCAGCGAAGAAGAAGAAGAAGAAACCATAGCTACGAGGGTAAAACGGCCGGCTAGTAAAAGTGCCGCTAGTGTAAGGCTTAGCACTAGCCGCGAAGACATACTCAACGAGCGACGAGGCTTAAATGCCGACTGTTCGCCAAAACAGAGTGAAAAGGACGAGTCAAAGACGAAGAAAAAAAAGAAGGATAGCATGATCGAGGATACAGGAACTACCGAGCGGACGAGCATCGGCGAACGGTCAGACGGGTCCGTTCAATTACCACGAGGGTTTGCGCACTGGCTCAAACTATGAATGGGGCCCAATGACTGCTGTACCATAACCGTCAGCGAGAGAGAGAGAGAGAGAGAGAGAGATTTCGTACGAAAAAGTGTATTATGACCCTTCGCACCCCGCTGGCTACGCTGGTGCAAGACGACTCACAGATAAAAGGAATGAATTAGCCACTGTGTATGACTGGTTGACGCAACAGGACGCGTACACAATTCACAAGCCCGTCAAACGGCTTTTCCCAAGACTTCGCTACAGTGTCGACAATATAGACGACATTTGGGAGGCTGATCTCGTTGATTTACGCTCGCTAAATAGTTACAACGATGATACCTGTTATCTACTCACAGTCATTGATGTATTGAGCAAGTATGCATGGGTTGAACCGTTACAAGACAAAACAGTGCACTCTGTGACGCAAGCGTTTAAACGGATTTTTCAACGAAGCAACGGCCGCTTACCCGCTTGTCTACAGACCGATAAAGGCAAGGAATTTATCGAAAAAGAATTGCAAACCTTTCTTACGGAGAACAATATTGTGTTTAGAGTTACGCATAACCCTGATATAAAAGCGGCGATTGTCGAACGCTTCAATCGTACGCTAAAAGAGCGAATGTGGCGTTACTTCACGCACCGAAATACTCATCGATACATTGACATCTTGCAACAGCTCGTCGAGGCCTACAACCATGCCAAACACTCGTCGATTAAGATGCAACCGGCCGCTGTGACTTTACACAATGCCGATGTAGCGTATGTACGAGAATATGACGAGAGCCTCGTTGAGACAACGCAAAAAAAGGCGTTTCACCGGGGTTAAATACAAGTGCGGCGATTACGTTAGGATTAGTCGAACAAAAGCCTTCGAGAAGGGTTACGAGCGGAATTGGAGTGAAGAAATTTTCCGAATCACAAAAGTTACGGTCCGTCAGGGTATCCAAGTTTACGAATTAAACGATCTCGAGGGAGAGTTAATCGACAGTTTTTTTTATACGGAAGAAATCACGCCTGTACACGAGAAACGTGTTGCGGAAAATAAAGAATTCAAAATTGACCGTGTAATACGTACAAAAGGGCGCGCAGCGGCGAAACAGCTCTTTGTCAGCTGGGTCGGTTACCCGCCGAAATTGAACTCGTGGATACCTGCGTCTAACGCTCACGATCTTGCCACGTAGCATACGCACCCCGCCGGCTAACATGTACACCGACGAAAATTTTTTTCTCATGCTACCGAGCAACAGTAGCATGAAGTATTTTCCGAACAATACTACGACAAATTTCACCACACACCTTTCACGTGAAATAACCCTCAATGGTCATTGGGTTGTGGGTCTAACGGAAGTTCACATACCCTGCACGATGATACATATCCAGCGTGATGAGACTGAAATTCAGTGGACACAGTGTGGCCGAAAAGACAGAAAAATCAGTCATATACCGTACGGCATATATGACAATCATGAGGCTTTAATGAAAAGTATAAATAGTCTGCATGGTATAAGCGAGGCCGGTATACGACTAGTGAATGCAAAAAATGCAAGCGGTTACGTGGCGATTGAGGGTAAAAAGTGCGGTAAAGAAATTGACGAATCGTTGAATTTCTTGCAAATGAGCGACAAGCTTCGTCACGTATTTGGATTCGAGTTAACACCTGGTCCAGATTGGGAAAGCGCCGGGAATTCGTACGTGAGCTTTACGCGTGGGATACAGCGCGAAAGTTAGATGCCCGCCTGCACTGCCCGCGCTCTGCCCGAAGAAATCTTTGTCTACTCGGATTTGTGCGTACCCTACACAGTTGGCGACACACAGGCCGCTCTATTACGAATAATAAATCTGAATACGTCAAAGTACAAGTATGGCTCGACACAGGTGAAATATTTTTCGCCGGCAAATTACTTACCGCCGCTTAATAATTGCTTTCGCACGATCGAGATAGATATAAGAGACAAGTTGGGACGGCCAATCACATTTGAGTACGGGACGTTAACGCTAACGCTTCACTTTAAACGCGTCTCTTAGACGACGAAATGGCGAGCCACTACGCGTCATATTACGAAAATCAAATCGGCGGCGGTGGAGGTATGAGCAATGTTTTCGTCGGTGCACCTTATCAAAGGGGCCACGGAATTGGACGATTTCTCGGCGGACTCTTCAGAAGTGTACTACCGCTCCTCACGAGAGGTGCTAAAGCTATAGGACGCGAGGCGTTGCGCGCTGGCTTGCATGTTGTTGAAGACGTAAGCGGGAACAATATACCATTCAAGGAGTCGCTGAAGCGTCGGGCCAGAGAATCCGGCGAGAATTTGAAACGAAAAGCCGACGAGAAAATTGCACTACTTATGAATGGATCCGGCTATAATAGTCCGATCACCGCGCGATCGATGCAGTCGTTGATTGGACGCGCAACTCGTCGCACCTCCGCGAGAAAGAGATCTACCAACACGCGAAACAAGAAGACGAAAAAGGGTAAAAAGAGAAGTACCGCTAGTGCAGCATCACGAAGAAAGAAGAGAAGGACGAAGACGGGGAAAGTGACGAAGACTCGAGTAAATAAAAAGAGACGGCGCGTTGATATTTTTGGAAGTGCTTAAATATGTCCTTTCTACACTCACACTCGTGTGAATGTATGAAGTCGGAACTCGACTTATTCACAATACCACCAACGCAGACGTCTATAGAATCATCGCAATGGGTTCACTACAAGCCTGTCTCTTCGCTGTCGGACGACGGGCCCATCGAATTTGTGATACCTGGCCACGGGGAAGAATAACTGGATCTCGCGCATACTATGATCGCTGTAAGCCTTAAAATAATATCCGACGGCGGTGCAGAGTACAAAGTTGCACCCGTAAACAATTTTTTGCACAGTCTCTTCAATCAAGTAGACGTGTTTTTTAATCAAAAACTTGTCGCACCGCCTAATAATGCCTACGCATACAGAGCGTACATTGAAACGCTGTTAAACTATGGCCCTGCCGCAAAAACATCGCATCTGACTACGGCTTTGTGGTATGCCGATACTGCAGGCGGTTTCGAGTTGTTGCCGGGGGCGAGTTCGAGCAACGCCGGCCAAGACGCGAGAGCCAGTTTTGTCAAAGGAGGCCGGACCTTGGATATGATTGGCCATCTTCACTGCGATGTATTCAATCAAGACAAATTTTTGCTGAACGGCGAAGAAGTACGACTACGTCTCGTACGCTCGAAAGACGCTTTTTGCCTTATGGAATCGCCATCAAAAGATGTTACACACAAGATATTAATTCACGATACAACACTGCTGATAAGACGAGCTAAAATCAATCCAGGAGTACTTATAGCCCATGCAAAGACGCTGGCTAAAACAACAGCGAAATATCCTATAACGCGTGTGGAGGTTAAGTCGTTTACCATGCATAGTGGCGTCGCTGGCGATACACTGGACAATGTAATACTCGGCCAATTACCGAAGCGCATAATACTCGGTTTTGTTAGCAACAAAGCTTTCAACGGCGATAAAACGTCAAATCCTTTTAACGTTCAAAATTATTCGATAAATTTTCTATCGCTGTAAGTTGACGGTCAACAGATACCTGGAAAGCCGCTGCAACCGGAGTTTGAGACAAACAAAACGTGGATCGAATGCTACCATACCCTTTTTTCAGGCACAGGTATACATTTTCAAAACGACGGCATAGACATTTCACGTAGCGCTTACGCAAAAGGTTATTGTCTGTTCGCCTTTGACTTGACGCCCGATCTATCCGCAAACTGTTTCACCCACTGGAATCTCGTTAAACACGGTACCGTGAGAATCGAAGTACGTTTCGCTAAACCCCTCTCATCTACAATAAATCGATAATCGAATAAAAGATTCGATCAGTAGTTGAGACTAGTGAGCTAATAAACGAGCGATAAAGGATTCCGTGAAATTGTATCTCCGTGAGGGAGAAGTATCGAAAATCAACGTCCGCCGAGGAGAATTAACGCCGTGTCGACGGCCGATAGAAAACCGTTGTCTTGAGGAGGAGATTCGAGAAAGTAGAAGGACGATCGCATCGCTGCGGGGATAATTTACAAGGTAGGTGCACGTGGTGCACACCATTTTGGTTACTTTATGCCGAGAGCGTTACGCGAAATCGCAGAGTGCTTTCTCGCCCTTACTCGGCAAATTAGCGGTTAAATTTCGGATAATTCTCGCCGCGTCGACGACAGATCGAGAAAATAATTTACGTCGAGTCCCGCGAGTCATATTAATTGCATTGTAGCGAACGAATCGTCGTTCGGAGAGAGCCCGTCGAAGAGGCTAAAATTTTGTGTTAGACTACGGGAAATAATTAAATAAATTGTCGTTTTATTGCTTTTATTTCGGGCGTAGTGTGTGAAAAGTTATTAATTTGTTGAATTTACTTCGCGCCCGAACTGCACTCCCTATCCCGCTAGCCGTGTAAGTTAGTTGTAAGTTTGAGATAACAGAGGATCTGAGAATACCCTGGATATCGGGTGATAGATATCCTGGCGCCCAGCAACAATTCGGTGTGAATCAGAGGGAAAGGTAAGGGGATTGAAAAACAAGGGCGTCATTATATTTTGGACGGGTCGCGGATCGAAGTAGAGTCCGAAGACTTCGAGAAGCACGTCACAACGTATAGTCGAAACGTATTTAAGACCGGCTACGAGCAAGCATTCGACATCATTTCGTCTCACGCCTTCAGAATGGACGCAATAGTTGATATTCAAGCGCTATACGGCAAGCATGGAGAGTTTCTTCCTAAGGAGATCGCCGTTACAACGATACAGGGTGATCATATCGGCCATTGGGTTATCGACTCGCCATACGATTTTGGTGAACTACCTAAAGAAGTACGCGCGAGTAATAATCGTCTAACGTGCTTTCATCACGGCATAGAGTGGGTTGACGGTGATACACCATTACCAAAAGTATACGCGGCACTAAAAGCCATGTGCCGCTACGCACTTCGCATATACACGAGAGGTGTACAAAAAGCGGAAATTCTACGTGACGTGCTGGGGCGCGACATAGTCAATCTCGAAGATTACGAGGGACCTAGCTTCAAGAACATGCCGAAGTACGACACTTGGTGCATATATCATGGCGTGTCAAAGGAAGACGCCGCAAAGTGCGCATTAAACAACGTGGGGAAAATTAAACGTTGGCTTCGGACTCAGATTTTGGATAAGGAGAATGCCGTTTACTCGGAACCAGTAGACGCCGTGCAACGGAAAGATCGGTCAAACGATATGCCGAGAAAAGCAATACATATCGACATTCCGACCGATACAGATCAAGGTTCGAGCGTGGGAGACTATATAGTCCCAGCGCCTTCGAGCAGTGACAGCAGTGCTACGACGAACACCTGCGACGCCACGGTACCTGCGGAGGGTGAAATAGTTGCTCTTTACCGTAATAAACAACTCTCGCCAACACCACCACCAAAGCGCCAACCAACGCCTACCGTCCCCCGTAACCCTCATCAGTATCATCATCATCATCAGCATTCACGAAGACGTCGCCCCCACTCTCGCACCGGCAGCATCTACAATGAACAGCCTATAAATACTGGAGGCTCTACGACATGTCTCAGCACAGACGAAAGGAGTCTTCCCCGCCGATCGCATCCCGAGTCGCTGGTCTAGACCCACAGCCATCGTCGCCAACACGGACGATCATACGAAACCAGGAACTCATTGGGTAGCCATATACGTCGACAACAATGGTCAAGGGATCTTCTTCGACAGTTACGGACTGCCTCCACTTGTCCACCAACATCGCAATCGACTGCGACGAAATACCACGAGCTACGAGTGGAGCACCAAACCCCTACAGTGTATCATGTCTCGAGTGTGTGGAGAATAGTGTGTTATGTTTCTTGACTATATGTCTCGGGGTTACAACCTTGCTGCTTTTTGCAGGCTATTCTCAGCTAATAAGGTGAAAAACGACAATATTGTGCGACGTTACTACAAGAATCTACGATATGTGAAACATAAAAGACGAAACCTCTCAAACAACCGCCAAAAAAGACTTTTAAAAGGCAACGGTAATGACTGTATATCACGGTGTATTCAAACATGTACAGCCCGTTTCGGTTGTCACCTGTAAATAAACGAATAGAAGGAAAAAATATAGAAAAAGTTTTCATCTCATCTTCATCGTCGACACACGAGCTCTCCCACCACCACCACCACCACCACCATCGGCAGATATAAAAGACGATCACTCCACACGAGAAAGCACACTTGACAACGATTCGTGGCAACGTCAACAACCTCGCTAAAATGGAGATCATCAGTGGCATACTAGTCATCGACTGTGGCAAGGATCCCTGGGAACTCCTCCCGGAGGAGCTCGAATACATTCCCAAACCCTTGCTACTGAGGCACTGGAGCGAATACATCGACATCCTGTGGTCAAAACTACCTAAACATATTCGACTGGACCCTGAGGTTGCATCATACAGAGCCTGTAATAAACATTGGGCACCCAAGAATCTAAAGATACGGCTCGAAGGGTATCCACCGCAACAAAGAGAATGCCCCGACTGTCGACAGGAGGTCATAGAACAAGAGTCAACAGCATCGCCGGACCAACCTGAGAAGGTTGCGTACCCGAATTACTGCGGATTACCGAATTGAATTACTGCGTACACCGAAGCCCAAGCCCAAGCGCCAGCAAGACACACCACTGCCGTCAACCGACTCTACCGTGACCCTTGACACATCACTCAAGACCACTGATTTTTAAAAATTGTAAAACCTAGAAAATTGTAAAATGTCAATACAAGAAAATTAAATAAACAACAATACTTTTGTAAATGTTTTTTTTTATTTGTCGGTACGGTATTACCATTTGGATAATAGAAGACGAAAACTAATTTACCGACTGCAGAATAGTATTAGTATTCAAAACTACCGATAATTCCTAGAGGGCACCAGGAGAAATTGGACAACCAATCAGAACGCTGCAAATTCACTGGAATAATATTAGTTCAGAAAAACGATGAAAATATATAGAGGGCGCCATTGAAAAATCATTCGACTAATAAGAGCTCGGGGAATTTCCAGACAACCAATCACGGCTCGCTGAAAATGCGACGACCAATCACGGCCCAGAGATTTTCACAGCCTCTCTCTCATTGGCTCCCTATAAATAAGGGGGCGTGGCTTAAGGGGCCCTATGGGGGTGGGGGAAGGAGTGGGGGCCAGACAGTGGGGTGGGGGAGAGGGTGGGGGTACACGGCGGTGGTGGGGGGTTGGCGCCAATGGCCGCTTGGAGGGGGTAAATCCTGTCTCCCTATAGCTGTACACTACTACTCGAATTAGAAGAATAATGCCAATGATTCCAGCGCTTGCGGTACCAAAAAACATGAATCGACTCCACATGTTCTCCCATACGGAGTTGACGAGATTTTTCAGTCCATCTGTTCCCAGCATATTCGAGAATGAAAGCTCTTGATTTCCAATGGGTTGTCCACTGATGCCTCGAGCAAGGGTGTTAAGAACTGCTGGCGTCTCGACTGGAAGCATGATATGATCTCGTAGTTTTCGAGATCTTCCTGAGTGTATATTCCGCTTGTTGCTAGAGATGCTGGATTCGTATACTTCCATGTAGGTTTCGTCATTGGTTTGATTATGGTTGGTGGCATACTTTGAACTGGTGCTGGTAGTAATTTATACCAAGCGTCTCCGAGAAGATATTCCGATGGTAATAATGGATCGCACGTCATCTCGGTGCCAGTTTGCATGATGATGTGTGTACGAGGAGAAAAGAATAAACTTTCATTGCCCCTTGAAACTGGAAGTTGATGATAACAATTTTAAGTTCTTCGTATTTTTACTTCTACCGGAATGCATTTAACGATGTGAACGACTTCACCAGCGATCACTGCCATGAATCCAGGTCCCTTCATGAGATGAAAAGCGAACTCATCCGATGATTAAGTTGCGATGATGAGGGCGTTTTTCAATACTTGTTGTTCCAGATTGCATCGTTGAGTTAACACGTCAAGATATAATTGATTGATTTGACTACGAATATGTTTTTCCACGAATACAAACTTTGAATTTACGTACGTAAAAATATCTAAATTCCCTACAGCGATTGAATCGGGCTTTGCGAATGTCTCTCCCCTTCCGGTTTCAAATATCAATAATTTTGTATGTTCCGTGCGTATTAACGTGTAGCCACAAAGCAATTGTTCTGATTTTCTGGTTAAAGCGAAAGTAATATCCTGAGTTGAAAGCGTATTGACTGTTTGAGGGTAGCTATGTCCTGCATCCTTAATTTTCTTTGCCATGCCTTCATAGAGTACATCATAACGATTGAATTTACAGTTATCAACTGCTAGCGAATTCCAAAAAGTTTGTCCACCCTGAAGGTCAATACAGCTTTGGCTCGTTAATAGGCACATCATTCCGGACTTAAGATTAATTCGATTCGTATTTAAATTAACTGTTGCTAGATACTGTACGAGAGTTATTTTTACGGATCCCTGTACTACTACATCGTCCCAGCTACCATAAGGGTCTGAATACTGAGTTCCGTAACATGTGCCATCGTTTCTAATTGACCCTGCCAGTGTTATACTACGAGTTGTAGATTGATTTACTCGCAATTCTGTCATTACTGTATTTCCGAATCTATAAAGGCCAGTTTTATGCATTTCTTCACATGCGTCACGAGATACTTCAGCGAAATATTCTAACTGCCCATGCGCTACAACGGAGACATGTGAACTCATTCCACAGTGGAAAATTGCTCGATGAATTTCGACTTTGCATTGTATAACTTTGTTGTCTATGAATTCGTTTAATTGTAGTAGTTGTATGTAAACTGGACTTGCTATTACTTCCGGCTTCTTTATATCACAATCTCCTACGTCAATTGATGATATAGTTGTTATATTTAAATTCGATGATCCGCAATCGTACCCGATGATGCCCATTGCACCAGTTATCGACCATATCAGTAGTAACACGATTGTTTCTTTGGCCATGTCGAATAAAATATTTAAATATTTAATTTTCCTTTCTGAAAATAAAATAAAATAAATATGAAAGTTTTGGTCTGTTTACATTTACAATACAAGGCTTTTTCTTAATTTGAATTTTTACATTTCCTTTCGAGAATATTTCTAACACCTCATGTGGTCCGGTAGTGATCTTCTAGTTTGCCTGGTTTCGGACCTTTCAAGAGAAACACGAAGTCACCGGCCTTTAAAGTTTGAGGGTTAATCTTTTTGTCATAAATTTCCTTACATTTTTGTTTCACACTGATTAAATTCTCACGTGCCAGAGCTTGAAGCTCGTGTAGACGTGTTACTAGTTTTACAAGATATTCGTTATATGTTAATTCTTCTTCATCAAGTATTGGTTCACTCGAAGGAAGTCTGGCGAGTTTGCCAAATACCAGTTCGAATGGAGTGTGTCTAGTACCCTCATGAGTACTTGTGTTTTACGAAAAGGTGGCCAATTCAAGCCATTGGTCCCACTCTTCGTCTTGATTTGCGAATTGTTTTAAATATTCTCCCAATACGTAGTGAGAACGTTCGATTGAATTATACTGTTTAATGTTAAAACGTTGTGCCAAATCTTTTAAAACTTTACTAAGGAAATTACTACCTTGATCGGTTAAAACTGATCTTGGTGCTCCGAAAGTGCAAATAAATCGTTTCACCAAAGCATTGCTTATTGTGCTCGCTGTTGCATTTGGCAAAGGAATAGCTAACGAATATTTCGTCAACTGGTCTTGAATTGTTAGAATATAATTGTTATTGTCTTTGGTTTCGGCTAAAGGCCCTACAATATCCATAGCTACTTTTCCAAAAGCCGAACCAGGAGTATCTGTGATTATGATCGGATTTTTATGTTTGACCGTGACTAATTTTTTTAACTGGCATCCTAGACAGTTTCGAATGAAAGCTTGAATTTCTTTCTTTAGGTTTTCCCAATAATAACGATGCCTGATTTTACTGTATGTTTTTGATAAATAGTAAAAACATTTTTCTACAAAAATGTAAAAAAAAGACGCCAAGTGGTTTAAATAATATTTGCGAAAAAAAAATTGAAAAAATAAAAAATCATAGAAGCCAAGTAAAAATAAAAATAAAAAACTTTGCTCGTCCTTTCTTTCATTCCTACTACATTTATTTGTGGTCTAAGGACTCGCCAAGTTTTTTTATTTTTATTTTTACTTGGCTTCTATGATTTTTTATTTTTTCAATTTTTTTTTCGCAAACATTATTTAAACCACTTGACGTCTTTTTTTTTTACATTTTTGTAGAAAAATGTTTTCACTATTTATTTTATTCTTTTTTTTCATTTATTTTATTATTATTAATTTGAATTATTTATTTTTAAAGATTTTTTTTTGTATCACACTGTTATACCGCCGAATCCCGGTTAGCTACGCCGAGGTTAGCCCCGCGTAGAAAAAAAGAATCTCAGCGAGATTCTTGGCGAGAATCTAGGTGAGATTCCTGTGAGAATCTTTCCGAGAATCTTTCCGAGATTCTAAGCGAGATCTCGCTGAGAATGCCGCATGTGTCCCGGACCGTGATTCTTGCCGTGCTTCTTGACGAGATTATTTAATCGCGCGCACAATCCCGCTGTGCTTCTCCGCGTGATTGTTTTAATCGAGCACGCAATCTCGTCATGCTTCTCCGTGAGATTTTCGTTTATCGCTGCGAGAAATCTCTCGCACAATCTCGCAGTGCTTCTTGGCGAGATTTTTATTTATCACTGCGGGGAATCTCGCACACAATTTCGCCGTGCTTCTTCGTGTTCAAGCGAAAAATGAAAGAGAAAAAAAAAATTAAAATTAGTCAAATTGAAGGCGAAAATAAAAAACGTAGAATTTTGGCCGGAATCAATTTTCGGCAACAAATTTGCATTCAACGAGAAATTTTAGACGCTATAGTGGAAAATCGCTTGTTTTTTTTCCAAGTGCTCCCGGTTTTCCGCAAGGAATCTTAGCAAGAGTCCCACATGACGGCCAAAAGTTTGCAGAATTTTGAAAAAAAAAATCAGCGTTTTCTACTATAGAGTCTAATATTGTTCGCTGAATGCAACTTTGTTGCCACAATTTGGTTCCGAGCTAATTTCTACATTTTTTATTTTCGCCTTCTATTTGACTAATTTTAATTTTTTTTTCTCTTTAATTTTTCGCTCAAACACGAAGAAGCATGGAGAGATTGTGTGCGAGATTCCCCGCCGTGATAAATAAAAATCTCGGCAAGAAGCACTGCGAGATTGTGCGAGAGATTCCCCGTAGCGATAAACAAAAATCTCGCGGAGAAGCGCGGCGATAATCGCGGTCCGGGACACATGCGGCATTCTCAGCAAGATCTCGCTGAGAATCTCGGAAAGATTCTCAGAGGAATCTCACCGAGATCGCTGAGAATCTCGGAAAGATTTTCAGAGGAATCTCACCGAGATTCTCGGCAAGAATCTCGCTGCGATTCTTTTTTTCTACGCGGGGCGGTAATGAATATTCTCTATTTCTTTTGGGATGTTTATCGGAATAGGGTTGGAACCCCAGTGAATGTTCGAATGCAGGAGATGTAAGCGAAAGTGTCTTTCTTTATTAATGCGTTGATACGCAAACTCAAATATCACACAGAATTATATTACACAGAATATGGACTATTGTCCGACCAAACTTATGGAGTACTACTTACAGACCCTTTGCGCGAGTCTCTCTACACGCAACCAACCGCGCAGTATCGGATGTCCAATTGTACTCCCCGACTTGCGCTCACTCTCACACTTTATAGGAGATAAAGTGGAGCGAGCGATTCAGCATATCTTCGAGATTTGGTAATGATGTTTACCTTATCGTCGTTCCAGTATGCGATACTGTGCAGTTGGCGCAATATTTCGTGATCGCACGCCTCGGTTATTGCGTAAGCGTAACCTCGGCGGTGCTCTCATTTTTCGGGGGTATAACATCCCTCCCCCCTTAAAGGAAAGAAATCGGGAGATTTCTTTTCGTTTTTTTCCCAAAGTTACACTAAATTCTCCGATTCAAAGCGCTACAATTTTTTTCCCTGTTGGAATTTGCTTATGTTGTGTTCATTGAACTTGGGGTTTGCACGCTTCTGCTGCGTCGGCTTATCCTTCCGGTCTATAAGCCGGTGCGTTCGCCGCAGAGCGTTATTCTCCTCGCAAATTTTGTCTGCTTCACAAGGAAAGGAAATCTATCGCCGGAATGTCGCTGCCTGTTAAGGTAAGGGCGTTCTGTCTCCCGAAAAAAATATTATCGTTATTGTCGTATTACCCCTCTAGTCTTATCTAATTTCTTTTTGTTATTTTTCCCACTTATCGCCACGCAGAAAATGCGTTTGACTTCGGAAGAGGAAGTGGTCGATGGCTCGGTCGCAGTTCCGGTCCAGTCGTTGCCGTCAGAGACACCCTCGGCTCCTGCCGTCCCGCCGCCCGAGGTTCCGGTCTTCGATGATCGGCCCTACGCCCGGGGCTCGACTCGGCTGCAACTTGTCTCAAGACGACGTGGGAATCGGCGTGCCTACCCGGCTCGCCAGCGATACCGAGTCTTGCCTCCTTCGGGATCAACCGGAGTCCGCCCGGCCGGGGAAAGTGACGACGACAACGATGTGTGGGAGTTCGTCCGTTAAGGTCGCGATGTATCAATTTTTTCGTGTATTAGTTTTTTATTCCTAATAAACGAATTTTTACGAGATATTTTTTGTATCTCGGTTTCACCTTCCCTTTCACCTATGGCATCCCGGGGCTTCCCCGGTCCACCCGTTGTTGCTGCTGCTGGCGTCTTGTCTGGTTCTTCTGTCGCGGACGCTCGTCGTTGGTTCCGCCTTTCCGTTGGCGTCTTTTCATTTCCGTGGATTGCCACCTTCGTACAGGGGGCCTCTATCGCTGATTGCGGTGCTCGGCATCGTCTTTGAATTAGCCAATATAAGGCGAATATCATCATTATTAATAACGCGATCGCGCCAACCGAATGGTGGCCGATCTTTTCATAAATTTGCTGCGCGCGTGACACTCGGTTTCGCAGGCTGTCTCGGACGTGCTGTAGGCGCACTCCGAGTTCGTTTAACTCTTGCGGCGTGCTGACTACGTGCTCCAGGGCGATGCCCCCGCGTTCGTTTACCATCGTTGGTATATTTTCTGCCTCCTGTGGTGTCAATGTGAGGTTGTACATTGGCACCAAATCGTTGTCGATTACCTCCTGCGTTATTCGTCTCATCGTTTCGATGCGAAAATTCCTCGCCGTTGCGGTGCAACGCCCGGTGAGTATTAGCGACCCCGTACCATTGAGGACGACCTGCTGACTCGGCTTTTCGTCACAGGCCACAGTCATCGACTCGGTGCGACGACGCGGTGCGGTGCGACGTACAGCCAACGTCCCGGCTGTCGTAAACTCACCACGAGTGTGTTTGTCAGCTTCATTATGCGCTTCGGGCAACCCTGTTCCCGACCTACCGCACCACCGACGTATGTCCGTACGGTACACGGCGCGTCCTCGTTTATTGCGAGAGCCGGATGCCGAGGATTGCAGTAGTACCTCGTCCCATCCTTCCTGCAATCTTCCAACTCTCGTTCCGTTATCCGAAGGTAGTTCCCATTTTCCCGATCCACTATGACCAGCTCGGGTGTAGTTTCCAGGTAGAAGTACGTATTATTTTCTCCTCGTTTCGGAAGGGGATACGTTCGGCTGAATCCATACTCCGCTGCGCCGACGAGAGTTATCTCGATGAGGAGTGTTACGTTTCCCCCAACGCGATAGGCCCTCGTGGTTGCCAATCGTAGTAATTCCGCGGCATTTTCCCTCGATACCGGCCGAGGAAAGCTGCACCCCTTTGGCACATGCGGTAATGCCTCGGAAAGGTATTTCGTCAGCTTCTCTGGCTAGACGATCGTCGGATTCACCGTCCCTGATGCAATCCCGGCGAATAAGTTCGCGATATCCCTTACTTCTCCGAGAAATACCTCCATATATGAGTCTAAAAGCCCTAGACTCTCGTCGAATTGCTGCTGATTGGCTAGGCGACTGGTGCTGTTGTGAAAGTACCCATTGACTTCCCGCAGCATGTCATTTGACTTCTGGAAATTTCGCTCAGACGCGTGCGACGAGCGATTGAACATGTCGAGTGACGACTCGACCACTTGCAGCTGTCGCAGCATCCCATTTTTCATCGATTCTTGCGTATCACGTACCGCCGAAATTTCGTTCTCGATACGTTCGCCATCGGATGCATCGAGATTTCCCGTAATGGATTTGAGCACAGATCCCAATCCATCGACCAATCCGCGCTTATCCCGATGCTCTCCTCCCACGAGATCATGTATCACGCCGATTTCTTCCTCGACTTTCTTGGAGAGACGCTCCAGATGCACCAACATCTCCGCACAGTGACCTCCGGAACTCCTTGACTCCTTACATCGGTCCTGATACACGCTCAGATGCCACTGTATTGACTCCTCCAGTGCTATGAGATTCGAAAGATCCATCCGCACAGCCAAAGTCCAGACATCCGTATATAAACTCAACGTACCAATGTGTTCGAAATAAATTCCGGGCACATTGCGAAATTCCCGTATGTCGTAACCATTGTCGCCGCTGACCATCACCAGCATGCATAACACCCTGCAACAGTGTTATTCCTCGCAATACATTTTTTTTTTTTTTTTTTACATACAGCTATACAGCTATACAGCTATACAGCTCTCCCCCCCCCCCCCCCCTTAAAAATCCGATTCCTCAATTTTCGATATACTCGCGGAGACGATCCACGTGGACCTTCAGCCTCCGCCGCCCTTTGCGAATCGTATAATTGAGGGGAGGATGCACCTCTTCAATTACAAACGGCCCTATCCAATTAGCTGTGAGTTTTGCTGATCTTCCTTGCCGTACTGTTTCGTCATGCAGTAAGACTTTCTCCCCAATGCCGAATTTCCGCTCCTTCGCCTTCCCGTCGTGAAACTCCTTGGCGTGAATTTTCGCAGCTTTAAGATTAGCTTGAGCCGTCGCCCAAGATGCTCTCATACGTTCTCGCGATTCCTGCGAGTAATCGTCGTACGCGTACAGCGTACTTGAGGGTTTTTTCAGCGAAGTGGGTAGCTCAGCTTCTCGTCCGAAAATCAGGCTGTAGGGCGTGAAGCCCGTAGCCGTATTCGGGGTGGTGTTGTATTGAAACATGGCGTACGGCAGCCATTTGTCCCAATTCCTCTGATCTTCATCAATGTAACTCTTCAAGTATTCAGCTAATGTTCGATGCGAACGTTCTAAAGCACCGTTCGACTGTGGGTGATATGCCGTCGTCTGCACTTTTTCTATGTGCAACAGTTTGCAAACGTCTTTGAATATCGAGCTCAGAAAATTCGTACCTTGATCCGTGAGTACGACTTCCGGTATCCCGTAACGACATACAATTTCCTCCGTAAATGCACGAGCGACATCGTTTGCCGTCTGCGAGGGGAGAGGTATCGCGATGCTGTATTTCGTTAATAAATCCTGAAACGTGAGAATATATTTATTCCCCGTTTCCGATTGAGTTAAGGGCCCTACAATGTCGAGCGCCCCCTTTTCGAATGCCCTCGATAGTGTATCGGTAATCACCATCGGAGCTTTTGGCGTCGAACGAATTTTATTACGTTGGCATTTATCGCATGCCGCAACGTAATCTTCTATCTCTCTTCGCATACCGGGCCAGGTATATGCGAGTCGTATCCTATTTAACATACGCGTTGCGCCTTAATGGCCGCCGAGAGGAGCATCGTGATATTCATATAGAATTTTTCTTCTCTCATCTTTACTTAAAGATTCGCCATCGCTACGGTCCTTATCACCGTAGCTCGCATGGCCGCCGTTATCTCTATCGTCCGAGTCGCTGTCGCTATCGCGTCGTCCGTCTCTCTCGCGCTCGTTGCTGACTGCCGCCTCGCCTGGCATGATGGCTGTTGCGTCATCCGTCGCACTCGAGTCACCGCTGTTGCCTCGCGCTGTCTCTCTCGCGTCTTCGCTGCGTCGCGATGGAGTGTCCACGCGCTCGCCACTATCGCTCTCTCTCTCGTGCTCGTTGCTGTCGTTGCTGCCCAGACAATAGCAATTAATTCCTTTTCAGTCGTAGAATAATTTTGTTCTGATTTGTTAAGCGTACGACTTACGTAACAAATCGGTAAATCGTCCCCTATCTCCCCTTGAGATAAGATCGCGCCGATCGCTTTATCCGAAGCATCCGTCGTCACGACGAACGGTCTTGTGAAATCCGGGTATTGTAACACCGGTGCCGACGTCAGCGCTTTCTTCAATTCCACGAATGCGTGCTCCCGTTTTGCCGTCCACACGAACGGAATTTCTTTCTTCGTTAGCTCCGTTAACGGCTTTGCAATTTTCGAGAAGTCTTTTATAAATTTTCGATAATAACCGGCAAGCCCTAGAAAGGACTGTACCCCCTTCATATTATTTGGTACCGGAAAATCCCGTACCGCCGTGATTTTTGAGGGATCCGGACGCACTCCCTCATCCGAAATTATGTGCCCTAAATATTGCGTTTCCTTCCTTAGAAAACTACACTTCCCCGGTTGCAGCGATAATTTCGCCTCTCGCAGGCGCGTAAACACTTCGCGAAGTCGCTTGTTGTGCTCCGTCAGCGTTGACCCGAATACCACGATGTCGTCAAGGTAAACGTAGCATTTTATTCCGTCGAGTCGCGCCAATACGGTGTTCATGAGCCTTTGGAATGTCGGAGGGGCATTTTTTAACCCGAAGGGCATTCGAGTATATTCGAAATGCCCCTGCGGTGTGGAAAATGCAGTTTTTTCTCTATCCTTTTCCGCCATGGGAATTTGGTGGAAACCCGATGCTAAATCGAGGGTGGTGAAGTATTGCGCCTTCCCCAGCTGATCCAATATATCGGTGATATTCGGTAATGGATACGAATCACCGATCGTAGCCTCGTTAAGCTTACGAAAGTCTACAACGACTCGTAATTTTACTACTCCCGCCGCGTCAGGTTTTTTCGTTACCACGAGCAGCGGTGCATTCCATTGGCTTCGACTTTCCTGTATGACGCCGTCCCTCAGCATTTGTTCCGTTTGCTTTGCAATTTCCTTCTTATGCGCTTCCGGTAAACGATACGGCTGCACTTTTATCGGTTTTACGCCCTCGCGAAGGGGAATTTCATGCTCAATTTTCGTAGTACACGGCAACCAGTCCCCCTCCAGGTGAAAGATCTCTGCAAAATCCTCACATATTTCAAGTAGGGTTTCTTTTTCTTCGGAATTTAAATTTCGCACGTCGATTGCTTCACGTAAGCGCGTGAGTCGCGTGCCGCTGTCTTCCCCCTCATTGCTGCTCGCCACGCGCGCGATGTTTAACTCGCGTGCGCTCTTGTCGTGACACGATTTTTCTGCTGACTCGAACGGCTCGAGTGTCACTGTCGGTCGCTCGATCTCGACTTCTTCGCAGGTAGTATTTATTATGCATACCGCACAGCTGTTTCCTCGCGGTTTTGTCGTACAGGCGCCGATTGCTACTCCCTCGGCGACCTCCTTCTTATCGGCAAGTCCCATTACCCGACTGCATGTAGCTACGTAAGCGATATTCTCGCTTCGCGCTGGTACTCGCATTTTTAATTTCCCATCGATTAAAGGCATTCGATGTCCGAGAATTCGGATTTCCTTGCCCCGAAGGATATCCACTTTATGCTCGCGAATGAAGTCCATCCCTAAGAAGCCGTGCACCCCCAAATCCATCCTCTCCGGTACTACGTGGAACCAATGTGATATTGTTCCCTTCGGAGTCTCCAAATGTATTTCCGCTATGAATGTCGAGAGTACTGGCTGTCCCCCCAATCCGATGAGCGTTGATTCGGATTTTTCGGCTTGTATATCTCCCCCGAGAACCTCTGGACTTATTAAACTGACTTGGGCTCTCGTATCAGCTTTCAGAGTCAGAATTTCAGTTTTGCATTCCGGTGATTTTATGTGGAAATCACTTGCAATCCCTGCTGACGTGACGTTGACAACGTAAACCTCGTGTTGTTGTCCCTTTCTTTCCGCCCGCTGCTGGTCGGTTCCCAGGAAATCTTTGACGGTTTTCCCGGTCCCCTGTGGCTTCGGAGGAGGTTGCTCGTTGCCGTTATTTTTCCCTGTCTGTTGCGGCTTTTGACCGCCTTGTTGCATACGCTTCCTACAGACTCTCCATAAATGACCTACCTTCCCGCAGTAGTTACACGTCATTTTCACTTGATTAACTTCCTTCCCCGGTCCTGGTGCGGGAAGACTCGGACGTCCCGATTTTTTCGTGAAATCTCGAGAGATATGTCCCGTTTGTCCACAAGTGAAACATTTTCGGGGTGTTGCACCCCCTGCTCCCACCGAGTGTCGAGTTTGACTACCCCCCGGTGCTCCCTTGCTGCCCTGTGATCCGAGCATTTTTTCTACTTCAGCTGCTCCGACTACGGAGTCCCGTAGACTTCCGTAATTCCGGGAGCGCACTATCATGCGGATATCGGGCTGTAAACCATTCTCAAAGTTCATTTGCGCGCTTCGTCGCACAGCCGCTTCTACATATCGCGCACCATGGGGTTCGGTATCCTCACAAAGTTTTTCCGACACCTCCCCGTTAGTCTTTCCACCCTTGCGACGTACGCCGCTACCGATTCCTTCGGTCCTTGCTTTAATAGGCAAAATTCATACTGTAGGGCAGCAAGGGATTTTCGCTTCCCGTACAGCGCTTCCAATTCATGGCGTAATTCCGACATATTACGTATCACCTTATGTCGTAATTCCCGTGTTGCGCGATCTTCAAGTTTTCCGCTTCGTACGAGCGCCATGAGTGTTCCCCTATGCGCTGGTTTCACTCTCTCCCATACAGCTTCACAGGATGACAAGAATTCCTCTAATCTGTTGGGATTATTGCCATCAAATGTTTTGATATTTTTCAGCGCTAAATCCAAGCTGATATATGGCAAGTCCTCCTCATCCTCCGGATGGGTGGTTCGCCGTCTCCCTTGACGTTCGGCTAACCTTCGTTCCACTTCTCCCGTTACGTAATCGGCCAATTCCGCCCGTATGGCCTCCAATTCTCGATCCCCCCTCTCGAGTCGATCGGCAACCCGTTCCTCGGCTGCCGCGGTGTTGTTTACCTCCGCAGGTGGATCCGGAAATAAATTTCGGCGTACCCCAGGGATCTCCACCCCCATGGGATAAAGCCTACTTCCATCACCGAAGGTAGTCGTCCAATTCCGGTCTCTATCCGGGTTGTAAAATTCTCCTCTTCGTTCGCCCAGTGTGTTTCGGTATTGTGCCCTCAAACGTTGTATCTCTGCTTCTACTGCACGTGGGGTGAGATCAACCCCTGGGAGTGGTGCACCCCTGGGCTCGAACATACTTTGGTCCAAGTCGGCGAGCTCGTCAAACGCTGCGCCTCTACGTAAATTGACCCCGAAGAGAGGGTTTGGAGAAGATTCGCCTCTCGGCTGTCGTGCCGGGCCTTGTACTGCTAATTCCGATCTCGCGACTGCCGTTATCTCCTGTAACGCAGCCCCTAGACCAGCTGCTACACGCTGGTCCTCCTGTGTGGATGCCGAAGGATCCTGCGGGGGTGGTTGCAGTCCCGAAGTCCCCGCAGCCTGCTCCTCTGGTACCTCCCTATCACTCATGTGGCTTCTACCTGACTCTTAGCCCTTTATTCACGCCCTGACGGGGTTAGTAACGCGCCTACTGGTTCTCTACGCCCGTACAGGTGTTAGTCTCGTGAATAGATAACTCTTGCACTTACAGGGTGCTTATCTGCCACATCTCAGGTTGCCTCTGCGTTGTATAACCTTCAGGCTCCCTCTTCGATACTGTTTCCACGTCCCTTTCTGCTAGGTGACGATCTAGTGGAGGTCTGCAGTCCCTCCTCGCGGTTGGCTGTCCCATCGATCCCCTGGTGACGGTTTTACTCACGACTGTATTGGTGTACAGCGAGTGACACACTTTCGGTACACTCTGGTTCGTTTTATTCACTCCGATATCCCACCGCTGCCACCAATGTTATACCGCCGAATCCCGGTTAGCTACGCCGAGGTTAGCGGTAATGAATATTCTCTATTTCTTTTGGGATGTTTATCGGAATAGGGTTGGAACCCCAGTGAATGTTCGAATGCAGGAGATGTAAGCGAAAGTGTCTTTCTTTATTAATGCGTTGATACGCAAACTCAAATATCACACAGAATTATATTACACAGAATATGGACTATTGTCCGACCAAACTTATGGAGTACTACTTACAGACCCTTTGCACGAGTCTCTCTACACGCAACCAACCGCGCAGTATCGGATGTCCAATTGTACTCCCCGACTTGCGCTCACTCTCACACTTTATAGGAGATAAAGTGGAGCGAGCGATTCAGCATATTTACGAGATTTGGTAATGATGTTTACCTTATCGTCGTTCCAGTATGCGATACTGTGCAGTTGGCGCAATATTTCGTGATCGCACGCCTCGGTTATTGCGTAAGCGTAACCTCGGCGGTGCTCTCATTTTTCGGGGGTATAACACACACGCGTAATATTTATTAATTGAAATTGCCACTCGCCTGCAATTAGTTAAGATAATTTTTTCACACAGGTATCCCTTTTTTTTACCACGAGAGATTTTTATTATTAGTACCTTTCGCGATAGTAAAATTATAAATAACCTTTCAGTATTTAACCTCTATTTCGATGACTGAATGCGAGTGCACTATTCGCGGATCGCGGATACGGATATCACAAGTTGCTGTGTTCACGAACTGACACTTGGAATCGGTAACAGCTAACCGTTCGTTCCGCATATACCATTGTATATGCAGGGCGCACGCATGGACATACAGACGCAACACACAGGCATGATGGGACATCGGACAAACAACGGACAGACGAAAAAATCTCTGAAGAAAAATTTTATCGTGAAAGTGAGGATTTTTTGGGCGACATCGCGATATCTCATCATTCCGAGCACCGATCGGGCTGATTCCAGGCGCATTTTGAAGCTTGTATTCGAATTATATAATGAAAGTGTCTTTGGAATTCAGATCCGATGTCTCGTTTCAGAGAAAAAAAAAATGTCAAACTTTAGGGGGCACGATATTAGCGTATAAGTACACGGTAGCGCTCGACGCGCGCGGACTCACCGCGCGGACTTTTTACGTTTTAAACCACTTGGCGTCGAGACGCTGCCGCATCTCTTGATATCCCTTTATGGCCTCCGAGAGTTGAACAATAAATTTCTTTTATGATGTCGTTCGGTCTAGAGCGTTCAACGTATTGAATCACTCCAGTACAAAGTAATATTTTTGCTGTTACTGCTTGAGCTAAAGAACACAAATGATTTCTAACCTTTTTCCATTCCACCATTTCTACCCCGGGTGTTTTAGCGATGCTAAGAGTTTTCAGTTTTGAATTATTTATTATCTCGCCGAGACTAAGTAAGGATTCCCTCACATCCGTCTCGACAACCGTTAAACCTTCGGCGAGTCGTCGTATTGGTAACGCTATATGAATTTTATTTCCGTGTTCCTTTATTTGTGCTTTACCTGCCTGTAAATCTCTAAATTTCGGTAAATCATTTCGAGCCTCAAGTTGCTTTGAACCTATATCGCATGCTTCACCCGAGATGTAGACAAAATAAGCGTAATTATCCTTTCTCATAAAGAGCTGATCCCTGGACTGAATTAAATTTCGCGCATAATGATTTTGTGTCTCTGTTTCTTCACGTTTTTCTTCTTCGTCGTTTGTTCTTTCGAGTTTGTTTTTATCGTCGTTATTTTGTTCTTTTTCTTCTTCGATTTCGCTATCGCTGTCTGAAGTCTCAGAATCGCTGGATTGATTTTATATACAACGTCGAAGTCGTGTAAGGCTAATTGTAGACGCCACTTTGAAACCCGTGAAGCTGGATCTTGTGATGATTTAAACCAAACTAACGGTTTGTGATCTGTCACAACAGTAAATTTACGACCATAAACATACGGATGAAATTGTTTTACCGCGTAAACTATTACCAGAGCTTCTTTTTCATAAGTTGAATAATTTTTTTCTGCGTCATTCAAAGCTCGAGAAATATACGCGACTGGCAAATTTTTTCCGATTTCTCCCTGCGATAGAATTCCGCCGATTGCGTATCCAGACGCATCCGTAGTTATTATGAATGGTCGAGTAAAGTCCGGATGCTGCAGAATTGGATTTTTACATAACATGTCTTTTAACGTTTGAAAAGCTAATTGTTCCCGTTCTCCCCAAATGAAAGTTATATCCTTTTTCAATAAATTTGTCAAAGGTTTAGCGATTTTCGCGAATCCTCCGATGAATCGCCTGTAGTAATTAAATAACCCCATGGTTTCTCTTACTCCCTTGACATTTTTAGGAATTGGATAGTTTTTTACCGCCTCTATTTTCTTTGGATCGGGTTTTATTCCGTTTTTGGCTATTAAGGGGGCTGAGTCACCTAAAAATTATTTTTTTATTTTTTATTTTTTTTCTGAATGTACATGCGGTGTACTACATACACACCAAATTTTAGATCGAGATTTAAAAAATTACCCATGTTAGAAGCATTTGAGTAGTGTTAGAAATAAATAATGCGTGAAAAAAAAAAAATGCCGAAATGCAACACGAACAATGCCGGAATACCGCATCTCCGCATGTTTTTTTTTCTTCTAATAAGAAGAATAAGAAACATCGAGAAAGGAAAATAAAAAAAAACAATCGATGTCGAAACTGCGTTCGGTAGGTAACGATTTACCGACCAAAGGGTCGTTACGTCTAATCGATGCGACTCAGATTATCGCCGTTACCGCGCTTTGTTTTGAGTCTGCGATACACCGGCGTAATGTAGCAGCGATGATTTTTACTCGATTGTGTCAATCGGGTAAAAAACTGAGCTTGTAAACTCAGTGTATTAGTTATGTGTCAGTGTTTACAGTTTTTCTGAATGAACGGAATATATTCTGTATTTTTGCCCGCAATTTGTGTAAAAATGTTTTTCACAGTGACAGTGTCGCAAAGCGAAAAGTCTCGCAGACTTAACCTCTTTTTTAAACGTCACATTTGACGTAAGAGTATTTTTTTTATGTTTTAAACATTTTCTTTGCATTTACGAGATTTGTGAAGTGAAAAAAAAAAAAAAACAAAGAAAGAAAATCTGTGTTTTATGTCATAGAAAAAAAAAGTGTACATTTTTATGCGACAAAAAAAATTTTTAAATAATTTTTTTTATTGCGGATCACCCAAGTTGGTTATTTTCATTAATCTGTGAAATTCATTTTTTTCCATTTTATTTTTCTTCGCTTGCCGCAGGTTTCGGAGAGAATGGCCCCACCAATTTTGGATCGCGACGGCTCATTTTCTTCGTAACAGTCAGTGTTACGGAACGAGTGCGGGGATTTTTCATGCGATCAAAAATGGATTTATCGCAAGCCATTATGAGAGTGGTTACAAGACAAAAAGTGGAAAAAGTGAATTTTTTGGTAGTTTTTAACTCATAGCTTCGCCAGCGAAGCTTAAAAAAAAATCCCCGCACTCGTTCCGCAATAAACTCTCTAACGAAGAAAATAAGACATCGCAAGCAAAGATTGATGCTTTCGTTCAGTCCGAAAGCTGCGGCAAAGGAAAAATGTTTGACCATTGCGCATTACACTGGAATACACTGTAGGTCTCCAAAAAAATTCACAGCGGTAGTCTAACACATATATATTATGGAGGTAAAATGGAATTTTTCATTAAACGTATACAGGGTGATTCAGGAAGTTTTCGACACCTTTTGCCAAATAGTAGTTTATCGTGTCCTGAGCAAAGTTACTTAGCCGTTTGTCGAAATTCGCAATATTTATTTAATTATAAGCATTGTAAATTTGAATAATTCGACCAATCAGGAGTAGCCATTTTGGCGCGTTGGACAGTTCCATATTGCTATGCGGAAAGCTGGCAACGTTCAATTCACCACTACATCTTCACACAGACAGAGTCTCCGTTCACGGCGGATTGAGACGGTCGGTTTGCCACGTGCTGTCATTGTGCAGTGCTGTTACGTGCGATCCTACGAAAGAGAAGATGTAAAGGTTATGTGCATGTTTGAGGTTCGTGCGGGGTTCGCGGATTGTACAATGCGACGAAACGAATAATCTCAGGTTAGAGATGCGATGAAAAATAATCGGATTTTCTGTCAGGTCAATAAGATTGGAAATTGTAAAGGGTATGCACATAGGATATGATAAACGGTGTTAGCATAATAAGAGAAAAATTTTATGCCAAAAAAAATAACCTCCGATAGGTACTAATTCAAGAATAAATTAGAACCCATTGGAGGGTATTTTTTTTTGGTCAATGCACCATTATTGTAATCGAAGCGAAGTCAAATTACACGCTCCACGGTAAGTGGACCATTTTTTTTAATCGTATGCTTTACACAACATTGCTTCAATTAAGAAAAACACAAATTCTTAATATCGTCGAACAGCTGTTTGTCGGGTGTAACCAAACTCCACTTATTGACTGTTGAAACACAAACTGTTGAATCAATCACAAGTAGCCGTTGCAATACTGACCCTGCAGTTAATCGAGCCTGTTGCAAATCGAAAAAAGATGCACAAACCAAAAAAAAATACCCTCGGATAGGCTCTAATTCAAGAAAGAATTAGAGCCGAACCGAGGGTATTTTTTTTGGGTTGATGCATCTTTTTTTGAATTGAAGCGACTTTCAGACACGTCTTGTTGGCTCTTGTCGGTACTTCCGAGTATACCGTGTCAATAGCTAAGATGCTTCAATTAAAAATAATGAACCTATACCTAAAACGCTCACGATTTTTTCTCCAAGTTTGGACTGGAAGGCTAAGAGTTACGAAATTTTTCATATCGATTATCGATTTAATTGAAGCGACATTATCATACATGCGATGCATTCGAAAGTACCTACAAAAGATAACGAGACTTATGGAAAAGTCGCTGCAATCAAAATAAATTCTCTTATAATAAAACGAATAACTCGTATCCTTCCGATTCGATCGAGGGAGGCGAGCACAAAATTTTTTTGTCTTGGTTTATCTATCGAGATTGAAGCGACGTTGTCGTTCATACGATGCATTCGGAAGCACCTACGGAAGATAACTAGACGTATGAAAAAGTCGCTTCAATTCAAAGAATATTTCTTATAAAAAGAACTAATAGCTTGTAGTCTTCTCAATTAATCGAAGCAGGCTAGCGTAACATTTTTTTGTCTCAGATTATTAATTGATATTAAAGCGATGTTGTCGTTTATACGGTGCATTCGGAAGCACCTACGAAAGATAACTAGACATATGAAAAAGTCGCTTTGATTAAAATAATATTTCTGATAAAAAAACCGATCGCTTGTAGTCTTTCGATTCGATCGAGGGAGACGAGCGTAATATTTTTTTGTCTCAGAGTATTAATCGATATTAAAGCGACATTGTCACTCGTACAGTGCATTCGGAAGCACCTACGAAAGATAACTAGACATATGAAAAAGTCGCTTTGATTAAAATAATATTTATGATAAAAAAACCGATCGCTTGCAGTCTTCCGATTCGATCGAGGGAGACGAGCGTGACATTTTTTTGTCTCAGATTATTAATCGATATTAAAGCGACATTGTCACTCGTACAGTGCATTCGGAAGCACCTACGAAAGATAACTAGACGTATGAAAAAGTCGTTTTGATTAAAATAATATTTATGATAAAAAAACCGATCGCTTGCAGTGTTCCGATTCGATCGAGGGAGACGAGCGTGACATTTTTTTGTCTCAGATTATTAATCGATATTAAAGCGACGTTGTCGTTCATACGGTGCATTCGGAGGCACTTACGAAAGATAACTAGACATATGAAAAAGTCGCTTTGATTAAAATAATATTTCTGATAAAAAAACCGATCGCTTGCAGTCTTCCGATTCGATCGAGGGAGACGAGCGTGACATTTTTTTGTCTCAGGTTATTAATCGATATTAAAGCGACGTTGTCGTTCATACGGTGCATTCGGAGGCACCTACGAAAGATAACTAGACATATGGAAGAAGCGCTTTAATTCAAATAATATTTCTGATAAAAAAAACCGATCGCTTGTAGTCTTCCGATTCGATCGAGGGAGACGATCGTGACATTTTTTTGTCTCAGATTATTAATCGATATTAAAGCGACGTTGTCGTTCATACGGTGCATTCGGAGGCACCTACGAAAGATAACTAGACATATGGAAGAAGCGCTTCAATTCAAATAATATTTCTGATAAAAAAACCGATCGCTTGTAAGTCTTCCGATTCGATCGAGGAAGACGAGCGTAACATTTGTTTGTCTCAGATTATTAATCGATATTAAAGCGACATTGTCACTCGTACAGTGCATTCGGAAGCACCTACGAAAGATAACTAGACATATGAAAAAGGCGCTTTGATTAAAATAATATTTATGATAAAAAAACCGATCGCTTGTAGTCTTCCGATTCGATCGAGGGAGACGAGCGTAACATTTTTTTGTCCTAGATTATTAATCGATATTAAAGCGACGTTGCCGCTCATACGGTGCATTCGGAGGCACCTACGAAAGATAACTAGACATACGGAAGAAGCGCTTCAATTCAAATAATATTTCTGATAAAAAAACCGATCGCTTGTAGTCTCCCGATTCGATCGAGGGAGACGAGCATAATATTTTTTTGTCTCAGATTATTAATCGATATTAAAGCGACATTGTCACTCGTACAGTGCATTCGGAAGCACCTACGAAAGATAACTAGACGTATGAAAAAGTCGTTTTGATTAAAATAATATTTATGATAAAAAAACCGATCGCTTGCAGTCTTCCGATTCGATCGAGGGAGACGAGCGTGACATTTTTTTGTCTCAGATTATTAATCGATATTAAAGCGACGTTGTCGTTCATACGGTGCATTCGGAGGCACCTACGAAAGATAACTAGACATATGGAAGAAGCGCTTCAATTCAAATAATATTTCTGATAAAAAAAACCGATCGCTTGTAGTCTTCCGATTCGATCGAGGGAGACGAGCGTAACATTTTTTTCTCTCAGATTATTAATCGATATTAAAGCGACATTGTCATTCGTATAGTGCATTCGAAAGCACCTACGAAAGATAACTAGACATATAAAAAAGTCGCTTTGATTAAAATAATATTTCTGATAAAAAAACCGATCGCTTGTAGTCTTCCGATTCGATCGAGGGAGACGAGCGTAACATTTTTTTGTCTCAGATTATTAATCGATATTAAAGCGACATTGTCATTCGTACAGTGCATTCGGAAGCACCTACGAAAGATAACTAGACATATAAAAAAGTCGCTTTGATTAAAATAATATTTCTGATAAAAACAACCGATCGCTTGTAGTCTTCCGATTGGATCGAGGGAGACGAGCGTGACATTTTTTTGTCTCAGATTATTAATCGATATTAAAGCGACGTTGTCGTTCATACGGTGCATTCGGAGGCACCTACGAAAGATAACTAGATATATGGAAGAAGCGCTTCAATTCAAATAATATTTCTGATAAAAAAACCGATCGCTTGTAGTCTTCCGATTCGATCGAGGGAGACGAGCGTAACATTTTTTTGTCTCAGATTATTAATCGATATTAAAGCGACATTGTCATTCGTACAGTGCATTCGAAAGCACCTACGAAAGATAACTAGACATATAAAAAAGTCGCTTTGATTAAAATAATATTTCTGATAAAAAAACCGATCGCTTGTAGTCTTCCGATTCGATCGAGGGAGACGAGCGTAACATTTTTTTGTCTCAGATTATTAATCGATATTAAAGCGACATTGTTATTCGTACAGTGCATTCGGAAGCACCTACGAAAGATAACTAGACATATAAAAAAGTCGCTTTGATTAAAATAATATTTCTGATAAAAAAAACCGATCGCTTGTAGTCTTCCGATTGGATCGAGGGAGACGAGCGTAACATTTTTTTGTCTCAGATTATTAATCGATATTAAAGCGACATTGTCATTCGTACAGTGCATTCGGAAGCACCTACGAAAGATAACTAGACATATAAAAAAGTCGCTTTGATTAAAATAATATTTCTGATAAAAAAAACCGATCGCTTGTAGTCTTCCGATTGGATCGAGGGAGACGAGCGTAACATTTTTTTGTCTCAGATTATTAATCGATATTAAAGCGACATTGTCATTCGTACAGTGCATTCGGAAGCACCTACGAAAGATAACTAGACATATGGAAGAAGCGCTTTAATTCAAATAATATTTCTGATAAAAAAACCGGTCGCTTGTAGTCTTCCGATTCGATCGAGGGAGACGAGCGTGACATTTTTTTGTCTCAGACTATTAATCGATATTAAAGCGACGTTGTCGTTTATACGGTGCATTCGGAGGCACCTACGAAAGATAACTAGACATATGGAAGAAGCGCTTCAATTAAAATAATATTTCTGATAAAAAAAACCGATCGCTTGTAGTCTTCCGATTCGATCGAGGGAGACGAGCGTAACATTTTTTTGTCTCAGATTATTAATCGATATTAAAGCGACGTTGCCGTTCATACGGTGCATTCGCAGGCACCTCCGAAAGATAACTAGACATATGGAAGAAGCCCTTCAATTCAAATAATATTTCTGATTAAAAAATCGATCGCTTGTAGAAGAAGAAGCGTTTTTTTTATCAGAAATATTATTTTAATCAAAGCGACTTTTTTATATGTCTAGTTATCTTTCGTAGGTGCTTCCGAATGCACTGTACGAATGACAATGTCGCTTTAATATCGATTAATAATCTGAGACAAAAAAATGTTACGCTCGTCTCCCTCGATCCAATCGGAAGACTACAAGCGATCGGTTTTTTTTATCAGAAATATTATTTTAATCAAAGCGACTTTTTCATATGTCTAGTTATCTTTCGTAGGTGCTTCCGAATGCACCGTATAAACGACAACATCGCTTTAATATCAATTAATAATCTGAGACAAAAAAATGTTACGCTAGCCTGCTTCAATTAATTGAGAAGACTACAAGCTATTAGTTCTTTTTATAAGAAATATTATTTGAATTGAAGCGACTTTTTCATACGTCTAGTTATCTTCCGTAGGTGCTTCCGAATGCACGGTATGAACGACAACGTCGCTTCAATCTCGATAGATAAACCAAGACAAAAAAATATTGTGCTCGCCTCCCTCGATCGAATCGGAAGGATACGAGTTATTCGTTTTATTATAAGAGATTTTATTTTGATTGCAGCGACTTTTCCATAAGTCTCGTTATCTTTTGTAGGTACTTTCGAATGCATCGCATGTATGATAATGTCGCTTCAATTAAATCGATAATCGATATGAAAAATTTCGTATCTCTTAGCCTTCCAATCCAAACTTGGAGAAAAAATCGTGAGCGTTTTAGGTATAGGTTCATTATTTTTAATTGAAGCATCTTAGCTATTGACACGGTATACTCGGAAGTACCGACAAGAGACAACAAGACGTGTCTGAAAGTCGCTTCAATTCAGAAAAAGATGCATCAACCCAAAAAAAATACCCTCGGTTCGGCTCTAATTCTTTCTTGAATTAGAGCCTATCCGAGGGTATTTTTTTTTTTGGTTTATGCATCTTTTTTCGATTTGCAACAGGTTCGATTAACTGCAGGGTCAGTATTGCAACGGCTACTTGTGATTGATTCAACAGTTTGTGTTTCAACAGTCAATAAGTGGAGCTTGGTTACACCCAACAAACAGCTGTTCGACGATATTAAGAATTTGTGTTTTTCTTAATTGAAGCAATGTTGTGTAAAGCATACGATTAAAGAAAATGGTCCACTTACCGTGGAGCGTGTAATTTGACTTCGCTTCGATTACAATAATGGTGCATTGACCAAAAAAAAATACCCTCCAATGGGTTCTAATTCATTCTTGAATTAGTACCTATCGGAGGTTATTTTTTTTGGCATAAAATTTTTCTCTTATTATGCTAACACCGTTTATCATATCCTATGGGCATATCCTTTACAATTTCCAATCTTATTGACCTGACAGAAAATCCGATTATTTTTCATCGCATCTCTAACCTGAGATTATTCGTTTCATCGCATTGTACAATCCGCGAACCCCGCACGAACCTCAAACATGCACGTAACCTTTGCATCTTCTCTTTCGTAGGATCGCACGTAACAGCACTGCACAATGACAGCACGTGGCAAACCGACCGTCTCAATCCGCCGTGAACGGAGACTCTGTCTGTGTGAAGATGTAGTGGTGAATTGAACGTTGCCAGCTTTCCGCATGGCAATATGGAACTGTTCAACGCGCCAAAATGGCTACTCCTGATTGGTCGAATTATTCAAATTTACAATGCTTATAATTAAATAAATATTGCGAATTTCGACAAACGGCTAAGTAACTTTGCTCAGGACACGACAAACTACTATTTGGCAAAAGGTGTCGAAAACTTCCTGAATCACCCTGTATATACTGCAAAAAAAAATTTTTACTTTTCGATTTTTTAGGTGACTCAGTCCCCTTAAATGCCCTAGATACGTGACTTCCTTTCGCAGAAATTCACACTTATCAGGCTGAAGTTTTAAATTTGCGTCCCGGAGTTTATCAATA
Source organism: Cryptus viduatorius (assembly GCA_964006125.1). Classification (NCBI taxonomy): domain Eukaryota; kingdom Metazoa; phylum Arthropoda; class Insecta; order Hymenoptera; family Ichneumonidae; genus Cryptus; species Cryptus viduatorius. Next base: position 3,414,126 of record OZ023221.1, on the reverse strand, counting down.
AGTTTTCTGTACTTGATTTGATGTTCCTGCAAAGATGATGCATATACAACGATATCGTCGAGATAAATGAAAAGTTCCGTTCCCTGTAGGCCGCTTAATACGCGATCCATCAATCTTTGAAAAGTTGCGGGAGCGTTTTTCAATCCGAACGGCATTCGAGAGAATTCATAATGTCCGAACGGAGTTGACAAAGCTGTTTTATGAGCGTCCTCGGGTTTCACCTTTATCTGATGAAACCCTGAGGCGATATCGAAAACTGAAAAATACTTGGCTCCTCCGAGTTGATCAAGTATATCAGTGATATTTGGCAAAGGATACGAATCTCCGATGGTTTTTTCATTCAGCATTCGGAAATCCAGCACCATACGCCAACGTTTATTACCGTGAGAATCCGCTTTTTTCAGAACAATCCATACAGGACTGTTATAAGGAGATTCAGAGGTTTGAATTGCTCCGTTATCATAAAGATTTTTTACCTGTCGCATTATTTCTTCTTTGTGAATTTGCGGATAACGATATTGACGAGTATTTATCGGATGATCGTCGACGGTGACGATTCCGTGCTCTAATTTATTTGTTACCCCTAGTTTATCTCCCGGGAGATGAAATTGATCTGCGCTTTCGCGAAGTAATTCGTCGATACTTTCGCGTTCTTCTTTGTTTAGACGATCGAGACGTAGTAATTTAGTTACAGCCTCAATTCGATTTTTGTTTTCTTCTGAAGATTTTGTAGAAGATTTAGAAGATTTAGTAGATTTAGTAGATTTAGATGATTTCGAAAATTTAGAAGATTTAGATGAATCTATAGAATCATATGAATTTGTAGACGGAGACAATTCATTTTTTCCCTGTTCCTCGAATTCATATAAAACTAACGTTGGAACTTCGATTTCGATTTCTTCGTCTCGCGTATTAAAGACCCGAGTATATGCGATACCTCGGTGATTTGAAAGGACCGCTTTGCCGAAGTAAATACCATCTCCTATTTGTAATTGCGGTAAATACCCTTCGCGCAACTCGCTGTTTTTCACTCTGACATAAAAAGAGGAAACAGATCGAGCTGGAATTATGACGGTCTCTGTGCTCGACGCAGTTATCTCGCCAATACAAACAATGACTCCTGTAATCTATTGTAGCCTTATACCTCTCGAAAAATTCGTTGCCCAAAATTCCCGCTTGTTTGATCGGAAAAGACTCTCTTCCGATGAAATGAAACATGAAATTTTACAGAACATCCTAAGATATCTACCGTTAAAGACGCTAAGGTATTAACTGGTATCGTCGTTATTCCATGCAGCTCGAGAATATCTGAGCGATCGATTATCGTGGTTGGTACAACCGAATTTTCTTTCACGAGATTAGGCTCGGATCGTGTATCAACCAATAAATTTATTGGTGAACACAGATCCAAGGATTCTATTGCGATTGTAGGGGGTTGACAACGACGCTGCAAATTCACGTAAGCTACTTGAACTCGTCCCCTGTCTGTGTTACAATTAGCGTCTGGCGCGGGGTTGTTTGTGTGTGAGTCTCCACGTTCGCCCCGGTGTTTGGGAGACTGTTGGAGTTTCCCTGAGCCTTTTCTTTTGTTATTATACTCCCGTTTCCTACACTCTTTGATTGTATGTCCATTCTTTTTACAATACCGACAGAATTTCTTCTTATCGGCATTAGAATTTGTCTGAGCTTGTACCTAATTATTTGAAAAAGAAATTTTACTATTATTTATGTTCCTACTATCTTGTGTATTTTGATTTCGGAACCAACATTTGTCCGCACCGTGCCCGTTCCGTTTACAAATTTGGCATGTAATCGCTGTTTGCGTTACAGCCCCTACCGTTTCTCGGCGCGGCCCCGGTTTATCCTCGCGCTGCCCTTTCCGAAGCTCGTTTATTGCCTTCTGTTTGCGGTCTATCCTTATCGCATCTGTCCCGGCCGCGTTTAGTGTTTCATATGTAGCTTTCATCTTTAATTGAATTTCTGGTCTAAGACCGTCTAGAAAACTTTCGATACATTCATTTTCGATTGATGATTTTTCTTCTTCGCTTACTTCACCCTCATTATTACTCTTATAGGCTTCAAGGATGTGATTACCAATCTCGCGAACCCGATTAATATACGTTATCACATTCTCTTTATCCTTTTGTATTACAGTTCCAAGTTCGCGTCGTACCTGATTTACGGTTCTCGCGGGTGAAAATAATTCTTTCAAATGTTTCGTTAATGATTTTAGACTATCGAATTTCATCCCTTGAATTGACCTCTTTGCTTCTCCCGTGATTTTAGTTCAAATTAATTTAACTAAATTTTACTCGGCGTTTGTAGGAAGCATTACTAACGCTTCTTCACAGCTGTCAATAAATTGATAGACTGGAATATTCTTTCCATCGAACTTGACGACTACTTCTACCGCGTCCTTAAGGGAAACTATTTGCGAATTGCCGATAGGCATTGTGTCGTTTTGGAATATAGTTTCGTTTGAACTCTGTGAAATATTATCCGAGTTATCCTCATTACTCTGTTAGGATGGTTGAGGAGGTTGGGGAATTATTTCTCGGGAATTGTCGCTAACTCCCGGATGATCACGAGTCTGAACGTTTGATGTTTCACCCTTTATCGGAGAGTGCTCTATAGGCATAATTTGATCAAACTACCGTTTTTTGAATCCCACCGCTGTCACCAAAAAAAAATATGTTACGTCTGAGTAACATTAATGAATCGCCCTAATTTTTACCTTAGCAAAGGCTAATTAATCTGGGAAACGGGCTAACGGAGTTTGACTGGTTTGAATAATAATATTTTATAAATGAAATATTTGTTTGTTTATTTGTTACTACATAAAGCGAGTCTTTTCTCATAAACCTTTCGTCGCGGATCACTTTCAGGGACCCTCGATGGATGTAAAAATTAAATTACTAAATAGATCTTGATCAAATGATATTCAGATTTATTCTCGGGTTTATCACCGAAAAGATTTTGAATAAATTCTTCTGTGAAATAGCCGTGTTTGTGATTCCTTGAATAGCCGCTATACTCGGCGGTAATCTTCCGGAGGTAATTCTTCCGGCCACCCGATTTACGTTTTCCCACTACAAGAATAAAAGAGAATTTAAAATTTTGAATGAATTTAATTGTTCAGACTACGCGAACCCTAGGATTTAGAAGAATAGTGAGTTCGCGGTGGTCCGCGCAACAAACTATGTTTTTTAGAAGGATAAGAGTTCGCGGTGGACCGCGCAACTTCTGATTTTGAGAGAAGGAAAGAATATCCGTTGAGCTCGCGGTGGTCCGCGCAGCTCGATGGATTTGTCGAAGGATATGTGAGGTCGCGGTGGTCCGCGCAAAATAGATCTCGTACGATAAATCTTTTCCGCCGCCCTTTACCCTCAACACCATTGACAACACACGTTTTTATACGACATTCATCATCGATATTGAAAGATTCCAAGCTCTGACTCACGCTACTTATAAGTTCCCGTATATCTTCGAATACGTAATTGCGAGCAGGACGAAAAGAAAGCCAGATATGCCCATGCGTCAAATAACTGGCAGTGAATGACATGCCTACATAACCTCCACGCTCACACGAGTTTGTAATGTGCGTGAGAAGATCGTTGAACGCTCCTTCAATACAGCTCATTGCGCTAGTTCCGGGTGGCGGATTACGGATGCGCATAGTCGTTTCTCGTCTATGCAATTTGAAGCGCTTAAAGTAGCGTGTAATGTCCTGAACTATTTCGATGCGATTTCTTGGTGGCTACCCGCGTAGAAAAAAGTAGTATGGGAAAGCGTCATTACCTGTGTATGGGATTTCGATGGGAAATAGTATGGGGAGTAGTATGGAAAAGGGTTTGGGAGAGGTATGGGTTTTGGGACGGAGCCATTCACCCCATACGCTTTCCCAGACCCTGTCCTAGCCATCATGTACGACCGCGGGAATCCTGGCGCCATCAATCCTATATGCTTTTCCAGAGTCTCTCCCAGCATAAGGATCCTCGCGCGATTAATCCCATACATAGAATCCCATGTTACGTTTAAATGAAAGAAGAAGAAAAAATAAATTTTGCCAAATGGAAGGAAAAAATGACAAACGAAGAAATATGCGGAAAACTAATTTTTTTCGACGAATATGAGTTTTTCGAGCGAAGTTGAATGCTGTAGTACATAACCGGCCTTTCAATTTCGTTGAAGGTCCCAAAAATATTGTGATGTACTCGAAAAAGCTTGGATAGACAAATTGAAAGATCTATGTGAGATTCAACCAATACTCTACAATATTTTTGGGGCCGACACCGAATTTCAAGCGCCGATTACGTACAGCAGCATTTAACTTTGCTCGGGGAACTCATATCCGTCGAAAAAAATTGGTTTCAGGCATATTTTTTCGTTTTTCATTTCTTCCTTCCATTTGATAAAATTAATTTTTCCTCCTTCTTTCGTTTACATATAATATGGGATAACAGATATGGGATTGATTGCGCGAGGTTTCCCCGGTCATATGGGATAGCTGGGGGAGACTCTGGAAAAGCGTACGGGGTGAATATGGCTCCGTCCCAAAACCCATACCGTTCCCAAACCCTTTCCCATACTAGTTCCCATGCGATTTCCCATCGAAATCCCATACACAGGTAAATACGCTTTCCCATACTACTTTTTTCTACGCGGGTATATGTCGTTACACGGCCGTGTATTTCGCTGTCTCCCTGCTCCCGACTGTATGTCTAAAGAATAGTAGGAGGGGATATGAATTTATCACGTTTGTATTTATTCAGCTTTATTAACAAATTTTGGACATCGGGAAGCAGTTTAAGCAAAAATATTTTCACTGGTGTTCATCTTCATTCTTTGTTCACCGTGAGGCAGCTGTCGAATATCCTGATAGAAAACAGACGCTCTTTTTTTTCTAACAAGGAGCATACGCCTAGGGTAAAAGAGTAATTTACCTGAACCTTCCATCATCAGATGCTCGAACCACGCATCACCATCTCTCTGCAGGGGTAACTGTCTCGGTTGGTTCTGTATTTCCCCCTCCTCCTCCTCCACCTCCTGAGCCAACTGTTCTAGTGGCAAACTCTTTTCCGGAGGTTGAACTGACGGTACCGGTGGTGGTGGTGGTGGTAAGACTATCACTTCTCCTAAAGGCTGTCCTGCAGGAGCAGCTTGTGCTGCCCCCGTTTCTCACTCCTCTGGTTGCAGTGATAATTGTGACGGTGGTGGCGGCAGTAATAGCATTCCCCCACGGATATATCATTAACTGATTTTCCGCATAATCCCACACACTCTCTGACGCATCCGGAGCATACTCTGAAGGTCCCGCTATTTCGTCGCCTATTTTTTCAAAATTATTATTATAATGTAAATTTAGAACAATGTTTTTTCAAGATTTCAATACTTACAATTTTCTGTATGCTGTAGTCGTTCCACCTCATCTACAGCACGTGCTGCCTCTATAACAGCAGTAGTTATAGGGTCCTCATCGTCGTCATTTTTTTTTCGGATGCTGACTCTGTCTCTGCAATTTTTTTTTCATTATTACTAATTATTTAATAGGTTTGACTTTTTAAAGAAAAAAAAAGACTAACGGCATTCAGGCTGGCCCTGTAGCCACAAATCGCGGCCTTCTACCGCGCGCGTCTCCTCTATGAGAGCTGCTTCATCATCGCGTGTAGCAGACAAAAGTTGTCTGTATACAGAACAAGCATCTCAGCGCCCTGCGGGCGCAGATGCTCTTGTTGGCGGGCTCCGGCCCCCAAACCCCCCGAAAAATATCCCTTCAGGGCATTTTTTAAGGCACTTACGGGGGTGCACGTCGCGCTACGCGCTCCGTATCGAGTGTATTTACACATCGCGCTATGCGCTACGGATGAAATATGTTTATACGTCGCGCTCTGCGTTTCTTTTCGAAAGCACGTATGAGGGAAAAACATTTATCAGTTACGTAAATTAATTCATAGAGTTTAACTTTCGTCGAATAAAAAAATTTCTTTTTTGTACCAATTGATTATTAACCAATTGATTATTGATTGATTATTAATTGATTGATTTCGTTTTTGTTTGACGATAAATTGTCAAATATTGAGACACGGGACAAATATAACGAATTGCATCACATAGAACTTGATCAAATTAATTTAACGAATCAAATCATGTCTAGTAAAGTCGTTTTATTGGCTTAAAACTTATGACCAGATTTAATGAATATAAAACGAACACACAAAACATGTACCGACACCGACACGACTACCATTTAGCATTCAGGCCAAATATCCCCTTTAAATCCTTCCCCTTCAGTGTTTTTTTTCTTCTCCATAATAGATGGAATCAGTTCGTTATTTTATCGGTAGGAAACCAAATTATTGTAGAAGAAAAGTTCAAGAAATTTGCTCTACTTTGTGATTTTCAATGAAATTTTGTCGATATTTATGGATGCTGCAAAAAAAATGCTATCTCGAGAACGAAAAAATATATCGTCTTGGTTTCTGTCTTGTATTGAAGAGGAAGTAGTACGTTACTCGAATCAAACATTTGTCATCTTAGAGGACTCCGAAATATTTTTTACAAATTGATGAAATTCTTGAAAAATTCGACTGTGAAGGCTCTTTGACAGTCCTCTTATAACAAAATTCATTTCTACCATTTGAGATATATTTTTTTTCTTCTTCATAATACATGGAATCCGCTCGTTATTGTCTCTGTAGAACAGATGAGAAATTTGAGAAATTCGATAATTTTTTTCGTTTTTCAATGAAATTTTATTGATATTTATCATCGCTTAAAAATATCAAATTTAGCGTCATATCGTATTTTTAAAAATTTTATTTAATCACAAACAAGGGTAAGTTGCTCGGTCCGGACTAACTCGTATAATCGACAAATTCAGTGTTTTTCACTTTGTCGATAAATAATTGTTTAAAATTGTTCTTTAAGAGTACAATTGTTTTGTTCGCGAAAAGAAAACTTTTCAAGATGTAAGAATATGAAAAAAAAAAATCGTTTTTCGACGCAAAGGGTGGAGACCGACTCTACACCTCCCAAGTCTACACGAAGTCAACTGTACACCAAAAGTGTACACCGACTGACTGTACACTCGACAAACTCTACACCAAGTAACTCGGCACTGAATTTTTCATATTGTATAACTGTACACGCCAACGGTCTGGACAAAATGTGTACACCCACTGACTGTACACGCGAAAGACTCTACACCAAATAACTCAACACTGAAATTTTAACACTGCATAACTGTACACGCCGACAGTCTGCATAAAAAGTGTACACCGACTAACTGTACACGGGAAAAACTCTACACCAAATAACTCAACACTGAAAATCGTACACAACGTTACTGTGCACGTCGAAGTGTTAATACATTTGGTCTACAGTGAATGGCGCTACACGCCGATAGGTCTACACCAAAGAACTCTGCGCTAAAAACTCTACACATCCTACCGATAAAAACTGTACATGAACATCTGTACACAGTTATAAAAAAACGCGACACGGTGAAATGTCGACACCGAAAACTCGACACGCCGAAAAGTCGACACCAAAAACTCAACACGCCGAAAGGTCTACACCGGAAACTCGACACCGCGCATAGAGTATAGTAATTTCGAGATTTCTGAACAGTATTCAGAATGTTTCAAAAGAATTCACCAATTTCTCACGGCGATGGGTCTTTGATGGCGAAAACTCTATCGGTGAGTAGACTTTCAAGTCAATTACGATTTTTTCACTGCGAATGACTAGTCGAGCAAGAAAATCATGTTTGGACGAGCGGCGCAATACGATTTGAAAAAGTAAATGCAAATATACAATCCATTTTTGTGTTTTCATTCGATTTTTCGCGATAAACTAATCGCGCCAGAAAAAATTCATATCATTGTTGTGAAACGACGTATCGCCTCGATTCAAAGTGCTGCACGGATTTGGAAACCCAACTTGCCAATATACAAATTTTCATCGTTGCACTTTCGATTTTTCTACCTTCGCTTGGGTTTCGAAAAATTCACCAATTTCTCACTGCGATGGATCTTCGATGGCGAAAACTCTGTCGGTCACTCGATTTTCAAGTCTATAAAGATTTCTCCACTGCGAATGACTAATTGAGCAAGAAAATCATGATTGGAGCAGCGGCGCAATCAAATTTGGACAAATAAATGCAAATATACAATCCATTTTTGTGTTTTTATTCGATTTTTCGCGATAAATTAATCGCGCTAAAAAAAATTCATATCTTTCGTGTTAAGCGATGTATCGACTCGATTCAAAGTGCTGCACGGATTTGAAAACCCAAGTTTCCAATATACAAATTTTCATCGTTGCACATTCGATTTTTCTACCTTCGCTTGGGTTTCGAAAAATTCATCAATTTCTCACTGCGATGGATCTTCGATGGCGAAAACTCTATCGGTCAGTCGATTTTCAAGTCTATAAAGATTTCTCCACTGCGAATGACTAGTTGAGCAAGAAAATCATTTTTGGACGAGTGGCGCAATTAAATTTGGACAAATAAATGAAAATATACAATCCATTTTTGTGTTTTTATTCGATTTTTCGCGATAAACTAATCGCGCCAGAAAAAATTCACATCATGGTTGTGAAACGACGTATCGACTCGATTCAAAGTGCTGCACGGATTTGAAAATCCAAGTTTCCAATATACAAATTTTCATCGTTGCACTTTCGATTTTTCTACCTTCGCTTGGGTTTCGAAAAATTCACCAATTTCTCACTGCGATGGATCTTCGATGGCGAAAACTCTATCGGTCACTCGATTTTCAAGTCTATAAAGATTTCTCCACTGCAAATGACTAATTGAGCAAGAAAATCATGTTTGGAGCAGCGGCGCAATACGATTTGAAAAAATAAATGCAAATATACAATCCATTTTTGTGTTTTTATTCGATTTTTCGCGATAAATTAATCGCGCCAGAAAAAATGCATATTTTTGTTGTTAAACGATGTATCGACTCGATTCAAAGTGCGGCACGGATTTTAAAGACCAAGTTTCCAATAAACAAATTTTCGTCGTTGCACATTCGATTTTTCTACCTTCGCTTGGGTTTCGAAAAATTCATCAATTTCTCACTGCGATGGATCTTCGATGGCGAAAACTCTATCGGTCAGTCGATTTTCAAGTCTATAAAGATTTCTCCACTGCGAATGACTAGTTGAGCAAGAAAATCATTTTTGGACGAGTGGCGCAATTAAATTTGGACAAATAAATGAAAATATACAATCCATTTTTGTGTTTTTATTCGATTTTTCGCGATAAACTAATCGCGCCAGAAAAAATTCACATCATGGTTGTGAAACGACGTATCGACTCGATTCAAAGTGCTGCACGGATTTGAAAATCCAAGTTTCCAATATACAAATTTTCATCGTTGCACATTCGATTTTTCTACCTTCGCTTGGGTTTCGAAAAATTCACCAATTTCTCACTGCGATGGATCTTCGATGGCGAAAACTCTATCGGTCACTCGATTTTCAAGTCTATAAAGATTTCTCCACTGCGAATGACTAATTGAGCAAGAAAATCATGTTTGGAGCAGCGGCGCAATTAAATTTGGACAAATAAATGAAAATATACAATCCATTTTTGTGTTTTTATTCGATTTTTCGCGATAAATTAATCGCGCCAGAAAAAATGCATATCTTTGTTGTTAAACGACGTATCGACTCGATTCAAATTGGCGTCCTGTTTTCTCAGTCTCACAGTAAACATCACAAAAACTGTGTACGAGGGCACTGGAACGCCAATTGTGTATTGGAATTTTTTATTTTCTTATAATGTTCATTGGCCCATTCGATTTAATTGATTCTTTACACATTTTTTTTAACGCTGACTTTTAGGTACTTGGCGTGCCATTTCTTTTTAGTTCTTTAATTTGGAAAATTTTATTTATTGTTTACAATTTTATGCGATAACGTTACGCCTCCTTAAGAAAATATTTTTTTAAGCACTTGGCGCTGAGACGCTGCCGCGTCTCTTGACAACTCTTCCGAACTATTATTAAATAAGTGTCAAGTTGGTTGATCATACCGCTAATTATTTTAATTGTACTTATAAATATACTCCGTATTCGATTCTTCTTCCAATCGCCCTTTGTTGTTCATTATTCGCATTCGTTATCGTGCCGGTAGTCTGAGTTAGAAATTCGCTTTGAATTTTCGAAGGCGGAAGAAATTTTAAATGAATGTCAACATCATTATCCTCAGATCGAGACTATCCATCATCAATGAATCTTGAGAAAGAAGGTAAGTGGAGAACTGTGGTATTAAGGTAAATCAATCGTTCTGTATCGCTATTCCGATGCAACAGTTTGCAAAGTATGTGCATTTGCTCGGACGAAAAAAAAAACGAATTGTCCGGGTATGGGAGTTATTAAGCTCGTTACATTTTTCACTAAAAGGAATTTTTTAAGTAATACTCTTCTATTTCTGTTTTGCATTGTCAGGGTAGAGTAAGGCAGAGCATTATGCGTTACACGTTACGCTCAACCGTGCGGCTTTCAAGATAGAGTAAGTCTGAGTGTTACGCGTTGCATTCACTGTCCTGTTCTGAGTGTGACGCGTTACACGTTACGCTCTGAAACGTAAAGGTTACACGCACATCTTTTTTTGTAGCGCAAATAAAACATTCGCCAATCTTTTGTTGGACGACGAGAAAAACGCCGTGCGTGGTATCTATAAATAATTCAAAAATTGTACGGGTACTAAAGCACCGCCAATGAATTAATCAATGCTTTTCTGGGCGCATTGGCTGGACTTCATGGGTTATTCGGGTTATTCTTGTAACCGGTCGGAGTACATTACAAATATAAACATAAGCTTCGAAAACCACAGTTTTTGACTTGTACCTGAGATACTACGATGAGATCGACCTCGACGCCAGAAACTACGAAGAGGAATATGTAGAACCCAAGGACTACGGAAGCTGGACTCAAAGAAATACAGAAAATCAATTTACACTTCGAAAACTACGAAGCAAGTCATTTCGACCTCAAGAACTATGAACAGAAACACCTGGACTCGACGAGCTACGAAGCGATACACCTTGGTGCAAAAAACTACGAAGCGAAAGACCTGGACATCAAAAACTGAGAAATGGTGCATCTAGACTTACAGAACCACGAAAACGTCCACGTAGGCTTCGGAAACTGTGAACAGAAAGACCTAGACTTGAAGAACCTCGAAGACGTCAACCTCGCCTTCGAGATCAACGAAGAGAAAGACCTGGACTGGAATAATTACGAAGAAGTTGACGCAGACGCTCAAAACTATGATGAGGTCGACCTGGACTGCCGAACTAACGGAGCGCTCGCTCTGGACTGTGGTAACTACATAAAGGCCGACTTGGACCCTCATAACAACGGAGAAATCGATCTGGATTGCCGAAACTACGAAGAGTTTGACCTGGATTCTCAGAACTACGAAAAGATCGATCTTGACTCTGAAAACTACGAACAGGTCGACCTAGACTCCCAGAACTATGGAGCGGTCAACCTAGACTTTCAAAACTATAAAGTGGTCGACCTAGACTGCCAAAACTATGAAGCGGTCAACCTAGACTTCCAGAACTATGAAGCGGTCAACCTAGACTTCCAGAACTATTAAGCGGTTGACCTAGACTCCCAGAACTATGAAGAAGTCGACCTGGACTACCAAAACTACGAAGAGGTCGTCCTAGACTTTCAAAACTATGAAGTGGTCGACCTAGACTCTTAGAACTATGAAACGGTTGACCTAGACTCCCAGAACTATGAAGAAGTCGACCTGGACTGCCAAAAGTACGAAGACGTCGACTCAGATTCTCAGTGCTACGGAGAGGTCGTCCTAGACTTTCAAAACTATGAAGTGGTCGACCTAGACTCCCAGAACTATGAAGCGGTCAACCTAGACTTCCAGAACTATGAAGCGGTTGACCTAGACTCCCAGAACTATGAAGAAGTCGACCTGGACTACCAAAACTACGAAGAGGTCGTCTCAGACTCGCAGTGCTACGGAGAGGTAGTCCTAGACTTTCAAAACTATGAAGTGGTCGACCTAGACTCGCAGAACTATGAAGCGGTCAACCTAGACTTCCAGAACTATGAAGCGGTAGACCTAGACTCCCAAAACTATGAAGAAGTCGACCTGGACTACCAAAACTACGACGAGGTCGACCTAGACTACCGGAACTACGAAGAGTTCGACGTGCACTGCTGGAACAATAAAAAAGTCGACCTGGACTTCATGAACCATGAGCGAAACAGAATTCTTGAATCTAGTGATTTTTGTGCAAACATTGTGATTTTTTTTTCACCCTTTTTTTTTTAATATGTACACTCTATATATGAAAATAAAAACTTGAACTGCGCTCCTTCTCGTGGCTGCGAACTGTCAGTTATTTATGTGACTTTGTGGCAAGAGCATCTCCGAAAATAAGTGTAGAGAGAAAAATTATTATTCGCAAGCTATACGGATCGTTATCGAGCGAAATCATCGTTATTTACCGAAGAGCGACGCGTGAGCGTTATTTGGATAATCCCGCATCGTCAAATCGACGAACTTCGAGCCGGAAAAAAGAAAAAAAAAATCGATTCTCGGTGCCCTCGAAGCGGCTTCGCGCGTATGTACCGTTTTCTCTATTATTTTTAGTTTCGTTTCAGTTTCATAATTATTTTTCTTTTTTATCGTATCTCGCGAGTGGTTTTCCGTTCCGGGTCTTAGTGCGTGCGTAGTGCGTGGTGGTTTTTTACTCGCGTCATCGCAAGAAATGCGTCGCGAGTTTCAATCGTATGCTCGTTGCCCGGAAACTCTTTCGTCCCATTAATCGAAGTGTCGCGAGCGCGAAGGTTAAAGTGGTCGAGATGCGCGAAGTGTTAAATTATAAAATTAAATAAAAAATTATGTGTTTGTGCGCGACGTGCGTCGGTAAAGTCACGACGGGGAAATAGTACATTACGATACGAGTGCGAAAAAACTTTTTCTGACGAGTGAGAGTTTGCAGCACGAGCCGAAGGCGAGTGTTGCAATCACACGAGTTAAGAAACAGTTTTTCGCATGCGATTCGTACAATATTTTGCAGTGAGTGAAATAAAAAAATTAAGTAAATGAAGTGAGTGAAGGAAAGTGAAAGTGAAGTTTTTTGAATATTACTTTTTTTTTTCGGAACCTTCAAAATAAGACGAGTTTTGCTGTTTTTTTGCTTTTCTTTTCTTGTTGGGGTATTCATTTTTATTATTGATGGTTGTGGTTCGTTTTACCAGTTTTATACGGAATTTTTAATTTTGCCTATGTGTCGCGAGTGTTTTTAACCGTTGACGAGGCGTGAGTGCGTGGGTGTGCTTTGATCGCGCGTTACCGCGAAAAGCGAATCGCAGGTCGCGGGTCACGGGTGACCACCACAATTGTCGAAAAAAAAAATGATTTTACATTGCGTCGATGACGCGACGTGTCAATCGTGAATATTACTTTTTTTTTTCGAGAATATCGTCGCTTCCGGTCAACTCAATATTTTTTTCGATTTAAAAGTAATACTCACGATTGATACATCGCGTCGACGCAATGTGAAATCATTTTTTTTTCGACAATTGTTAATGGAACACCGAAAAAAATTAATTTACTATTCTCGATAATTCTCTTTCTTTTAATTGCATATTACATAATATGATAACTCGTGACATTTCGCTAAATCTCTTCGGAAGTTTTCATCCACGCGTCGTTGACTTCGCTGACAGATCCACCGACACCTGAAAAAAAACACTCTTTTTTGCATTCGGTTGTATAATTATAGAAAGTGGAATCTTCCTTACCTGTCGATTTCTTTCGCTGATTCATTGTGCCGTAGGATCGTATCCCCCAACGTGCGGCAACAATAGCTTTCCGTTGATAATCCGCAGATACCTGAAAAATGGAAAAACACTTATTAGTATTCGAATATGTAAATTAATGTATTAGAATGTGTCTTACCTTTTGAATTTTTTCGTTGATCGATTGTGTCGCAGGTTCGTATCCATCGTTGTGCCGCAGAAATCGTGTTCCATCAATTACGTGCCCATACCTGAAAACAAGAAAAACACGTATAATTCCATTCGATTATATAACTAAATGAATTTTTTAATCATTCTTACTTGGCGAGTTGTTTCGCTGACCGATTGGATTGCAGAATCGTATTTCTCGTCATGTCACAGCGATCGCGTTCCGTCGATGATTTGCCGATACCTGAACAATAGAAAAAACACATATTGGTATTCGATTATTATATCCGTTCATGCATCCAATTATATTTTATCATCGAGCCTTATGTCGCCTTAACCCCTTTGTCGAAACACGATTATCAATTAACGACAGCTAAATCTTGACCGACAATGACGCGATTCCGTATCGTCGGGTTTCCGTCACGACTTGCAATTCATTTTGCACCAATAGTAGGTCCACTAATTGCGCGATTTTTTCGTCGCGTTCGCCGGTTGTTTGCTGAAGGGAAACTGACTGTTCGCTCGAAAGCTGCACAAGTCTCGGAATCTCAGCGTAATACTGCAAACTCGTGTTATGCTTTTCCTGAACCAATCTCACGAGTACCTTGCGTTCGATTTTCAACGTCGCGATCGCACTTTCGTTATCGGACTGTTTTTTCTCCGCGCCAGCGAGAGCCGCGTTTTTGTAACTCGGGATTTCTCGATCCTTCTCTTTCACCAGTCGCGACAAATTGTCAATCGTTTCTCGCGCCATTGGCGCATTTTCTTTCCCACTTTCCAGCAATCGTTCGAGTTCTGCTCGACTCTCCGGCAGCTCGTCGATGATGTTGTTGCTTTCGTTTTTCGAAGCTTTTTCGCTGTTATCTCCAACCATTTCATTCAGCTTATCGTGCATAATCTGCGCTTCTCGTAAGTGATCCTCGAGCGCGCGGCACTTCGACTTCGTTGCCTCGATCTTAACTTTCGCGCTCTGCGACTCTCGCAACTCTGTTTCGAGCGAATTACAATTTTCCCCAAGTAACTTCGTTTTTTCTTCGACTTCGCGTCAATTCGTCAATTCGATTGCGCATTTTTCGTTCAGAGTTGCAACTGATTTTGAATCATTTTCAACTGATTATCAAGTTCGACTATCGTTGCCTCGCGTGACTGTAGCTTTTGCGATCACCACTCAGCGTCCCGAGCTCCGCGCGAACTCTCGAAAGTTCCGTTCTTTCAGTCTCAGACTCTTGTTTGAGAGCGGAATTGTCTTGTGCCAAAGGAAACACTTCGGTCTTCGGTCGGAAGTTCGATATTTTCGTCGGACTCGTCATGAGCGCTGGCCAATTGATTAACTAATTCGTTTAATTATTTTATTAACGACTAATTCGTTGCTTTCCTTTGCTAATCTCTCGTTTTCGACGGTGAGTTTTCCCGACCGATTTTCTACTGTGTCGAGCTGCTCCAGCGCCTCATTCTTTCTTTTTTTCCCCCTTTATCCTCCGAATGAAAATCGAATCAATGCGACTATCAGATTCTACGGACAAGAAACGTCTGAATATCGGACGCGCGATTTCTAGCTTTCACCTAATCGTCTCATATTCACGACCAATGCGTTTATTTACGTGCGATCGTCGATTTAAAAAAAAGTGTTAATTTCATGTATTCTCTGTATTATTCGAATGGATTGCCGATGATTCTTCATGTGCGCCAGTTGACGTAACGTTTATACTTCAATTCCAGTTGCATCTTGAATTCTTCCGCGAGATCGACGATTTCCTTGTATTCGTTGCGGCTCGGATGGTTCGCCATTTCATTTTTTTCGTCGTCGTCTTTTTCCTCGCCGGTATCTTCATTATTCTCGTCGTCATCCTCGGCGTCATCATCATTCGCGCCTCGTGGAACGGACTACGACGTTGGTATGATCGTCCGTCCTCCCGACACTTCTTCCCTTCCCGATAACTTCCATCGACTCGGCGAAGCTTTACTCATCTTCAATAACGTTCTTGTACGCCGTTTCGTTGACGATTCGCGATATCTCCTGGACTGTGAGAAATTCCTTGTTGGTTTTGCTCGCCGAGAAACTCCGAATCTCGTCGTCGATACTTAAATAGGCGTTTGTCATTTTTTCCGGATCTCTGGCGCGTTCCTTTTGGACATCAGCTCCAACGTCAACTCGAGTGCACACCGACAAACACTCGAGATACCCGAGTAAAAAACTTTCCCTCAGTAACGCTATCCTCGGAAATCGAGATCGTTGTCTATTGTATACCGGAGGCTTGACTGTTCGTGTGAACCTTCCGTGATTTTCCGATGAATAAACTCGTCGGCGATTTCGACGATTGTCCGGGTTCAAAAAAAGCGTCCACCAAACTTGCGGAGTTTGCGCATTCCTCGATCGTCGCCACGATGCCGCTCGTCATGATTTTGCCGACAGTCGGCAAAACATCTGTACTGATATCGGTCGCTTTGAACAACAAATCGTCCGCCGATTTGCCGTTTTTAATCTCTGAACTTGCGGTTCTTGTCGATTCGGTTACGTGAAGTATCGAAGTTAACTTGTCCCAACAGCAACGCGAATGGAACAACGATGCTCCGCGGTCTCTGATTCTATAGTTTCCCGGCGAATTCGCCGTCAAATCGCTGATTCTTACGTCGTCGATCGAATAATCGGAATCGTCGGAAATCGAGGTAAACATTTGATCGACCGGCGCCGCAACTTCGTCATAGTCGATCGACGCGATTTCATTCCTCTTCGACGAAAAATCGTTGCTCGGAGAATTTGCGATTCTAGCGCAACGCGATCGGTGACCGTTGCTATTTCCTTGACGAGGCTTCAATCGGCGATGGAAATATTCTCTGCTAAAATGATGGCCGCTGTATGTAATTGTTATGCAACTTAATATTACGGATTTTTTCTCACTTGTCGAGTTGTTTCGTTCATCAGTTGCATCGCAGGGTCGTATCCCTCGTCGTGCCGCAGCGATCACGTTCCGTCGATGATCCCCCGACACCTGAAAAACGGAAAAACACTTATTAGTATTGGATTATGTAATTTAATGTATTGGATTTTTTCTTACCTATTGCGTTGTTTCGTTGATCGATTGCGTCGTAGGACCGTATCCCTTGTCGTGCCGCAGCGATTCTGTTCCATCGATGATCTGTTGATATCTGAAAAACGAAAAATACAATCTACCATTCGGTTATATAATTAAATAAATTTAAAAAAATGGAATTTTCTTACCTGTCCGCTTGTTTTGCTGATCATTACGCCGCAGGATTGTATCCGTCGTCATGCCGCAATTATCATGTTCCATCGATGATTCGCTGATACCTGAAGCAATGAACCACAATTTTTCCGTGGCGACGATGTCTGACGTCGTCTCACCCGTTCTCTCACCTGTTGTCGAACTCCGTCGTTGACCGATGGCATCGGAAACTAATAAAAAAAACGTCAAATTAATTAATAAAATAATAATTATTATAAACAAAATACTTACCGGTTTTCTGTATTTTTTCTCTGCATCGGAAAAAATAAACGCCGAACTGTTGTATACGTGAACTATCACTCGCAAAAGTACTTCGATTTTTAGGGCGTGTCGAAGATTTGACGCGCTCTCACCCACGCACTAAAAAACACTGTTTTATTTATGAACTCGGGAAAAACACTCGTACACTAGAAAAATTTGCGAATAAACTACTTTTCCCGTGTTACACACGAAATGAGTTGACGTCGCGACAACACGAGGTTATGTATCGTATTGTCGACTCGACCCGACTTTATGAATTTCATGGAGGTAGAGAAGTATAAAAGTTTAAATGAAATAACAAAATGAAAAACAAATCGAAATTAGAAGAACTTATGCGATCGGCGATGGTGCTGGAGAAGGTACGTGAAATTTATGAAAATAAAAAGATGAAACTTTAAAAAATTATGAGTTAAAAAAAATCCTCGCGTACGCGTGTTAATAAATTTGAATTTGAAAATCACAAAATAAAACGATCTATAGCGTCTATATCGTCGTCTAAAAAAATTGTCGTATAAATTTAAAAAATTTACGTGAAAAATAGAATTAGATGAATTAAAAAAAAACGGTCGCAACTTTTTTCATCATATTAAAAATAATCATTTTAATTGTAAATTAATCTTTAATTATTCTAGGATGGAAGAACTTCCAGGGCAGCGACCGGGTTCCCGACTATATTTTTATCGCCGCGAACCGTATCACCTCGACTCGCGGTATATCGATACCGAATATAAATATTATCGATGCGTACATCGGTCTACGGACACGCAGTGTACTGCATCGATATATTTATCGGAACGAGGCGTACTCACGCCGATTGGGATTCATAATCACCCGTTTGACCGTAATGTCAGAGACGATTGCGTTTTTCGTGAAGAAGTTCGGCAACTGGCGCGAGACATACTCCTCGATCCGGATGAAGTCGTTCGTCGAGCTTGTCGACAGTTTGTGAACATACTTTCACTTACATTTACTTTTTATTCTAATAAAGATTATCGCTGTAGATAATACATAATCGAACGCGAGCTAGAAACGACGTCGCGCGATTATCAATATTTATTATAGCTATTCTCTACCAAGTTGTGTTACCGTCGTTTGTTAACACGTTAATCGTAATACATCAAAATAATTTTGTCATCGCGTTAGTGCATAATGCTCTGGAAGTGCGTAACACGTATCATTTCAACTTACCTTGAAGACAGCACAATGAGGGTAACGCGTAGCACTCTGACTTACTAATCCTTGAAAATAGCATAGCGACTGTAACGCGTAACTCCTAACACGTCCTAAACTTCATGATTTACACCACCCTGAAAATGCAAAACGGGCCCGAAGAAGTTTCACTTCAAAATCAAATCAAATTTCTACAATTTGTTTCAAAAATTGTAATTTCACTATTGTATATCTTGATGCACGCTGCATCGCGCGCGTTTTTTCTAGCTCTTCTTCTTGCATACCTAATACACAATATGTATAGAAAAACTAAATATTAGAATGGCTACATTCCAATCAAATAACGGTTACAGTTACAAGCGCTTTCACTTATATAAATATATCGCTGTGCAGGAATCCCAGGGCAGGCGAACGGTGTTCGGTTCCGGCGATAATAAGTTTTATCAAACGCGTCCGAAAAAATTTACAGCCGCCAATACCGCACACGCTTGCGGAGCTAGGAAACGTCCTAGTAGATTACGGTCCGACACGCGAAATATATCGCGGCGTCGTAACTCCCGCTGATGGCTCGTCGGCACTCGTATTCGCTAGCATAAATATGCTCGACTTTTTGTCCCGTGCTCGCTGGCTACACATCGATGGGACGTTTTCGGTTAGTCTTTATTATTTACATGTACTATCAAAGTTCATAGGTTTACCGTAATATGGCTATTTCTACGTCTTTTTGATTCACCATTTTATTGAGTACATTTTGGAGACCAATATTCTTACTTCGGATTTTCTGACTATACACGAGCACACCTTTTTTTCTTGCCCTTTGAAGTGCATATTGTTGTAATTTATTCTCCACTTTGGGAATGTTATATTGTAACGCTTCTCTTTTGCACCAAGTGCGTCGCACTCGTTACTTCGGTAATGTTGAGATTCGGGGTGAGCGAGAAATCAAATGGGGCGGTCGATTAGGTGGAAACAGTGATTCATTAATGGAAACAACAAGTAAAAAATGCAATAAACCGCAATTCCTACTTTACCGATGCTTACTTCACTTATAATCTCTTTGGAGCAGTAACTATGATCTATAAAACGCACTTGAGAAACACTTGAATTGATAATGAACAATCCTAATTTACCGTTAGATTTGATTAAAACAAGTCATTTCCGAAAAAAACGCTCTAAAAAATACGGGACGCTTATACATTATTCAACTTTACAATTTGTTATAAAAGCTAGTGGGACAGGGTGCTTAGACCAATGTAAGGATTTTTTTTCATGTACAAAGGACACCGTCCCATTTTTTCATTTTTCCCCCAAACAATACTCCAGTTACGAGGTCTTTGCGAAAGGCGCATAGCATCATTCACTCGATAATTATAAAATGAATAGTAATTAGGAGCAAAAGAGAAGCGAAGCATATCAGCTACGTAATGTCATTCTTATATTCTTTGAAAGCATTTTCTTATGATACATAAATGTTTTTTGCTGTAATCAGTGTGTCTTCTTAATGCACAATTTTTATTGACTTTCAAATAGGTTGTTCCGTCAAATCCGCCCGCTACCCAGCTTTGGGTTATCTTTATTCGAGAGGGTGATAAGGTTAGCATATATTTTTTAATTAATTAATCATTATACTTTTTCCCCGGCAGTATAAATATCCGTGTTAGTAGATATCATGTTTAATGCTTCTTTGAAAGTCATGTACCCGACTTTTCGTCTAGAAAATTAGATCTCGGGCAAAAATATCCCAGTCCAATTATTCCGCAACTATAAAAACAAAAAATATCCCATGCTCATATCCCCCCTCATGCTAAAAAATCATCGAACCCGATAGTGGGGGCTGAGCACCCTGCACCACTCCCGCTGGTATCCTTATGACGGAGTGCTTCCTTTTTGCAAAGCGTAAACGCTCATCCACTCCGACGTCCTCTAAGTCAACTGACTGGATTCGAATTGACTCGGAGGCAGGCGCCCCGACAGTAAGTGATGACCCACTCTGCCTGATTCATCCACGGCAAATCACGCTGGTTCCCAAGCCTGCTTCTTAGCCCTTCCCGAAAAGGGGGCCAGATTGCGGTCTTAGGGTTCCTGGAGGTTTCCGACAAGATGTAACTGTTGTTGTCTGCCGAGCAAAAGTTATCATGCAGTGGTCAGAGCGGGTGTCCTCTTTGCTGAGCCGCCAGTTTTCTGTCACTTGACCTTGCGGGAATTCAGCATCATATCTATTACCTCTTGTCTGCGGGGGAACCATACGTTGGCTTCGACACTTTGTTCTGAATCACAAGATCGGTTGTAGATAGTTACTCTAATAAAGTATCTCTCTCGTTTATATTTAAGCTACCCCATACGGTGTGGAGCGAGTCGGCTTCGCACTCCACTACTATTATTAGCTATTTGTTCTTGCAGTAGTCGATCAGCTTCGTGAGTTTCCTTTGTTGTACGCTGGCCTCGCCAGCATACATTTTTCCGTCGATCCTCTTGCGTACCTGAAACAAACAGAAACGTTAAAAAACTATAAACAATAAGTATAGCTTAAATCTAAGTACTTACAATACCTGTTCACTTACTCACTGCGTATTGGGAAGCTCCTGGCGATGCGTCGAACCGTGTTGTTGAAGAATCCCTTCGACATCCACTGTCGTCAAGTCCACCGCTAGGCTATCGATACCTGAAACGGAGCAAAAAAGAACATAAATTATTTTCTCATCGAAATAAAATATTTGAATTAGGAAATTCACTTACCGCTGCGAAAACTTTCTGTCTACTCATCTTGTCGAAGAGAGCTATTTCCCATGTCGTCACCTACTGTCGACAGTCTACGGAATCTAAAACATACAGAAAATTAATCTCAGTAAAAAACCTATCGCTATCTTGTTTTTGAGAACTAAAAATATGTAAACTTTACCTGACGGTGACAGCGCAGAGTCCAGCGGTGAAGTCCTTCGAAGTCCCTCGGCATCTCAATTTCTCCACATATTTCCGCCCTTCCGGCATCTGAAAAATATAAAAACAAATTAATTAATACAAATCAATAATAAATTACTTACCTCGATCAGTGATTTCCGCCGACGCGACACGGAATCCTCGAATTCTCCTGACGAAACGCAACGTCGCGAGAATAACCTAAAAATGTCACTCACGGAACTTCAATTGATACAACGTGTCAATCGTGTGACACGTCGCATCTCTCGCACGCGAAATTCACAAATAATTCGCGTACTCAAATTATTCATTTACGCACTCGAAAAACTTATTCGCGCACTGGAAATTTCCACTCGCGTACTCACGAAAATTCACTCTTCACTTTCGCATGAAATCGTCAACACTCGTAGAACATAGACTATACCGATGTTCGCGTGAAATCTCGAAGTTCTCGAACGATCTCGAGTTCCACCGAACACCGCTAGGAGCGTTCCCGAACCTTCCCGAAAGCCAATCAGTTCGAAGCTCGACTCAACCAATCAAACGGCGCCACAATGTTCTCGAATATTCGCGCATGTGCAGAACATCGCCGAACGGGTATAAAAGAGCGAGCTCCTCGCCGAGCCAGACAGAATCTCTCACTGCAAAGTGACGATCACATCTCCCACTGAACAAGTGGCGCAACTCTCTCCCGCTGAATAAGTGGTGAAATCTCTCCCGCTGAAGAGTGGCGAAAACTCTCCTACCGAACAGGTGGTGATCTCTATGATACTGCAAAGTATTATATGTACAATAGACTACTGAAAAGGAGTCTCTATCATACGGAAATCATTCCTACACACACACATACTCTGTACAACACCTTACGTATCACCAATAAAGGGTAAAAAGCTACAACAAAGCATCGACTGTATGCCGCGTCAACCTTTAAACCCAGCATATCTTCGACGACGATTCCGGCGGGCAGTACAGCGTGATCCAGGGAGACCAATAGCTATCGTCGCCGCACAACGCGTGGATCCGCGGTGGGTACAGAAAATAGCCCCCAAATTCCGCGAACCCGGCAGCTATCACCTCATCCCTATAACCTTCTCCCCCGAATCGAAACGAAAAAAGACTCTTTCCCATCCGAACGCAGAAAATATTCCTCCTAATCAAAACCCGGAATTCCTTCTACCTTCGCCTCCTAAGCCTGCTAAAAAACAGAAACCTTCTCCTCAACAATCACCCGTCTACACTCCTACATTCGATATTCCTTCCCCGTCTTCCGACGCGGAATTTGAGGAGTTATTTAACTCTCTCGCCGCGGTTATCGAACAACCGAGCCTCGATCAACCACCGGAGGAATATGTGCCGACTCGGATCGCAACGAGACCAGCCAAGCCGCTCACCGGGCATCGCCGAGCCGCAATAAATAGTCCGCCGAGAAAACAACCGCGACTTGGTTAACTAAAACAACTAATATAATGGCAACGGACCCAACAGTCCGCACCAATGCTCGGCCAAAAGACCTCTCGCCCGTAAGAGCAAACGCAACACTGGTCCAAAGGACCAGTCTTCCCTACTTCCTAACACTTCAATCACTACCAGGAGAATTCGCGTAAGATGTTGAGTCGCGAGACTTGGAAAAACCCTGCTCTCCCCGCCGAAGCGGATCGCTGAACAAGTTGGATCTACCCCTAGGGGAAACGACTCTCTTCGCCAGCGCCCAGCAACACCGAGAGTACAAGACCCCGGGCTGCCGAACGCTGTTACCAGCGGGGGCCACGAGGAGGCGGAGTCGTCGGCTTTTTCGCCCGATCCCGTGCAGGTTCCCGAGAAATCCTCAGGTAGCTTTTCGGGGGTACTACTCCCACGCCGGTGTCTTGACAAGTTGCACAAGTGCACCCCCTGCTCCGTCAAGTACACCCTAAAAAAGTGAGTAAACCCTACCTAACGACCACCCGAACTACGGGTTACCGCGAAGATTACGGACCCGCAGCCCATCACCGAAGTTCCGACACTTCTCGGCTTGGGTGGCCAACGACTAAGGATGTCTCGCAGAGACAGTTGGATGATAGACGTCCGCCGGAGAAGCAAAACCCTAGACGCGACCTGAAACGACAAAGAAAAGAAAAGAAAAGAAGAGAGAGAGAGAAAGAAAGAAAAGAAACCCCCCTACCCGAGGACCTCTGCAAGCTCCGCCTGCCCTTTGAGCCAAAGAGACTCCCTAGTAAATGCGCGGAGAATCGAAAAGGCCTCTGGAGATGCCACCAAGTGGTGCGCCACCTCCGGCCACTGCCTCTCACCGATGATATCCCGCAGAGCGACTCTCTGCGGTTCGAAGTTTGGACACTCCAGAAGGAAGTGCTGAACGGTATCCAGCATACCGCAGTCACAACGCGAATCGTCTACGAGCTCCAATGTCTCGAGACGCGCCCTAAAATTACCATGCCCGGAGAGGGCTTGCGTGCTATAGTGGTCCGGACGGAACCACTTAGCGTCTAATCTAGCGCGGATATTCCTGAAGAATTCGTAGGTGATGCGGCCCTTCGGAGAAGAATCCCAAAGGTTCTGCCACATCACGAGTCCCTGTTCTTTTATTCGCCTGACAGAGTCCTGACCCTGCAAAATATCTACGTCGTTAATCCTGGCGTCCAATCCTATCCTGATTTTATAAGTTTCCCTACGTTGTTCCAGAAGGATGTCTAGTGGAATTTCGCCGGCGATGACGCACAGCGAGGCCCACGACGTCGTACGATACGCCGCTGCGACTGCCAGAAGGGCAGTTCGCTGAGCCGAAAGAAGAACCCTAACATCGTGCACGTTGCACAGATCCGACCATCCCGCAGCGGCATAAGTCGCTATCGGGACACAAACTCCACGATAGAAAGTAGAGAGCGCCTTGAAACGCAATCCCCATCCCGCACCTGCCAGTCTACCTAATTTCTTAAAAAGCGACCCGACCTTGTTGCGCAAATAGCTACAATCGGTTTTGACCCCCATTTCCTTGTCAAAGTGGACGCCAAGATACCTAACACTGTCTCTAAAGGGGATCGCGGTTTCGCCTATCCTTATGGTCGGATACCTACGTGCCAAATCCGGCTTCGTTTCGCGCCTACGTTGACGATCGGGGCGCGCTCCCCCGCGTCTACCTACCGGTGGTCTACGAATCCCCACGGTCTTGAGGAGGATCGCCTCCGTCTTCTTCGCGAAAAGCTCGAGCCTAACCTTCTTACTCCATTCGACGATTCTATCTACGACCCGCTGACCCTCAATCTCTACCTCCCTTCGCGACTCGCCTTTAACGAGGACAAGAAGATCGTCCGCATAGGCGATGAAACGATCGGGAAACTGTTGCTCGAAGTCCCTGAGCAATGAATCGAACATACGGTTCCAAAACGCCGGGCCAAGGACGGAACCTTGTGGACAACCCTTCGTAGCACGCTTGGACACCTTTTCATCCCCCCACGCAATTGTCACCCGACGGTCATCAAAGTAACTTTGAAGTACATTGCTTTGCCGGTAGACATTTGCCGGGCAACCCCTAATACGAAGACTCCTAAATACCATGGGCCACCAGACGTTGTCAAAGGCCCCGGCGATATCGAAGAGCAAGGCGACGGTGTAAGTCGCCGCTGAAGCGCGAACCATGTTGCGCAGCTCAACGATCGCATCCTCCGTGGACTTACCAGGCATGAAGCCAAACTGCCGATCGGAGATGCCGCCGTCATCCATCGTCTCGGAAAGACGCTTGCGGATGAGTTTCTCGAACAATTTACCTATCATGGAAAGGAGGCATATTGGCCTGTACGATTTCGGGTCCTTCTCGTCCTTATTCTCGCCCTTCAGGAGAACACGAAGCTTACCCTCCTTCCAAGCGGAGGGAAAGACGCCCCACTGAAGGCACCCGTTGAAGAGACGAACCAGCTGACCGGGGATTGTGATTACCGCCCTTTTCAGGACTTCGACTTCGATGAAGTCGGGCCCTGGAGCCTTACCATTTTTAAAGGTCCTACACGCCTTTTTCACCTCGAATTCGGTGAATACTTCGGCGTCTTCCGTGTCAGGCGGCGTCTGCGCTTTTTCGCGCTGCCGTCTGTGCCACGGGGTATCGTCCTCCTCCCGGTCATCAGGGACATGCGTGTCCAGAAGGCCGCTGGCGGTTTCTCGCATATCCATTGTGGAACTTCCGTCAAGCCGGATCGTGCTTAGCACTTTCTCAATTCGGAGTTTGTCCGCCTGGTGCTTATAGACGAAGCCCCAGGGCTCCGAATTCCCGTACGACGTGACGAATTTCCTCCAGCTGTCGCGCTTTGCCTTCTTCACCTCACGGCTGTACTTTCGCAAAGAAGTGCGGTACTCTTGCAGTTTAACGAGGCGTTCGGGCTGCGCTCTTTCCCGCTGGTATGCACGCATGAGCCGGTACACGTTCTTCTTCATATTGGTAAGTTGGGCCGTCCACCACGGGTTGGACTTTCTAAAACGGACTTTTCGTGGCATAGACTCGGTGCAGGCTTCTGTAAGAACGCCCGTGCGAGTCGTAGCCATAATTTCGACATCTTGCGCTGAATCAAGTGCAAGTCCTTCCAGCCTAGCCCGTGAAAGAGCCGTCACGATTTCAGCGAAACGATCCCAATCGGCCCGACGGGTGTTGAACCGTTCGAGACCGCATCCCCGATTTCGAACTGCGGCCTTTGGTACTTGCAGCCTGATGTCAATCGCCCTATGATCGCTGGTTGACCAACTCGGACGAACATTCCATTCCTTGATGAAGCAGGATATGGATGGAGTTCCCAAGGTGACGTCGATCCACGATTCACCTCTTGGGGTCCAGAACGTCGGCTGTTGCTCAGCGTCGTTGAAGATTTCCAGGCCGAAATCCTGGATGAGACGCTCGAGACGAGCTCCTCGCTCGTTCGTCTCCTGACGTCCCCAAAGGGACGACCTAGCGTTGGCATCTAACGAAATGAAAACTCTCTTCCCCCTCAGCGCATGAAGCACCATCCCGAGGTGTCTGAGGTGCTCCTCGATATCGTCTCTGAACTGAAAATAGTGAGAGACGACGTAGAACGAGAAGCCGGGCGCCAGCACTTCCGCACAAACACAGTGCGCCGTGCTGAGCTGCGAGATGAAGATCATTTTGAAGGTCGGATTGCAAACTGTTACGGAAGCCCAGGGTGTACCCCGGCGTACAGCTGCAACTTGTATTGACGATCCTAGACCGAAGAAGGTGTGCCTCTCGTCCGGCTTCTGGACATATGGTTCCTGCAACAGCAGGATGTTCAGTCGCTTTTGACGAATGAGGGAACGCACCTCACCCGTTACTGCCTCTGAACGCCTCATGTTCAGCTGCAGTATCCTAATTCCCGTGGTACTGAAGGGGAGGGCAATGTCGTTGGGGGCACAAGGGACAGGGGTGTTTATTGGGGGGGTCGCGTTCGCGGAGCTAACCTGAAGTGTCTCTACTATCGCGTCGCGCCTATCAGTGACTCTACGGACCTCGCGGGATCCACAATTCGCGAATACCCGTGACTCTACCGCGTCGCACCTATCGATGACTATACGGACCTCGCGGGGTCCACAACTCGAGAATCTACGTGACTCTACCGCGTTCAGGAGTCCCGAGGACTCGGAAACCCTATCGCACCTATCCAACACAACATTGACTGCACGAAGACCGAGAACACTACGCTGACATCTGAGGCTCGAACAGCCAGCGCTACCCGTGGGCAAATGAGAGTGTGGTGCCGAAAGAAGAGGCTCAGGCTGAGAAGCCACCAACATCCTCGCCGCGGATCGGGTGCGCGGCCTCGCGACGATGTCAGCAACTCCCTGCTCGCTGGGTACCACGCCTGGTTGCCTAAGCCCGGCCAGACGGGTACTGCCTCTCACAATCATACGGACACATTCACACAGTTTGTTCAAGAGTACCATAATTGTTCCCACGAGTTAGGTCGGATATAAAAAACACAACGAGACAGAGCCGCCATATCTCGCCCGGGCGAATTAAGTACGGCTTCGGAGGCCGCCAACCGTCCTAACCGCTACGCTTGCGACAGGACCTATCCCTCCTGCCATGAGGCCCTCACCACGTAAGTCAAGCTTGGCCTAGGGGAACCATGAATCGCGTCAGAGGGTTCGTCTGAAACTTAGTAAAATAAAATTAGTAGAAAACCTGAAACTTATAAAAATAAAAGGATTAGTGGGGAATCTGAAAAGAAAAAGGGGATTAGTAGACCTCCCGGTTCCGTCGCCACCGAAGTCCGGAGACTTTGGTGACGCAGGGCCCGGATGAGGTTGATAAAGCAGTCCTCGTCGTCTTTTCCAACCCCGTAGGGCGGGAGAAGCCGACAGAAGAACCGGGTACTAACTAACTAAGTACCTGAAACTTAAAGAAAAAAAAATAAAGATTAGAGCCCCCCGGTTCCGTCGTCACCGAAACCCGAAGGCTTCGATAACGCAGGGCCCGGATGGGGTTGATAAAGCAGCTGCAACGTCTCTTCGGCTTAGTCGCTTTTTTTCTTTTTTTTCTTCCCAGAACCGTAACGAATCAACAAAAGGCTGAATAGAATTTCTGTCTCTGAACCGAAAGCCCCTTATCTGCTGTTATTTCAATAGTTTGTTTATAAGAGCATCTTGGAACTGACCGTTTAGTTCAAAATATCCTGTGTATAGACTGCGAGAAAGTACGAGAGGAGTTTATGACAACTACCTGACAACTACCTGTTATCCTCTCGGGAATTTTTTGCTGTAAGAGCTGCCCGTGCGGTGTTGTACTCGTTGGCGGAGATTCGAAGCACTCAAATCGGTGGGCCGAACGCATAGTGGTTGAGGAGGAAGTCGTCGGTATTGATGCTCGAGGTGCTGATCGTTTCGCTTTGAAGTTTCCGCGCGATCGTATATGCGAGTCCGATGCTATGAGGTATGGGTGGATCTCGCTAGGCCCATGGCAATCAAATGCCCTTGGAAATTGGCTCGCTCCAAGTACGTGAGACGGCATTTTTCTCAGCCTTAGTGACGCATAGCATAATATTAGTGTTACACGTTCATTCCGTGATCCAGATAACGTTCTCAAATCGATGACAAATAACGTTATTTGGAACGCTCAATCTCCATGATCAATCTCCAATTTATCGATGTATCGATGGAGCAGTGCAAGTTCGCGAAAAGAAGTATGTACCGATAGTCACGGGACGTAACAATAGTCATTTTGGATCAGGAGGCTGGAGATATTTTTACGGAAAATGTGTGCATGTGGGATATTTTTGCATATGGGATATTTTAGTATCGAATATTTTGTAACCGGGAGTTTTTTAGGTGGGTATATTTCGTCGAGGGATCCGAAACACATGGAATATTGTCATGGAATATTATGTCATCAGATCAAAAGTCGGGTGACTCGTAACAGTTGTAAATATTAACCATTACAATTGTAAAATATCGTTATAGGGGTACGCGGCAGTATTTGTACTTTGCTACAGGCGAACGAAAGAGCTATACGATGCCATATGGCATCATATACTCGAGCTGTGTCCACAGCTTCGCGAAAATTTGCGCGCCGTATGGACGGACTTCGAACGGGCCGCAGTTGCGAGTCTTCGGACTAATTTTCCACGAATCCGGATCCGCGGCTGTTGGTTTCATTTCTGTCGCGTGAGTTTTAAGTCTATATAACCTATGGTAAAATATGTCACTCTCTCCATAGCCATGCTACAAATTGTCTATCGATCGGTATTGAAAGCAAAAGTTTTTGAGGGTTGCAAATCATGTACTGGCACACAAGAAACTGTTTATATTGTTTCTTGAAATTACCTTCGTGTTAATTTCTTTTTGTAACGCGTGCATGAGAAGTGCTACTTCTCGTGCCTGCCGAAAGTGGCGTAAGTGGCGTAAGTGGCGCATTCTCTGATTTTACTTTTCACACTCTTCCGGGACCGAAGCGTGCGAGAAGTCAGTACTTCTCATACGCATTTTGGTACTTCCCGCATGCTGTGATGGCGCCACAATCAGCAGGTACGGCCATAGCACTCCTCTTGCACTTGATACAAAAAGCAAACGGTTACGTTGTAGGACACATGGTTTTTAAGAAGTACCGAAAACAATCAATTTCAAAGTTGCTTCTTTTACCAGCTCAATCACACTCGAAACGCGATAACCGGAAGTAGGTCGGTAACCCAAATGCGCATGCATCACGCGTTTCGGGCATTGGCTGCGTGCCCGTCTGTCTGAATTGAGGTTGTGGCGGAGAGCCGTCAAAGCTAAATTATGACGGGCACTCCATTTTACCGATTTGGATGTTAATTGTCGAAAGCGATGTCCAGTAAAAACGTTCAGATGGAAACGTTTTTCGGCATTAAGCGCTGGACGGATTCTGAAATCCTTCGCCATAAAGAAACAATGAAACTCTGTCGCTTTCTTCTTTATAGCAATTAATTAGAACATTTCATCTGTAGCATATTGTCATCCGTATACAGGTTACAATATGATGGGTCTAAATGTTTGTGAGAATGATTAAATTTTTGTTCTGTATAGCAAAATGATTATAAATAGCTATACAGAAATTGCAATTAATCGATTATTTAGTTTTGGTAACCAAAAAATGAATAAGTAATTGCGGCCAAGGTCCCGTCTTAAATGTTTTATATGTTGATTGCCATTCCACGGTTAGTGAAACTTAATGTTTAGTAATAGACTTCATTTGACATAGGCGGTTTACCGAAAATGGAAGTCGCTGCGAATGGTCGATCCACCGACAGAGATTTTATATCTGTCGTGGGGCCTTCCTCTTCTGCCAGCGGGACAGTTTGCCGAGGGTTGTCGCGTCATTACCGCGCTTGCGGATCCGCACGCCGTCGAAGGCCTCGAATCGCTAAATGCGTTCACGCATTATCTGCGACAACAGTGGGCCCCCCTCGCGAATGTCACGTCCGTTGACGGAACGCCAATACGGACAAATAACGTTGCCGAGGCCTTCAATCGTCACTCGACGAAGAAAATGGGAGGAGTACATCCCAGACTTTGGGTTTTCTTGGGTATGCCCTTATGGTCAAAAAAGAATTCCGTTTCTATACATAGGATATAAGGCATAGTGCATCAACATTAATGTGATAATACGTGATGTGCAGAAAAATTGAAAGAAACTATCGACGACGAGTTGATGAAGTTCAACCGATGGCGGACGACGGGGCAAACGGGCCAAAAGCCCCGACACAAGGCGTGGGTCAGGTTCGACGAGAAACTGGCGGAAAACCAGCGTTTGCTGAGGACGGGAAGGTGATTTTAAGTCGTACTGCATAATTACGTAGTGTTATAAATTGTACATAAATGTACAAATCATGGCGAAAAAGAAATTTAGTGTTCATTTATCATTTTTCACAGATACGATATAGAAGAATTTTTGCGAGCGGCAACTACGCGTTACCAGCGATTGGTCCTCCACCACGCGGCCCGAACGCTTCGAGCTGGTAAGCTTTAACATATAGTATAATATTGAAAATGTTCACGCTGCAATATTGTACATTCGTCCATTCGCCCATTCGTTAACCATTTGTTAAAATGGTTGAAAACGCAATGCAAGCACGTGAAGCGTGCGAGCCACAATAACCTGCTCGTCTTTAATAAGAACTGATCTTTTTTTCAGATGGCGAAGTCCAACACGACTTACCCGTGCCTCAGCACATGCTCAATCCGGAAGATGTGTTCCCAGGTAAACATGTATCAAATTAGCAATCAGTATCAAGCAATTCATACAAAAAGACCGTATATATAGAAGTCGGTTGTTAATTCAATGTCTTTAACGGTTTTATAGTTAAATATTGTACTCTCGACATTAACGTGATGTCTTTATAGACGATCCTGCCCAAGAGGCCCAAGTCGTCCGTCGTCGAAGGGGTCCGAGACCGCGCCTTAATGCGAGGAGAGTTCGGGTTCAAGCGGGAGATGGTGGTACGTGTATTTTTCCAACTAAATAACTGTCAATAATAAACGATAAAAAGTAACGATATAAATCGATTTCTTAACAAATTTCATATGCTGATGTTGGTTGCTGTAAACATAAATCATCAAATAGACGAATCAGACAGTGCTGGTAAGTTATTATCGATCGATTCAATAACAACTATATTTATAATAAGAAATGTGAGAAGCCTATTTTTTTAATTTAAGCCGATTTGGTGGACCTTCCGGTGGATCCTCCACCTTCGCGAGGGAACAGCATCGAACGCGACGACGGTCAATCGGACAATGGCGGTAGGCTTTCAAAATTTAAATTGTACATACAGGGAGTTTAAGAATACCCGTATGACCCGGGATTTTCGGATTCGGGATATTCGTCCGAGTCGATCGCCGTTTGCAGCATTAAAAAATTCACAATACAGTTTAATTGCGAGGCAATTGAAATTCCGCCAATCAGGGAACTCCGATAGACGATGTAATTCACGCCCGGAAATATGTTCTATAGATATAGTCTGTCCGTGACAAACGAAAGGGTTCAGCAAAAATAATCGACTCGCGGCTTCACGCTGAATAGTCGAACACAACATTGGTTATATCGCGAAACAAATTCATGCGAATAGCACAAAACTATTTTCGATGAAGTAGTTTATCGATAATTATGATTTCATTTATGCACAGGTCGCACGCGTCCGATAACCAAGCAGGTAAGTATTTGATGTACAGGTAAGATCCAACGAAATTTCTCATTGGAAAATTCGTTTTACGAACACACCGGAACACCGACTTTGAAAACGATGAGCCGATAGAGATGAAACCGTCTGTATGGTTCGTCTCTTTGCTCGAGATTTGATATTCTATTATCAATGCAATCGATGATTTATTCGGTTTCGCTTCTTGAGATTGAGTCGAGCGTTAATTTAGAACATGAATTATACCGTTAGCAAAATCTTGAAACGGCCGGACGATAGAGATGTATGTATGTATGTATTCTTTATTGTCTCCCCATAGGGTTTGCAAGTTTTTTTACAAGGTTCTCTCCTTGGATTTTTTCCAGGGTTTACTCCTTGTTACATTTCCTTCCCACTACAGATTCCTCCTTCCACATTTCCCCTTTCCCCTTACGCCTGCTAGTCTTTCCTTCATTCTTCTGCCCCACTATCTTCTCTTCCGTCTCCTTCGTCTCTTTCTCCTCTTCTGCCCCTCTGTTCTTCTTCTTGCCCTTCTTCATTCCCGGGCAGCCGATCGGAGGGAGAAGTCCCCTCGATCGGATGTCGAGATGGAGGTGGCCGCCTCGTCGGCCTCGGCTGATGAGTCGGCGGCGGAGTCGGGGGTGGTCCCTTCGGGGCCTGGTGCGCGTCCGGGGCCCAAAAGCTTCAAGCGGTTGGGCGGTAAGGGCCCGAGGGGTTCACCCTCGGTGGTGGGTGGAGAGGTCCGTCCCCAGGACCGGGCACTCCCCCCCACGGACTCGGCATCGGGGGCGGAGGCTGCGGTGGTGGTGCCGGTAGTCCCTGGCAAAGGGGCTGCCGATGGAGCCCCCGCGGCGGCTGCTGCTCTGCCAGCTGGCTCGGAGGTTCCTGCCCCTGGAGGGATCCCTAAGGGCAGGAAGAAAAAGAAGAAGAAGAAGGCCAGTTCGGCGGGTGCCTCTGTGGCGCCGTCGTCTGCACAGGTGGCTGGTTCCGCCGGCCCCGTGGGCTTGGCTCCGCCGGCCCTGGGGCTGGTCGTGCCGGCTACCACCTTCGGCGGAGAGGGACCCCCGAGGCGGGTGGAGCTGGCCGAGTTGGTCGCTCGGGCGGAGTTTCTGGCTGAGGAGATCCGCGAGGGGATCCTCAGCCCGGAAAATAAGGTGGAGAGGGGCGTTGCTGCGGGCATCGAGGGGAGACTCGCCGGAGTGATGTCTCTCCTCGTTGCGTTGGCGGGCAAGGTGGAGGGCCTGATGGGTCAGTGTGCGGGACTGCGTTCCGCACACGAGCTCGTCGTCCGCCAGCTCGCGGTGAGACCGGCGACTGCCGCAGTGGGGCCCGTCGTGGCGGCGCGCCCTGCCGCTCCCCCTTCGACCGGTCGTCCGAAGTCGTTCGCGGAGGCTGCGGGTGGGGCGCCCCAGGGAGCGGCGGTGGTGGCAAGCGCTCCCGCTCCTCCCGTACGCCGGCCGAGGCCTGGGCCCCAACACGCCGTCTTTGTTAAGGCGGCTGAGGGGTCGTTAACGCCGGCAGAGCTTAGGACGAAGCTGAAGGCACTCGTTAACCCCGGCGCGGCCTCGGTTTGCGTCCTGGGCGTGAGGTCCGTCCCGGGCGGGGTCCTTGTAGAGACTAGCTCGGAGACGGATCTCGAATTTTTCCGCTCCAGCGAGGCCATCCGCCAGGGTGGACTCGCTGTTACGGCGCCCGAGCCGCCGAGGCGGAAGGTGGGGGTCTTCGGGGTCCCTAGTGAGGTATCGGAGGGCGAGGTATTTACGGCCCTCCGATCCCAGGGTGTCCCCGAATCCTCTGAGGAGGATTTCCGGGCGGCCGTGAGAGTCGGGCGGAAGTTCGATGGGAGCAGGGGAGCCCTAGGCGCGGCTCACTACATTCTGGAGGCCGCGCCGGGGGTGGCGGCCGCCCTGGTGGCAAGGGGGCGAGTCCTCCTTGGCTGGCATTCCTGCGTCGTGCGGGACTACGTCTAGGCGGACCGGTGCTTCCGGTGCCTCGGTTTCGGCCACTCGTCTGCGACTTGCCGAAAGCGGTCGCAGACGTGTGGCTGGTGCGCCGGGGACGGGCACACCGCCTCGGCGTGTCCGGCGAGGGGGCAGCCTCCCTGCTGCACGAACTGTAGGGAGGCTGGTCTGGGGTCCGCCCATCGGGCTTTGGACGTTGTGTGCCCGCTCTTTCGAGCCGCGCTCGCGGGCCAGAGAACGGTGGCCGCGGAGGAGCGGGCCCGTCATGGGGCCCCAGTAAGTCCCGCCTCCGGAGCCAAGAATGGCTAGGCGGCCTCACCCAACTCGTGCTGCTGGTGGGCTGGAGGGCCTGGAGCCGGCCGGGCTTCGGGTCCTCCAGGCCAACTGCCAGAGGTCTCGGGGGGTGATGGCCGAACTTGGCCAGACCCTTCTCGAGGGCTGCTACGGCGCCGCGCTGCTGCAGGAGCCATACCTGAGGGCGGGCGGTGTCGTGGCGGGGCTTCCGGCTTCGATGCGGGTGTTCCCGAGCGGTGACGGTAAATCTGCCGTCGTCCTGTCCGATGCGTCGCTTGATGCTACGGTCGTCTCAGTGCCAGGCGGGGACGGGGGTGCCACGGTGTGGGTGCGCGGCGGCTTTGGTAAAATTTACCTCAGCTCCGTGTACTGCCGTCACGGGAAGCCCCTCGGTGGCTATTTCCAATATTTGGAGTGGGTATTTACCCAGCTACCGGGGACCCCTGTGGTGGCGGGCATGGATGCAAACGCCGTGTCCCGCCTGTGGCACTCCAAGAACCGGTTCAGGGGGCACCAAAATGCCGTGAGGGGTGGTGAGTTCGAGGCCTTCATAGTCGCGTGTGACTTGGAGGTCTTGAACGAGCCATCCCGGCATTTCACGTTCGACGGACCCACGGGTAGATCGGATATCGATGTAACTTTGGGGAGGGGTGTTGAACGGGTGTATCGGGTCGGGTGGGAGATTCTGCCCGACCTGCTGCACTCGGATCATAACGCAATATGCGTCACCCTTCTCCGAAGGGATGGAGAGGCCGATCTTCCGCTGCCTGTACTCAGGTGGCGGATCGTCGGCGTGGATTGGACGGAGTATGGTGCCGCCCTGGTGCAGGGCGTCAACGACTCTCGGTTGGGGAGGGCGGGCGCGGTACCGCGGAGGAAATCCCGTTGGTGGAGCCGGGAGCTCACCTCGGCAAGGAGACTTGCGAGGCGGGCTCGGGTGGCCCTACAGCGGGCCCGAAGACGCGAGGAGCCTGAGGAGGTCCGGGCGGGGCTCCGGGCCACATATCGTGATATGTACCGGAGCTATCACCGCCTGGTCCTCCAAAGGAAAGAGGATGACTGGAGGGCGTTCGTAAGCGAAATGGGCAACGCCGACCCTTGGGGAGACGTGTATCCGGGATCGGCGGGGCCCGGTTGACATCGGCGATGTGAGGGTTGAGGAGGCGCTTGCTACCTCTTGGGAGGCGAGTGCCAGGGCGCTGCTTGAGCGGTTCTTCCCTCGGCTTCCCGAACGGGAGCAACGTGAGGAGGAGGGTCGCGCAGCGCCCGATCCCCCGGCCCCCATCGTACTCGATGAGCTGAAGGACGCCCTCCGGAAAATGAAGACGGGTAGCGCGCCCGGTCCTGACGGGATCGGCGTCCGCATGCTGCGGGCGCTGGTCGCGTTTGTGCCCGATCTGGCCCTGGCCATGTACAACGGCTGCTTGGAAGCTGGGGTCTTTCCGCCCCAGTGGAAGAGCGCCCGCGTCGTGGCCATTCTAAAGGGCCCAGGGAAGCCGCCCGACGAGGCTGGGTCGTACCGACCGATCAGCCTCCTGTCGGTCCTGGGCAAACTGCTGGAGAAGGTTCTCGTGAGGAGGTTGGAGGCGAGGGAGGTACACGCTGTCTCTGACCGGCAGTTTGGATTCAGGGCTGGCAGGGGCACCGAGGATGCGTGGCACCTGGCAATGAGGGTGGTCGAGGAGTCCCCCCACAAATATGTGCTTGGCACTTTTGTGGACTTTAAGGGGGTCTTCGATCTCCTGAGCTGGGACACCATCCTCGGGATCCTAGGTGCCGCCGGATGCCCTGAACTGGGCATCTGGCGGAGCTTTTTCAGCGATCGTCGGGCGTTTATGGTTTCTCGGTATGGTCGTGTTGAGCTGGACGTGCAGCGGGGCTGCCCGCAGGGGTCCATGTCTGGCCCGATTTTCTGGAATCTGGCCTTGGATCCCCTGTTGCGGCGGCTCCGCGATGCTGCAGTCGAGGTCGTCGCCTATGCGGATGACACGCTCCTCATCACTTCGGGGGTCTCGAGGCTTGAGATTGAGACTCGGGCCGCTGAGTCCCTCGGGATGGTGAGTGAGTGGGGCGCCGGTGCGGCGGTCGAGGTCTCTCGGGACAAGACCGTCTGCATGGTGCTTCGCGGTAAGTTCGCGAACACCAGGCGCCCCAGGGTCCTTCTGGACCGGGTTGCCGTCCCGTACAGGGAGGAGGCGATCCGATACCTCGGCATCCTTGTAGGTGAGCGGCTCAATTTTGGGCCCCACCTGCGGGCGATCCGAGAAAAGACCTCCCTTGTTTGTCAGTTGCGACGGGTTATGCGGCGGGACTGGGGTCTCCGGCGTAGGACCATTGGGTCCTGGTACCGGGGACTCTTCGTCCCGTGCGCCATGTACGGCGCTTCGGTCTGGGGGGGCTTCGTGCGGGCCAGGGTGACGGCGCGTGTCCAGCTCAACAGGGCACAGCGCCTGGTCCTCCTCGCCGCGCTGTCGGTTTGCCGGACTGTGTCGACAGAGGCGCTGACGGTGCTCATGGGGGAGCTCCCGTGGGACTTACAGGCCAAGTACGCCGAAGCGGCGTACTTTCTCCGTAAGGAGTTGCCTGTCCCGTGGGGGCTTCCTCATGCCGATGGCGAGGGGGTAGCCGGGACGCTGGTCCGGGCGCGCAGTGTGCTGTGGGAAGAGTGGGGGGACCGCTGGCGGTGTTGCGACAATGGCGGGACTACCCGCCTGTACATCCCCGATCCGGCGGTCCCCGCGGAGTTATTGAGGGGGAGTTGCTTCGGCCTGCCCACCGGCTATATCCTGACAGGACACGGGTCGCTGAATGCATTCCGCCATCGGAGAGCGCTTTCGGCGACACCGTTGTGCCGGTGCGGTGAGGCTGAGGAGACTTCCCCTCATGTACTGATGGAATGCGGGCTGTATGCCGAGCGAAGAGACGTGGAGACGTTGGGCGTCCTACGCGATGAGAACGGGGCCTGGAACCTGACCGGGGTAGTCAACTCCCTCGGGGGGTTCCAGGCTCTTAGGCGGTTTGCGGGCTGGGCCTTCGATATAAGGGCCCAGGCCGAGCGGGCCGAGTAGTTTGTGGTGTCGCAGGGGGGGGGGTGCAGGCGGCCGAAGGCCCCGGCCCTTTCGGGTTTGGCGAACCCGCGTACCCGAGCTGGCTGACCGGTGCCAAGGTGGCTCAGAGCCTTAACCGGTAGTGGGCCAAATTGACCCACGAACGTCCGACCAGTGGCGATTACTGGTACCGCGGGGGCCGGGAAGCCCGGTGGCGGCTCACCCCGTCACCGCCCGGCCATTGGGTTGGACTCGCGGGGGCAGTGGTTATGCGCGTGAGTTGCGCGACATCTCAACTCGGGTGCGGTCCTACTTAGGCCGTAGGGAGCTTGGAAAGTGCTCCCCCCCTCACCAAGGGGCCTGCCCGGGCTAAGCACCGGGTGGGGAATTGGAAGCCGCTCCGGCTCGTCGCAGCGCCTCAAGTGCGTGTCGCGAGTCGGGGCGGTGCGTTGGCCGGGCGTGACCCCGGCCCCGCGCACATGGGTGCCGTGTCGTATGCCGTAAGGCGGAGACGGCACGTTAAATACACACTAGGAAAACAATGTCGCCGCCACTGCCTTCTTCCGCCCTCCTGCCCTCCTACTTCCTCGCCCTGCTTCATTCCTCTGTCATCCTAACCTCGTTCCCGTCCGTTCCTTGTTCCTCTTCTTCTCACTATTCTTCCTCACTTTCCTTCTTGGCCTTTACTCCCCATCTTCTCTCCATTCTTTTCTCTTTCCCTACTCCCTCTTTTGTCCCTTTCCTTCCTCCTTGTTCTCTCTCACTTTCCCTTTTTTCCGCCACCGTCTTCTCCCTCGACCTCACTCTCTGCCATCTTTTCTCTCTGCCCCCGGACGATAGAGATGAAACCGTCCATAACAATCGTGTCTTTACACGTGGTTTGGGGTTGTACTTTCGATACTATCGATGTTTCATTCGGTCGCGCTTCTCGTGATTGATTGGAACGTTAGTTTAAATCATCGATCGTACCAGAAGCAAAATCTTTGAAAAGTCGAGCGATCGAAATGACTCGACGGTTATGTCAAACGTTTTTACTCGTTGTCCGGTATCGTATTACCATTCGGATCAATAATATACCGAAAAGCGAGTGAAAACGTTTGACATACCGTCGAGTCGTTTCTATCGTTCGACTTTTCAATGATCTTGCTTTCGCTACGATCGATGATTTAAACTAACGTTCCAATTAATCTCGAGAAGCGCGACCGAATAAAACATCGATAGTATCGAAAGATCAACCAAAAACTATCGCCCGGCTTTTTCAAGATTTTGCTTCCGGTATGATTCATGTTTTAAATTAACGCTCGACTCAATCTCGAGAAGCGAAACCGAATAAAGCATCGATTGCATTGATAGTAGAATGTCAAATAATGAGTACAGACACGATACACACTGCCGGTTTCATCTCCAATTGGCTCGTTATATTTATGCTCGGACGTACGGTGCGTTCGATAAGAGAATTTACAAACGATTCGATTGACC
This sequence comes from Cryptus viduatorius, assembly GCA_964006125.1. Lineage (NCBI taxonomy): Eukaryota > Metazoa > Arthropoda > Insecta > Hymenoptera > Ichneumonidae > Cryptus > Cryptus viduatorius. Next base: position 3,375,161 of record OZ023221.1, on the reverse strand, counting down.
GAAGCGTAATCGGACACGCCACCGATACTGGCGATAAGACGATGCCACGCAAGTCGCGAATACCGCAAAAGCTCAGGCGGTTTTACCTATATTTGCTCGCACCGGAAGTATGACTTTCGAATCGGCGAATGAATAGAGGTAAAACCGACTGAGCTTTTGCAGTTTTCGCGACTTGCGTGGCATCGTCTTATCGTCAGTATCGCTGTGTTCGACTGTTCAACCTGAAGCCGCGAGTCGTTCAAAGTATGCCGCGAGTCGATTATTTTTGCCGATCTCTTTCGTTTATCACGCACAGACTATATCTACAGAACAAATTTCCGGGCGTGAATTACACGGTCTATCGGAGTTCCCTGATTGGCGGAATTTCAATTGCCTCGCAATTAAACTGTATTGCGAATTTTTTAATTCTGCAAACGGCGATCGACTCAGACGAATATCCCGAATCCGAAAATCCCGGGTCATACGGGTATTTTGGGACCCCCTGTATAAAGAAACGATCTATTAACTGAAAATGATTTTTTCTTTTTCAAAATAAAGAAAATGATGAGAATCCGCAATCGTCAGAGGATGAGAACCGGGCTCGAGGATCCGACGATTCTGAAACTGACGGTAAAATATCAGTGAGAAGTCAATACGAACTGCTTTTAAAATTTCACGGTCACTTTCGACCGTGATATCCGTCGTTGTGCAGGAACTGGCCGATAATATGCTAAAGTCATGGAGGGGTTAGAGTAAGAGAGGGGCTAACGTCACAGAATGTTTATAGTCACGAAGAAGCTAGAGCCACGGAGAAATAAATGTCACCGACGGGGTCTAGTCATGGATGAGGCTACAATTACTGATAACTACAATCTAGGCGTTGCAAATGTCATAGCAGAGATTAAGTTACAAAGTGGCTAACGTCGCGGCAAGGTCAAAATCACAGGGTACCTAATGAACCAGCTGTTGCAATTAAAAAGCTTGCCATAGCAACGGTTTCTATTGTAGCGGATTTTTTCGTTCAACTGGTTTTGCCAGACTGTGGCGGGCGCGCGTAGCGTGCGAGCCATACAAAACCCTAGTTATAATATAGAAAACTTAAATTACTAGATAAATAGTTACAAACTTGAGATTGCCGAAGTGTCGGTCTTTGTCGAATGTTGTGTTGTACATAAAAGATTAAAAGTGGGTACGAAGAATCGAATTTATAATGAAACTCGGAACTATGTTGAAATAGCTGAATCCGAAGAAAATCATCCGCGTCGGGGGCGTGCTGTCCAACGCGGTAGGGTTGGGAGGCCCGTATGCGCACGAAATAATAATGGTTAGTAGCTAAATAACAAATATTACCTTTGTATCTAATTGCTATTCTTCGCTTCTTAGAATTACATAATACTGAGTATTAATGCCAAACCTTTTCGAAATAGCTGAACGTCACCGAAATCCGATGCGTCGAGGCCAGAGGGGTCGAGGCGGAAGAGTCGAACGATTCGATGGACGACACGGGGCTAGCGACGATAGTGAGTTAAACTTTAAATTCAATTCTGTTGAAATGTATGAAATTCTAATAAAAACAAAAATTATGCAATATACTGGCGCAGTTTGTCAGTTTATAAGGAACAATTTTTTTATTCCTTAAACCTTCTCATAAACGAGCATTCCAAAGTATTAATATTTTTTTTTGTAAATCGTGCATGGAAAGCGGTTCATTTCATGGCAGTTTTGCGAGATGAAAGTCATTTTCGTGACGGTGGTGAAAAGATAGGTTCCCGCATGTGCAGTTCGCGATTGTGTCACTTTTCCCTTGGGAGCTTACTTTCGTCGCTTGGGATGGAAAATTACAACCTCACATTTCACTGTCCGTCCCGCAAAACTGCAATGGAATGCGCCGGTTTCCACTGCACTCATTACAAAAAGCATAGCGTGCAATTTGGGCCGAATTGACGATTGCAACTCGGGAGATTGCAGCCCTCGCCTCGCTCTGGCCGCAAACCTAACACTCGTTGCAATCGTCAACTTTCGGCTCTTGTTGCACAATATACTTTTATATCCTGCGCACACGACCTTTACATTCTTTTGTCATTCTACGTGACATTCCCAGATAAAAACTTCCTGATAAAACATCAACTCCCTCATAACATACTCCCTCGATAAAATAGATGAACCTGCCCAGAATCGAGGTGGTCGCGGTCGTGGTCGTGGACGCGGACGCGGACGCGGACGCGCACGCGGGCGTGGACGTGGTCGCGGCGCGAGAGGCGATATACGTGGAAGGCCGGCACGTCAAGACGTAATCGTAGACGATTGTGAGTTCCACTTCAAGTTTCATCAGTTGAGGCTTTTACGAAAACGGTTGAACATCGATCATCCGAACCATGTCCGCACATTGTCTTTCCAAAACACTTTCACGAGCCCCACTTTCTTCACTTTGAATCGAATTATGCAAATCACATGTACCATGGCATGAACTCCGAGTCCGATAATACTATTATTTTAGTTATGTATGTTTTATTGATATACGTATTATGATCTCATATCGACGTGTCTTATAAAAACGAAATCGCGTTTTGATTATTCGACCTACACCCGGTCTCGACGGGTTCGGATAATCGAGGTTCCACTGTAGAAGCCTACAACGTTACGATAGTCTATCGTTAATGCTATCTATATGGTATTGCCGAAACTATTACATTGGTTGAGAATTTGATTATAACGTTAATCTTTTTAAAACTTTATAAATGTTTCAATATTACAATTGTTGCATGAAGCTACGAGTAGCGACAGTGAAAATGTCCCCCGAACGCCCCCCCCTCCCGTCGTTATGTCTGAGAGTTCCGACGAAAGTGAACCAGACAATATTGTCGTGGAACGTCGCCGAAACGTCGTTCCAATTATCGAATCCGATGTGGATAGCGGCGAAAGTAGCGACAATGTCGGAATGGTTTTTGACAATCCTGCGAGGATATACTTTTTCGATCCCGAGATTCCGGATCTCGAGGGCATTAACAACGGTATGAAGTTTAGTTATTGAATCTCGATCGATTAAGGAGATAACAGTCGTTCTAGATGCTATAAGAGCTTCCATGTTTGCGCGAAACAGTAAATATTTCAAAGATTTTTCTATTTTTCTGTTGTATGAAATAGCAAAAACTTAAATTTACTTTTGTAACAAAATTTGCACGTACATGTACTCATAATGTTTGTATGAGGGATAACTTTATTAACTAATTTCCTTTGTTTGTGATATTTTCTTAAATATACAGACGATATCCCTATGAACGCGGAACAGAATGTTCCTGAGGAAGAACCGGTTGCGCCGATTGCGCTGATTGACCCGATTGCGCCGGTTGCCCCGATTGCGCCGGTTGCCCCGATTGCGCCGGTTGCCCCGATTGCGCCGGTTGCCCCGATTGCGCCGGTTGCCCCGATTGCGCCGGTTGCCCCGATTGCGCCGATTGCGCCGGTTGCCCCGATTCCGCCGGTTGCCCCGACTGCGCCGGTTGCCCCGATTCCGCCGGTTGCCCCGATTCCGCCGGTTGCCCCGATTCCGCCGGTTGCCCCGATTCCGCCGGTTGCCCCGATTCCGCCGGTTGCCCCGATTCCGCCGGTTGCTCCAGTTCCGCCGGTTGCCCCAGTTCCGCCAGTGGCCCCGATTCCGCCGGTTGCGCCGATTGTCGTAGTGGAGCTAGTAGACAGTACCGACGAGACCACTGACAGTGGTTAGTAGTCTCCTCTATTACTGATTACATCCCAACATAATACGAGTGTATGAGCAAATTTAGCGAGTAGATTGAATTCACTATTATCCTAAAGAGAAATCCTTCTTCAGGATAAGCGTGAGGCAAAAAAATCGATAACTTAACTATATTCATCAATCTCTCTAGATGACATTCAAGAAATTAATGTGGACCGACAGCCCGGGGAAATTGCGAATCCAAATAACGGTAAAATTAATCACATTTATATACAGTGAAACCTCACTATTTTTAACATCGCTTAACTCAACCGTTCGTTTATTTGAACTCGTTACCATGGCCATGATTTTGGGCAATGAATTTCGGAATGTACACTGCGCACGGGCAGTCACACAGTGGCTATGCCAAGGAGGGGCGCGCATACCCCTCGTTGGCAGTAACCGACCGAGAGTGCGGACTGTATGTGAAATACAGAATAGCGAAAGGGTCCGGTTCCGTAAAGTTACGAAAAGAGGGGTTGTACTGTAATATAAAATTCCGTAAAATATTTACGACATATCTCTACATATATACCGACATATAACTGGTTAAGAGAACCGCTTAAGCAGCCGGTTACGGGAGCCGTAGTTATCAGACGGTTTTAATCTTTCTACAGACGTGGTTGCCGTGGCAGCTGGAGCAGGTCCGGGACCAATTGCGAACGGTAATGCGATCGGTTGTTTTGTTGTACACATATTTTTTCAAGAATTAATCGAGCCCTCTAAGTTACGGACATAACGTTCATTTACAGCGTCTCGATCCAGAAAAAAAAATCAGCGGAAGAAGAGACGGAAGCAGCAGCGGCGTCAAGCCCAAAGCGGCGACGAGGAACGTCGACCGCATGGCCACAAGCGCCGACGAAAGAAAGCCCAAAAAGGTAACATTACACATGTCCTATGGATGGAAAGTAGATTTACTATATCTCTTCGCATGATTTGATTACATCATTTAATTACAACTTCGGATAGTACAGCTTTATCCTTCAATAATGTCAATTGTACATTATCATGGTGTTGGAATAACTTTTTACTTTCTCATCCCATACGCATTATGGAAAAAGAGAAAGTATTGTAATAGCGAGAAAAAGTAACGTCGAATTTATGGAATAAATAACTTTTAGCAACATGACAAAAGGAAAAAAAATCTTTTCTCACTTTTGTTCTCATAATTGTAACCCAATCTATTATATTTCATGACCCGAATAGTTTTTTTGCTCAAAAGTAGTTCAAAAAAGGGATTATCCTGAGATGGTCTGTAGGTATCAAATTTTTTGGCGTGGGTACAAGAACTTTTCGCAAACATTTTCTATCGCTACGAAACTGTCAACTTAACTTCTATATGTGGAATATGTGTTTCGTATTGAAATTCACAAATTTTCCTCCACATTCACTAATTATTTACCTGCAATGTGAAAAATTTTAAATTAAAGGAATTTAAAAAATTCCCAACTTATAAAAAAATCACTAGTAAATGTGGAGGAAAAACTCTGAATTTCAATACGGAGCTCATACTGCACATGTTGAAGATATGTTGAAAAGTTTCGTAGCGATGGAAAATGTCTGCGTAAAGTTATTGTGTCTACGCTCGAAAATTGTTTGTATCTACATACGCATCAAGTTTTCTCGCAAAGACACTTAGTACGCATATTTTACATATAAAATCGGAATTTGGTAGTCAAAATCAGATTTTTTTGAAACGCGAAAATTGTTTTTTTTTTGAGGTTATATAAAGTATAAATTGTGAACTAACAATGTGTACACTACATTTCTGAATAACATTAATAAAAAAAAACTACGAGAAAACATCGCGAACTGTCAAACTTTTACTATTTCTAGCGGTAACGTCTATAGCTTAAACTCTAACCGCAAGAGGCGTGATCGGCGTTAAAAGTTCGACTCGCCACCTATGGTATGTAACATAATGTTCAAACTTTTCAGCGGCAAGGTAAACAACCCTGTTTGTGACCCTGTCGCAGTTTGTGACTGGAGTACCTCTAGCATAGTCACCTTCCCCTACCATTCGATATGCAGCCAATGGGTAGTGCGCGTTTGGGGGTCACAAACTGCAACACTTGGTGTTTCATGTTTATCCTTATAATTTTACACGCGTGAAGTAAGAGAGTTGCCTAGAAAGGTCACAAACTGGGCCTTTTACCTTAAATGCAGATTGCAAGCGATCAACAAAATTTTAACGAAATTTGAGTTATAATTATGAGGACAAAAATAGTTGCGTTTAAAAACTTAGCTCCTCCACTAAAAACATACATATCAACACAATACTAACTTCACGCAAGCAACAATTGGGATGAGAAAGTCACGAATTGCAACACGCCAGTAGCAACTGCCACGTGCCCATATTTTATGTTTAAAAATTGAGCATATTTTTTCAATGTTCATGGTCCTATTTCAATTCTAAGAATAAAGAAACGGTAAAATGTATATCGAAATATGGTAAATCTACTTTGCATCTTCTGTAATGTTACCAGTGTATGTTAAAACAGGAATAGGTTTAGTATAATGCGTAAAAGGTATGCAATGTCAATTTACACATTGCTTCCTTATTTATTGAAATTCGGTCTATAAGAAAGCTGGACAAATTTTGACTTCCACATACAGAAAGCGATGTTTAAAAAAAAAAATCACCTTTTCATTAGCAACGTTCATAAAATGCCTTTTAAAAAAATCCGTGGCTAAAATAACTCGCATTTTCAACATATGTATTATTTCCGCTTTATTCGCTTTCCGATTGGCCATCGCAGGAGCCTGGAATTGGAATCGTTCGATGAGAAGCTTAAATCATGCTGTATTTTGACAGTGCTTTGACAAACTTTGACAGTTCGATATATAACATTTAATCCACTAAGGTCGAAGAAACAATTTAATAGAGAGGTAAGGGTACGCACGCGAAGCGGCATACAAAAAGCGCGTACGCGGGATAAAAAAACGGTTATACATGTTGTATGAACAATGACAACATGACTCGAACTTTTTTCTTCAGTGGGCAAGTTGTAACAAGCGAATAAATAATCGAACCTTTCCTCGCATATGTAGTGTACTTTTGTCTGATAAAAACGAGACGTTGTATCAAAGTTATTCATAATAGACTAGCCGCAATAATGGAAGAGGTATTAAGGGATGGTAACAATAGCGGACGATTTTAGACACTGCTTCATTGTTTACGCAATCTGAAGTAACGGAATTATCTGGATCCGGGCCGTCCCATTTCAGTAATAATTATTGATCGAAGTACAGACATGAATACATTTCGCCACTTAGAGTAGATGAATTAATTGACAATATGAAACGTGACTTTTTTAAATAATCACAATGCGATAGAAGAGACCTTCGTATTTTATTCTTTTGGTCCGTTAATCGTTTTTGGATATGTCGTACGCTTGCAGAAATGCAGCCGAGAGCACGCGTCTACTATGCTTTTCGTGTAGTGGAATTGTATGCTCTTGCCCGCGTTTTTCGAAACGTGGAAGTGGACGATTGTGTTCAAGATACGATTATATTGATCGAAGTATAACTTGCGAAGGATAATTTAGTGTCCCTATACAAACAGTATACCAATTCATATGGCAATCCCATAAGAAACGTTATATTGTTGTTCCAAGGATGCGATATTGGCGGCTGATGGCATCTAAAAATTAAGAGTTTCGTTCACCTCAAGGTTTTTACAAATGAGGAACTCTATTTGCATTTTTTCGAGAGACGATCTATATCAGGGCACTGTGAGAATAAAGATTTAGAACGTTTTTAAAACCCGGTATGATCAAATATGTATGCGTGTATAGTCTTATTTATTAACAAATCAAAGGACCATACGGATTTAATTTGGTGAAAATCGATGATATGGATTTCATTATATTTTAGGTGTTCTCAGTAATATTTTGTCGCTTGACCGTACCATTTTTTTTGGTTACACTAGCAGTGAGCGCACGCCTCGCGTGCGAAGCCTTATCTCTCTATTTAATTTTTTTTTCAACTCGACTTTATTATTTATTTGAACTGTCAAAGTTTGTCAATCAATTATCAACTATCGAAATGGAACATAACTGAAGTTGCTTGTCGAACAGCATTAGCTTCAGCCCCTTCTGACAGCCAATCAGGCAACGAATAAAGCGACAAAATACATGTATCGAAATTTCGATATATTTTAGCCACGGATTTTTTGAAGAAGAATTGTTGCTTTTTCTAATGTAAGGAAGCAATGTGAATATTGAATTCGCACTATTTTTAATGGTATTGATGGTATTTATATAAAATGATTTTTTAGCATGCACTGACGAGGTTTTAAACTATTTCAGTTCCGAGTGCGTGTCGGGTGTGTTTGACGGAGCCGATCACCCACATAATCAACCCGTGCGGCCATTATTGTATTTGTGAGGTATGCGTTCGGACGATTTTCGAAAGCCGAAACCAACGATGTCCGCTATGTCGGCTGCCGATGGAATCGTTTAACCGGGTGTACGCTGTCAATGATTGATGCGGCGCTACCATCATGGAATGTTTTATATATATTTTTTGTTTTGTCGTTCATATTGTTTAAATTTTATCATATTGTCGTATGCCACACCTTGCAGCGAGATTCGTCTCGCTTGTCGGCTTTTCTCTTATAAAAAAAAAAATAAAAAGAAAAGAAACTGAAATACAGTGGAACCTCTCTATTCTTAACTTCACTTAACTTAACTTCTTACTTATTGTAACTCGTAACCATGACAACACTTTCGCTTAACTTTATTTTCCCTGAGTCCGCTTGCCCCACTATGAGCGCAAAATGTACACTGCGCACGCGCAAAGCTACGCCGTGGAGGGGCGCGTATACCCCCCCTTGGCCCTCGCAGCAACTAACAGAGAGTGGGAACTGTAGGGGAAATACAAAATCGAGGAAGGTTCCGGCCCCGTCGAGTTAAAATAAAAAAGGTGGTGCCGTCGTCAATATTCGCAATCTAAAATATAATAGAAGTATTCTCACCTTGGCGTCGGCGTTGGTTCCGAGCCCTCGTCGTCCCTCGATGTGCATCCTCATCTTCGATCCTGCGGCAACAGCCCTCGTCGTCGATCCTGCTTCATATGGAAGCGATCCAAAAATTGTGCTAACTTTACCAGATCAGGAAATTGAGCTCACTTACTTCGTCTTATTGTGCTCCTTAATTAATTAAATTTTATTTACTATTCACTATGACTGTTCAGTACTACTGTTTGATACCCTAAAAATATACTGTACACATTATATTAACGAAGACATATATACAGTGAAGATTCTTGTATTTGACGCAATTCGGACGTATCGTCAAATACGAGAGCGACCAATCGGGTGCAGATAACGTCGGCGGCGAGCGTTATCTCTTTAATCGAAAAAACATTTTTTCTTAGTCGATTTGTCGGATGGAATACTTCATACTGCCATAACACTGTTAACCACGCAATTCGTTTTTTTTTCGTCCGAGCAAATGCACATAATTTGCAAACTGTTGCATCGGAATAGCGATACAGAACGATTGATTTACCTTAATACCACAGTTCTCCACTTACCTTCTTTCTCAAGATTCATTGATGATGGATAGTCTCGATCTGAGGATAATGATGTTGACATTCATTTAAAATTTCTTCCGCCTTCGAAAATTCAAAGCGAATTTCTAACTCAGACTACCGGCACGATAACGAATGCGAATAATGAACAACAAAGGGCGATTGGAAGAAGAATCGAATTCGGAGTATATTTATAAGTACAATTAAAATAATTAGCGGTATGATCAACCAACTTGACACTTATTTAATAATAGTTCGGAAGAGTTGTCAAGAGACGCGGCAGCGTCTCAGCGCCAAGTGCTTAAAAAAATATTTTCTTAAGGAGGCGTAACGTTATCGCATAAAATTGTAAACAATAAATAAAATTTTCCAAATTAAAGAACTAAAAACAAATGGCACGCCAAGTACCTAAAAGTCAGCGTTAAAAAAAATGTGTAAAGAATCAATTAAATCGAATGGGCCAATGAACATTATAAGAAAATAAAAAATTCCAATACACAATTGGCGTTCCAGTGCCCTCGTACACAGTTTTTGTGATGTTTACTGTGAGACTGAGAAAACAGGACGCCAATTTGAATCGAGTCGATACGTCGTTTAACAACAAAGATATGCATTTTTTCTGGCGCGATTAATTTATCGCGAAAAATCGGATAAAAACACAAAAATGGATTGTATATTTTCATTTATTTGTCCAAATTTAATTGCGCCACTCGTCCAAAAATGATTTTCTTGCTCAACTAGTCATTCGCAGTGGAGAAATCTTTATAGACTTGAAAATCGAGTGACCGATAGAGTTTTCGCCATCGAAGATCCATCGCAGTGAGAAATTGGTGAATTTTTCGAAACCCAAGCGAAGGTAGAAAAATCGAATGTGCAACGATGAAAATTTGTTTATTGGAAACTTGGATTTTCAAATCCGTGCAGCACTTTGAATCGAGTCGATACGTCGTTTCACAACCATGATGTGAATTTTTTCTGGCGCGATTAGTTTATCGCGAAAAATCGAATAAAAACACAAAAATGGATTGTACATTTTCATTTATTTGTCCAAATTTAATTGCGCCGCTGCTCCAAAAATGATTTTCTTGCTCAATTAGTCATTCGCAGTGGAGAAATCTTTATAGACTTGAAAATCGAGTGACCGATAGAGTTTTCGCCATCGAAGATCCATCGCAGTGAGAAATTGGTGAATTTTTCGAAACCCAAGCGAAGGTAGAAAAATCGAATGTGCAACGATGAAAATTTGTATATTGGAAACTTGGATTTTCAAATCCGTGCAGCACTTTGAATCGAGTCGATACATCGTTTAACAACAAAGATATGCATTTTTTCTGGCGCGATTAATTTATCGCGAAAAATCGAATAAAAACACAAAAATGGATTGTATATTTTCATTTATTTGTCCAAATTTAATTGCGCCGCTGCTCCAAACATGATTTTCTTGCTCAATTAGTCATTCGCAGTGGAGAAATCTTTATAGACTTGAAAATCGAGTGACCGATAGAGTTTTCGCCATCGAAGATCCATCGCAGTGAGAAATTGGTGAATTTTTCGAAACCCAAGCGAAGGTAGAAAAATCGAATGTGCAACGATGAAAATTTGTATATTGGAAACTTGGATTTTCAAATCCGTGCAGCACTTTGAATCGAGTCGATACGTCGTTTCACAACCATGATGTGAATTTTTTCTGGCGCGATTAGTTTATCGCGAAAAATCGAATAAAAACACAAAAATGGATTGTATATTTTCATTTATTTGTCCAAATTTAATTGCGCCACTCGTCCAAAAATGATTTTCTTGCTCAACTAGTCATTCGCAGTGGAGAAATCTTTATAGACTTGAAAATCGACTGACCGATAGAGTTTTCGCCATCGAAGATCCATCGCAGTGAGAAATTGATGAATTTTTCGAAACCCAAGCGAAGGTAGAAAAATCGAATGTGCAACGATGAAAATTTGTTTATTGGAAACTTGGTCTTTAAAATCCGTGCCGCACTTTGAATCGAGTCGATACATCGTTTAACAACAAAGATATGCATTTTTTCTGGCGCGATTAATTTATCGCGAAAAATCGAATAAAAACACAAAAATGGATTGTATATTTGCATTTATTTTTTCAAATCGTATTGCGCCGCTGCTCCAAACATGATTTTCTTGCTCAATTAGTCATTTGCAGTGGAGAAATCTTTATAGACTTGAAAATCGAGTGACCGATAGAGTTTTCGCCATCGAAGATCCATCGCAGTGAGAAATTGGTGAATTTTTCGAAACCCAAGCGAAGGTAGAAAAATCGAAAGTGCAACGATGAAAATTTGTATATTGGAAACTTGGATTTTCAAATCCGTGCAGCACTTTGAATCGAGTCGATACGTCGTTTCACAACCATGATGTGAATTTTTTCTGGCGCGATTAGTTTATCGCGAAAAATCGAATAAAAACACAAAAATGGATTGTATATTTTCATTTATTTGTCCAAATTTAATTGCGCCACTCGTCCAAAAATGATTTTCTTGCTCAACTAGTCATTCGCAGTGGAGAAATCTTTATAGACTTGAAAATCGACTGACCGATAGAGTTTTCGCCATCGAAGATCCATCGCAGTGAGAAATTGATGAATTTTTCGAAACCCAAGCGGAGGTAGAAAAATCGAATGTGCAACGATGAAAATTTGTATATTGGAAACTTGGATTTTCAAATCCGTGCAGCACTTTGAATCGAGTCGATACGTCGTTTCACAACCATGATGTGAATATTTTCTGGCGCGATTAGTTTATCGCGAAAAATCGAATAAAAACACAAAAATGGATTGTATATTTGCATTTATTTGTCCAAATTTAATTGCGCCGCTGCTCCAAACATGATTTTCTTGCGCAATTAGTCATTCGCAGTGGAGAAATCTTTATAGAATTGAAAATCGACTGACCGATAGAGTTTTCGCCATCGAAGATCCATCGCAATGAGACATTGATGAATTTTTCGAAACCCCAGCGAAGGTAGAAAAATCGAAAGTGCAACGATGAAAATTTGTATATTGGCAAGTTGGGTTTTCAAATCCGTGCAGCACTTTGAATCGAGGCGATACGTCGTTTCACAACAATGATATGAATTTTTTCTGGCGCGATTAGTTTATCGCGAAAAATCGAATGAAAACACAAAAATGGATTGTATATTTGCATTTACTTTTTCAAATCGTATTGCGCCGCTCGTCCAAACATGATTTTCTTGCTCGACTAGTCATTCGCAGTGAAAAAATCGTAATTGACTTGAAAGTCTACTCACCGATAGAGTTTTCGCCATCAAAGACCCATCGCCGTGAGAAATTGGTGAATTCTTTTGAAACATTCTGAATACTGTTCAGAAATCTCGAAATTACTATACTCTATGCGCGGTGTCGAGTTTCCGGTGTAGATCTTTCGGCGTGTTGAGTTTTTGGTGTCGACTTTTCGGCGTGTCGAGTTTTCGGTGTCGACATTTCACCGTGTCGCGTTTTTTTATAACTGTGTACAGATGTTCATGTACAGTTTTTATCGGTAGGATGTGTAGAGTTTTTAGCGCAGAGTTCTTTGGTGTAGACCTATCGGCGTGTAGCGCCATTCACTGTAGACCAAATGTATTAACACTTCGACGTGCACAGTAACGTTGTGTACGATTTTCAGTGTTGAGTTATTTGGTGTAGAGTTTTTCCCGTGTACAGTTAGTCGGTGTACACTTTTTATGCAGACTGTCGGCGTGTACAGTTATGCAGTGTTAAAATTTCAGTGTTGAGTTATTTGGTGTAGAGTCTTTCGCGTGTACAGTCAGTGGGTGTACACATTTTGTCCAGACCGTTGGCGTGTACAGTTATACAATATGAAAAATTCAGTGCCGAGTTACTTGGTGTAGAGTTTGTCGAGTGTACAGTCAGTCGGTGTACACTTTTGGTGTACAGTTGACTTCGTGTAGACTTGGGAGGTGTAGAGTCGGTCTCCACCCGACGCAAATTTGTAAAATTTAAAAAAACGTTGAAAATACGTTGATAGAATAATCATTAGCAGTTCTTTTTATCGACTGTAAACGAATAAATCGAGCGAATAAAATTGACAAACTTAAAAATTCAATTTTTAAACATTGCACACTTTTTATCCGCGCAATGACGCGGAGAGTCAGTTTGTAAATACAATTTCTTTGAGAGGAAAGGATTAGAGACGGCAATTTCGAGTAATTTGAAAAAACGATTCGTTTTCTGTCGAAAATTCGTGAAATTAGTCTTTGCTTAAAAAAATCATATCTCGGCAGTGAAAAAAGATATCGACTCTTATCTCGTCTTGTTTTGAAGAGGAGAACATACTTTGCCAGAAACAAAATAAGCAGTTTTTAGGCACTTACTATAACAATAGGCAAAGAGTGCCTATTAAAATGACCATCCGTTGCTCTTCGGAGTCTGTCGAAGGGGTTACTCCGCAGCGCATACTCCAAACATTTTTAATTTTCACCATTTGCTTCGGTGTATCTCCAACATCATGCGTAGTTACTTTGAAGTGTCTGCGATGAATAGAAATATTTTTTTTAGCTTGCGGTGCAATGAAAACAACTGTTTGGCTGAATTTTTCTTCTCGGACGTCCGTATCACATTGTAACTTTAGATGGTGCGAACCAATTTTGTTCTCCTTTGCAGGATTTTTTATTATATTATTTCCAGTATGCACATCACTTTTAAAACCAATCTAAGACTTTTAAGTATTTTTTCTAAAAAAATATTGGCCACAATTAGCATTTGCCTTCGGTCAAATGTCCGTACGGTGCCATCATAATGAACTCTACGAACCAATTTTTTTCTCCTTCGCAGCATCATTTTGTTTTATCAAAAGCACTATGCACAGCAAATTTGGAGACAATCCTACATCACTAACTATTTATTCATCACAATTTTCCATAAAAAAATTATTTTCTCATATCTGATTTCCGTACGGTGCTCCAATTAACAATCCTGGAAACCAATTCTTTTCTCTTTCGCAACAATATTTCATTACATCGAAAGCACTATGCACAACAAATTTTGAGTTATTCTGACAAATATAATTTTAATTATAAAATAATTCAAAAACAGTAGTTATAACTAGATTTGCTTCAAAGGTTATGTTATTTAGATTTGCCAAAAATCCATTTTTCATCATGTTAAAAAAAAAACTTCGTTTGTGAAAAATAAAACACGAAATATCATACACAGATTCACAAATGTTTGCGTTTTTTATTTCGAAAATAATATATTATCACCGAAAATCATTCGCAATATTTGACCATACTTTATTCACATTCGTAATAAACATCATAAATTTCACGTATTCACTGAAAAAATTGGTTATAAACTCACAAAAAAGATTCATCGAATATCCAAAATAATTACAATTTCCCAAATAGAACGAAAAGAAATCGCGAGTATATATTTTTTCGTTTTATTCTATCTGTCAAACATTGGAAGCAGATGACAATTTCGTAGCAGACGATACACAGATGCTCATACGTCGCGGCGCGCGTAATCTGTGGCCGGATGATTTTCAAATAAAAAAAAACGACATCTCGTTTCAATCTTTGTTCATATTTTACCTAAATACAAATGGATGCTACGCGGTATAGCGCAGATAAACAGTGTACAATCATAAAAAAAAAAGAATTTTCTATCCTTCGACTGTCGAAGATTCATCGCAGTCGAAATCTTTGGCAATTATGTTTACCCGATTTATTCCTTTAGAGTTAATAATAAAAACTGCTAATTTTGTTTCTGGAAAAGTATGTTCTCCTCTTCAAAACAAGACAAGATAAGAGTCAATATCTTTTCTCGCGGCCGAGATATGATTTTTTTAAACAAAGACTAATTTCACGAATTTTTGTCAAAAAACGAATCGTTTTTTTCAAATTTCTCGAAATTGCCGTCTCTAATCCTTTCCTCTCATAGAAATCGTATTTACAAACTGACTCTCCGCGTTATTGCGCAGATAAAAAGTGTGCAATGTTTACAAATTGAATTTTTTACACTTCGACCGTCGGAGATTCATCACATTCGAAATCTTTGTCAATTTTGTTCGCTCGATTTATTCGTTTACAGTCGATAAAAAAATCTGCTAATGATTATTCTATCGACGTATTTCCAACGTTTTTTCAAATTTTACAAATTTACGTCGAAAAACGATTTTTTTTTTCATATTCTCACGTCTTGAAAAGTTTTTTTTCACGAAAAAAACAATTGTACTCTTAAAGAACAATTTTAAACAATTATTTATCGACAAAGTGAAAAACATTGAATTTATCGATTTTACGAGTTATTCCGGACCAAGCAACTTATCCTTGTTTGTGATTAAACAAAATTTAAAAAAATACGATATGATATGATGCTAAATTTGATATTTTTAAGCGACGAGAAATATCAATAAAATTTCATTGGAAAACAAAAAAAATTATCGAATTTCTCAAACTTCTCGTCTCCAATACTTGTCTGTTCTACAGAGACAATAACGAGCTGATTCCATGTATTATGAAGAAGAAAAAAATATATCTCAAATGGTAGAAATGAATTTTGTTATAAGAGGACTGTCAAAGAGCCTTCACAGTCGAATTTTTCAAGAATTTCATCAATTTGTAAAAAAATATTTCGGAGCCATCTAAGATGACAAATTTTTTATTCGAGTAACGTACTACTTCCTCTTCAATACAAGACAGGAACCAAGACGACATATTTTTTCGTTTTCGAGATAGCATTTTTTTTGCAGCATCCATAAATATCGACAAATTTTCATTGAAAATCACAAAGAATGGCAAATTTTTTGAACTTTTCTTCTACAATGATTTGGTTTCCTACAGATAAAATAACGGACTGATTCCATCTATTATGGGGACGAAAAAAAAAAACACTGAACGGGAAGGATTTAAAGGGGATATTTGGCCTGAATGCTAAATGGTAATTGTGTTGGTGTCGGTACATGTTTTATGTTTTTTTTTTTATATTCATTAAATCTGGTCATAAGTTTTAAGCCAATAAAACGACTTTACTAGTGTTACGTCTCGCGGATTTTAATCGTTAGAAACGCGACAATTATTTCGAAAGTTGCTCCTTTTTGGATTCGTAAATTACGAATCGGAGATAGAAGCGCGAGTCTCTTTCATTTGGGCCACGGTTGACACGTCTTTCGTGAATCGACGCGAATATGTTACGATGCCAAGAAATCGTTTAATATTGATAATTCTGACTGGTCGTGGATATTCTTTTGGCATGGAACGATAATAAATAAATTTGATTTCGTTACCTTCGTTACCGTCGTTCTATTCCAACGTGACGATCTCCACCGTGGATGCGTCCGAATCGGAATCCTCTGGATTCGGGGTCGGCCCGATAGGTTGAGGATGATACGGCTGCGGATGTACCGTTTCGGCTCGCACCGCTACGGGTACGTACTTCTCCGGTTCGTTGAACGTAAATGTTGGCCGTGCAACCGGAATCGTTAACACGCGTGCTATTGGCACGGATATCGTTTCTCTTCCGCTGAACGATCCGAGGGCAATCGCGATCGTTCGCCGCAGGTAGTATTTTACACCGCTTCGACGTTTCTTTCCCATTAACGCGTATTGGAAGTGGGATGAAATCAGAAGGATGAGATGTGGGACATTGTCTTGCCCGGCGTGCAGTAAGATACCGCACCACCGATTAAGATGTAAGATGTTTCATACCGCGCGCAATGCAATCTAGCACAGCGGTATTTGAAAGGGTAGAGTCGCGCACCAGGCTGGCCGACGCCACGACGGTTAGGGTGCTCGTTTCGTGTGCCGAGCGATTTAGCACCACGGAACGAACACAAAGATTTCGCGAATTGCTTGCAAATCAATCTAGCACAGCAACCCACTAATAGAAAATAGCTTTTAGAAAATAGTATGATCAAGTGTCGGTGGGCTCAGGGGAGGCAGGGTGAATGTTCACTCAGTTAATTACCGCCACTGAACGGCAATCACAATATTGTTCTTTAAATTGTTTATTAAAAACAATGATTAAACGTAAAAAAAATGTAACAACCGCTTATAGTTTACACAAACTTGTGAATCTCGGTGAAATCGAGATTTACACCAAAGGAAGTTATGAGATCAATGATAATCGTGATTTACACGGTTGAATTATAAATTCGAAAATTATCGCGATTTACAATTAAATTATAAATTCGATGATCGCGTAAAATTATGAATCTCGATCAGATCGGATACGCTGATCGAGACGAGCACTGTGTTTGAGCTATCGCAATTTCTCTGTACGTTGAGTTTGAGTGTAACGTTCGCGGATACCCGGGCTTCACTTAGAGTACTTCGCTCAAGGGTCGGAATGTTTTAACTCGCGGTTCGGAGTTCTCGACGATACTGACTTCTCTCCGTTCTGAGATTGACCATTACGACTCTGGTCCCCATTTCTAATTGCAAGAAGTGCTGACGATTAGATTGAGGTGTTTAGTCGTTAAACGGTGCTCGCCTCGATTCTGCAAAGAGATATGCCGATGTGCGAGGGAACGGTTTCGGACCCTCCGTCGCGCGGTACTCGGATACCTTAAACTCTAGGTGATACCGCATCGCTCGCCATATTCGCTGCTCTCGCCTCGATTCTTCGAAGGGAGATTCCGACGTGCGAGAGAACGGTTTCGGACCCTCCATCGCACGGTACTCGGATACCTTATATTCTAGACGATAACCTTATTGCTCGCGAAACTCGTTGCTCTCACCTCGATTCTTCGAATGGAGGCGAGAACAACGAGCAAGATTAGCGAGTCTCGAATAATACTTCGCGCGACACTTATTCATTGCGCGAACGATTTTTATATTCGATTAAATACGAAAGGAAATTATTATATAATTTAAAAAAATATATATATCTATGAATATTTGGGCGCACGTGCAACTCCAGACGTAACACTAGACATGATTTGATTCGTTAAATTAATTTGATCAAGTTCTACGTGATGCAATTCGTTATATTTGTCTCGTGTCTCAATATTTGACAATTTATCGTCAAACAAAAAGGAAATATCCGTCGTGAATATTAATAATCAATTGGTACAAGAAAGAAATGTTTTTATTCGACGAAGGTTAAACACTATGAATTAATTTACGTAACTGATAAATGTTTTTCCCTCATACGTACTTTCGAAAAGAAACGCACAGCGCGACGTATAAACATACTTCATCCGTAGCGCATAGCGCGATGTGTAAATAAATACACTCGATACGGAGCGCGTAGCGCGACGTGCACTCCCGTGAGTGCCTTAAAAAATGTCCCGACGGGACATTTTTCGGGGGGTTTGGGAAGCGGAGCCCACCAACAAGAGCATCTGCGCCCGCAGGGCGCTGAGACGCTTGTTATTATTAACTCTAAACGAATAAATCGGGTGAACATAATTGCCAAAGATTTTGACTGCGATGAATCTTCGACGGTCGAAGGATAGTGTTTCGTATAGTCGTGAAACTCGCGTAGTGTGGATCGAGAGCAAGATGGATGCGCGGGAGAGGGGTCAGGGCAATTAAATAAATTTACTTCGAGAGACGCCTTACAGGTATTGGAGCGGTGTCTTTATTTCACTATACAATTCGAGAGTACCGCGTAGAGTGAAATACCTGTCGAGTTCTTGAGCGCTCCGTGTGATAATAAATCGACGGTGAGACGCGACGCCGTTGAGTCGACCGTTGAGCTGTCCGTTGGCGATGCCGAGAGTAGCTGAGTCGTTGAGATTATTCTTGATGAGCGCTCCTGGTTGCAAATATGCGCTGAGATGTCGCTCACACCCTTTCCACTATCACTGAGCTGATCGCGAAAATATTTTGATGACGAGAAGTCCGAGAAAACGTCCGAGAATATCCGAAAACCGTAGAGACGCGAGAACGCACGTGGAGTTCGCACAATGCCGATGCTGATAATGGCCGCCGTCGTCCCGTGCCGGTAGTCTCGTCTCTTTCTCGTCGAGCAGCGGCAAGACGACGGAGCCGCGCGTGCGCGAGTATCGATCAGTGATCGATGCCGGAGCGTGCTGCCGCGCTAGGAGAGCGCGGCAGTCCGGAAAATGAGCGATCGTTCGCAACATTCCCGCCCGCCATCTCCGCGTCCGCGGAGATGTTATCCCTTGGTTCCTTCTGTGAGCAGAGGGACGAGTTTCACAACTGGGCGAGTGAGTGTGGTCGTTGCGGTTTTCAGGGTAACAACCCGAGTTAGTCCATCGCGCCCCGGATGCAGAGCGGTGACTCGATCGAGAGGCCATCTCCCTGGAGGGGCTCTCTCGTCACTGATGAGAACCAGAGAGCCGATCTGAATTGCATCTTGAGAGTGCTGCCATTTCGAGATCGCCTGTTGTTGATGCAAGTAATGAGTTGCCCAAACCTTCCAAAATTGCTACGTCTTCTGCTGGAGCAGTTGCCAATGAGAGAGGCGAGCCTCCCTGAGATCGAGTACTGAAGGCTCAGGTACCGTCGTCAGAGCAGAGCCGACAAGAAAGTGTCCGGGTGTTAGAGCTGAGACATCCTCTGGATCGTCGCGAAGAGGTTCCAACGGGCTTGAGTTGAGAAGAGCCTCGATCTGCGTGAGCAGCGTAGCCCACTGTTCATACGTGAGCAATGCATCACGTACCGTTTGCCGAAGATGGTATTTGACGGATTTTACGGCCGCTTCCCATTTTCCGCCCATATGCAGAGCTGCTGGGGGGTTGAATACCCAGCTGATTCCTTCCCTCGAGAGTTCCAGAGCCATCGTCCGATGTTCACGGGCGCTTGCCGTAAACATTTGTTTGAGAGTTGCGTCGGCTCCGAGAAAATTCGTTCCGCAGTCCGAGTACATTGCCGTGGGGATGCCTCTCCGGGAGACAAATCTCCGAAAGGCTGCGAGGAACGCTTCCGTTGAGTAGTCCGTGACAACGTCCAGATGAAGCGCCGAAGTGCTGAGGCAGACGAACACACAGAGCCAGCCTTTGTGAGTTTTAGCTCCTCTACCTTGCCACGACTTGAGCATGAGTGGTCCAGCGTAGTCCAAGCCTGTGTGCATGAACGGGCGAGATGGTGTAACCCGGCAAAGAGGTAGTTGGCCCATCAATTGACGGGCACGGATCCCCCTCTGCCGAGCGCACATCACGCACCGAAGCACATGAGCTCGTACCGTATTCCGTCCTCCGAGAATCCAAAACCGTTGGCGAGTATGAGACAGAGTGAGCTGAGTCCCGCCGTGAAGAGTTCTCCGATGAGCTTCGTCGATTATCAGCGACGACAAGTGCGAATGTCGTGAGAGAATTGCCGGATGTTTACTCTCTTCCTTGAGAGCAGAATTGTCGAGCCGTCCACCGACTCTGAGGACACCATCTGCGTCGATAAAGGCCGTCAACCTGCTCAGAGGATGACCTGGCGGAAGAGTATCCCCCTTCGAGAGCATCCTGAGCTCCGAGGCGAACGATGCCGCCTGAGATGCTTTAACCCAAAACTGCTGTGCACGATGCAGTTCCGAGGGTAGCAAGAGTCGTCCGATGGGTGCTTTCGGTAGGCGCTTTAGCCGATCAATCACCCTGAAACACAGAGCCGTTACTCTCAGAAGTTTAAAATATGATGAGTACCTGAAGAGCAGATCCCATTGACAATCAGGTTCCGGAAGAGCCCCCACAAGCGAAACCCCTGGCCTCGCCTCTGAGCCGCTAGCCACCTCAGACACGTCTGTCTGAGAAGGCCATTTTTCCCGGGGCTGAGTGAGCCATGATGGCCCTTGCCACCACAACGTGAGAGCTGCCAATTCTTGCGTTGTCGCCCCGCGCAACGCGCAGTCAGCGGGATTGCACGTTCCCGGCACGTGCATCCACGAGCAATCCGGTGAGAGATCCTGGATTTGCGTGACTCGGTTCCGCACGTAATCCTTCCACCGAGAGGGATGAGCTTTGATCCAGGTGAGAGCGACCTTCGAATCCGTCCGCAAAAATACCTCGTCGATATCAAGACCCTCTTTCTTCCTGATATGACTCACGAGCTTCGCCAGAATGAGAGCACCAGAGAGCTCTAACCTCGGGATGGTTAGTCGCTTCAAGGGTGCGACCTTTGTTTTCGAGCAGATTAGTGACGTCACTTTCCCCGTGGACGGCGAGTCGATTGTGAGATACACCACGGCCGCCATGGCAAGCTGTGACGCGTACGAGAAGCCATGCAGAGTAACACGCGCACCCTTGCACGTGTTGAACCACCTTGGAACAGAGAGACTAGCCAGCTGAGTGAACTATTCTCTTACCGCCTGCCATTTTTCCGCCAGAAAAGCTGGGAGTGGTTCATCCCATCCGAGTTTATGCAGCCAAAGCTCCTGGATCAACGCTTTGGCGCGAATGGTAACCGGTGAGATAAAGCCGAGAGGATCGAAGGTCTTCGCGACCTCCGAGAGAACCACGCGTTTTGAGACCTTGCCGATAGGCGAGCTTGACCGAGAAACAAACGTGAATTTGTCATCCTTTGGCGACCATTGAACCCCGAGTAATTTGGTTGTGCAGTCGTCGAACTGGATGGTTTGCTGATCACCAGATGACCCAAGCTGTGCGAGAACCAAAGGACTCGTAGCATGCCACTTAGCCAACGGGAATCCTCCCGCGTGACAGAGTCCCTTCAACTGTTGAGCCGTTTCCAAAAGAGCTGCTTCCGTGTCAGCACCGCCAAAGATATCATTAACATATCTTCCGTACAAGAGAGAAGGCACTGCCAATGGGAAGTTGTGCCCCTCATCCTCAGCGAGCTGAAGCATAGTTCGCACCGCCAAGAACGGCGCTGATTTCGAGCCGTACGTCACGGTGGTGAGACGATACGGTACCTACGTTGAGCTTTTCATCGACCCAGAGGATGCGCTGAAGGTCTTGGTCCCCTTCGTGCACTCTGATTTGACGAAACATCTTCGTCACATCCGTCGCGAAGAGATGTCGATGATGCCGAATCCATATGAGAACGTCCGAGATGTCCAAGAGCAGGTTGGCACCAGTGTGCATGAGATCGTTCACCGAGTATCCTGATGCTGAGGCGCTAGATCCGTTGAAAACAACCCGAAGCTTTGTTGTAGTTCGCTCAGGTCGTAACACCCCATGATGCGGCAGATAGTATGCCACCGGATCCTCCGAGCGTTGAGCCGATACTGAAGCGCGAGCCATATGCCCGAGCTTCTCGTATTCCCCCAGAAACTGCGTGTACAACTCTTTGTACACGTCATCCCTTGCAAGCCGTTGCAAAGTTTTGCGGAGACGATAACGCGCCGTTGAATACGAGTCGCCCAGCAATGAGATGGGAGCCTTGAGAGGGATACGCACGATGTATCGTCCCTCTTCATCCCTCGTATGAGTCGACCGGAAATGATTTTCGCACTCCTGTTCTTCGGGCGACAGAATCGCCGTCTCGTCTGTTGGAACTTCCTCTTGTTCCCAAAATTTCGCGAGAAGATCCTGAAGAGCTTGAGAGTCGTTGTCGATCCTTCCAACGAGCGAGACGTTCTGATGAGCAGTTACCCCTTGAGTTGTCACTGAGCCGAGAATTAACCATCCGAAAATTGAGCATTGCGCCACTGGCATTGAGCGAGATCCCCTTATCACCTCGGGCTTGATGACTTGTCCATAGACGTCTGCTCCGAGCAACACGTCCACTGCTCGAGATTGATAATACAGCGGATCAGCGAGTTCGAGATTCTGCAGATGAGGCCATGCATCTACGATCACGTCGGCAGATGGTAACGCCGCTGCGATCTTCTTAAGCACGTGAGCTCGAACCATTACACTCTCCGACGAGTATACCAAAGCCAAAGAGAGTTGAACGACCCCCTTGGTCTTTGTCGTGTGAGTGCCTCCAATGCCCGTGACGATGAGCGGAGACCATTGTCGAGAGAGATGCAGAGCTGACACAAGCTCGTCAGCGATGAAGCTGAACTCTGATCCAGGATCAACGAGAAGTCGAACCTGATGAGTCGTCGATGACGCGCGTACAACTGCGACGGCAGTTGCAAGCAACGACTGAGAAGATGGGATGAGAGCTTGAGTCACTGAGAGAGCTGATGACTCGTGAGATATTTCCGTGCGAGCTGTGTCCGGGTGAGAATTTCCAGCCTCGTCCTGGCTAAAAGACGGTCGAGTTGTCCAAATCGAGTGCGACGCGCGAAGTGAGTGAGCTGAATCCTGGAGAGCGACGACCTCATAACCTCCCTATTGGGAGGTCGAGCTCGTTCCTTGCTGAGCTGTGCCTTGAGTCGTTGCTGGTCGAGCTGATGCGGATGCCTCGTGCAGAAGGGTGTGGTGTTTTCCCTTACAGGTCTTGCACAGTTGTGCTTTCCTGCACACACGGGCACTATGCCTCCCCAGGCAATTGAAGCACAGCCGTTTCTCGACGACCAGCGAGCGTCGGTCCTTTGCGTTCCTGTGCAGGAACGAGGCGCAAGCCGTGATATAATGCGACCCTTGACAGCAGTCGCATGCGTAGGCCGATCGAGAAGCGCCGTATCCCTGAGCCGATGCTTGTAGAGCCGATCCCCGCTGTTGAGTTGTCGATTGAGTCGAACCGTGAGTCTTCTTCTGAGCTGCAACACCTTGAGGTTGTTCCGTCGTCTCGAGAGCGCGCAGTTTGCCTCGCACATATTCCTCTACCTTATCGTAGCTGTAGGGAACTTTCGTGCTTCCGTGAGCGAAAGCCAAATCTCTCCTGAGCGAGGGGTCCAAATTTCTCACCATGAGATGCGCCCAGAAAATATCCCCGATGTCGAGTTCGGCCGCAAGAGATTTCACGGTCCTTGCCGCCTCCGACACGACACCGTATATTTTCTTTAACTCCGCCTGATTCGACGAAGTGCACGGCGAGAGCGAGAGCACCCGTTCGAGGTAAGAGGCGATGACTCGTCCCTTATCCTCGTATCGAGCCGTCAGAGTTTCCCAGGCCTCCTTGAGTTTCCCTTCCTGGAGAGGGACTGCCGAGATGAGTTGAGCGGGCTCCCCTTCGAGGCTAAGCTTCAGGTACTGGAGCTTATGCACCTCCGAGATGCTCTCTGGCTCCAGTACCAGAGAGTTGAACAGCTGCGAAAAACGCGGCCATTCGTAGTATGCCCCCGAGAAGGTCAGCAAGTCAAGCTTAGGGAGCTTGGCTGCCGCCGTGACCTTTGAGTCGCCCGCCGTCGAGGCGCCCGAGAGAGCCGATTCCGTTAAACCCAAACTGCGCTTGAGCCCCAAGATTGCCATGAGAGTGTTGTTCCGAGAGCTGGTGATCCTGCGGAACAACCCTTCCGTAAAGTAGGGATGATTCAAGTTCCCTGATGGCCAATGATCCGAAATGAATTCGTTGGCCTCCTTCGCGTCGTTAAAAAGTTCCTCGATTCGCGCTTCCCACATAGCGAGATGCGAGAGCGAGGACTCCCGATCATGCGCCTGCGCGACGGACTGCACGAACTCTCCGAGCATCTCCAACCTCTCTTCCTGCTGGAAGATGCGAGAAGAGATCGGTCCGGTTATCCTCGCAGGAGATGCCGAGCGAGTGCGACGATTTGTTGTCTGAGCGGACGGAACGCTGAGAGTCTCCACAGCGAAGAGGGAAGCCCCTTGATTACCATCAAGAGACGTATCCTGTTCACCGCGAGTCGTTCCTTGAGCGAATTCCGGAGCTGAATCCTGAGCTGTTGCCAACACCGATTCCTTCGTAATGCTCTCGTTAGGAGAGACGTCATCGGCCCAACTCATGGGCGGGGGAGGAGCCGGTCTCTTTTTGTCCTCCATCGTATCCTGAGCTGTAGAATTCCCGGAGTCTTGAGTTCCTCCTGTCGAGTTCATCGTAAATGAGTGCGACGTCAGAAAATAAAAGAAGACGAGATAAACACAGACGACAACAGCAACAGCGCACAAAAAATTGTTTAAAAGAGAGAAAATTCTTTAAACAATTGTCCGAAAATTATCTGCACCCTTGATAACACACGGTTGCACGAAGTTGAGCGAATCCGAACGTTAAAAAACGTGCAACCGAACCGTGAGCCGATACCCGAAGCGTGCAAACATTTACGCCTATCTGTCACCGTGCGCGAGAGAGAGAAGTCCGATAGGCGTAAAGCTTGAGGTATGCCGTGCGAGCAAGACGCACCGAATCCCCGTTACAACGCGAGAGAGCGAGTGAGAGCGCACCACCACGCCGCACTGCACGCTCGAACGCGAGACAAAGTCGGTACACGAGCACCCAACCGACGCGCACTACCACACGTATAATACCCCGGAGACTTCGACGCACCGATCGACCGTTGATCGAAGTGCGCACGAGGCACGAGAGAGACCGAGAGCTCAACCGCCGCGAGAGAGCCCACGCGACGAGAAAGCCGTTGTTTGGCGCGCGAGACTGAGAAAGAGAGAGAAAGACGACGGCTCGTGCTGTTCCCCTCACGAGCCAGAGAGAGATGCCGAGAATATTCGACGTCTCACGCTGTTCCCCACGCGAGAGCGAATACCACGAAAAATTATATTATGCCCGCGAAACGCCACACGCGCACAACATCCGAGCTTTTTCCGAGACAATTCGCAAGAGTACCGCGAGATAGAAATTGCCCTGTCAATTTCACCGATGCACCCGCACACAAAGAGTCGCACGCGAGAAAAACACCGAGCTGATTTTTCACGAATGCCCTTTTACAAAAGTCTTGAGAAGTCCACACAACAAACCACTGACCACTCCACCCACGAGCTCTCGATCCGGCTCGAAGGACCAAAAAATGTTTCGTATAGTCGTGAAACTCGCGTAGTGTGGATCGAGAGCAAGATGGATGCGCGGGAGAGGGGTCAGGGCAATTAAATAAATTTACTTCGAGAGACGCCTTACAGGTATTCGAGCAGAAAAGCGACAGGGAAAGAGGGCCAAAGAGAAGACGCAGTGAACAGTGAGAGTGAGAAAGAAGGAGGGAAGCGGTAGGCAGCGAGCAAGGCGCTAGTGGGCAGACGACGTGAGTCAGGACGGTACCGAGAGTGGACGAGGAAAAACGGAGACAGCCGAGGAGACGGAATGCGCGGTAGAGCAAGCCGGCACGTGGTGAGCGGAGGAGAGATACCGTGATAAAGGCGAGCGAGGCAAGCAGGTGAGAAGATGGAAGAGCTAACGAGGGCGATATGTGAAGTGGCACGGGAAATGAAAGGGCTAAAGAAGGAATTGGGGAAAGTAAGTGGCGCGATGAAAGTGATGAGAAGAAGGATGGGAAGAAGGAAAGAAAGAGAAGAAAAGGGAACAGAGGAAAAAGGGATGGTCGAGAGTGAGAGCGAGAGCGACAGGGAATACAGCAGCAAAGTGGCAGGCAGCGAGCGAGATGGGAAGAATGAAGGAGAAGACGGAGGCAGGAAAAAGAGCGAGAGTAGAAGAGAGAGAAAAGAAACGGAAGGACGCGAGGAGAAAATAAAAGAAAAGAGCTGGGCGAAGGTGATACAGGAGGAAGAGGAAGAGGACACGAGACGGATGAAGGAAGAGGGAGAGAAAAAGCCGGCGGCGGTAGAGAAGGCAAGTGGGGGGATGGGCTGGAGGATGGTGGCGGGAGATAAACGAGAGGGAAAAAGGGAGAAAAAAAGTGTTGATGAAGGGAGAGGTGGAAGTGGAAGAAATCGAGGGAAAACACGTGGAGAAGGCAATAAGGCGTGCACTAGAAAAAGACATGGAGGTGAAGAGGATAGTGGAGAGGAAGAGGAAAGGCAGAGAGAAGATGGTGATAGTGGAAATGGGGAAAGAGAAGGACAAATAGGAGCGGATGAGACAGTGGAAAGAGATGGACAGCTACGGGATAGAGGTGAAAGAAGACTTGACGTGGTAGGAAAGGAGGACAAGATACATGCTGAGAAAGAGGGCGTCGGAGGAGAGAAGAAAAGGAAAAAGAGTGAAGATGGAGAATAGAAGATTGGAAATAGACGGAGTCGGATGGAGATGGGACGAATGGGGGGATAAGTGGATGGAAGTGAAGGAAGAAGAGAAAGGGGAAGGGGAAAAGAAGGGGAAAGGCGAAGGAGGATGTTTGTAACAAGGAGACAACCTTGTAAAAAAATCTTGCAACCCGAAAGGGATCAATAAAGACACATACATACATACATACGTGAAATTTATCATTTTTATTACGAATGTGAATAAAGTATGGTAAAATATTGCGAATGATTTTCGGTGATAATATATTATTTTCGAATTAAAAAGCGCAAACATTTGTGAATCTGTGTATGATATTTCGTGTTCTATTTTTCATAACCGAATTTTTTTTTAACATGTAAAATAGATTTTTCGCAAATCTAAATAACATAACCCTTGAAGCAAATCTAGTTATAACCACTATTTTTGAATTATTTTATAATTAAAATTATATTTGTCAGAATGACTCAAAATTTGTTGTGCATAGTGCTTTCGATGCAATGAAATATTGTTGCGAAAGAGAAAAGAATTGGTTTCCAGGATTCTTAATTGGAGCACCGTACGGACATCAGATGTGAGAAAATACTTTTTTTATGGAAAATTGTAATGAATAAATAGTTAGAGATGTAGGATTGTCTCCAAATTTGCTGTGCATAGTGCTTTTGATAAAAAATAATGATGCTACGAAGAAGAAAAAAATTGGTTCATAGAGTTCATTATGATGGTACCGTACGGACATTTGACCGAAGGCAAATGCAAATTATGGCCAATAATTGTTTAGAAAAAATACTTAAAGTTCTCAGATTGGGCTTAAAAGTGATATGCATACTGGAAATAATGTAATAAAAAAACCATGCGAAGGAGAACAAAATTGGTTAGCACCATCTAAAGTTATAGTGTGATACGGAAGTCCGAGAAGAAAAATTCAGCCAAAAAGTTGTTTTCATTGCACCGCAGGTTAAAAAAAATATTTCTATTCATCGCAGTCACTTCAAAGTAACTACGCATGATGTTGGAGATACACAGAAGCAAATGGTGAAAAATAAAAATTTTTGGAGTATGCGCTGCGGAGTAACCCCTTCGACAGGCTGCGAAGAGTAACGGATGGTCATTGTAATAGGCACTCTTTGCCTATTGTTCGAATGATACGAATTCGACACGAGTCTTGATACGAATTTTTGTAGGTCGATAAAAACAGCCACGCTCCAATCGACATGTTGCAATCGAAGGGTAACCACTCGCTCGTAGTACAGCCCGGGGCGATCCGTCACCGAGATCACGTTATATACGTCGTGTTGACTCAACTCGCCGAGGACGTAACTTAGGCACACAAATAACGCCAGCAGCTTCATCTTCCAGGTACATTTCGTTGCCCCGGAGAATTCGACGGAGATTATCGCGTACTGGCAGCTAGGTATAGGTCACTAGTGAATCTAATAGGCGTCGAATCTTGAGCTATTCTGGATAAGTAGGTAATGTACTGTAACGAAGTAAATTCGCACAAGTATTTTTCGTACTCGAGTCGAGGCTCCGCTCACCACGGAGCTCCCTTTAATATCACCGCGCGAAATAGTAGACCTCCCCCCCCCCATGTACCCCAGCGCCTAGGCAAGGTAACGCTCAGCAAGAGACCCAAGACACCGAGAGAGACCGAAAGCAGAGACAACGCACGAGCTAGAGAGAGAGCGGGAAACAGCGAAGGAAGATATTCGCTCGACAACAACAGGACTCGTCGCTGGCCAAAGTCCACCGTTGCCGTCCTGTCGCCTCTCTCATCGACCACGCCGCCCGCCGCTCTCGATCGTCGCTCAATAGCTCGAGCGACGATAAATCAATATCGCTGCCGCCATCTGACACCTCGCCCGTCGATCGAGCGAATTATCGGCCGACGCCGAGTACCGTCTTCTCTCTCTCTCCACCGCCTTCCGTCGCGCTGTCAACGGAGAAGATTTCCGAGAAGAAGGACGAGCGTTACCTCAGCCTCGTTCAAGCCGTTAGACAGAGTAGACGTGTGTGGACGATTCCCCCGTTCCCCGCCATTATTGTAAGGGAATCGCCCAGCGTGAATTTATATTGTAAAGAGTGTGATATTTGCGAGTAATAGTTTCCCTCCCGCGTGATACATTTCCCCCGACTCCTCCCCCGATATTCTCCCCCGTAATTGAGTTAGTGAAGTGACCGGTAATCACTTCTTTCTTTCATTTTCGTATAATTTTCCAAGTTTCGCCATTTACCGGCCAATACTCGTGCACGTGGTGAGTGGCGTGCGACGTTATTTTTGCGTGCGACGTTATTTTTGCGTGCGACGTTATTTTTGCGTGCGAAGTTATTGAGTAAGTAAGTTAAACGTGTGCAATTGAGAGTATTTTTGATCGTGTATTTTCTCCCGTTATATCGCCCTGACGTCCCTGAAATTCGTATGTGAGCCGAAGGCATTAAATTGCGAGCCCAAAGATCGGTTGACCCTCCCCTGAGCCCTCTGCTGTTCCCTTGAGTTTGCCGGCCATTACGTACTCAGTGTAAAGTTGAATATTTGCTGACTCATGTTGAGTCGTATAACGGTGTTACCCCGTGAAAGGTAACTGGCGCCCAAAAAGATTGTTTGAATAGTTTTCCCCCGATTTTTGAGATATTTGTGAGTTATTTTTATTAGCAATTTCCCCGCGATTTTCCCAGTAATTTTCCTGAAGACCCGTCGTCCCTTTGCCGAGAATATTCGATAGTCCCGTCGACATTTTCTCTTGCCACGAGTCGCGTACGCCTCGCGGATCGCCTCGTGGCAACCACCGTTAATTCTTTTATCATTTTTCCCCCAACCCTCCCCTCGCCCGTATGACCCGGAATCATCCGTTGCTCAAATCATTATTATTTTTGCGAATTATTATTATTATTTCGTATTATTTTCTCGATTATTTCTTATTATTTCTCCCCCGATTTAGTTATTAATTTCCAACCCCCGTCCCCGTTTACCCCCGACATTTTCACCGCAGAGTATTATTTTCGAGTTATTATTTCTATGATTTAGTTGCGATTATTATTAAGATTTATTTGTGTTCTGAGATTTATTATTTTCTTCAGTTTCTTTTATTATCATTTTCGAGTTACTATTTTATTCTTAGTTATCCGATTTCAGTTATTTTTCTTAGTTTATTATTTCTTATTTTTCCTTCTGATTTGTTTTGTATAATTTCTTTCGTGTTTATAATAAATTTCTATTTCTTTTGTTAAGTATCCCCCCATCGCCTACGATTATTTAATATTGCCTTGTCCCCCCCCCCCCCCCCCCCCCCCCCCGACTATAAGTTTGACGAAAACCCCCCGTCACAGTACATACCTATACAGATTTTTTCAAGATGGCGGCGGCTGGTGGTGGGGTCTGCTGTTGTGTATACGGATGTGATTGTGTGAGCCGCCCCCACCACACCTCGGTGTTCGAGGTCCTGGAAGCAGAAGGGGGCTAGGTTGGTCGGGAGAGATGTTGCTTCGACGGCTGTCAGATCCGAACCACCCGCCCTTACTCGAACACTCGGCTAGCTTGACCAGATGTCGTATGGAGGGAGGCGTGAGTGAAGGGTGGGAGAGAGTGAATGCAAGCGTGTGGGGATGTTGTGCGTGTGGAGCACCAGGGCCGTTTTGCGTTGTTACCGTGTACTAGGCCGTGTTATCGCTGAAGGCCAGCGGAGCTGCTGCTGACTTGTGGCTCGTGGGGGTATGGTGCCGCAATAGGTCACTGGTTCAAGCCTCATTTTCGACAATAAATTTTTTCTGGCCCAGGTCAGTATTATGACGCACAAGAATATGTATAGGCTCGTTTGGTCTTGCGGTTAAAGCGACGGCACGAAGCGCTGTCTTTCCCCGAGGGGAAGTAGGGTTCGAATCCCACATCTAGCATTCCTTAAATTTATTTTTATCATTTCAGCCGGAAAAGTAAGTTAGAGAGAGAATTGAAATAGTGTTCATATTTAAAATTTTTTTATTTTTAAGATTCTTATATTTTGTGTACATATATATAAATTATTTAGTCTAGTTTACAAATACATTTTTTCTAAGACTGATGCTGCGGTTCTACTCCTACTGCTTTGTCCTCCATGCGATTCGCCACTATACGAAAAATGAATTCATGATGAAGACCTAGTAACTCCGCGGCGATTCAATATCGTTTTCTATCCGCATCACCGTACACACTTTGAATAGTGTCCAGCCCAGTGGCAAATACTTGTTTTTTACAAGTCCATGGTAACCGGTAGCTGTAGGGTCTATAGTATTTGTCTGTGTAAGTCGCGCACAGATATCCACACTCAGCGTATCACGAACCTCTCTCACAAGTTGTAGTTCGGCCAAAAACAACAGGATCCGGTGATTAATACACGGGCTCAGCAGCTTTATACCGTCAAATGTTTTCCGCTGCATGATGATTTCAGGTGAGAACAGTTTTTTTGCCCTTTTTTCACTGGCTCGTCACTCTCCTTAAGACTCAGGGTAATAGTTTTCTCATGATAAGCCGTTGTGAGACGAACTGATAGACTCCCGGTTGTTTGTATATGCGCGGAGTCGTGCTCGCTGTTTGGCTCTTGTTCATCAGCGAACCAACATGTAATTGCACTCATGTGTAGGGATAAGTCCCTCCAGTCGGCGAAACTGATCAAGATTGTGCTAGAATTACGGCTGGAGACCTTCACAGCCACAGCAAAGTCATCATCGTTTAGTAGCGCAATCCCAATTGTAGCCGATTTACTGCACGAGGCGTTCGACTCATATATCGTTGGTAACAGCAGAGATTAGTAGGGAGATGCACAACGCTCGGCTTTTGGCCGTCCCCATTTGAGTGGCGCTAAATCGTGGCGGCGAACTCGGGAGTACGATTTTGTGATCATCGCCTCGGCCAACATTGCA
This sequence comes from Cryptus viduatorius, assembly GCA_964006125.1. Taxonomy (NCBI): domain Eukaryota; kingdom Metazoa; phylum Arthropoda; class Insecta; order Hymenoptera; family Ichneumonidae; genus Cryptus; species Cryptus viduatorius. The sequence goes on along the minus strand of OZ023221.1, from coordinate 3,343,142 downwards.
GAGTCGGGGCGAACGTGATCACCGGTGCGGTGGGTAATACAGGCGCGTGATCACGACTCAATGCTTGGCGGGGAGAACCTCTGCGCCGCTCGAGCTTCGTTCTCGCAAACTCGGAGACTTGGTTCTTCGGATGCCGTTGAATTTTTTTTCTCTCTTTTGCTTCTTGCAAGTAGCTAATCATTGTCTACGTACTCTACAACGTGCATGACAAGACTAATCAATTAGCGTAGGCGTGATTAGACGAGGAAAAAATATTTTCTCACGGCAAGCGAGCTCGCAACTTTTATGCGACTTTCATGCACTCAACTTAAAAGTCATCGGTTAGCCGAGAGCGTCTCGGCATCTTTTTTTGCTTCGAAGATTCAACGTTCGAGCCCAAGATGTATTGATTCATTTTTATTTTTTTTCTCGTGTTACAGCAACTTTCGGAATATCTGTGTGCACTCCCACGTGCACTAAATGACTTATTAATTATTGTAGGTAGTACAATATGGGATGGAGAAAAATATTTTCTGACGGCAAGCGAGCGCGTAATTTTTATACGACTTCCGTACACTCAATTTTAAAATATTCGGTTAGCCGAGAGCGTTGGCGCATCCTTTTTTACCTCAAAAATCTGAGGTTCAAGCCAAGATAGATCGGCCTATTTTTTTTTTTTTTCTTTCAGTTAGTTGCGATCACGGTCTTTAGACAAGCGTAAAGGATAAAAAAAACTGATCGCAACAAACTGAAAGAAAAAAAAAAAAAAAAAAATAGGCCGATCTATCTTGGCTTGAACCTCAGATTCTTGAGGTAAAAAAGGATGCGCCAACGCTCTCGGCTAACCGAATATTTTAAATATTGAGTGTACGGAAGTCGTATAAAAATTGCGCGCTCGCTTGCCGTCAGAAAATATTTTTCTCCATCCCATATTGTACTACCTACAATAATTAATAAGTCATTTAGTGCACGTGGGAGTGCACACAGATATTCCGAAAGTTGCTGTAACACGAGAAAAAATATAAAAATGAATCAATACATCTTGGGCTCGAACGTTGAATCGTCGAAGCAAAAAAAGATTCCGAGACGCTCTCGGCTAACCGATGACTTTAAAGTTGAATGCATGAAAGTCGCATAAAAGTTGCGAACTCGCTTGCCGTGAGAAAATATTTTTTCCTCGCCTAATCACGCCTACGCTAATTGATTAGTCTTGTCATGCACGTTGTAGAGTACGTAGACAATGATTAGCTACTTGCAAGAAGCAAAAGAGAGAAAAAAAATTCAACGGCGTCCGAAGAACCAAGTCTCCGAGTTTGCGAGAACGAAGCTCGAGCGGCGCAGAGGTTCTCCCCGCCAAGCGTTGACTCGTGATCACGCGCCTGTATTACCCACCGTACCGGTGATCACGTTCGCCCCGACTCTGCAATATTGGCCGAGGCGATGATCACAAAATCGTACTCCCGAGTTCGCCGCTACAATTAAGCGCCACTCAAACGGGGACGGCCAAAAGCCGGGCGTTGTGCATCTCCCTACTAATCTCTGGTAACAGCATGGCTTTGCTTAGGGGCCTCCACGTATTAGCAGATGTGGCTGCAGTTTCTTCTACACGAGTGCGCTTTAGTACACGCTGGGTGTTCACAACAACGGCAAACTTGTCCATTTTTCTCGGAATTTTGAGTATAATCAAGAAAAAAATCGACTTCGTTCTCTGAACTACAGAAGCTTAATGAGTCAAGTCCACGAGTACCGGTGAGATGTGATTTTTTAAGGAGAAGGAGCGGTGGGGGTGGTGGTGATGTGGGGTTAAGATCACCTCCCACCACAGCAGCTCCTATATATACGGATATTTGACACACCACGAAAGAATTTGAAAATTGTCGTCAACACCCCATAGAGACTTATTTTTACTCATTGTTAACAGGATGGTAGGCGATAAGGGGCATTTTTGTTTTCAATGCTATCTTTGCGCGTTTTACAAAGAGTATATGTTGTGAGGAGATTTTCTTAACTCCAGCACACGGTGGCACCAACAACCACGTCCTCGTCACCGGGGCGATAACAAAACGAGCCCACGACGAAATATAATCACTTCGCACCTCCGGGGTACCCGGGCGCCAGGTACTATGTACCGCCGATAAACGATCGTTTTTAATTTAGATCCCGAGATGCGAAGGAGAAACCCCGTACGGCGAGTCAAGGCATACGGCAATCGAGAATCGGCTAGCTCAGCCCGCCTGGGAGAATAGTAGAGAGGGTGGACCGGGAGAGTAACGAAACGTCCCGATTTCGTTTTACTGTGTAATTTATTGTTCAGTGATAGATAGTAAAGATACGCCGATAACGGAACCTCGTCCCAATTCTTGCAACCAATACGTGATAACGGTAAAAAGATAATAAGATAATATAGTAGCAAAATGATTGGAGAATCGCAAACGAGTAGGTAAACGGCGGCAGATACGAAATATAATTCAGTAAAGCAATCTCGTCGCGATTCTCGCAAATACTACGTGATAACGGTAAAAGATAATAAGATAATATATGTATGTATGTATGTTGTGACCAACTTTGCCTCCGTCTTCCCTCGATCACAAAAGACGCGCCCGCCGTCGCTCGATTTTGGGCGCCAGCCGCAGGGAGATAAAAAGGATCCCCCGCGACAAATGTATTTTTCGAGCGACAAACGTTCGCGCCCCGGCTCGGCCAGCGTCAGCCCCGTAGTTGGGTAGAGTGGGAGGGGTTCTCGCGTCGAAATAAAACCAGAGATATTATAAACCGTATTATCGACCGTATATTATAAATTTATTTCTTCGTTACGTCGAACAATTCTCGCGGGTCTTAACAACTGCTCCTCACGCGTGTCTTCCGCGCTCCGACAACAATACTTTTTGAGACAAATACAATACATAAGCGAACGAAAGAAAATAAAATTTATGGCCCCGCGTGAAGCGCGGTACCTAGCGAACGGACGCAGGAGCGCCCTGTCGCGCGACTCTCCAAGGTCTCGGTGCCCTTGACGAGACCGTTACGCGCGGATTAATCTAAGTGGACTCGCGCGTGGACTTGGCAAAATTTACGTGGGCAAAATTGAATGCGAACGAGATGATTATGCCCTCCAGAGCGTGGTTTGACTACAATCACTAATCGATATACTAACCAACTTTTCCCCGAAACTGAAAGTACAGCAACCCCGCGCGTAAAGCGCGCCATCACGACGATAGCGCGTCGAGCTTGAAGCTCTTTTTACAAATCTCTAGCCCTCAAACCGAACGTGCGCGACAGTCTTACCGAGGAGTTTGCAGCTGCGAGATCCTCACGAAAATCTTCGGATCGAGTCCTCGCGTCGCGATATGGCAGACGTTGTTATTCTCATCGAGGCGATGTGCGCGAATCAGCGGGAGGCCACGTCCTTCTCTCTCGGGATCCAACGCTTGAGTCCCCGAGGACAATCGAGTTCACAAGCTCGTACGGACCGTTTCCCCCCACCTGGGCCTAATAATTCCTCCGCGCCTATCACGCTTTCCGCGCTTCCCAAAATTTGAACGCGACGCGCTTCGGAGAAATGGCCGTGCGATCGCTGGAATCTCGCGAACGGCCGGTGCGACGTCGCGCTGCGATAGAAGGCGCGTCGAGCCCTTTGCGAGCGCAAGGGTTACTCCCCGACGGAGCGACGTAATCGGGAATTCACTTCGTGCAGCGGCACGGGATGAGGCCATCGAATTCCGACGACTCATCTCTTTCTTGAATCGGCAGTGAGATTTGCTTTTACCTCGGAGCTCGTGGTGCTGAGACGAACCCCGACGAATCCGGGAGGGGGGGGGAGCCGCACTGTCCCACGTGCTCAAGGCAATCCGCGCGACCCGACGGCGCGACAACGATGATGGTACTGCTGCTGCTGGCCTAGACCCCCGCACGCTCGGGAGCGAAACAAACGAAATTCGGGGAAAAATTAGTTATAAGTTTCTCAATTCTTAACCGGCCCTGTCTGTTCGCTCTGGAGGGACTCTTCCCGGAGATAAGGGCGCCGCATTCCCTGCCAATTCGCGCACTGTTGCCAGTTTTGTGACGAGAGTGGAATAACCACGTCACAATGTATTTTTATTTCCTGCATTCGTTTTGCCCTCTCGGGCTTTAAACGTTCAAGTTACAGTGTAAAGAGTTTGACTCCAAATATTTTGTACAGACAAAAGAACGGATAATAAAAAAGTCAAATATAAAGAGAAAAATTCGATTTTGCACTTTTCTTCTTTCTTCTGTCTTCTGCCAAGGTCTCATTCCTCTTGACCTGCCGTCTTGGCGAAGAGGTCCATGTAGTCGATGATTTGTTTTTGTGGTTCGGACTTGAGCGCTGTTATTATGCGATCAAAACCAGCCCCTGCATAGGCCTGTCTCCATTAGTCGCCCCATATTTCTCTTGCGATCTCGAAGAGTTTCTCGCAATTCTACACATGGCGGAACGTTTCTGGGTGCGCTTTGCAAACTCTACAGTTTTGGTTTGCTATTCCTTTTTTTCCTCCTTTAGTGATGTTCCCACAACGAATTCTGGTCCACGTAATCTTGTAGTTCTCTGGTATGTTATTCCTTTGCAGGTAGTTTTCGCACAGGAATGAGTCCTTTATCTCGTAGTAGTAGCTGCAGTATGTAGATTTTTCAATGTTTGTCCAATTCTCTTGCACCGTTTGGTCGATTTTTTGCTTTAGGACGTTCTCGAGGTTGTCTACGATTTCCGCCAAGTCTGCGCCCTCCCTCATTTTTCCTATGGTCTTCGCATTCCCTGAACTTCTGAGCAGATCCTCGAGCTGCTTGCCCCATTTAGTTGGTGTTCTGTTTACGATGCCTCGAAGTATCTCCCGGAAACAGATTTTCGGCAACCTTTCCTCTCCCATCTTGAGAATGAATATGATGTAACCGAAGATTTTCTTTAGCACGTCGAGCTCTATCTTCGTGCACCCAGCTTCCATTCGCCACAGGTAGTCCGGTGTATTCCGGTTTAGTCCCATGAGCATCTTGACGAATCTTCTCTGCACTCTTTCTAATGTTTCGATGTTTTCCATACCCCATGCTTCCGCTCCGTAGGTCATTGTTGACTTTATTAATGTGTCGAAGAGGTATTTTTTGTCTCCCCACTCCTGTATTCCACTCCTTTTGGCCAGTCCCCACGTTGTGTTCACTAGCAGTTGTGCTTTCCCGGCTGCGCTGGTTACGTGCGTTGTGTATGAGTTTCCGGTGGTGAACCAGACCCCCAGGTATTTGTACTTGTTAACGACGCTCAGTTCTTGGTCCTCGAATTTCCACTGGTCGCTCTGTTTCTTCCTGCCGCCCTTTCTGAAGATCATCACCTGCGATTTCTTCGTGTTTAGCACGAGCCGGTTTTCTCTTGTAAATTTTTCCAGTGCTTTCCTCTGTTTCTGTTCCACTGTTCCTCCTATGTTTGCCCTCTGCCATCTGTCTTCCATGTCGTTTATAAAGATGCTGAAGAGGATTGGGCTCAGGGGGCAACCCTGCTTCACTCCCTTCGTCGTCCAGAAATCCGTTGTCAATCCTTGTTTGGTGATGACTTTGTTTGCCGTGTTGCTGTATATTCTGCAGATCATTACTAGCATTCTTCCCTTAATACCTATTCTCTCCAGCTTTTGCAGGAGCAAGTTCCTGTCGACCTTATCGAAGGCCGCCTTGAAATCGACGAATAAGACATATAATTTCCCGCCATCTTGCCGTAGTTTATTCTGTATCGCAGTATTAAGGACGAAAATCTGGTCCCTCGTGGCGAAACCTTTTCGGAAACCAGCTTGACTTTCATTTAGTTTGCCCACTGCCTCCAGCCAGTCCCTTATCCTCACCGTCATAATACTTGTCATGATTTTATACAGGGTGTTTAGCAACGCTATCCCTCGGTAGTTCGTAACCTCCTCTTCCGCTCCGCTTTTTAGAATGGGATAGATCCAGCTCTCCTCCCAGCTTCTACAGATCTCGCCCTTGTGCCATAATACTTCGTGTGCGTTTAGTACTTCGAGGACGTCCTTGATCTTGTCGTCATCTAGGAACTTGAAAAATTCATTTAGAATACCATCCTCGCCGGGTGATTTTCGGTTTTTCAATTTGCGTAGCTCCCTTTTCAGTTCATTCAATTCGATCCTCTTGTTTAGTATACTGTCGGCTTCTTCCTCTCTGTCGTGATGCTCCGGTTGCGTATCGAATGGGGCGTTGGCACCCTCGAGAAGTCCCATAAAATGTTCCTTCCATTCTTCTTTCTTGATACTACCCCCTGCTTGCTTCCTCCGCGGTCTGAAGCTATTTATGATCTTCCAGAATTCTTTGGTGTTTTTTGCCGTTTTTGTCCTACTCCATTTGCGTTTTTTCCACTGTTCTTTCTTTCTCCGATGGATTCGCCTAGTGAGGCGTCTTTGCTGTTTGAGAAGCACGAAATCCTCTGCATTCACCATCGCCCTGAATTTTCTGAGCGCCCTGAATTCGTTTTTCCTTGCTTTCTCGCACTCCTCGTCGAACCATGTGTCCCGTTTTGGTTTTTGTCTCTGTAGATTTGTTCCCCTTGCTGCTGCCCTGAAGGCCGCAGTCATATCCTCTAGTTTTTTCTGCGTGTCCCCTTCTTCTTTTAAGTTTCTGGGCCAAACTTTCTCCAGGTTATTTGCGAAAGCTCTTGCCTTATTGTGTTTCCACGCCCAAGACGCTTGTAGAGGGGCATCTTCAAGGGTGCTCTCCATCTCTTACTGGCAGTCCCAGTCTAGTAGGAGGCCCATCGGAAGGTGGTCTGACTCGATTCTCTCCTTTATCTCCAGTCTTTTCACGCGTAGGTCTTCGTCGCCGTCGTTTACTATCGCGTAGTCCACCACCCATGTGCCCATTACTCCTATAAAGGTCAGTTTTCCTTCTAGATCGCCCTCCAGCCTACCATTCAATATTGTTAGTCCCTGTTCTTCGCACCATTCCAACAGTTTGGTTCCCTCTTCATTGCAAGTTTTGTCTTCAGAGTTCCTGGGCCATGCATTCCTGCCTTCTTGTTCCGTCCGTCCGCTTTCTTCCTCGACTCTCGCATTCCAGTCTCCCAAGATGATAATCTGCACTGCATCTTCTATCCCTTGTTGCACGATTGGGCTCATTTCTCTGAATACACGCTCGACGCCTTCGTTGTTGTAAAGCGTAATGATCCTGATGTGGTTTGGTCCTTGTGCTCCATTTATTATTACTCCGTATTTCCATTCCTCTACTTCCCATTTTGCTTGGCACGTTTTCTTGATTCCTATCAGCTGACCGCCCATCCCCCTTCCTCTGTTATAAATTCGAGTTGCTTTTTTGAAGTTCCAGCTGTAACTTGGGTCCAAAGTTCCTATGAGACTTGCCTGACTTTTTTCTTCAATCCATGTTTCTTGCAATAGTATTATTTCTTGTGATTTCAGGAAGTCCCAGAAACCCTTTCCCTTCTTCAGCCCCGCTACTTTCCACGAGACAATGTTTATTCCATGGGGCGGGTGGGCGCTAGCTCGTTTTTTGCCCGATTTCCGTTTGTTTTATCCATCTTCACCAGTCCATCTCCTCTCCACCGGAAAAGCTCTCCATTTACGGTCAGTTTTCTATATCCTACTTTTGCCGTATTTCCTTTTTCCCTTTCTTGTCTCGCGAAGTTTGCGAGTTCGCGCTGAAGAGTCCTCTCCCTGAAGGTGTGGTCATGGTCTATGTAGATCTCTTTTCCTTTCAACTTGCTTTTCTTTTCCATTACCTTGATTTTGTCACTCATTTCACCCAGTTCGACTATAAATATATCGCCCTTGTTGACTTTTACGATTTTAACCGACTGTATCTCTATCTCCAATTCCATTTCCTTGGCTAGAAAGTTTTCAATGATCTTTGCCTCTTCTTTGCCCTTTGCTTCGCCTTTGGTTAGGCCTTTGATAGTAATATTCTTCCTTTTTATCTGTTTCTCCCTTTCTTCCTCACGATTCTCCAACGCGGTAATTCTTTCCCGTAGTTCTGCTCTCTCGTTCTCCCACTTTTCTGTTTCCTCTCTAAATTCTTGCCTCAGCGCTTTCACCTCTACTCTATATTCTGCATTTTCGTTTCGAAGTGCAGCTATCTCCGCCGAGTTGTCTTTTAGCGTCGTTTTTAGGCACTCACTATAACAATAGGCAAAGAGTGCCTATTAAAATGACCATCCGTTGCTCTTCGGAGTCTGTCGAAGGGGTTACTCCGCAGTGCATACTCCAAAAATTTTTACTTTTCACCATTTGCTTCAGTGTATCTCCAACATCATGCGTAGTTACTTTGAAGTGACTGCGATGAATAGAAATATTTTTTTTAGCCTGCGGTGCAATGAAAACAACTTTTTGGCTGAATTTTTCTTCTCGGACGTCCGTATCACACTGTAACTTTAGATGGTGCGAACCAATTTTGTTCTCCTTCGCAGGGTTTTTTTATTACATTATTTCCAGTATGCACATTACTTTTAAAACCAATCTAAGACCTTTAAGTATTTTTTCTAAAAAATTATTGTCCACAATTTGCATTTGCCTTCGGTCAAGTGTCCGTACGGTGCTCCAATTAAGAATCCTGGAAACCAATTCTTTTCTCTTTCGCAACAATATTTCATTGCATCGAAAGCACTATGCACAACAAATTTTGAGTCATTCTGACAAATATAATTTTAATTATAAAATAATTCAAAAACAGTGGTTGTAACAAGATTTGCTTTAAAGGTTATGTTATTTAGATTTGCCAAAAAGCCATTTTTCATCATGTTAAAAAAAAAACTTCGGTTGTGAAAAATAAAACACGAAATATCATACACAGATTCACAAATGTTTGCATTTTTTATTTCGATAATAATATATTATCACCGAAAATCATTCTCAATATTTTACCATATTTTATTCACATTCGTAATAAAAATGATAAATTTCACGTATTTACCGAAAAAATTGGTAGTAATCTCACAAAAAAGATTCATCGAATATCCAAAATAATTACAATTTCCCAAATAGAACTAAAAAAAATTGCGAGTATATATTTTTTCGTTTTATTCTATCTGTCAAACTTTGGAAGCAGATGACAATTTCGTAGCAGACGATACACCCATACGTCGCGGCGCGCGTACTCTATGGCCGGATGATTTTCAAATAAAAAAAAATCGACATCTCGTTTCAATCTTTGTTCCTATTTTTTATTTACGTAATTTACGTAACTGATAAATGTTTTTCCCTCATACGTACTTTCGAAAAGAAACGCAGAGCGCGACGTATAAACATACTTCATCCGTAGCGCATAGCGCGATGTATAAATACACTCGATACGGAGCGCGTAGCGCGACGTGCACCCCCGTGAGTGCCTTAAAAAATGTCCCTTCGGGCCATTTTTCGGGGGGTTTGGGGGGCGGAGCCCACCAACAAGAGCATCTGCGCCCGCAGGGCGCTGAGACGCTTGTTACTTCTGCAACATCTGCTTTCATGCCCGACATCATACTTAGGAGTTGGTCCATCTTTTCTGCCTGATTTCCCGCCATCGCGTTGTTTTCCTTCGCGCTCGAAAGTTCGTTATCTTCTTCTTTCTCGGGCTTCGACGTGGGGCTTTTCTCCAGTTGAAAACGTCGAAAAAAGTTTCGCTCCTCCTGTCTTCTGCTTTCTAGGTCTGTTCGGTTTTGTAGTCGTCGCGTCTCGGGGGTTGCCGCGCTGAAACTCGCGCTCCGTACTCTTTCTAGTTTCTTACTCGTTGAGGCCGGTGTTGTAGTGCCCTTTCCTTTCCGCATTACCCTGGGTTCGGTAGATGACGTAGCCTGTGCTTTCCGCGGTCCACGATCTACGATCGACCCGTTTGGTTCACCTGTTCCGCGTTCCGCTGGCCGCGCGTTTGTCGTGCCCACAAACTTCCTAACCTCCCACCGTGGTGCCTGGAAGGTTTTCCGTGTTTTTAAATCATGGGTGTTTTATCGGACTTCACCTGAATAATGTATCCAAAGCTGCCTTTTCCTGGGTTTTCTTTGTTTCTACAGTCTTGTGGGTGATGATTTTTTCTTGTCTTTACTCCTTCTTTTGTTTTGGACAAATTTCGGCACGTCGTACTCGAAATTCCAATTTCGTTCCCCCTGTTCAATAAGATAATATAGAACATCCTCGCAAAAATGAATATCTCGAGGCAATTCCGATAACCGACGGAAAATAGCCTGGCGAGTTCTGTGACTCGGGATTCGTCATGATTGTTGCGACTGCCAAATTATTAAACTACCAAAAACAATACGGAACGTACTCACAGTAACTCAGAAATAATTAATCCCGATGGCATGAACCACCACGAAATATTCACCAGATAGCACACAGATAATCGCCGACCAGAGCCGAGCTGGTCGGGCACTCGCATCGCACAAACGAAAACAAAACTTGATATGTACAGGAATTTAACTAACACGCGAACCGATTCGCCAAAATAATTAACCTGAGTTAATTAATCGATAACAGAAGACAGATGTAACGCGAGATCTCGACCGACTTGCACAGAGAAAAGGGGAGCCTCGAGCTCACCTAGTATTTCCGCACAGCTGAGAGCGCGAAGAAGAAACATGTCGCCGATTCGCCGGTACGTCCAGAACTGCCAATTCGCACTTCTCGGCTGATCGACAAGACCGTTTGTCCACCTCCCCCAATTCTCACGCGATACCTCATCGAGTCGAGCCATAAAGGAATTCCGGGAATTCGTTGATGACGTACGATTCGTCGAATGCATTGAGAGCGCTGTTATTGTTCACGCGCTCTCCCGCGCGCGTAAGAAAATGTATAGTAGCGCGTAGGAGAAATACGGTGCGAGGGACAGCGACAACACTGAACATGTGATCGCGTGAAGTACAGTCAGGGCTTAGATTAGAACGTAATTTTCGAGAGTTATTCGAGATTCCTTCTCGAAGGATCCGACGATGGGTGATAGCACTGGGGGGAGACCTCCCTCGTGAGGATAAGGCGTCCCTCCTCCTCACGGTGGGTCCACTCGATAAAATATGCTACACCCCGCTGCTTCTTTTCCCACTCGAACCCCAATAGCGAGACACCGTTTAACGCGGGCTATGAGTCAAGAACTTCTCGCGGGAATGGTGCAGCTAGGCTGCTAAGGCGGGGGTGAATCGGCGACTCTGTGTATCGGTCATTATACCGTATTCACCCCGGCGTCCATTATTCCACGAATCCTGTCGTTCGGTATTCGCTTGCAATTAATCTAAACTCGCTTTTGAATTCTCATGAACCATCGGTTACTATACCGCGCGCGACCCGCGACGTCCCTCGAACCGATCAACGAATATTTGAACTTCCTCGCCCGATTTTCCAGCCCGATTCTCTGTGCTCCGTCGAGATGTAAACATTACTGTGAGACGTACATTACAAAAAAAAAGTAAAAAGTTTCGACTCGGCAGTTCAGTAGAGGAAATAATAATAATTTTGCGAGGTAGATAGTAACGCTACTGTACATAGTATATTCCAGGTAGGTAGTATAATTTAATTAGGTAGTAATATAAATAAATTCGAAGAAAAGGAAAAAAAATTAAGATACAGTATTGGAGTTCTGGACGACCGACTCGATGCGACGTCAAATGGGTCGCAAAACCGACCCACTGCCCAATGCCTTCTCCTTCCGGGTGGCGAGACGGAATTTCACGTCACAAAACCTCCCTCCCGAAAGTTTGCTAGGCATTTTAAGTGCTCTCGTTTGCTAGGCATTTTAAGTGCTCTAGGTGTTAAGTGTTGTGGGCAGGGGTCGACTAACCCCAATTCCTCGGCTGCAACAGAAAAAACCAGGCGAACCCAAGCCCAAAGCTCCCAAAAATCGGCCAGCACGCTGAAGGCGTGCCGACCCTCCCTGTTTTCTGGTCAACAAAAAGATAAATAAATTACGGTAATAGGAAGCAAACTAATAAAATAACTGTGAGTACTTGACAAAGGAGTTTTTAATGACAAGTGGCCTATAGACCACTAAAAAAAATGTTTAACAAAATCCGAACACTGTGTTCTCTCACATCCGAGTGTTGTTCAACAAATAATACAAAATTAATGCCTTTCTATTGCCGTCCTTGCGTTCCCGACTTTGAGGTTTCACCACAAAAAAAAAATAAATGAATAAAAGGAAAAAGAAAAATCAAACCGAACTGAGGCATTGGGAAAAAAAGTAAAAAACGGACCAAATGAAGCAAGGACATAGGTTATAGGATAACTAGGGCAAACAAAAAAGATGAAATAGAACAAAAACAAAGCAAAAAAAAAGCAAGTTTAACGGGGAACTTCCTCCCGTCAAATGTGGGACTTACAGAGTAGGATTATACTCCGCCCCAAAAAAAAAACAATAATCTAAACCGGATCAAGGAGGGGAAGGGAATATGAATGGAGAGAGAGGGGAGAAAGAGGAAGGACATTTCGCACGAGTATCGAACACTATTTTTTATAACGAATGTATGAAAAAGTGACAAATCAGCGTATCACTGTATTGTTTCAGGTATTTTCTTCTAATTAACACCTAATTGACAGAAGAAAATGTCTGACAAATTATCGAATATGTACATATCATAGTAAATTGTACCACGGAAGGGGTCCAGGGGCGAAGCCCCTGGTGGCGGCCGGGGGCAAAGCCGCGGTGGGGGGCTGGGAGGGCGAAGCCCTCCGACTGCACAAATAATACTGTTTTTTAAGTTACAAAATAAAATTAAATATTTAAATGAAGAAAAAAAAACTGAAATTGAAGAATGCATGATATAAGGTTTTTTACGAATAAATGTTATCGGAAAGAATTAACAGTGATTCTCTTAAACGTTGTAACAAGAAAAATGGAAAGGGTTATAAATTCATATTAGTTCTCAACGATATTATATTTTCACAGCGCAGTTAGAAATCCATAACATATTTATTCTCTTATATTTAGTTTTATCACGAAGAATCAGAATGATTCTCTTTGGCTTGTCTGTGTCACTTCGCGTGATTATTTTTCTTTTCCGGTACGAAACTGGATCGTGCAATTAGAACAATTGCTGATTTGAAGGCTTAGTCCTCCTTTCGGCGAAACAATCGCTGTCGGTGCTTCTTGCTGAATTCCCTCGGGAAGATCCAAGTTTGTTGATGATGTTGATGAAGCTGGTGTCGGAGGCCCGGAAGATAATGTCGATGTTGAACGTAGTGTTGACGACGAGGCAAGCGACGTTACGGTTGACGGAACTTTCAGATTTATTGCGCTCGTTATGCGATTGGATATTTTTTTCTTTTTGTTTATGGAGCTCTCGATGTACCTTTCTGCAACTGTATCGGATCGCCACCCCCCATGACGCTTGAGAGGCGCCATATCAGCTCCACCTTCGACGAGCAAAGTTGCTGACGTTCGACGCCAAGCGTGACCTGTGTAATTTTCTGGACGATTCAAACCCAAAAACATGGCGACTTTTTTAGGCATCTCCCCAAATGAATTGATGCCGATGACTTGTACTGAGCAGCGTCCATTGTGAAATTGCAAGAAGAAATCTTTTCGTCCTTTTTCCGCTACGGACCTCAACTTGTCGTACTTTTGGTAAATCTTGAAGTATTCGCCTTCGAGAGTGAAAGACCTTGGCTTGTTTGTTTTTGTTTTTGGAATCTTCACGTGTAGCGAAGGGTTTTCCTTATTTTTGTCGCTGTCCGGATAGAAGATTTCGAGATCATCTGTGGTCACTCTTTTAAGTTCTTCTCTTCGACATGCCCCAAGGAATCCGAATATAGCAGCGACCTGAACATTCCATAGTATATTTATTTATTTATTAAAAACAATTAATTACAAAATATCACAATTGATTAATTTCTTCACCCATTTGATCGGTCATTTTTTTCGGAATTTCTGGAGATAATATAAATGTATTGTGCAATATTTGTACCTTTATTGCCAACCACTGATCGTCCGGAGCTGTTGTCAAAAAGCGTTCAATTTCATCCGATGAAAATGTACGAGCCTTCTTCGTTGTTGTACGCTAGCCTCGCCAGCATACATTTTTCCGTCGATCCTCTTGCGTATCTGAAACAAACAAAACGTTAAAAAACTATAAACATTAATTATAGCTTAAATCTAAGTACTTACCATACCTCTCGCTTACTCACTGCGTATGGGAAACCTCCTGGCGATGCTTCGATCCCTGTTGTCGAAGAATCCCTTCGATATCCACTGTCGTCAACTCCATCGCTGGGCTATCGAATACCTGAAACAGAGAATCTCTCACTGCAAAGTGACGAACACATCTCCCACTGAACAAGTGGCGCAACTCTCTCCCGCTGAATAAGTGGTGAAATCTCTTCCGCTGAAAAGTGGCAAAAAAACTCTCCTACCGAACAGGTGGTGATTCCTATGATACTGCAAAGTATTATACGTGCAAAGACTACTGAAAAGGAGTCTCTATCATACAAAAAATCATTCCTACACACTCATACACTGTACAACGTCTTACTTATCACCAATAAAGGGTAAAAATACAACGACTCATCGACTGTATGCCGCGTCAACCTTTAACCCCTGCATATCTTCGACGACGATTCCGGCGGGCAGCACCGCGTGAACCAGGAAGACCGATAGCCATCGTCGCCGCACAACGCGTGGATCCCCGGTGTGAACAACAAGTAGCCCCCAAATTCCGCGAACCCGGCAGCTATCATCTAATCCCTATCACCTTCTCCCCCGAATCAAAACCGAAGAAGACTCTTTCCCATCCTAACGCAGAAAATATTCCTCCTAATTACAGCCCGGAATTCCTTATATCTTCACCTCCTAAACCTGCTAAAAAACCGAAACCTTCTCCTCAACAATCACCCGTCTACACTCCTACATTCGATATTCCTTCCCCCTCTTCCGACGCGGAATTTGAGGAGTTATTTAACTCTCTCGCCGAGATTATCGAACACCCGAGCATCGAACAACCATTCAGTCAATGCTTTAAAATTCGCAATAACGCGTTTGGGGCTCGCCATCTTTCCCACCTTTGGCATCGACAGCCAGTCGGCGTCATCGTTTCACCATCGGCATCGGTTTCGGCTCGTTTCAAGAAACGCTTCAAGTCCGTATAATTGATGTCGATTTGATGGTTATGTTGAATCATCGTTTTCAGCTTTGAGAATTCACTCCAGAGCGTTGCTGGCCTCCATTTTTTCGATAAGTCGTTGAAATATGCGAGGAGAACTCGCCGCGAGAAAGAGTCGGCTTTCTTAACGGTTTTCCAGGCCATTAAGTCGTCGTAGCTTTTTTTATATATTTTATTAGATTTTCGAGGCAATAACTTTTCCGCCATCTCTTCACTTCGCAAATTTCCGGCGGTGTTCCGGGATCCATGTAATTGTCGTTTACGCTCATTTTTCACGATTACTTTTTCATGACCCGGTCTTTGACGAAACAGTAACAATAACTCAACTCACTGCTGACCGTTGACTGCTCAATGTGGCGCGCGGATAACGAAGTGTACGGCTCGTATCAAATACATCGCGCCTGTCGAAAATACCGGCACAGATGGCGCGTCGATAGATAAAAATTCGTCATGTTTGCACGCCGTCCGTGACATGAAACTTGTTGCGCACGCTAGATCAGCGCAGAACGTTCTGCGCACGGAAGGCGTGCTTATATCGTTTTTACAGAGCGTGGTTCCCCAAACGTCGAAAAAGTGGCCGAAAATGCACGCTTCGCAGGCCCAAACAAGCCACTTTTTCATGCATAAGTTATAAAAAAAAACAAAGAAAACGAGACCGATGATGCGTTGCCGTCAGCGAACGGTGGGTCGCATGACTTGCGATTGACGCGAAAGGTGGCCGATGGCGACGGTTTCACCACCAGGGTTCTTCGGTAGTTGGGTTTCGGCTGGCCTGGTGGTGCGGGTTCCCTCGTTTCGCGGTGTCTTCGCTGTTCTCGTAGGAGCGAGTAGCCCACCAAGATACTCCGTGTATCGGGTAGTTCCGGACAGTGACCCCCGGGTATCCACAGCGGAAATAGGGTGTTTGCGGGAGTTCGCGGCAATTCGGTTTCTTGTGGCCCGGGTCTCCGCAATTGAAGCAACGCCCGTAGCGAGGGCCTAAGGCAAAAGCCGGCGCCACCATGACGGGGCTGCGCTCACGGGCACGCGAAGGTCCAGCGGTGCCGGCGGTACGGCGGTTGCGATCCCCCGGAAGCGGATCGCCTGTCCTCCTCCCTCCGCTCCGCCTTAGTGGTCGCGGACAAGGCTGGTTGTGGGTCGTCCCAGATAGTGAGTCCCGCGAAGCTACGCTCCACTTGAGAACCCACGGATCTAGTCCCAACGGACACGGTTTAGGTGGAAGCCTGCGACCTCTGGGGGCTAGGATCCACTTGCAACCTCGACCGTTGGTGAGCGAGGGCCCGGATCTGAGCGATCAATGCGTCTAAGAACCCCTCTCGCAGGTAGGCGACTGCCAGTAGCTTGCGAACGTACGGACAGATAGGATTCCAGACCAGATTTGCGTCGATTTCGATGTCCTCCACCATTTCCTTCGCGAGCCTAACTTCCGCGACAAGATGGTCCCCAGCGAAAACCTCTAGGCCTCCCGCGTCGTCCAAGTCACTCGTTTCCGCCTCACTGATCCATTTGTAATCTGGCTCGCGATAAGGTGAGCACGCCGGATCGTAAGTTGATTCCCTGACCCTATCGGGGCTTTCCATGCCGGCCAGTTCGAAATCCGGCTCGGGGTCAGTTGGGGAGGCGGGATCGTAGTCCGATTCCCTCATCCTGTCGCTTCTCACGTCGCTGTCACTGGCCATGCTTTTGTCGAATTCGCCAGCGGTATCGCGGGCGTCTCCGTCGGGGTGAGGGGCTTCACTCGGCATCGGCGCTGAGGAGTCCCCCAGCACCGAGGTTTCTGCCGCTGACTGGTCCGAGGCGCTGCCGTCTAAGACGACGATGGATGAGGACGATGAGGACTCGTTACCGGGTTCGATTTCCATCAATGAGTCGTCCAAGGGGTTCACCAAACGGTATGCCGAAGGGGGTGGCGGATACTCGAAACCCCGGATAGGACCTGAGGCCTCGCCGACGGCTTCCTCATACGAAGGCGGAAACGACTGAGCTTCGATGAATTCAAAGTCGCGAATTGTAGCGCGCGAAAAATTAATCGCTGAAAAAAAACTGAGCTGTGAACAAGCAGGATAACGCGAGTCTTTTAGGGCGATCCCGGAGAATCGATTGCGAGCGGTTGGTTAGTTGTTATACGGTTTTAGGTCTTGGACGTGCACTTTACCCGCGGAAACGTCGTCCATGTTAGACAGTTCCATCACCGAGAGAGACATGCGGTTGGAGATTTTGAAAGGGCCATGAAACGCGGTGGCGAGTTTGGCAGCCACGTGCCCGGCTGCCGAAGAGAGGATTCTTTGCCTCTTCATCACCAGACCACCTACTTGATAATCACGATCCCGACGCGATTGGTTATACCGCGCGGCTTGCCGCTGAAAGGCCTCCTCTAGGGAGTGTTGAACGGTGCTCCGTAAGTCCTCCAAACGTTTCATTCTTCCCGCCCAATTTTAGGGGGTGTTGGGGACTAATTCTTGGTTTCGGAAATGGATTACCAAGCTAGTCGGTCTCGGTTCTCGACCGAAGTTTAGGAAAGCAGGACTTGAATCAACCGAACTATGATGCGCGGTATTGTATGCGAAGCGGAAGTCGTGAAGGTGTAGGTTCCATTCCTATGATCGTTTTCGAGGTACGCGGTGAGCATTGTCTTAATCACATAGTTCACCCTCTTCACGAATGTCCAATTCGACTGAGGTCGATATGGCGGCGTATGATCGGTGATTCCCACGCGCTCCGTCAGAGCATTGATGTCGCGATTGTCAAATTCGGTTCGTTATCGGTGAGTAATACCCGAGGCGCGCCCCAACGGGATATCACCGCATCTTCGAGTACTTCGACGATCTTTCGACCGATTGCCTGTCTCAGGGCATGGCATTTGATCCATTTACCAAACAAGTCCTGGACCACTAGGATGTAATATAGTAGTTCCACAATACAGTATACCACTCGATGATAATATAGTAGCCCCCCCCCCCCCCCCCCCCCCCCTACCTTCCAGTCCGAATACCGATCGGGATTTCGAGCAACCTCGCGCACTCGATTGGTATACCAACGATCTTGGCTCCCAATCTTAGGTTGGATCAAGGTGAGGGTATCCTCGGGGATTCGCGACAACCCATCCGGCACATGATGCAAAGCCCCTTTTCGGTGAATGGTCTCATAATCGTATTCCTGCACTCTAGGGCCCACCTACCGAGGCGTCTCGTAAGATTTTTTAAGTTGTGTAACCAACGTAAACTAGAATGGTCGGTAATCACAGTGAAATGGTAACCTACCAGATAACAACGGAATTTGTGTATCGCCCAAATTACCGCCAGGCACTCCTGTTCAGTGGTGGTGTAATTCTTTTCGGGATCCTTTACGGCCCTACTGGCATACACGATAACTAGTGATGCAAGCTCGGTAAATAACCGGTTACGTAGCCGGATATTTAACCGGTAAATAACCGCGGTTATTTTTTCTATTTAGCCGGACGCCATTTTCGCAATACAGTTGGCATTAGTGTAAACGGACATTTTTTGGGAGCGAACGGCAACCGGCAACACGATAACGATAACCGGCGTCCATTGTTTACGTGTTCGCGCAAAACGTCGAACGCAGTTTTGTTTCGCAGCCAAAGTGGAAAAAAGAAGGTGTTTTTTTTAGAGTTTATTTCTCTGTAAAAAGGCAGTAAGGTAGGTTCGAGTTAAAAAATAACAATATCTTTGAACACCGTTGAAGAAATTTATATACGTAATGAAATGTATTCGCTTGTTCTTTTTTGTGGTTATATAGACGTGTCGAAGCAACGAGAGACGAGAGCCGTTGAGACTTGAGACTGTTGAAACTGCGTATTTCGTACATAATCTTTTGTTATTGACATTGTGCACGATTTGCGATGCCCAAGACAGAAAGTTTGGTGTGGCAATATTTTAATAAAGTGCCAGTCTCCGCGAACGGTCCGAAATATAAAAGCGGCACATGCAAGTTCTGCGGTCAGACCTATATTTCCAATGCTACGCGAATGGAAAAACACTTGAGAGAGAAGTGTTCGAGGTGCCCGATCGAAGTTAAGAATATCTTCGGTCAGTCGAACGCAGGTCTTGACTCAGATGATCTCGACGAGGAAGGGAATATCTCGTCAGCATGTTCGACGGTATCGGTAAGACGGATATATATATTTATACTAGAGTTTCCCCGGGCTCGCGCGCTACGCGCGCTCGCTCGTCAATCGTAAAATATTTTGAGTTAAGACCCATTTGGGGAATATTTTTGCTTTCTCCGCCGCCGACCACCGCGGCTGCCTTCTTCGAAACGCGCCTGGAAGGGGAACTTAGAAGATTTTTCTCTCCCCGCCACCCTGCTATGGCGACCGTTGCTATTGTGACCGTTGCTATGAGGACGGTTTCTATCGGGACCGTTGCTATGGCGACGATTACTATGACGACGTTTGCTATGGCGACGCTTACTATGACGATGGTTGCTATGGTGACCGTTGCTATGGTGACAGTTGCTATGGCAACCGTTGTTATGGCGACCGTTGCTATGGCGACCGTTGCTATGGCGACCGTTGCTATGGCGACCGTTGCTATGGCGACCGTTGCTATGGCGACCGTTGCTATGGCGACCGTTGCTATGGCGACCGTTGCTATGGCGGCCGTTGCTATGGCGACCGTTGCTATGGTGACCGTTGCTATGGCGACCGTTACTATGGTGACAGTTGCTAAGGCAACCGTTGCTACGGCCGTTGCTAAGGGGATCCCCCCCCTCCAGGCAAAAATATTCTAAGTCAGTCTAAGGGGGACTTAGAATATCCCCCTCCCCCGACCGCTTCGACCGAAAATATTCTAAGTCCTGAGCGAGCGGGAGCGGGGCGGCAGGGGAAGGGTCGAGCGGGGCCAGGAGAAGAGAAAATATTCTAAGTCCCCCTTAGACGGACTTAAAATATTTCCCCCCCGACCCCATCGACTGAAAATATTCTAAGTTCTGAGCGAGAGGGATCGGGGCGGCAGGGGTCTCGAGGGGTCTGACACGGCGGCGGCGGCGACAGCGGCGGAAACTTTATATATATAGAGAGATAAGCATTTAAATATTCAGAAAATATTGATCGGAAATTACATTTATGGAAGTGTAAATAACTAATATATAATATTTTATTTGGTAGACGATCAATTCGAGTGCTGGATACAAAAAAACTTCCAAGGCAAAATCTTCAATGACCGTCGCAACTAAAACTACGGCTTTGGCGCCATTCGTCGATATAATGGATAAAAAAACAAATGCGACACTGGATGCTGACTTTGCGAGAGCTGTCTACTCCAGTGGCTTTATCGTTTGCAGAGAACGAGTACTGGAAAACATTCTTTCATCAATTGCGTCCGGCTTGGGTACCTCCATCGAGGTTTGAGCTATCGAATTCTTTACTTGAGGCAGAACATAAAGTAGTTGAAGCGACTGTATTGCAAAAAATCAACAAAGCCGATTCGCTGACCTAGATGTCCGATGGGTAGACAGATATAAACGGAAACTCCCTGATCAACATTATAATCGCAACTCCAGAGCCAGTTTTCTTCTCGGCTTTAGAGACGACCGTACATTCTCATACTGGAGAATATATATCGCACATCCTTGGAGCGGCGATTGCACAGATTGGCAGCGAGAAGGTACACGCCGTAGTTACGGATAATGCATCCAATATGAAACTGGCATGGAAAAAGTTGCAAGCGAGATTTCCTCACCTCATCATCTACGGTTGCCTCGCGCATGATACTAATCTGCTTATCAAGGATATTGTCAGCATCCCAACGATTTCTACAACTTTGGCCAACGCAACATCGATAATAAAGTTCTTCCGCAACTGCCAGGTGCCTAATCAAATTTTAAAAAAGATTCAGTACGAGAATGGGCAAAAGGAGATGGCCCTTTTACTGCCGGTCGCGACTCGATGGGGCTCGCAGTGCTCAGCGATCGAGAGTCTTCTACGTACGAAAGAGCATCTACAAATGGCTGTCATGCACCGAGAAATCTCGTCGAAAATCGGAGCGGCATTAAAAAGAAACATACTGGACGACGATCAGTTCTGGCGAATATTAGAGAATGTGCATGCCGTGATTGAACCGCCGAGCCGTCTGATACGCACTATCGAGGGCGATCATCCCAACCTCTCCTATTTCGCCATGAGCATCAAAACAATTTTCAACGATCTAGAGAAAAATCTTTCTTTCGTGAGTGCAGAAGAAGAAGATCAATTGCTGGATATTTTCGAGAAGCGCAAAGACTTCTTGTTTCACCCAATCCAACTAGCTGCGCATATGTTGAACCCGAGACTCAACAATTTCGAATTATCCGAAGCTGAACAACAGTCGGCAATAGACACAATTGTCAAACAAGCGCAGCTGATGAATTTGGATTCCGACAAAATCGTCGTTGATTTAGGTGAGTATTTTTATGTATTTATATTATTTATTTATATATTCATATTATCTATTTACATTTTCTGTTTGAATTTCCAGGTGAATTCATAGGGAAATCGTCGATCTGGGCCAACGATGATATTTGGACTGCTGCTGAGAACATGACGCCGGTATCATGGTGGAAAGGATTCTGTGGTCGAAGAGAGCTTATGAAATTAGCTGTTGTCGTCCTCAATCTACCGACAACTGCTGCGGCTTGCGAAGGCAACTGGAGTACGTACGCAAATATCAAGACGGTCAAACGAAACCGACTCACTCAAGATCGCACGAAAAAACTCGTGGCAATCAAGTTCAATCTCGATCTACTCAAAAAGAAAACCGACAACGCGGTCGCGCAATCAGGTTCTAAATTCCATCCGATGGAACGAAACGGCAATGATACGGGTCTAACAGATCCAGACGATTTTTCGAATCTGGATGCGGATCTCCCGGAGGAACCGGAGGTTGCGGATGTCTTCGAAGGCCTCGAAATAGAAGACGAAGATCTTGAAGCGGCAGGAATTGAAATGGAGTGGCTCGATAGTCTTCTGAACAATAAAGCATAGGTTTTCGATTCGACAGACAATCTAAAGAGGTTTTTTTGTCGTTTTCTAAGTCAGAAATACGCGAATAACGTCTACGTTTCATCCTTAACATTTGTGATTTCTAACATAAGATTTTTAATCAATAAGACTGATCGATAAGACTGATATCACTTACGTCGTATCTCGTGTCATCCGAAGAAAAAATATAAAAATTATAATAAAATATGTTGAATAAATGAGTTGAATTTTATGAAATTGTTACGTCCTGCGTAACGACCCTTTTATTTTTTCTTTCTAATCATTGCTTTTCCCTTCTTCACAAAAAAACTTTGAATCTATTAAAGTCTTAAAACATTAAATAATTCTCAAAAGAGTGCTTTTTACTTTTCGGCCGCGATCGGTATCTACAAGAACACAACATACACGACTCAAGATAAAACAGGCGGGCAATTCGACAAATCGATCTAATAGACTCCTGGTAGAAGCAGATCTAGGCATTCACCGGCGGTGGTAAGTCCAATCTCTGCCCCGTTTGGCGCTCCGGCGTTTTACCAAAAGAAACAAAAAAAGACCCGGCCTATCGTAACCTAGGATCTACTCGCTTCTTTACCACTAGTAGGAGAGTCATCGGCGAGGGGACTTACGTCCACCGGCCGCGGGGCCCAAGACCCCCGAAATAATGTTTCGGGCGGCGGCCACCACTGTAACGATAACTTGCCGAAGCCGCCTCGTGTTTAAATAAGGACCCACAGTTAGAAAGGAGAAGGGCAAAAGAAATAGATACGGATCATTGCGGAAGGTAGAAAGGCACCTTTAGTCGTTTCAATTACTCAAATTATTTTTAAGAAAATACGAACTAAAAGGACAGCTCTCAGGGCACTCAAAGTGACGAGAGGGAAAAGACAAATACAAGGAAATTAAAGAAATGAATATTCTCAATGAATGACGCGTTGTTACTTGATTACGAGTAATTACACACGAGATAATAAGCACAAAAATCGGCGAATATGCCGAACAAAATATTTCCCACGATCTGTTTTTAATCTCATTTATATTCAAGGGGGGAGGCAAGGTGACACATGCCGCGTGACCGGCGAAATCAATGCCTAGAGAAAAGCATGAACTACGAAGGCACGAGCACATTACATATTCATAAAATCACGCCGCGGCGCGCGCCGATGTCACCTCGGGGCCTTATGCCCATCCACCTCAAATAAACGCACGTACGATCGATGATCTATGTTAACCATAGACTACAATCAATACTTCCTTTGGCAATAACGATAAAATGCCTCAACGGGTCTCCGAGAGACTTCTGATGTGAAAAAGGGGGAGAGGCGCATCAAGGTGCGAAGTCTCTCCCTAGCAACAATCACGCTCTAAGGAAATAGTAGTAAAACTTTCAGAATTCTGCCGGAAACCACGTACCCCTGTACCACGACTTGAATAATTTAGGAATATACAACTATAAAATCCTCACTTCTAATAAGCTTCACGAAATCAAGAGGAAATTATTAATATTCCAACTCAGGCTACCAATCTTTCTTGAGTATGGAATAAACATACACGTATCTATTTTATTACCGAAACGTTTAATGTAAGTAGTAAAAGTCTACACCTTACGAAACAATAGCGGGAGAATCGAAAAAACATGTATTAATTTACAAAACATCTCGTGTGCGACTCTAAGTAAAATTCTCTCTCCACCGAGGATTTCAACGGTCTCGGATGGACAATCGATTCCGAGAAATGTAACCGCCCGAAACCTTGGAGACATACGACAGGTCAGACTAGGCGCATACGTACACCCCACTCTAGCCTCGCTGTGAGGAATGGGCCTCCCAACGGAAAAAATCAATGTACGATCATACGATCGAAATCCCGCCCTAAAATCTGTCCACCTCATCTAATACATCCCCACTACGTTTAGAAAATTTCTTACATGTAATACAAAGCATTGTCTTCGGATACGAAAAAAGGGTATATAACCCACCAAAAACGCCCACTCAGGGAGAGTCAGTTGAACCAGCGAACAGAGCGTTTTGCTGTCAAAATTTCGACCCAACGACATTTTTTTCGACTTTTATCAAACATCGGTTTCTTGAAGTTTTGTAAAACTTATATTTCTCATCGATCCTCTGTTCACCGGAATTCTATTCTCGGCCGGACACCGATAAATTTGTCACCTTCCTCGAATTATTATTTTATTCCGACGTTTGTAAACAATGTTTACGTGTATTATTGAGAACCATTTGTTTATTCTTTAATCATTAAAAAGTGGTGAAACATTGAAAACAGTTATTCGTGTTTAAATCATTCACACGCGATCACCGATCAGCACAATCAACAAAAGAAATCACCGTCGTTCGCTGCTCTCCATTAGCAATTGTAAGTACATCTTTATTTTTCCCTTTGTGATTTTTGCATGACCATTTAATGATTTCCTTTGTCAATCTCCTACCAGTTCAGTTTAAAGAGACGCCCTCGGGTACTCCGACTACTCAGGTAGTCTCAAGGATCATAAATCCTTGACTGTTAGTTAAGGGATTAAAAACACAGATGTAGATACCTCTAGACCTTCGTAATGACAAGCATTCCTAGGGCTCTATCCCAAGCAATTTTCCGCAAGGTTAGGCTTTAAAAAGAGCGTACGTTGACACCCGGAATCGACTCCAGGTGTGGTATAGATCGATTTATTATCGTTCTGACCAGCGCGAGACGATTTAAAAGATACAAAAGTTACCAACAAAGTTGTTGAGGTAAAACCTCGGCATTTTGGACGTAACAGAATTTGGGGGCTCGTTCGGGATCACAGGAGTGCTTGTTTAAACGGATTTTTTCTCGAAGCAACACAAAAAAATATATATATATACTATATACAAAAAAATATATAATAATAACAGTAAACACAATAAAAACTACGCAGACCAATGCCACATAGGAGGTTCAGAAAAATAGTAATAGAATTCGTTAAAGACAAACTTTTGGAAAAATACCCGGAGGGTTTGACGTGGGACGACTTGAGACGGGGTACAATTCTCACAGATTATATCGTCCTCACGAGAAGAATTGGGGCATTCATAGAAATACGGAGTCCCCGTCAGCTAAACAGTACTCACGAAGAACATATTCAACCGGACGCGATACTTTCGCGACTTCGAATCAAACTCTCAGTATATATATTCCCTGACCTCACTCCTGAACAATTACTTGAAGCACAACCGCAGATTAACCTACGCCCAGCATTTATTTTTAAAACCGAAGCAGGAGATCTACTCCCATAGGAAATACATCCCAAATTCTTTATTCCCAGTCCATGTGGATAGATAAAATATATCAGACATTTACAAAAATCATTAGAGTATGCTGCTCTTTGTTTGTGAAACCACAAGGAATAATTAAAAACAATTCAGGAAAGCCAATCGGGTCTTACAAAATACGCTATATTAAATACAAATCACGACGTAAACATCCGAAAAGGCGACACTGAGTGGGAATAATACAAGGAAAACAAAAAAAAACACCCTAAATGAATTCTTCGAAACCACATGAACAACGCGACATCTCGTTCCACGCGATCCACCCGATCTAACACCGTGCTACCCGACAATATTGTGCACGAATATATTAACGAACGGAAGAATCACCGGGGGGACCGAACCTTGAGTATTAGGAAAACAGAGTATCAGGAGCAGGTAGAGGTTCCGCCGATCCCTGAGGAAAACGAGGAAGCCGAAACCGAAAAGGTAGGAAGAGATACATACGGCAAAGACTGAACACGCGAAGAACCTGAAACATTAACAATAGAGGGAGTAACGACGACAGAATCTACGGACACAGACGAAATAATTGTAAGACAACGATTTATCGAGTCTGAATTATTGAGATTGGAAATATCGGCACGAACGATTGCTGCGGGTCGCGATCAAACGGGAGATAAAAAAGAGGAGACCCCTTCGCTACCTTCAGAAGTGAGACCAGACACACCCACCGTCCATAAATTTGATGACAACAACGACCGCGACGACGAGAGCATAAAATCAGCAATACAGCATTTTTCGGAAGACGATATAACGGGACCTTATCTGTCACTTCTTGACACAACTCATTTCAATCAGAGTCTTGAACGCACAGAAGAAGAGAACGAAAAATTCTATACCCCGGAAGGTGAATTTCCCATCCCGAAAACATCGTTAGAAAAGGTGAATATTGCTAAACGCACGCTATATCCAATAAAAAATCTTAAGCCAAGTATTTCCGGGAGAACGAGCGGTAATACCGGCGACGATACGAAGACGGAAATACCCATCGACCGCTCCGACGACGAAGAGGAAACTACTATTTGCGAGAGTACTCCTGAAGGATCAACAAATAAACGAACTAACAAAGACGAAACCCCAACCGGCATACCTGGAAAACACACAATAAAAAAATTTGAAATGGCTAACTCCGGTCTCAAGGTGTCTCTTAAAGACGCTTTAACGGTTGTGCCCACATACGACGGAGTAACCACCTCTCTAAAGTCTTTTATACAAGGCTGCGATGAAGCACTCGAAATGATTGACCTTGCCGGGGAGGGACAATTAGTCAAAGCTGTCAGAATTAAAATCGTCGGCGAACCACGGCGTTCCATAGCTCAACAGGGATTCGACACTTTAAAAGAACTATATGATTTTCTTAAATGCATTTATGCACCGGCCAGAAATATTTACCAACTACAAGGAGAGCTTGGATCGATTTTTCAAAACTCTGATGAATCCGTTGTAGCATACGCGAACAGAGTACGCGATTTGGGTTTCCAAATATTGGAGGCTTACGAGTCGGAAAATAATATCCCTGCCGACGCAGCTTTTAAGAGAAATACTACCAACAGTCTTCCGCCCTGTTTCATTCAAGGATTAAAACCCGAGATAGAGGCACGCATGTCAGCAGAAGGAACCTTCGACGATATAGTAAAAAGGGCTATCAAAATCGAGAAACAACTTATAGCACGCGCCGCTCTACGACAGGGAATTAGAGACTCTCCGAATCCCAGGGAACCGCGAGCGGAGACAAAACGCAGCGTGAAAGCAATAGCCGCCGAGGAGGTGGAATGTCAACTCTGCAGCGAGACAGGTCACGTAGCGATGAATTGTCCTAGTAAACCGAAAGGCTCAGCCACCGAAACACAGGGAACAGGTAGCGCGGAAAAAAATGTACCGACCTGCCAGAATTGTAATAAAAAAGGACACGTGGCGAGCAAGTGTTTTAAACTATATCCTCCATTGAAACCCCCTGCCTCAAACACTACGGCGATTACGGTATGTCAACATTGTAATAAAAGAGGGCACACGGCGGATCGCTGTTACAAGTTATATCCTCCTAGCAACAAGGAAACGGTGTGCCAAATATGCCACAACCGGGGGCATGAAGCAAAAAATTGCTCATCTCTCGCCGGACGCACGGGCCCGGTACCAGATAATCAAAGTAGTCAGGTGCCGCAAGGGCTTAAGTTTCGACAAACGGCCGATGTAATATGCCAAATTTGCAAAAAACAAGGGCACGGTGCGTACCTTTGCCCTTATCGTCATAACTCCGCGCAATGCCCCGGCGGTAACCCCCAGACCTATGCTGAAGCTACTAGAAACGATCCTACACTTAACGGCGCGTGCCATTATTGTAAACAGATCAGTCATTTTATCCGCGACTGCCCGGTCAGACAAACAAACGAAGCACGGTACGGAAAGTCTTCGGGAAACTCCAACGGTCTCCCGACCACGGGTGCATCGGGGACCACCCAGAGCACGCAACCCGATACATACCATCTCGGTAGTGGCAACGAACAAACAAGAGTTGTAAAAATACATACAATTAAATTACACAAAGAAAGTAGCGTTCCCACAGTCGAATTGAAATGTGATAAATTAACAACGCCCATAATTCTAATGGTCGACACGGGGGCGGGACCCAACATCATAAAAAGAAATTTTTTAACTACAACGACACCCATCAATAAAGACGAAATTTTACAATTAAATGGTATCACCGCGGTTTCCATATACACACTCGGCCACGTGACAATCAATGTCTTTGGACGCATCTCTACTTTCCACGTAGTAGAAAACAATTTTCCCATTAACGAAGGCGGGATATTAGGATCAGAATATCTGGACGGAAATCGAGTTATAATTGATTACGAAAAAAGGGTTTTAAAAATGCAAGAGTTGCAAATTCCCTTCGCGACATCGGAGACGATAATTATACCCGCTAGAACAAGGAAGCTGTGTTTCGTTCGCGTAAAAAACTTGGAGATTCAGGAAGGATATCTCCCGCCTTTGGATGCTGGTCACGGAGTCAGACTTGAAACAGGACTAGTAACGAACAAGAATGGTAAAGCATATGTTTACGCGACAAACAATAACCCCCATACAATACAACTGCAAGTTCCAGTATTAAATTTATATTCGGAAACCAAAATTATCGGCGATAATAAACAAATACACGCAAACGAAGCTAACAAGAAAGAAGGAAATGAAAAATCGAGAGAAATAACTGTGGCTACAAGGGAATCGGAACTTGTGGTATCTCCAGGAGTGAAAATCGAAGGAAACCGGAAGGAAACAATCGTGACGAAACTTAACGTAGGTGAAAGGGGAGAAACAGAGTGGATAGAAACTTTTGCCCCCAAGCCAGTGAATCCCATAGACATGCAGGACCCCGCGCTTTCAACAAGGGGAGAGACATGTGGTTTGAATAATAATATTTCCGAAGATCACGTATCAACGGTTAAACAAAAATTAAATATTTACGAAACATTGAGCACAAAAGAGAAAGTTAATACGCGCCTCGTCCAAATAAAAGATGGAAGCGAAATCGATAAATCTGTTCAGGAGCTCGAGCCCGGTACCAGTAGTACGCGAGAGGCCGACTTCAAAATGTTGACCGTTGATACAGTGTATGTTATTCACGGCAAACATAATAATAACGAGATTGAAAAAAATAATGAAGACAGTACAGGAATAACGGAAGTGACTAGAAATAATACGAGAAAAGAAGGGAAAAAGAGTCACGAACAATCAGAAACAGAGACAAAAGAATTAAGAGTAGTAGAAAAAATTTCGGACGACAGTATGGCTATGCAGTATTTAGAGTCATTGTCGAGTAAAAATATGAGGGAGCATAAAAAAGTTCGCAAAGACAAAAACTCAGCAGAACATAGCAAGAGTTACACCATTGTAAACCCTGAGCTCGCCAAGAGGCTTGGGACGACGATCGCCTCGCGAGGTATACAACCCTTCACCAGAGAAAGTTTTTGCCTCACGTTTTCTGCCTCCGATGCAGAGGAACGTTTCGGACGGATAACATCTCTCTTAAGACTAGACGGACTCAGCGGTGAAGAAAAGGATAGCATCGAAAAATTATTACGAGACAGTACACAACTCTATCATCTACCTGGCGAAGCGCTAAGCCACACGACGATTTTACAACACCGAATACCCACGACGGATGACGTTCCTATTAATACGAGGGGTTACCGGTGGCCTGAATGAAAGATGAGATCGAAAAACAAGTAGACGATATGCTCAAAAACGGGGTAATAATACCATCAACCTCACCTTATAATTGCCCAGTCTGGGTGGTACCGAAGAAAAACGATTCAAAAGAAAATAAAAAGTGGCGAGTCGTATTCGACTATCGAGCATTAAACGAAAAAACTATAGCAGATGCGTATCCGATACCGAATATCACGGAAATTCTCGATCAGTTAGGAGCCGCAAAGTATTTCTCCGTCTTCAATTTGGCATCGGGTTTCCATCAGATAGAAGTATGCCCAGAGGATCGACATAAGACGGCATTCACAACACCGAGGGGCCATTTCGAATTTGTTAGGATGCCGTTCGGACTCCAGAACGCCCCGCCCACTTTTCAAAGAATTATGGATCTCACTTTAAGCGGTATCCTCGGGAAGGGCATATTTGTTTATTTGGACGACATAGTAATTTATGCAAAACATTTGGAAGAACATCGAATAATTTATGAAGAATTAATAAAAAGACTCGAAGCAGCGAATTTAAAATTACAACCTAATAAATGCGAATTTCTGAAGAAAGAAGTAGCGTACTTCGTAGCCAGATCCAAAAAAATTAGAGGCGGTGCGAGAATTCCCGAGACCAAAGAACGTTAAAAATATCCGCCAATTTTTAGGGCTAACGGGTTATTATCGACGGTTTATAGAATCTTACGCGAAAATTTCCAAACCCCTTACATTACTTTTGCGCAAAGAAATTACTTTCATTTGGGACGGCGAGGAGCAAGAATCGTTCGACATTCTAAAAGAAAAATTATGCACGGCACCAGTCCTACGATATCCGGATTTCTCTAAACCTTTTATCTTGACGACTGATGCCTCGGGAATAGCAATTGGAGGGATTTTGTCTCAAGGAAAAATCAACAATGACCATCCGTGTGCTTATGCTTCAAGAGCTCTGAACAAAACAGAAGAACGCTACGATACTTACGAAAAAGAGGCATTGGCTATAGTATACGGCATTCTGCACTACCGTCCTTATTTATACGGCCGACAATTCACGGTTGTCACCGATCATAAACCATTATTATGGTTCCGCCGTGCTACCGACGGTAACCCTAAAATTTTGCGCTGGCGGCTGAAACTCGCCGAATACGAGTACGATATAATATACAAAGCAGGAAAAACTAATGTTAACGCAGACGCTCTCTCTCGAAATCCTGTAGAAGAACCCAGTGGTACGGACGGAATATTTACTATCCGAACTAACCCTGCGACAAAAACTCGTCGTAAACCAGCGCGCGGACTGACCGACGAAGAGATTGCCAGCTATCTAGCGATGGACAGCGACGAAGACGATATAGACGAAACAATAGACCCCGATGAAGAGCTCTTCGAAACAGAAGAAAACCCCGGGGAACCTTTAACGAACGATACCTTTGACGAAGACTCTACAAGCTATGCCCCTGAGCCCGCTTCCCTCGTACAAAGTCTAGACAACACCAGAAATAATCAAGATGACGATGATAATATTCACACCGGCGACAGAATTTCTGACTCCCCAACGTGTTTTCAGGAGGAGCTGACCGGAGAGCCAGAGACGCAAGAAAAAAATGCAACCCCAAAATCGGTCGAAGGCATCTATGCTAAGCACAACAAAGACATGTACCCTGGCGATGAATTGTCAACCAAAGACAATCCTCCCCCGCGGACAGAGGGAAAAACCAAGGCGAGTAGAACTAACTCGTCCGACGAGATGGACGAGGAAAATGAGGTAATTCGTGTGCGAAAAAAACGACGACCCACGGCGCTAAGCGAGTCCGAGGTGTCGGACGACGAGGCTCCCCCGAGCCGCCGTAGGAATACGGAATTCGATGAACCCATAGTACCCGGCATACCTGACACTAGAGCGAGACAGACAACCTCTAAAAATGACAAGCAGTCTCGAGATCTGTTCTACACTCGTAAAGACAATATGATGTTTTTTGTCGATACAAAAGGTAAACCTTTAGACAAAGGCGGACAAGCACTAACGGAACATGGAGAAATGCCCAGTTTAAAAAAGTTAAAAATCCTCGAGGCAAAGGCAATATCGAAAAGAAACAACCGATACTTTCTCGCTCTTCCTATCCGTGAGGAAATCGGGGATGGCCCCACGAGAATTCTCGAAAATATAACGGAAACTTTAAAAAGCTGTCGAGAATTAGCTTGGGAATTAAATTTACAAACAATTAGCGTGGCAAAATCTCTTGCCATCTGTAACATACCATGGGAGAATGTAATGACGCAAATTCGAGCTTCGTTTCAAGATTCGGGGATAAAAATAATAATTTGTCTAGGGATCGTTAAAGAACCACCAGTGGAAGACCGTGAAGCGATAATCATCGAAAAACATTGTTCCGCCACGGGAGGTCATAGAGGTGTCAGCAAAACGTTCAAACGTATCCGGCGCGATTTTTATTGGAAAAATTTAAAACAAGATATAGAAGAATATATTCGAAGATGCTTAAATTGTCAGTTAAAAAAATTAGTTAGAGTAAAGACAAAACAATCAATGGTTATCACGGATACTCTTCCCACAGCATTCGATAAAATCGCAATGGATATTGTAGGTCCTCTACCCAAGACTAATAAGGATAACGAATACATTCTCACAATGCAAGACCAGTTAACAAATTTCTCGGCGGCTGTGCCGTTGCCAAACGCGAAGGCGGTAACGATAGCCGAAGCTTTTGTAAAAAGATTCATTTGTAATTTTGGTTCTCCCCGTTCCGTGCTTACTGATCAAGGCACGAATTTTTTAAGCAACTTTATGAAACAGATTTCGAAACTGTTTAAAATAAAGAAAATAAGAACAACAGCATTTCACCCACAATCGAACGGTTCATTAGAAAGATCGCATCACGCCCTTGGGGAATATCTCAAGCAATACACAACAAAAGAAAATAACTGGGACGATTGGGTCGAACAAGCTATCTACAATTACAACACCAATGTACATGAACGCACAAAACACACCCCATACGAGATGGTATTCGGAAAAATCACTCGGACGCCCTCTGATTTCCCATTGGACGATATAGATCAACTCGCGACTTATGACGATTATTTAACCCGATTGGTCACACAAATTCACGAAATACAGACCCTGGGTAGAATTAATCTAATAGCCTCGAAAGAAAAGGCTAAAGAATACAGGGACCGTCGAATTAACCCAGTCACGTTCAGAGTCGGTGAACCTGTATTTTTGCTTAAAGGACCGAAACCAGGAAAATTAGGCGATCAATACACTGGACCATTTGAGATACTGGGAGTACTGGAAAAAGGAAATCTACGTATACAATTGAAGGG
The DNA here is from genome assembly GCA_964006125.1 of Cryptus viduatorius. Classification (NCBI taxonomy): domain Eukaryota; kingdom Metazoa; phylum Arthropoda; class Insecta; order Hymenoptera; family Ichneumonidae; genus Cryptus; species Cryptus viduatorius. Next base: position 3,310,280 of record OZ023221.1, on the reverse strand, counting down.
AAAAACGTGCGTCGTACATCTGGAACGAGTAAAGAATACCGTTACCATGATGGAAGGCAGCAAAGTAACGAGAGGTAACAACGGCAATTCGCCATCAACGGCGACCCCGCGCACCGCCTACCCTCGTTTCCGGCGCGAGTCAGATCGGTTGACAAGTTTTGAACACTGGCCGTTGCAATACTTGAAGCCTGAGCTGTTAGCCGCAGCGGGATTTTTCTACCTGGGACAAGGCGACGACGTTGCTTGTTTCGAATGCGGTACGGAGATAAATAATTGGCAACGAGGGGAGGACCCTATAGCCGAGCACAAGGACGATTGGCCGAATTGTCGGTTCATTAATAATCTTCCTTGCGGAAACATCACTATCGAGGCGGAGAAAGCCAGACCATCTGTTAGCAAAATTCCGCGGAGAACAGCGCCCGACGCACCCAAGGAAGCTGCGAAGGATGGAGAATCGGGACTAACTACTCACGAAGAACCGAGGATCGCGACAAACAAAACACCAAGCAGAGTCACTACTGGAAAGGGATCAGTAAAGATAGTTGTGAACAGCCAGGAAAGAAGTAATAAGGAAGCATTGGAGGAATTGCGTAGGACATTGAATCTCGTACAGGCTCCCATCAAGTCCCCGCGAGTATCAAACATTGGAAAAAGGACAGCGGTAGAAGAAGCCTGTGGAACCGGCGCGGTTAGCGGCAAGAAAAAGACAGCAGGCATTACCGAGGGACAGGACCTGGCATGCACCGCTATGAGAATAGCGTTAGCCGGCAGCGATCCACTCTCTTCGCACCTGCTAGCACAGGACGCGCCAACGCCCCCGGTATCTACCAGTAAACCGAGACTTGGCCCTTCGGCCAGCGGAGTCCAGACACGAAACAATTTGAGTAATCAAACTAAAGCTAGGAAACTTAACATCACAATGGGATCAACTCCGAAACCTGACCATAGTCACGTTATGTATATAGACCTACCTATGAGACCAGTAGCAGAGGATTATTCACGCTATGAATCACGAGTAGAAAGTTTCAAAGAATGGCCCACGGCAATGAAACAAACCGCGGAAAGTATGGCGGACGCCGGGTTCTTCTATCTAGGGGTCAAATGTTTCTATCTAGTGATAAAGTCAAATGTTTCCGCTGCCACGGATTACTGCATAAATGGAGTGCTCATGATGACCCGTGGGAAGAACACGCGAGTTGGCATAAAACATGCACGTAGCTCCTCGGACGTAAGGGACAGGATTTCATCGAAAAGGTAAGCAGGAAGCCAAAAGGCGAGGAGACTCTAGCCAAAACAATGGACTGCTACAGGTCACTCTGCCAAAAGCGAATCCAACCGCTCAACATTCCAAGGGAACCGATGCCCGACGCCGAAAGGGAGGCGTTAATGGCATGTATACCGGCCGGCTTCGTAAACCTTAGTGTCAGACTGGACGACATCGTATTTGACAACTTATGCCGTTACTGCGGCACGCGCCGAGTTTCCGGGATCTACGTGCCGTGCGCTCATGCTATCGCCTGTTACCAATGCGGTTTAGCGACCCAGCAATGCGATTTGTGTCAAGAGGAAATTCTTTACATAAAACATATGATAATAATCCCTGATCGCGCAATTACCGACTACGAGCTATTGGTATCATCCACAATGATTCAGGAAGCAAAGGATTTGACTCGAGCCACTATTCGAGTATTGCAGGCTATCGGTAAAAGGAATTAAGGAAAAGTGGAGGCCAAACGAAGGGGAGAGAATGGTAACCACTGTAAAACAGGATTAGAGGAATTACTTAGTTACATAAAGAGGAAAAAAGAATGACAAAAATCCTCCTGAGCAGATAATTAATTAATAAGGGTGAAGGTTTTAGAAAAATAGGGGAAGGAAATTATTATTATTAAAGGGAAAAGAATAATATAACGATTTGAAAAAGAAAAAAATATATTAAAAAAAAATATATAAAAAAGAAAGAAAACAACAAAAAAAGGGATTATATAAATAAACAAAAAAATATTATAAATACGCTACCTACTAGCAAGGGTGAAGGTTACATAATAGGATCAAAATTAAGATACATATACTTTACATATCATAGTAAATAAAATAATTAGTGAAGGTGGTGGGAACACAAGGAGAGAAAGGAAAATACTCGTATAAGCAATGCGCACTGTAATGCAACATCATACCCAATAAAATACATCCATAAAAAAAAAGAGAGGAAAAATCATTTTTAGCATAAGATACGAATGCTCAACCACGGCAATAAAATCGCCCGGGAACAACAGAGGAAAAAAAAGGGGGAGGAGTAGTGAACACCTAGAAGGGACTCAACCAGAGGTTTCAAGGAACCAATGGAAATCTTACAACAGCAAGAGAGAGAGAGATGCTCAACCGCGGCAGAAGAAGTCGCCATGGGAGCATTAGGCCAGGAAGCATTTTTTTTTACTCGGGGCAAAAATCATGCCTCGTCGAGTATACTAGTCAAATTCAGGGAGGAAAAAGATACGGAAATACACACCGTCCTTTTATTCCCTTTTCCCCTCCTCACCCCTCAGAATCCACACTCGCCAACATACGAGACGCGCAATCTCGTCTCTGAAAATCATCACGCTAACGCTATGGACAAACTTGATATAGGAGGAGATGAGGAAGAGGGACACACACATATACAAATGAAAAAAAAAAACACAATATGAGGGGGGTAAGAAAGGAACTCCTACAAAACACATAGGAAAATATATAAAAATAATAATAATAATAAGATTAAATAATCATTATATAAAGGAAAAAATAATAATAAAATAAAAAAAACAGATAATATAAAATGTAAAAAAAACTATTAGAAAAAAAAGAGAATATTACAATAATAATTGTAAAAAAAAAAAAAAAAAAAAAAAAATGGAATAAAACCCTGCTAAAACCAACGACGGCAAAAGGCGATGAAACGACAAAAAATTTTCTTCCAACGACCCGGTGAACGGGAAAACTTAAACCTAACGCAAGGAAGGGTTTCGAAGAAACAAGTTACAGGAAAATTTTCATTTAAATTGTCCCATGCGGGACGTTTATTGAAAAAAATATATAACGCACGCATACATAATTTGACACCACAAATACAGTGACAAAACAAACAAGCGTCTCAGCGCCCTGCGGGCGCAGATGCTCTTGTTGGTGGGCTCCGCCCCCCAAACCCCCCGAAAAATGTCCCTTCGGGACATTTTTTAAGGCACTCACGGGGGTGCACGTCGCGCTACGCGCTCCGTATCGAGTGTATTTACACATCGCGCTATGCGCTACGAATGAAGTATGTTTATTCGCGCGTTTCTTTTCGACAGTACGTATGAGGGAAAAACATTTACCAGTTACGTAAATTAATTCATAGTGTTTAATCTTCGTCGAATAAAAATATTTCTTTTTTGTACCAATTGATTATTAATATTCACGACGGATATTTCCTTTTGGAAATATATCTTTTTGGTTCCTGTCTTGTATTGAAGAGGAAGTAGTACGTTACTCGAATCAAAAATTTGTCATCTTGGATAGCTCCGAAATATTTTTTTACAAATTGATGAAATTCTTGAAAAATTCGACTTTGAAGGCTCTTTGACAGTCCTCTTATAACAAATTTCAATTCTACCATTTGAGATATATTTTTTTTCTTCTTCGTAATACATGGAATCAGCTCGTTATTGTCTCTGTAGAACAGACAAGTATTGGAGACGAGAAGTTTGAGAAATTCGATATTTTTTTTCGTTTTTCAATGAAATTTTATTGATATTTATCGTCGCTTAAAAATATCAAATTTAGCATCATATCATATCGTATTTTAAAAAATTTTATTTAATCACAAACGAGGATAAGTTTTTCAGTACGGAATAACTCGTAAAATCGACAAATTCAGTGTTATTCACTTTCTTGATAAATAATTGTTTATAATTGTTCTTTAAGAGTACAATTGTTTTTTTTTTTTTGCGAAAAAAAACTTTCCAAGACGTGAGCATATGAAAGAAATTCGTATTTCGCCGAAAATTTGAAAAAATAAAAAAAAAAAAAACGTTGGAAATACGTCGATAGAATAATCATTAGCAGTTTTCTTATCAAGTGTAAACGAATAAATCCAGCGAACAATATTGACAAAGATTTCGAATGTGATGAATCTTCGACGGTCGAAGTGTAAAAAATTAAATTTTTAAACATAGCACACTTTTTATCTGCGCAATAACGCAGAGAGTCAGTTTGTAAATACGATTTCTTTGAGAGGAAAGGATTAGAGACGGCAATTTCGAGAAATTTGAAAAAACGATTCATTTTTTGATGAAAATTCGTAAAATTAGTCTTTGCTTAAAAAAAATCATATCTCGGCAGCGAAAAAAGATTTCGACTCTTATTTTGGCTTATTTTGAAGAGGAGAAAATACGTTGCCAGAAAAAGAATTTGCAGTTTTTATTATTAACAGTAAATAAATAAATCGGGTGAACATAATTGACAAAGATTTCGGCTGCGATGAATCTTCGACGGTCGAAGGATAGAAAATTCTTTTTTTTTATGATTGCATACTTTTTATTTGCGCTATACCGCGTAGAATCCATTTATATTTACGTAAAATAGGAACAAAGATTGAAACGAGATGTCGATTTTTTTTTTGTTTGAAAATCATCCGGCCACAGAGTACGCGCGCCGCGACGTATGAGCATCTGTGTATCGTCTGCTACGAAATTGTCATCTGCTTCCAAAGTTTGACAGATAGAATAAAACGAAAAAATATATACTCGCGATTTTTTTAGTTCTATTTGGGAAATTGTCATTATTTTGGATATTCGATGAATCTTTTTTGTGAGTTTACTACCAATTTTTTCAGTGAATACGTGAAATTTATCATTTTTATTACGAATGTGAATAAAATATGCTAAAATATTGCGAATGATTTTCGGTGATAATATATTATTTTCGAAATAAAAAACGCAAACATTTGTGAATCTGTGTATGATATTTCGTGTTTTATTTTTCACAACCGAAGTTTTTTTTTTAACATGATGAAAAATGGATTTTTGGCAAATCTAAATAACATAACCTCTAAAGCAAATCTTGTTATAACCACTGTTTTTGAATTATTTTATAATTAAAATTATATTTGTCAGAATGACTCAAAATTTGTTGTGCATAGTGCTTTCGATACAATGAAATATTGTTGCGAAAGAGAACAGAATTGGTTTCCAGGATTCTTAATTGGGGCACCGTACGGACATCAGATGTGAGAAAATAAGTTTTTTATGGAAAATTGTGATGAATAAATAGTTAGAGATGTAGGATTGTCTCTAAATTTGCTGTGCGCAGTGCTTTTGATAAAACAAAATGATGCTGCGAAGAAGAAAAAAATTGGTTCGTAGAGTTCATTATGATGGCACCGTACGGACACTTGACCGAAGGCAAATGCAAATTGTGGCCAATAATTTTTTAGAAAAAATACTTAAAGGTCTTAGATTGGTTTTAAAAGTAATGTGCATACTGGAAATACTGTAATAAAAAAACCCTGCGAAGGAGAACAAAATTGGTTCGCACCATCTAAAGTTACAGTGTGATACGGACGTCCGAGAAGAAAAATTCAGCCAAAAAGTTGTTTTCATTGCACCGCAGGCTAAAAAAAATATTTCTATTCATCGCAGTCACTTCAAAGTAACTACGCATGATGTTGGAGATACACCGAAGCAAATGGTGAAAAATAAAAATTTTTGGAGTATGCGCTGCGGAGTAACCCCTTCGACAGACTCCGAAGAGCAACGGATGGTCATTTTAATAGGCACTCTTTGCCTATTATTATAGTGAGTGCCTAAAAAAAAGGGGGGGAACGAAAATATATATTGTTTGAGAAATGCCGAAAGTTTTGCCGGGATGTAGGATGATCGTGACAAAGGGTGTGAAATAAAAGTTCCGACACTTTTCGTGAAAAATGTGACAAAAAACACACGTCTTTATTTGATGTAAAAATAAATAATGTCACTGAATAAAGTGGCGCACAGTTAATGGGTGAAAATCGTTCAATGTCAATGATTATGATGTCGAGTCAATCACTAAAATATTAATGAGAAAATCCGCGAAATTAAATTACACTATTAAGATGAGTTTTACAATAGTACGATGCCGCGACAAAATTATATTAATTTGACGCGCACAACGTTGAGATCGCGCCGATGAGTGCACGATTGCTTACACGAGTTTGGCGAGTCCACGTGTTGAGAATGAGATCGTTCAAATGAGGATGCACTGTAGATTTGCGATTGCGCCCGGTGCGACAACCGTTGAGGATGAGTTCTCCTGAGTTTTGTGAGTGCGATTACATCATTAATCGAGCGCGTAAAGACAAAGAATATTGAAAATGATCAGCAGCGATGTAGCGCGTGGCACGTATCGATGAATACTAATGAGCTAAGATGGCTGCCGCCGGCCGGCGAGCCGTTGCGAGAACATCGTGGTCGATTCTAGATCCTTCCACGATGCCTCGCGTTGCCAGCCGGCTGCGCCTGTGAGGTGCTGCCGCGCAGCGGATCGTTCGCGCTGCGGGGAGAGTCGCTCGTGCCGCTGCTTTGCGACACGGAATCCCGAACATATATATACATAAAAAAAAAAAAATGTATAATTATAATTTTTTTCTTTCAATGAAAAAAAAAAAAAAAACACGAAAAACAACGATGAACCATGTGGAAACGATGAACGATAAAAACGACGAACGATAAAAACAATGAACAATAAAAACAATGAACGATAAAAACGAAGAACGATGAAACAACGAACGATGAAACGACGAACGGTGAAACGATGAACGATGAAAACAACGAACGATGAAACGACAAACGGTGAAACGATGAACGATGAAAACAACGAACGATGAAGACGAGAACAAAAGGAACGACAACGACAGAAAACGAGCAAACGACGAAAAGATCCGTTGAACGAAATCTTTGAGGTAGCGGAGGAAAAGGGTGTTAGGAAAAAAAAAGAGATAAACCGAAGACTTCAGATAAATTCCGTTTAAATTGTCCCGCAAGGGACGTATATTTAAAAAAACAAAAGGGCGAAGGAACAACACAAATACAAAATTACAAAAAAAACACACACTTACAGAAAAAATACAAAAATTACAAAAAAAAACACACGCTTAAAAAAAAAAACACACACTGTAATCACACAATAACTAAATTTAAAATAAACTAAAACTAGAGGGAGGGACGGCGTCAACCCTGAAATAGAAAAGAACAAACAGGAATTAATACATGTATAAAAAGGAAAAAATATATAAAACAAAAAAAAAAACGAATTCTTACCTCACGCCGAGCGCGGACGTTTCGCAACGGCGGCTCGTATGGGTCCGGGCCCTCAAGTTCGGCCAACACCTCCGCGATGAGACGGTCAGGGCGGTCTAACTGCATGTCGACCCCTCATCCTCGTCATCGTCGCTGATTTCAATGACCGGGATCCCGCGCTCCTCCGGTGGCGGACTGGCCGGGCTCTCCGGCAATCCTCGGCGACGACAACTATAGCCGTAAATACGGAGGTTCGTTCACACTTGCTGTAAAGCCATGCCGGGCCAGATCACCCCAGCTGTCGGCTCCGGCACGGCAGGGACGTGGCGTTGCGCCATCGTGAAGAGGGTGGGCGGCGTAACCGCCCAATGGTATCGCATGATACTAGCGTACCATGCGAAACGCAGCCCCTCGTCGCCCTCGAAAAAACTCCCCTCGAACTGGACAGGACTCCTATCCCAATTCTTCTCCTCCTCGTACGGATCGATCCCGAATAGGATCCGTAAAGCGAAGTCCCGATCAAAAATCCAACTGAAGAAGAAAAAAAAACAAACAAAACAAATAAATAAATAAACAAGTGAATAAAAAAAATAATATATAAAACAAGGAAAAAAAGAAAACTTACGTTTTCTCCAACTCTTGGCGCCGAGTGACCCGAGCACGGGCCACCAGCTCCCGGAACGCTTGCTCCAAGGGGTTAACACACCCCTCGATGACGGGACCATGGTCTCCCGTCATCACGTCGAACGCATCTACAAAATCCAGCGACTCCCAGGTCGAGAACAGTCCGTAAATCGCCATGTCGAAATGTGAAGTTTGGTTGAAGAAACAAACTAGAAGTGGTGACAAAATACTGCACACAGGGGTTTTGAAAACAAGATTATCCCTTCTGCTAACGATCCCCTCTCCAGAGATGACCAATGGTCGTCCACGATACACCCACGAGTCAATAGGAAAACAGGGAAACAAAAAGAAGGGGAAATAGGAAGGCAAGGAACGAATAGAAAATACAGGAAGACGGGGTCCACTCCTTAAAAACTTATACAACCAAGACTCGACACACGTACAAATAAAAGACGATTTATTTATTTCCTTTTATCACTCTACAACTTTTTTTTTTGCTAACAAAAAAATAATATACATAAATCAAATACAAAAACAAAAACTTTTTCCGCCCGAAAATTCACCTGAAAAAAATATATACACATTTATTCTCTTCTTTCTTTCTTCCTTTCTTCTTTTCCCACCATAAAAAAGGGAAAGCGAAAAAAAACAAGCGTCTCAGCGCCCTGCGGGCGCAGATGCTCTTGTTGGTGGGCTCCGCCCCCCAAACCCCCCGAAAAATGTCCCGAGGGGACATTTTTTAAGGCACTCACGGGGGTGCACGTCGCGCTACGCGCTCCGTATCGAGTGTATTTACACATCGCTCTATGCGCTACGGATGAAGTATGTTTATACATCGCGCTCTGCATTTCTTTTCGAAAGTACGTATGAGGGAAAAACATTTATCAGTTACGTAAATTAATTCATAGTGTTTAACCTTCGTCGAATAAAAATATTTCTTTTTTGTACCAATTGATTATTAATATTCACGACGGATATTTCCTTTTTGTTTCACGATAAATTGTCAAATATTGAGACACGAGACAAATATAACGAATTGCACCACGTAGAAGTTGATCAAATTAATTTAACGAATCAAATCATGTCTAGTAAAGTCGTTTTATTGGCTTAAAATTTATGACCAGATTTAATGAATATAAAACAAACACACAAAACATGTACCGACGCCAATACGATTACCATTTAGCATTCAGGCCAAATATCCCCTTTAAATCCTTCCCCTTCAGTGTTTTTTTTCTTCCCCATAATTGATGGAGTCAGTTCGTTATTTTATCTGTAGGAAACCAAATCATTGTAGAAGAAAAGTTCAAGAAATTTGCTATTCTTTGTGATTTTCAATGTAATTTTGTCGATATTTATGGATGCTGCAAAAAAATGCTATCTCGAGAACGAAAAAATATATCGTTTTGGTTCCTGTCTTGTATTGAAGAGGAAGTAGTACGTTACTCGAATAAAAAATTTGTCATTTTGAATAGCTCCGAAATATTTTTTTACAAATTGATGAAATTCTTGAAAAATTCGACTTTGAAGGCTCTTTGACAGTCCTCTTATAACAAATTTCATTTCTACCATTTGAGATATATTTTTTTTCTTCTTCGTAATACATGGAATCGACTCGTTATTGTCTCTGTAGAACAGACAAGGATTGGAGACGAGAAGTTTGAGAAATTCGATAATTTTTTCCGTTTTTCAATGAAATTTTATTGATATTTATCGTCGCTTAAAAATATCAAATTTAGCATCATATCATATCGTATTTTTTAAAATTTTATTTAATCACAAACGAGGATAAGTTTCTCGGTACGGAATAACTCGTAAAATCGACAAATTCAGTGTTTCTTACTTTCTTGATAAATAATTGTTTATAATTGTTCTTTAAGAGTACAATTGTTTTTTTTTTTTTTTTTCGAAAAGAAACTTTTCAAGACATGAGCATATGAAAGAAATTCGTATTTCTACGAAATTTTGAAAAAATAAAAAAAAAAAAACGTTGGATATACGTCGATAGAATAATCATTAGCAGTTTTCTTATCAAGTGTAAACGAATAAATCCAGCGAACAAAATTGACAAAGATTTCGAATGTGATTAATCTCCGACGGTCGAAGTGTAAAAAATAAAATTTTTAAACATAGCACACTTTTTATCTGCGCAATAACGCGGAGAGTCAGTTTGTAAATACGATTTCTTTGAGAGGAAAGGATTAGAGACGGCAATTTCGAGAAATTTGAAAAAACGATTCGTTTTTTGACGAAAATTCGTAAAATTAGTTTTTGCTTAAAAAAAATAATATCTCGTCAGCGAAAAAAGATTTCGACTCTTATTTTGGCTTGTTTTGAAGAGAAGAAAATACGTTGCCAGAAAAAGAATTTGCAGTTTTTATTATTAACTGTAAACGAATAAATCGGGTGAACATAATTGACAAAGATTCCGGCTGCGATGAATCTTCGACGGTCGAAGGATAGAAAATTCTTTTTTTATGATTGCACACTTTTTATTTGCGCTATATCGCGTAGAATCCATTTATATTTACGTAAAATAGGAACAAAGATTCAACCGAGATGTCGATTTTTTTTTATTTGAAAATCATCCGGCCACAGAGTACGCGCGCCGCGACGTATGAGCATCTGTATATCGTCTGCTACGAAATTGTCATCTGCTTCCAAAGTTTGACAGATAGAATAAAACGAAAAAATATATACTCGCGATTTTTAGGCACTCACTATAACAATAGGCAAAGAGTGCCTATTAAAATGACCATCCGTTGCTCTTCGGAGTCTGTCGAAAGGGTTACTCCGCAGCGCATACGCCAAAATTTTTTATTTTTCACCATTTGCTTCAATGTATCTCCAACATCATGCGTAGTTACTCTGAAATGACTGCGATGAATAGAAATAATTTTTTTAGCCTGCGGTGCAATGAAAACAACTTTTTGGCTGAATTTTTCTTCTCGGACGTCCGTATCACACTGTAACTTTAGATGGTGCGAACCAATTTTGTTCTCCTTCGCAGGGTTTTTTTATTACATTATTTCCAGTATGCACATTACTTTTAAAACCAATCTAAGACCTTTAAGTATTTTTTCTAAAAAATTATTGGCTACAATTTGCATTTGCCTTTGGTCAAGTGTCCGTACGGTGCCATCATAATGAACTCTACGAACCAATTTTTTTCTCCTTCGCAGTATCATTTTGTTTTATCAAAAGCACTACGCACAGCAAATTTAGAGACAATCCTACATCTCTAACTATTTATTCATCACAATTTTCCATAAAAAAATGATTTTCTCACATCTGATGTCCGTACGGTGCTCCAATTAAGAATCCTGGAAACCAATTCTTTTCTCTTTCGCAACAATATTTTATTGCATCGAAAGCACTATGCACAACAAATTTTGAGTCATTCTGACAAATATAATTTTAATTATAAAATAACTAGCAGGTTGTTGGGCTCGCGCGCTTTGTGCGCTCGCATTGGATCCCGCGTAGAAAAAAGTAGTATGGGAAAGCGTCTTTACCTGTGTATGGGATTTCGATGGGAAATAGCATTGGAACTAGTATTGGAAAGGGTTTGGGAAAGGTATGGGTTTTGGGACGGAGCCATATTCACCCCATACGCTTTTCCAGACTCTCTCCCAGCCATCGCGTACGACCGGGTAAATCCTCGCGCGATCAATCCCATACGCTTTTCCAGACTCTCTCCCAGCCATTGCGTGCCTCCCGGAGAATCCTCGAACCATCAATCCCATACGCTTTTTCAAAGTCTCTCCCAGCCGTCGCGTGCGACCGGGGGAATCCTCAAGCGATCAATCCCATAGGCTATCCCAGACCCCCTCCCAGCCATCGCGTGCGACCGTGAGAATACTCGAGCCATCAATCCCATACGCTTTTCCAGCCTCTATCCCAGCCATTGCGTGCCACCCGGAGAATCTTCGAACCATCAATCCCATACGCTTTTTCAAAGTCTCTCCCAGCCATACGTGCAACCGGGCGAATCCTCGCGGGATCAATCCTATATGATTTCCCAGACTCTCTCCCACATATCCCGTGCGACCGGGAGAATCCTCGCGGGATCAATCCCATACGCTTTCCCCGACGCTCTCCCAGTCATAGCGTCCAACCAGGAGAATCCTCGCGAGATTAATCCCATACACTTTTCCAGGGTCTTTCCCAGCCGTCGCGTGCGACCGGGGGGATCCTCGAGCCATCAGGGTCAGACACTTTTCCACACTCTCTCCCAGCTATCGCGTGCAACCGGGCGATTCCTCGCGGGATCAATCCCATATGATTTTCCAGACTCTCTCCCACATATCCCGTGCGACCGGGAGAATCCTCGCGGGATCAATCCCATACGCTTTCCCCGACGCTCTCCCAGTCATAGCGTCCAACCAGGAGAATCCTCACGTGATCAATCCCATATGCTATTATAGACTTACTAGCAGGTTGTTGGGCTCGCGCGCTTCGCCCGCTCGCATTGGATTACATTCGAACTATCTAAGTAAAGGGTTGCGTACGCAGTGTCAGTGAATATTTAAGAATAAACGAAAAAAATTCGACGTGTTACTACAATTGATAGATTTTATTTGTTGGTTTTTGGCCAAATTTGCTCATAATTGGTTATAGTCTTTGAGTCGAGAATTTGTTTTCGAGATGCACCATGGGAAGGTAAACAACTAAGCATCTCATTTAAATTCGAGATTGATTACGTAGCGAGTTTCAAAATTACTACGTAACCATTCACGACTTAAAATAGCAATTGAAAATTATAAAGTATATTGAATATCAATTTCATTTTTGTTAACCAAATTTACAAATTTGATTCACGAACACGATTTTGAAAAATGAAAACCATCATTTAAAATTGCCACCCTATTGGAGAACTTCTGTGTACACAATATTGGGTTTTTTATCTCCAGGTACGTGAATGAAAAAATTTTTTTCTGAACTTACGCGTAGGCACCTTACATATAGTTGACCGTGTGAAAAACATACATCGTGTAAATCAATATCGGCAACTTGAAAAGTTTAACCTTGTGATTTGTTGATTGTCATCGCAAAACATAGTTTGACTGGAAATTGGATTCGTTTGAACTTGAATGGGTAATTTGCTGGTATCACGGGTATGCGTGGTATTAACACATGTTCGCCGATTGAATTACCGGTAATAATTTCAGCTTCTAATATGTAAGTCATTAATCTTGTAATTTTTAATCTGGTTCCGTTACACAGTTTTGGTGCATTCAAATTTCTCAATAGTATGATAAAGGTTCCGATTTTTAATTTTTGGGTATGTCATGGAAGTCCTGGAGGGTTGAGAGAATTTAGAAATTCAATGGGATAATTTGTTACTTGCTGAATTTCTGTGACATATCGATACACATATTTATGCGTATCTTTAAGTATCAATTCGTTGATGAAATTAACTCTGTCATTTTTCGGCGCAAGTATAGCGCGTTCCCGAAATCAAGAGCCCATATGTTTTGAAGGTGTCGATATATTCGGATAGACTTTCGATATTAATTCAGTCAGATCGGGTACCACCGTCGCTAATTTTGAATTAATATTATTTTCGCCATTCTGTTCAGGGTACGTTCCACTGCCAACTTGCAGTAGTGTATCAGAAAATACCCCTGCTCGTGCGTCACGTTGTAAATAACCGTGCATGTTTGTTGTTAGAGTCAAAATTCCGACAGATTCCCACAAAAGGATGATTTCCCACACGCATTAATGGCGTCGGCTTTACTGCCTCTAGGTATTACAGGAGGATTTTGTCGAAAGTCTCCCGCAAATACTATCGACAGAATCAAGAACAATTACAGACTCCCAATAACCCTTTTGCGTATGTCTCTGGGACCAATAAATTTCAGTACAATTATTGTGAACGAATGTTTGGAAAAAAAGCATGGTGTTTTACAACACCACCGGCGCAATTCGAATCAAATTTATAAGCGAATTTACACTTGTACTTATTGTAAGAAGACGTTCCGGTAAAAAAATCATCTAAGTTCCCACAATAGGCAGCATTAAAAACCGCAAAAAAAATAAGAATAAGGTTCGAAAATAACGTATGATTTTTACAGATTATTTTTATGTTCTATATATGTGTCTTCGAGTGTCTGTGAGAGGTGTCTGTGAGTGTCTGTGAGTGTCTGTGAGAGTGTACGTGAGTGTCTGTGTGAGTGTCTGTGAGCGTCTCGTGGACGAACACACAAGAAAAATCTTTCTTTTATATATATTAAGATTTTCCGATACTGCGAAGGTTTCGGGAACCCTTGGAGAATCAACTCTATATGCTGTTGTAAACTCCTTCATAGACTCTTTTTAAGCCGCCGCAGAACGACTCGTAAATTGACCAACAATCAATTTCATACGCTATCATAGATTGATTTACTGATACGGTCAAAACTTTCGGGAATCCTTGGACAATCGAATCCATACGCTCTTGTTGACTCTTTCGTAAACTCTTCTTTATGCCGTCGCAAAGCCTCGAAAATTGATGGATAATAAATATTGGACGTCATTATAGACTGATTTTCAGATACCGTTAAAATATCGTACACGCGTAGAAAAAAAGAATATCAGCGAGAATCTAGCCGAGGATCTCGATGAACCCTATGTACCCGATGTATCAATTCTATAATGCGGTTACTTTGAAGAATTGTCGCGATCGTTCCCCCTTAGTCAATGCGTAAGACAAGGCTCAACTTTAATATACCGCACCGCGAGAGGTTCTATCTTCGTCTGGAAAACTATATCTCCTTGCTTTGCCGCATTGCACTACTATCCCTTGGGGTGCCGGGATTGCACCGGTCTTTATCCTATTCGTGCGAAATTTCGTTGGGTCGCTTCTTCATTCGGGCCTTTATTTTCAGCCATACGCGACCGAATGACGTCAAGAACCGACTGAACTGAATTGAATGTCAAATCTTAATAAAACTGAACTGGTCTGAATCTTAAATCTTGAATTGAATCGAGATAATGAACGGGAATGTATCGAAATAATTACGAAAAAACAACAAAAAAAAGTAATGTAGCTGCAAAAAATCTCGATCGATAGCTTGTAGAGAGCTGGACGGTATCTAAAGTCTTGAGAGGCAGAAACGCAAAACTACACCAACAAAATCGGTATTTTGTGCAAATTTCGGTTGTTTTTCGTTCGTTCGAATTTGATGTTTTTAGTTGCTGTACATGACACCAGTCCGGTACCGGTTTTGGCTACAGCGCTCAAATGAAGAAAACTTAATATAATCTAATTAAATAGCCAACGAATGTATAATTGTATATATCAATATAAATCCGTTCGAAATATCAATAACAACTATTAAATCAACAAACATTACAGAACTCTTAATAGTTTTGGCTATCGGGTCTCTAAGCAGTTGTGAATCAAGCAGTTTTTTTCGAAAAAAAATCCAATCTAGAAGAATTTTCTTTCAATGAAGAATTACAAAAAAAAATCTGTCCAAGCGAAATTCGAATTCTAATATACCAATTGATTCATTCGATAGATGAATGTTTAACGATAAATATTTTGATTAATTTTATAAGAAATCTAAATTGACAATGGCCTGTAATACTACCAACTAATGGAATAATAATAACCCACCAAACACTGAACGTAACAGTTACGTAACTCTTGGATTGTAAAAAACGTAACATTAAAACGTACCTTTCGTGAAATTACGATATAACATTTCGATTCTTGTTTTATTTTTATTTTTTGCAATCAGCCTCGGCAAGATGCCAAAACACATTGATCGTTGGTCGTAACGGAGGCGAGACCAGTTAATTAAGGAACAAATTGCGCAGTATACATCAATCCGACTGCGTTCTGATAATGATGAACCGGAAGAAATACCTCCCTCAGATGTCGCAAAGAATTTTGTTTCGTGTGAGGATGGACAGCCAAGGCACTCTGAGAATTCCGTTCTACACTCAGAAAATCAGGCTGAAAAAAACGTCAATGTCACTCGTTTTGAACAGCGACAAGAAGAGCAAACTACTTGCATCGCTCTGTCTTTTGATATTGCAATGTCAGATAATATACACGATATAGAAGTCAGCCAGTGTGACAGCATCGAGTCAGTAATTTCTGAACAATCGACATATGACTAAAGAAACTTGTCTCCTCCGCTTAACAGATGCGATTCAAATGCATCTGAGGATGAATCGACAGTGAATTTCGAAACTCGAAGCGACGTTGCTAAATGCTTAAACGAAAATCTAGCAGATAGTTTAAGTGCGTGGGTTTCAAAATATTCCATTCACAGTAGGACGGTCAATACATTATTGCAGTTATTGAAAATTCATGGTGTTGCTGAGCTGTCGAATAATGTAAGAATATTAACTCATACACTAAGGAATACGGGTGCTAGTTTCATATCACAGGGTACCCGTCGCTACAAGCACTTCCCTCTGATTGTTAACTATGAAAATACGAAAATTCTTTGACAAAATTCCGGATTTCATCACAATCGATATAAACATTGATGGTTTGAAATTTCTGAAAGTTCAAAAAGCCAATTCAGACCTATCATAATTTTAAGAAAGGCTAAAATTCCAACGACGATGTATCGATGTAACCGTACTGGAAAATCTCGGTATTGGCATGGTTTCGCAAATAGCTTTAGATTAGATGCATTTAACGTGCCTCGGGGTAATGAAGCGCTTGATACAATTATGAATTCGCAGTGCTAGAATGATAAGCCTTTCTGATCATGAGGCGGATGAAGGCTCGAATCGGTTACTATCTATGAAAGCATACATTCCACAAGAATTCGCTAGAAGGCCTTGTTCTCTCTAGGAATGTGATCGTTGGAAAGCAACCGAATTCCGTCAATTTCTGTTATATACGGGACCCGTAGTTCTGATCAGTGCAAGAAATTATCGATGTGGTAAATAGTAACAATCAATTGCCCAATTTCTTTTCTCGAAGATTATAATTGCATTTTCAAGCCAGTTTTTTTTTACGATTAATATTTGTATTGTGACGTGGATTTTTCGCTCACGTCACAAAGCCCGTAAAATAGAAGGGCGTAAGAGACGGCACGGCACAACGGTCTGCTTTCTGGCTCTCGGTAGAGTCCCTCTCGGCAATTCAACAGGGCATTAGGTAGCTTTCGAATTTTATTTTGATTATTTTGATTTTTCTGTTCGGCAAACGAGCGACGGTCTCCCGGCATATTCACCGAAAGCATCGACAACGCCGGAATCTTCGCTACCGACGCGCGAGGGAGCGTCATCGCCGCCTCGACATTGGCAAAGGCAACGGCGAGTCCACGCCAGCTACGCTCTCGCGGACAGCATTGGTCGTCGGCGAGAGAGTCGAGAGCCGTACCAGCGCTACGGCCTCGCTGCAGCAACGAAGAGCGCGTCGCCGAGCTACCGCGCGCTCCAAAAGCGACTCGGATGATCGTCGATTCGACTATCGATGTCGTGATAGCGAACCGAGGATCGACTCGAGGCCTCGCCCCTCGCTGTACTTCAACAGCGTCATTCCCGGAGAAGAATCGTATCTGTCAGCCTCCTTCTCCGGAGAAAGAATTGTTTCCGGTCTCATCTGGACCCCAGCAACAGCATCGCTCTCGTCGTGGATCGTCAACTAGCGGCGACGGCAGATTTGTCGATATCGCGCGCTCTCGCTATTTAATTTGCGCGCGATGCGTTACCGGAGCGTCTCAAAATTCGGCTAGGGGGCCAAGCGTTAGAGTAGGCAGGGGTGGGGGTCGTAGTCCGTTTCCGCGAAATCGCGAATCGTCTCGGGGAGTCAAGCGTTAACCACCGAAGAAGCAGGACGTTGCTCCCGTTGCCGACCGTGCTGTCCAGCGAGAACCGACGCCTACCACCCGCGATCTCGAAGACTCGACGAAGAATTTCCCGAGGGGCTTCGTTTACGGCATAAATTAACCGGTAAGGCCGTCGTTCGTTTCCGGACAGGCTTTTCTTTAAAGTTCCGTAACATCTTAGTTTTGGGCCAAAAAGATCCCGAGCGATATTGCCGGGCAGTGCGTCATCGTGCATGGCGATCAGTGTTCTGTCTGAAATCCGCGAATCGAAAAGCTATCGCCGGTGTTGACTGTAATTTTATTGTATTGGATTTGTTGAGAATTGAAAGAATCGCCGAGAGGGATTCAAGTAGTTTATTTTATTGAATTAATTTTCATGAAATTACGGAACACGCGAGAGTCCTTAGTTTTAGTTAGTTAGTAATTTCGAGAAAAAAGCGCCAACGTCAACTGCTCTCGAGAACCCGTGTAATTTGATCCGCTATCTTTCGTTATTCTCATTACAACACGCGTCTTACAATTTGGATCGTTCCGTTTCATAATTCTGACTATTCTCCTGTATTAATTTTTTACCTGTTTTATAATTTATTTTAATCCGCGACTCACTATTATCTGATTTTTTTGACTCTTTCTGTTTTATCCTGAACATATTCGGCGACCATGAGACGCGTGTCTTCCGATTTTCACGGTCTTCGATATTTTCGTTCTCGAGAGCCCGCGTATGGAAAGGTCGAATCGACCTCTATCTGTTTGCCGCGCGATCGCGCTCCGCAACTTGATCACCACTATCGAGAACAAAGATTTAGGTTTGACACGTCGGATAATTATTGTATTATTTCTTTTTGCTACCGAAAGTTGTGTTGAACAATAAAAATTGTTAAATTCGTTTGCTCGAATTTAGAGTGTTGGTTCCTTCGCATCTGACACCTGAACCACCCCCTCTACCATTTCCCCATGGCTGCTTGCTAGCCGAGCGAATACCTCGTTCCCGACTCCTCGATAAAAAATTTGTATCGAGAACTTAGCTCTCGAGACTGGCGCCCAGAGAAGTCGTACGGTTTTGCGGGTATTGGTTTGCGCGCGGGAATTCGCGTGACAGTATATTGCACATCATATGTACTCGTGAATTATGAAACGAAGTACTCACGAATATTATTGCCTCACCGATTGATAAAAAAGGTAAAAGATTCTTCAGCAGTTCACGAATTTATCATTGCTCAGTCAGAATCACGGATGTATTATTGTTCAAAGAGTTGTATTCCTTTTAGAACACCTCGTTAGGGAAAGGGAACAGGTCTATTCCCTTTAGAACACACCTGTTGACAACAGATCCGCCGGAACAGATAATCGAAGTTGCGAGCTTGCCAGTTTTCGTTAATAATGGTAACACGAAACAGCGAAACATCGTCGAAAAGTTCTCCATTGAAGATGCAATATCAGCAAGCGGCGAACCGCAAAACTTTCAATGACGAATTGATAAATAATTTTGATCTGAACTTCAATCATGTTTTAGGTAGTGTTTACCGAATTGCATGCGATTTGCTTACCGAATGACAACTGTACCATGTTTAATGTCATATGATATTTTCATTCATCTTTCTAGATCATGCCACTTCTAACGACGATGAACACCAAAACGCTCAACGAAAAGACTTGGCCACGACCAAGAATTGTGCGAATTCAGTGAAAAAACATTAGTTTTATCGATAAGTTCTGTAATTAAACCATGTTTCAGGATTCATTAAATATTTTGCTTATTCATAGCCACAGGTGAAAGAGAATCATTTAAACATGATTTAGGACTATTCTCGTCTAAAAAATCTGACAGAGTGATCGGGGCTCATGAATGCCGTTTTTCGTGTGCAGGTATATTTACATATTTTATTTTTCTTTGTATTCAAGTGTTTCAATGTATGTGCAGTTTCAAAACAATACGAAGTCATTATACGTATGATAGCAAGTCTACAAGTTGATGTCAAAGGCTTGAACGGAAAAATGAAAAGACATGAACCGAGACGAAACGAAAAGAACGAAACTCCCGACACTAGATTGATCAAACAGCTGCTGCCATTAAAAGACGTAGCAAGTACCGAGAACTTTGAAAAGCAGCTCGCCCCCTCAGACGAAGCTAAATCGCCATTTGTAAGTGTACGAGCGCGAAAATCATATTTTGACAGATTTATTCTAACAATCGATATTATTATTTAAGTATTTCTTTTATATATTTTACAGAAGGCATTCGCAATCTTCGCCTTGTTGAAATTATCAAAGGTACGCTCCTTTTTAACTCCGAGTATAATCTCCGCTTGTTTTTGTTTCGTAAATCTATATACAACAGTCACCAAGCTCTAGAAGTTTTGAGTTACTATTTTAAAAGAAGTTACGAAGTTAGTGTGAATTTTGTGACATTGATCGAACGTGTGATTTGAGTTTTTGAGTTTTGGGTTTTTGAGTTTAAGTTGAATTTCGAGTATGAGCATGAGTTGTGTGAGAAGAACTTTGATCGTATATGAGAAAATGAATGGAAATGCCGTGGGAATACAGATTCGTTAGTTGAAGGAGGATGGGGTGAAAAGGTGACGTGGAAAGACGCTGGCATGCCGAGCTGCCCACCACCCGATCACCCTCAACCCTTTGAGATTCCCCGCGGATTATCGAGTCCGGTGAAAGACCGGCGCACAGATGATAGAGAGGCAAGCAGAGTTCGGAGATTAGGTTTAAGGTTGACGTTTTCCCGATTTATCGCAATTCGGAAAACATTTTTGAGTTTTGGAAGGCCTTGTTGACAGGGATTGGACCACCCCGTCGTCACGGATTGCCCGGTTCATTTAGCCGTAGCCGTTCCGAGGCAAGCTCGGCAAGCGGATGTAATTTTACGGGTCTTCTGGTACGAGCCGTCGTATGCGATGTGTTAAGTAGTGTATCATTATTTTTCATTTCACATTTTTCCGATCTCGTTCGATAAAAATCGTGGATTCACGTTTTTCCAATCCAGTTCGATTTTTCATCATATTTATTCCTGTTGGGAAAATGAGCGTGTTGAGTTTCCTCGTCATGGGACGAAACTCCATGAGAATTTACGAGATATCGACAAATAAAAGTTTCGAGCTCGAGTCCAACCCCTCACTACGTGAGCGCGGTGAGAAACTCACCGCAAATTTTAAACTTCCGATGGCTAGCGTACTAGTCTAATACTACCAGTGACCGAAAGGCTCGAGTACGAACCCCAGTTCTAGCGAAAATTTATTCGTAGCAGCATACAATGTATGGATAACAGCGAGAAGAGGCTTTAGAAATAATTAAAATCGAACTGATAGACAAAACAAAGGAAACACAATTTTCATTGAACGACTCGAGACTCCTATGATAGAGAGACCGAGGAACCACTAAAGGGCAATGTTTCAAAGTTATTGTTTTTTCGGGCGCATTGTGTTTGCAATGGGTGTAGCAATTAAACCATTTTTAGGATAGTTCCAAAACATTATAATAATGTAATGAAAGTTTAAAGAAAAAAACTCAATTAGTCAAAAACATAATGGAGATGGAGGGCATGAAGGACTGCATGGGAGACACGCTTGACAAAAAAATGTCCGTTATTTCTGAATAAAAAAAAAGAAAAGACAAGAGAATTCGAGGAAAAACTGAGGATCCAAAATCACACGTTGCAACGTTAAGTCTGCGGGAAGAGTACAGACACAAGTGACGTCGAAAATGAGAAAACAACAAAAAAACGAAAAACGGCAAAATAGCTTCTTTAGAATTTTGCGGCGTTGCTTCAACCAACAAACCGGTTTCTTAAACGACCTTTGAAACCATATCGTCAAAGTGACAAAGGTATTGTATTGCGATATGACCAAAGTCAGCAGAAACCTCGCATTAATTTTAATTTAACAGAAGAGGACGCAGAGGATGATTTGTTTTCATAATGAAACACCTAACAAATAATCTCTTATTTTTCACAGATTTCATCCACTACGGGGATCTTCATTAGTTTTTACGAGGTTGTGATGGTTTGTCGATCTGTTCAATTACAAATTAAAGGCTGTATAACAGGTTTTATTTACTGTTATCAAAAAGAATAATCTATGCCATGAATCAACGATGAGAGAATGCTAGTATTGCATTACTAAATCGTAATATTTCGCGATTATTTTTATAGATATATAGCTAATGTTAGTATAGTAATGTAATGTAATTTTATAGCTAATGTTGTACAAGTCTATAAAATCGAATCTTTCAACAACTGAGAAATAAAGATGAATAATCCCTGGAATGCATGAAAAATAGATTCTTTAATACCTATCATTGATTTGTCAATGTAAACAAAAATACATAATATTTGTCGGGGGTTGTAAGATCGATAATTTTTAACTAAAGTCGTGACACCAAGATTTTAATTTTCACAACCTTAGTCTGCGACAAACAAAAAACGAAACACCCTACGCTATACACATAATATCTATATATAGCATGACTTACAACAGACAATAATCGTCTAAATTCGGGAATGGTTTTATTGTCAATACGTCCCGTTCTTCCCCTCCAGCGAACCAAAACGGAGAGTCGGTTCATAAACGCGGCAACGATCAACACATTCACGTAGTGATACATGGAAACCAGATTGTCCGACATTTTAGACGATATCGAAATTTTTAGGGAAAGTATAACGGCCACCAATAACACAACCGATGCGATTGCAGCCAAACCCCTTTACGAGAAATATCCGAAAACCAATTGTGCTACGATGAATCGTTCGATTGTCATCCCCGAGGTTTTGGACAATAAATGGATTTATTGAAATCAACTCACCCTCTCAACCATGTAATTAATTGGCTGAACCATTATATTCGCGCAAAGATGTTGCATGTAATCATCCAAACTTTTAATTGTTCACATCTACTTCACATAATATAAAACGTCACATAATATAAAACTATTTGCGGGAATAACAATAACCCAATTTTGCTTCTTCATAAATGAAGTTTTCTTGTAGTGAAAACATTTTTTTAAATTTTCTCATGACATCATATTCTAAATATTCCAAAATATCCAAAAAACATATTTAGAAGATTTACCGTTTAAGCCGAAATTTGGTGCACAAGACTAGTATCATCAAGATCGTTGGCATCGATTTCGGCCAAAATCGGTAACGAGATTCGAAAATTATGATCATCTTTATCTTTTTCGTTTAATTTTAATCTTTGAAATAATATTTTTACGTGCTGCCATTTCCGCCAAATGTAAGCAATCATGCACAATATTTTGCAATTGATACTTTGCACAATAGTCAACTAACCCCTGATATTTATTCGTATTAAATTTTGTTAGGATCCACGAAAGGATTTTAAAATAATAAACATATTTATTGTAATTTATTGAAAAAATAAAAATGTCGGCCCACTTTTCCCTCCACGTTTGTCACGTTTTTTTTTTTTTGGTAGAAGCTTAGTGGATGGAATGGTACTTCCACCATGTATAATAGTTGGCATTGATTCCGTAAATAATAGATAACTTTTCTTAAATTTTATCACATTTACGATTTTACAATTATCTGTAATTGACAGATCGAAACCAACCCTGCTTCACACATCGCTTCTTCACTCGCATGGTTTCTTTTATGGGAAAGTTGCTACGGTTAAAAAAAAAAAACCTAATGGAAAAAAACTGTAACGTTAGAAAAAGGCAGTTATTGCTGACCATAAAGAGCGTCTAAGTTTCCTCGGGATCGGTGAAACGTGCGTGACCGGGTAATCTAATATAATATCGGTGTCTGTCTTTACAGTGCTGGCCGCATTCACTGGCGACTGTGGCGTTTTGTTTCTCATTCCTTGGGGTAATGCGGTTGTCGTTAACGATTGCGAATTACTGGCGCACGTCGCCATTCCAATATCCTCCTTTTCGTCTGCAATCGAACGAAATAAATTTTCAATTTATCGTCTCTATTGTAAAATATCAATTTTATGTAATCATTTTTTCCCAAAAAATTAATAACGATGATAATAAAAGGAGTACAATTTTTTTTAACAAAATAATTAAGGGGACTGAGTCACCTAAAAAATCGAAAAGTAAAAAATTTTTTTTTCAGTATATATAAGTTCAATGAAAAATCTCATTTTACCTCCATAATATACATATGTTAGACTACCACTGTAAATATTTTTGGAGACCTACAGTGTATTCTAGTGTTATGCGCAATGGTCAAACATTTTTCCTTTGCCGCAGCTTTCGGACTGAACGAAAGCATCAATCTTGGCTTGCGACCTCTTATTTTCTTCATTAGAGAGTTTATTGCGGAACGAGTGCGGGGATTTTTTTTTAAAGCTTCGCTGGCGAAGCTATGAGTTAAAAACTACTAAAAAATTCACTTTTTCCACATTTTGCCTCGTAACCTCTCACATAATGGCTTGCGATAAATCCATTTTTGATCACATCAAAAATCCCCGCACTGGTTTCGTAACACTGACTGTTACGAAGAAAACGAGCCGTCGCAATCCAAAATTGGTGGGGCCATTCTCTCTGAAACCTGCGGCAAGCGAAGAAAAATATAAGTGAAAAAAATGAATTTCACAGATTAATGAAAATAACTGCCTTGGCTGATTCGCAATAAAAAAAAATTATTTTTATATTTTTTTTCGTCACATAAAAATATACACTTTTTTTTTATCACATAAATCTTAGAATTTTTTTTTTGTTTTTTTTTTTTCACACTTCACAAATCTCGAAGATGCAAAAAAATGTTTAAAAAATAAAAAAAATATACTCTTACGTTAAATGTGACGTTTAAAAATGAGGTTAGTTCTACGAGACTTTTCGCTTTGCGACACTGTCACTGTGAAAATCATTTTTGCACTATTGCGGGCAAAAATACAGAATATATTCCGTTCATTCGGAAAAACTGTAAACACTGACACATAACTAATTTTTACAAACACGTTTACAAACACAGTTTTTTACCCGATTGACACAATCGAGTAAAAATCATCGCTGCTACATTACGCCGGTGCATCGCAGACGCAAAACAAAGCGCGGTAGCGGCAAAAATCTGAGTCGCATCGATTAGACGTAACGACCCTTTGGTCGGTAAATCGTTACCTACCGAACGCAGTTTCGACATTGATTGATTTTTTTATGTTCCTTTCTCGATGTTTCTTGTTCTTCTTATTAGAAAAAAAAGAAACACGCGGAGATGCGGTATTCCGGAATTGTTTGTGTTGCATTTCGGCATTTTTTTTTTCACGCATTATTTATTTTTAATATTACTGAAATGCCTCTAACTTCGGTAATTTTTTTAATTTCGATCTAAAATTTTGTGTGTATGTAGTACACCGTATGTACATTCCGAAAAAAAATTAAAAAAAAATAAATAAAAAAAAAATTTTTAGGTGACTCAGCCCCCTTAATAATAACAATAGTCAGTAATACATTTTTAGGCACTCACTATAACAATAGGCAAAGAGTGCCTATTAAAATGACCATCCGTTGCTCTTCGGAGCCTGTCGAAGGGGTTACTCCGCAGCGTATACTCCAAAAATTTTTATTTTTCATTATTTGCTTCGATGTATCTCCAACATCATGCGTAGTTACTTTGAGGTGACTGCGATGAATAGAAATATTTTTTTTAGCCTGCGGTGCAATGAAAACAACTTTTTGGCTGAATTTTTCTTCTCGGACGTCCGTATCACACTGTAACTTTAGTTGGTGCGAACCAATTTTGTTCTCCTTCGCAGGGTTTTTTTATTACATTATTTCCAGTATGCACATTGCTTTTGAAACCAATCTAAGACCTTTAAGTATTTTTTCTAAGAAATTATTGGCCACAATTTGGATTTGCCTTCGGTCAAATGTCCGTACGGTGCCATCATAATGAACTCTGCGAACCAATTTTTTTCTCCTTCGCAGCATCATTTTGTTTTATCAAAAGCACTACGCACAGCAAATTTAGAGACAATCCTACATCTCTAACTATTTATTCATCACAATTTTCCATAAAAAAATTATTTTCTCACATCTGATGTCCGTACGGTGCTATAATTAAGAATCCTGGAAACCAATTCTTTTCTCTTTCGTAACAATATTTCATTGCATCGAAAGCACTATGCACAACAAATTTTGAGTCATTCAGAAAAATATAATTTTAATTATAAAATAATTCAAAAACAGTGGTTATAATAAGATTTGCTTTAAAGGTTATGTTATTTAGATTTGGCAAAAATCCATTTTTCATCGTGTTAAAAAAAAAACTTTGGTTGTGAAAAATAAAGCATGAAATATCATACACAGATTTACAAATGTTTGCGTTTTTTATTTGGAAAATAATATATTATCACCGAAAATCATTCGCAATATTTTACCATATTTGATTCACATTCGTAATAAAAATGATAAATTTCACGTATTCACTGAAAAAATTGGTAGTAAACTCACAAAAAAGATTCATCGAATATCCAAAATGATTACAATTTCCCAAATAGAACTAAAAAAAATCGCGAGTATATATTTTTTCGTTTTATTCTATCTGTCAAACTTTGGAAGCAGATGACAATTTCGTAGCAGACGATACACAGATGCTCACACGTCGCGGCGCGCGTAATCTGTGGCCGGATGATTTTCAAATAAAAAAAAAATCGACATCTCGTTTCAATGTTTGTTCCTATTTTACGTAAATATAAATGGATTCTACGCGGTATAGCGCAGATAAAAAGTGTGCAATCATAAAAAAAAGAATTTTCTATCCTTCGACCGTCGAAGATTCATCGCAGCCGAAATCTTTGTCAATTATGTTCACCCGATTTATTCCTTTACAGTTAATGATAAAAACTGCTAATTCTTTTTCTGGCAACGTATTTTCTCCTCTTCAAAACAAGCCGAAACAAGAGTCGAAATCTTTTTTCGCTGCGGAGATATGAATTTTTTAAGCAAACACTAATTTTACGAATTTTCGTCAAAAAACGAATCGTTTTTTCAAATTTTTCGAAATTGCCGGCTCTAATCCTTTCCTCTCAAAGAAATCGTATTTACAAACTGACTCTTCGCGTTATTGCGCAGATAAAAAGTGTGCTATGATTAAAAATTTAATTTTTTACACTTCGACCGTCGGAGATTCATCACATTCGAAATCTTTGTCAATTTTGTTCCCTGGATTTATTCGTTTACACTTGATAAGAAAACTGCTAATGATTATTCTATCGACGTATTTACAACGTTTTTTTTTTTTTTTTTTTTTTTCAAATTTTTTCAAATTTTCGTCGAAATACGAATTTTTTTCATATGCTCACGTCTTGAAAAGTTTTTTTTCGCAAAAAAAAAAACAATTGTACTCTTAAAGAACAATTATAAACAATTATTTATCAAGAAAGTGAAAAACACTGAATTTGTCGATTTTACGCGTTATAACGTACTGAGAAACTTATCCTCGTTTGTGATTAAATAAAATAAAAAAAAATACGATATGATATGATGTTAAATTTGATATTTTTAAGCGACGATAAATATCAATAAAATTTCATTGAAAAACGAAAAAAATTATCGAATTTCTCAAACTTCTCGTCTCCAATACTTCTCTGTTCTACAGAGACAATAACGAGCTGATTCCATGTATTACGAAGAAGAAAAAAAATATATCTCAAATGGTAGAAATAAAATTTGTTATAAGAGGACTGTCAAAGAGCCTTCAAAGTCGAATTTTTCAAAAATTTCATCAATATGTAAAAAAAATATTTCGGAGTTATCCAAGATGACAAATTTTTGATTCGAGTAACGTACTACTTCCTCTTCAATGCAAGACAGAAACCAAGACGATATATTTTTTCGTTCTCGAGATAGCATTTTTTGCAGCATCCATAAATATCGACAAAATTTCATTGAAAATCACAAAGAATAGCAAATTTCATGAACTTTTCTTCTACAATGATTTGGTTTCCTACAGATAAAATAACGAACTGATTCCATCAATTATGGGGAAGAAAAAAAACACTGAAGGGGAAGAATTTAAAGGGGATATTTGGCCTGAATGCTAAATGGTAATCGTATTGGTGTCGGTACATGTTTTGTGTGTTTGTTTTATATTCATTAAATCTGGTCATAAGTTTTAAGCCACTAAAACGACTTTACTAGACATTGTTTGATTCGTTAAATTAATTTGATCAACTTCTACGTGATGCAATTCGTTATATTTGTCTCGTGTCTCAATATTTGACAATTTATCGTCAAACAAAAAGGAAATATCCGTCGTGAATATTAATAATAAATTGGTACAAAAAAGAAATATTTTTATTCGACGAAGGTTAAAAACTATAAATTAATTTACGTAACTGATAAATGTTTTTCCCTCATACGTACTTTCGAAAAGAAACGCAGAGCGCGATGTATAAACATACTTCATCCGTAGCGCATAGCGCGATGTGTAAATACACTTGATACGGAGCGCGTAGCGCGACGTGCACCCCCGTAAGTGCCTTAAAAAATGTCCCTTAGGGACATTTTTCGGGGGGTTTGGGGGGCGGAGCCCACCAACAAGAGCATCTGCGCCCGCAGGGCGCTGAGACGCTTGTTATTATTGAATTACCAATGAATATAAAATATACATTTTTTGATTTATATCCAGTTAATGAAAATCAATTAAAAAAATATACTAAAGCACTTAATTCATAATTTTTAAAATCAGTTCTTCTAAATTATAGATTTCACTACATGTGAGCCAATAGATATTGATTATTCGTTATGAAAGTAACGCATCCACAAAAATTTATTTCACGAGTCGACGAACCTCACCTTCCTCATCACGTTCGTTGTCGCTGAGTTCTTGACGCTGATGGAAAAAGGGCTCGGGTATAAAGTGCTTAAGGTAGGAGATCTGGTACAGTCCCGGCAAACGTGAGATTCAAGGAGAGTTTCGAAAGCTACTCCATGCAATGAAAATCTGAAAAAAATCAGGCATATAGAAGGTGCTGCAAAGATTGATTTTGCATAACTTTAGTAGCCATTGTTCGGCAGCGTCTCGATACCGAGACTAACCGGCGCGTTCGTCGACGTTAAACTCATCGGATCCGGCAGATGACCGAGAAAATCTTCGAACCATCGCAATAACTCGGGAAAACGACCGAGAAAAGGCGTTCCCGATTGTATCAACTCAGTTTTCGAGACAATCTCGTGATTGAATAGCACCAAGTATTGCAGAAAATTCTCATAGACCTCCTATGACCGCAGCGGGTTGCGTACCTGAAGTCAATTGTTGCTTTCGACGAAGTCAACAATTTGCTTAACCATTTATTCATTTGTTTAACGGGTTGTGTTTATTTTTATTGTTGATTTTTGTTTTTCATGTTTATTATTTAGCGCCTACTGCAGTATTATCTTGGCAAGAAAAAAAATTAGGAAGTTTTTTTTGTACCAAAGTTAAAGTTGAGTTCAAGAAATTGAATCGTAAACGGCAATCTGAAGCCATACGTTGGCAATGAATTTTCAAATAATCTCATTGCTTCGGATCCTTTCGCACGAGCATTACACAAAGTTATTTCGCATTCCAGCAAAGTTTCAGTAATTTCAAGACTAAATATTGTTTAATCTCCTCGCAGCGCTGTTTTGCCTGCAATAAATTTAATTGCAAAAACAAGAAAGGAAAAAAAGCAAAAGAATTCAATAAAAAATAAATATATCAACTTATAAAAAGTTGGTGTGTCACGATACTAATCGACTTTCGAGTTTTCCCTATCGAAAGTTCGATATATGTATTGTTGTCAGTTTATTCGTGCCGTGATTGGTCGACGAGATTTTACAGGAGGTTACGGGCGCGCTGCGCGCCTCCTAGTCAACTTATAAAAAGTTGGTGTGTCATGATACTAATCGACTTTCGAGTTTTCCCTATCGAAAGTTCGATATATGTATTGTTGTCAGTTTATTCGTGCCGTGATTGGTCGACGAGTTTTGACGAGTTTTGACGAGTTTTTTAGTCGCATGGTTTCTTTTATGGAAAGTTTATCCCTCGGCGTGCTGGGGGAATAGTTGTACAAAGTTTTCAGTTCTGGCGCTTTTTTAATGATCGCCGTATATATTATTTTTCTATAAATCTAAATTAATTTTTTTTTGTATATCCAGCAGATTCAAAGATTCGTTTTGATTTTTCTTATTCATCAATTAAATCGTCTATTCTTGATCCGCCTAAACCTTCTCTTTCTTACTTATCAAATAAAGTTACTTTGAGATGAATCACCATACTCTGAGACACATACAACATTTATTGGCATTTCTTTCCAAAATGTTATTGTATGATTTGATAGGTTTTCATGGATTCTCTGGTACATATACTGTAACGTTAACCTTTTGGCCGATGCCCCGTACTCGGTTCGAAGGATCGTGTTAGGGGTTCGGGGCAAGTAAAAAATTGTTAGACGTTGTCGATTCAGTGATATGACATTCAGAGTAATTTTTCCAAGTTTTCCCCTTTATTCTACGATTGCTTCTCGTCGGAATAATTTATGCATAATTCAGCGAAAATTCGATACAAAATGATAAATTCTACATTCTACAATGTTTTACCGACGGAGCTTGGTGCGTCGACATGAATTTCCAGAACTCGTATAAATTTTCAATGTAAATTTGGGGAAAAGTCTATTATAAAATTTTGGATTTTAATTTCAGATCTACTCTACCGTGC
Organism: Cryptus viduatorius; assembly: GCA_964006125.1. NCBI lineage: Eukaryota > Metazoa > Arthropoda > Insecta > Hymenoptera > Ichneumonidae > Cryptus > Cryptus viduatorius. Next base: position 3,279,933 of record OZ023221.1, on the reverse strand, counting down.
CTACGGGGTATCCCACGGGGATAACGTGCGAACCTGTCGACGCGTTTTCCCGATATCCGTAGAACAGGGCCCTCGCCAGACAGCCAATTTTTAACAGCAATTGTTTTGCAAAAAAACAATATTTTTTGTCATACAGAATCTTTTTATTTCTGTTATGCTTGGCTTATAAAATTTCGTTCATTTTTTTAAAATAATATTTGCAAATCGGATTTTTCAGTACTGGCGTACCTTTTTTTTTGAAAAAAATATTTTGGGTAATTTCACTTCTTTTTGAAAAGCTAATATTTTTTTGGAATTTTACCTTTAAAATTAATTTCGAAGGATCGGATAATTTAAATCGAACAAAATTAATTCTATATACAAAACCGGACGAACGGCGCGTCACAGATTCCACTTGATAATTGCCGGTTATGTTGTTCGAGATCGAGATCGAGATCGTAATTTTTCTTTTTTACTTCGCGTCGAGACACTACACCACGATACGCAATACATAATTATTATTTTCGAAAACACTCAACAAAACGTTCACACCGCAAAAATACGTGCCAACGATAACAACTGACAGCTGAGCTGGCTGCGGCGGCGAGTGCGCCACAGCGCGAATTTTTGGATGAATTGATGTAAACGTAGACGCCGTATAGCATATTTCACAAAATATTTGTTTCAAAAAATTAAAAAGGTACGCCAAGTACTAAAAAATCCGATTGGCATGTATTATTTAAAAAAAAAAGAACAAAATATTATAGGCCAAGTGCAACAGAAAAAAAGGATTCTATATGACAAAAAATATTGTTTCTTTTGCAAAAAAATTGCTGTAAAAAATTGGCGTTCCAATGCTAGTGGTTTACTGTGACGCTTTCAAACACTGGAACGCCAATTTTTTACAGCAATTTTTTTGCAAAAGAAACAATATTTTTTGTCATATAGAATCCTTTTTTTCTGTTGCACTTGGCCTATAATATTTTGTTCTTTTTTTTTTAAATAATACATGCCAATCGGATTTTTTAGTACTTGGCGTACCTTTTTAATTTTTTGAAACAAATATTTTGTGAAATTTCACTTCTTTTTGAGAAGCTAATATTTATAAAAAATTTTGTCTTGAAAATTAATTTCGAAGGATCGGATCATTTAGATCGAACAAAATTAATTCTATTCTATATACAAAAACGGGCGAACGGCATGTCACATATTCCCCTTGATGATTGCCGGTTATGTTGTTCGAGATCGCAAAGAAACGTTATAATCGATATAAAATAACACGTAACACGTATTTTTTTTTTACTTCGCGTCGAGACACCAAACCACGATACGCAATACACAATTATAATTTTTGGAAACACTGAAAAAAATTTTGACGCCGTAAAAGTACGTGCCGACGATAACAATTGACAGCTAAGCCGGCTGTGGCGACGTGCACGCCACCGCACGAATTTTTCGATGAACTCATGTAGATGTAGACATGTATGTATAATGTATAGAGCACAAGAACAGCTGATAGGTCGTATAAAATCGAGACGCGCGCATGCGCACAACGAAATAACGCAGCGTAACAGGACACATTTTAATCGCAAATCGGACCCTTCGACGGTCACGATGCCGAGATCTCGGCTTCGCCTGAACTGATTCAATTGTAATTAGGCGCATTGGAAAGCTTGAGTGCGAATTATATTATAAAAGTGTCATTAAAAATGTTCTCCGAACCCGAATTGCCGAGAAATCATCGATTAAAGATTAACTTCCGGCATTCTCGAGTATAAGAGGAGCGGTAGCGCCACGCTAAAAAAATTTTTTTTTAGTACTTGGCGTCGAGGCGCTACCGCCCCTCTTGATATATAGCATATATATAGGGGACCGGACACTTTATAATCGTTTGGACCCTGTGAAATTTCCGACTTCGATATCTCAAAATAGGCTAAACCAATTGAATCGTAACTAGGCTCGTTCGAAAGATTGACCCAAAATTACATTATAAAAGTACATGAAAATCCGATTCGTTGTATTATTGCGAAGATATATCGAACGAAACTTGAACCCACTATACACTTCCGGTATATTGGCGTAGCTATACGCAGTAGCGGCACGCCTTATACTGTTTTTTCAGTACTTGGCGTCGAGGCGCTGCCGCGCTTCTTAATAATAATATCAAACGATAACAAAAAAAAATACGTATTTCTGCACATTAATGCATAATGTTGGGTTGACTTACTCTCAAGAAATTACCGAGTCGCTGCATAACCCAATGGATAGCGTACAATTCGCAAAGTTAAAACAGCATTTGCAATTCCTTGGAAACGTTGGTCAGCGATTTTATCGCATCAACGAATCGACAAACGATAAACGATCGACATTGACACTCGGCCGCTTGCGCTAGTTCTATACTCGTCTCATTCCAAGCGTCTTCAGATGAGAGACCCCGAATACGTCTATCCATATTTTCCGTTGCGCAACGAATTTTTCTGCAAGAAAAAAAAAGTTATATTTCCGGACGATTTGTCGAATTTTTTATTAGAATTAAAGAAAAAAAATAATATAATAAATATAAAAAAACATAAATGTCAATTTGAATTATTCCAAGAATTGAAATATATTATTTACCCGGCAGCAGCAGCTTCATGGGCTACGATGATGCAGGTCAGCGTGTTCTTCCACGCGCGCGATTTTATTCCGTTGACACGTGCGCACAAATACTTGACGGGCGGCGGCAAAAAATTTCCTTCGATCGCTTGTCCCCAGACTTTGACGAGATATCTCGTCGTTTGCAGAAACAATACGGTATTTTCGCCTTCGTAAGTACAAGCGGCAGCAAATAAGCCATAAGTTGCCGGCAAATTGCTGGAACCCATGTAGCCGTGACCACTGAAAGCTAAACGAACTTGTGCGATGTCGGCAGCGGAATCCGACGAGGCTATGGCTTTGAGACAGCAAGCTAAAGCCTGCAACTAAATAAAAAAAAATAAAAAAAATAAAATAAATAAAATAAATAAAATAAATAAAATAAATAAAATAAATAAAATAAATAAAATAAATAAAATAAATAAAATAAATAAAATAAATAAAATAAATAAAATAAATAAAATAAATAAAATAAATAAAATAAATAAAATAAATAAAATAAATAAAATAAATAAAATAAATAAAATAAATAAAATAAATAAAATAAATAAAATAAATAAAATAAATAAAATAAATAAAATAAATAAAATAAATAAAATAAATAAAATAAATAAAATAAATAAAATAAATAAAATAAATAAAATAAATAAAATAAATAAAATAAATAAAATAAATAAAATAAATAAAATAAATAAAATAAATAAAATAAATAAAATAAATAAAATAAATTTGGTTTCCTCTATTTATGCGGTAATCGGTACATACTTAACGTACTTCGGGTAGTCGTTCCAAACTTCCCTGATTCGGCAGTTTCGTTGTTATACATTTCCCGTATTCATTCGGCTGCCATCGTGAACGCAAAACATGCTGCGATATTCGGAAAAAGCCTATACTGCCCCGTAACAAAATCGAGTATCTGACATTCGGGTTCGTTGAAAATTCAAATTATCACGTTATAATTCTCGTTTCTTTCAACGAAAAAGAAAAAAAACAAAAAACAAAGAAACTCAGAAAAAAATGATTTGATTCAATGGAGAAAACAAAAATTGAAATAAACTAAAAACACGGAACAAAAACGCAAAGTTCTGCTTTGAAATAATGTTTTTATACTGACTCCGGTTTTATTTAACTCTGATGTCAAACAGCCCTGTATCTCGTCGCGATAGTCGCGGCTTTTGCTAAATATCTTGCTATGTCGCGTACCAAAATAACGCGAATGAACTGTCTGTATTCCTGCAGCGAAAAATTCATATCAAGAAGCGCGGTAGCGCTTCGACGCCAAGTACTGAAAAAACAGTACAAGGCGTGCCGCTACTAATCAAGAAGCGCGGTAGCGCTTCGACGCCAAGTACTGAAAAAACAGTACAAGGCGTGCCGCTACTAAGAGTAACCTACGCCAATATACCGGAAGTGTATAGTGCGTTGAACTTTCGATCGATATATCTTCGCAATAAGACAACGAATCGAATTTTCATGGACACTTTTATCATGTAATTTTGGGTCAATCTTTCGAAAGAGCCTAGTTACCATTCAATTGGTTTAGCCTATTTCGAGATCTCGAGGTCGGGAATTTCACAGGGTCCAAACGATTATAAAGTGTCCTGTCCCGTATATATATGTCTGCGTCTACATCAGTTCATCGAAAAATGTGCGTGGGGGCGCGCTCGTCGCCACAGCCGGCGTAGCTGTCAGCTGTTGTCGGTGGCAATGTTATACGCCGTCTACGTTTACATAAGTTCATAGAAAAATTCGCGTGGTGGCGCGCTCGTCGCCACAGCCGGCACAGCTGACAGTTCTTATCGTCGGCACGCATTTTTGCGGCGTGAACATTTTTTTGAGTGTTTCCGAAAATAATAATTATGTATTGCGTTTCGTGGTTTCGTGTCTCGACGCGAAGTAAAAAAGAAAAATTCCGAGTTACTTGTTATACGTGTGATTTTATATCGATTATAACTTTTCTTTGCGATCTCGAACAACATAACTGGCAATCATCAAGTGGAATATGTGACCCGCCGTTCGCCCGGTTTCGCATATCGAATTAATTTTGTTCGATCTAAATTTTATGAGTTCGAAATTAATTTTAAAGGGAAAATTACGAAAAAAATAGTAGCTTTTCAAAAAGAAGTGAAATTTCCCAAAATATTTTTTTCAAAAAAAAAAAAAAAAGGTACGCCAAGTACTGAAAAATCCGATTTGCAAATATTGTTTAAAAAAAAAAATGAACAAAATTTTATAAGCCAAGCATAACAGAAAAATAAAGATTTTATATAACAAAAAATATTTTTTTTTTGCACAAAAATTGCTGTAAAAAATTGGCGTTCCGGTGTTTGCAAGCGGTTTTTTTTCAGCAATTTTTGTGCAAAAAAAAAAATATTTTTTGTTATATAAAATCTTTATTTTTCTGTTATGCTTGGCTTATAAAATTTTGTTCATTTTTTTTTTAAACAATATTTGTAAATCGGATTTTTCAGTACTTGGCGTACCTTTTTTTTTTTTTTTTGAAAAAAATATTTTGGGAATAAGATTATAAAAGAAAAGGTTCAAACATTAAGTGATCGAGTGTCTGTCGATCGTCGGAGACTTTATACATCCATCGAATAATATCATTGAATTTATGTTATTTTTTTTTTCCAAGTTACGACAAACTAATGGCAATTCCGTCAATATCGCGAATACGTATATAAAATTCCAGCTAAAGATACTCGATGACTTAAAAAAAAGAACAAAAAATAAGTAAATAAAAGAAACCACGGAAGAAACACGGAAAGATATGAGAAAAGTATTGCCTGCCAATGGCTCGTGCGTATCTTCGTCGCGAAATTGAATTACGAGCGGATGTATGCCTCTGCACTCTTCCTGTGTATAGAGTTGTGTAACGACAACCGCATTGTCGTTACGACAACATGCAAATAACAAATGACACTATAAATTAATAAAGAGAAATAACGATAAAAGAAGTAAATCTAATTTCTCAAAAACTTTTTTCAAACAAAAAAAAGGTACGCCAAGTACTTAAAAATTCTTTTTACTAAAAATATTCAAAAAAATAAGTTAAATGATACGCGCCAAGTTTAACAGAAGAAAAACTTCTATACGGCAAAAAATATTGTCTTTTTACTGCAAAAAAATTGCTGTAAATATTTGGCGTTCCAGTGTTTGCGAGCATAATAATATACCGCTAGCCGTGGTATATTACCTGTTTATTGCAGTGGTATACCTGTTCTAGTCGCTGGTCGTCAGTGGCAGTTCCGTAGCGTTTGAACGCTTGAACAGCCTGACCGAGAGATCGACAAGTGGAGAGTACCGTTCCCAATTCCGGACTTCCGGAACGCGAATCGAGGCTGTTGTTTTCCTTTTTCGCCGCTGAACTGAAAGCTTCCCGAGTGATGATATTGAGAGTGCTATTGATGCTCGAGGCAGCTTGGATCGTTGCGGATACCGAACGATCTTCTTCGCCGTCCTCCTCGACAGTACTGTTTTGATCGTCGTGCCTTATGTGCCGTAGATCCATCTGATAATCGAACGAGTCGTGGGTGAATGAGTCCATCAGGCTATTATTCCCCATCTGGTGAGCCGCACAAAATACTATGTGAGACTCATGCAACTATTTTGGTTGTGCGAGGATGCATCCGTATTACAAGCTGATCCTCGTTCTCGTTGTCGCACGGGACAAAGATCCTCGAGTAACTCTCCGGTCAGACAAACTTTTCGTAAATCCGTGTCAATGATGCCGAAACTCGGAATCTGATAGGGCAACAGAAACTCCGATATCGTACTGACACAAGCAACACTGTCGCCGTTATCTTTTGCCAAGCAAAGAATGTGAAAACCCTTGTTGCATATGTCAAAGAGCAAAAGAAAACCGGGGCTGAAATCGAATCTTATCGTTTGCAGATTCACCCACTTCTCGCAGGACCATACCGTAAGCTCGGAAGTATTGTCTCAATCGGTTATCGCGAATCTCCAAAATTGGGCGCTGAAAAAATTATTGAACATTTAACGATGTTTTTCCACCCATAAAATTCGGCGAATAGTTCTAGTTTTTCATTTTCATAAATTCGATATTAAAAAAAAATGCGTTTTTTGCTGATTCAAAAAATGCGGTACTTTACTTCAGCCGATTAATGAATAGTGAAATATGAATTCATCGTTTTCGTGATTAAGATTGAGATTGGAAATAACAAGTGAGTAACTCGTTCGATAAGCGCCTCGAGCGGAAACTTACGCTGATGGATAATTCTTATGATCGTCGAGGAATAACATCGATGATATTGGCTGTTTGTCATGTGGTCTCCATTCGTGCAAACAGCTTGATCGCCGAAGCGCGTTCCCTTGTATTATTACTCGGAATAACTTAATTTCTCCGTCGAGGCTATCCGTCGCGATTGCCGTTCTATCGGGACTCAGAATAGCTCGAACAATGGTTTCCGAATGTTGGCCAATCTCAGTCATACCGCCGCAGTCCATCAGCATCGGATCTGTGAGTTGCGAACAAAGTTTAATATTCATTTTTTTCATAACATACAAAATGTTAAAATAGACGAAAAAAAAATTGACTATACAGACAAAACATCACTCGAACCTTTATCCGCCATTGGACGAGACACTGAAACGTGCCAAAGCCTCTAAGTAACGGTCCAGCATCCGATTAGGCGACAGTCTGGAATCCAGTTGTTGTCGGTGTTACCTCGACCGTAACGTCCGGTAATGCACAATTGCTATGATTGTTGTTCGATCGCGACTTGATGATTTCAAAAGCGGTAGACTGTTTGACGGTATCGCCATACCGGGGTACCAAAAAGTTTCCTCTTCGGCGTTGGCAAACATATTATTCGCATTCCAATGAGTTCGCTGGTTCAATGGCGTACGCTTTCGAGGTATCGTTTACATAACAGTAAAAACAGACGGATTTGAGATTACTGACTTCTACTGCCACTTGATGATTTTCGATGTTCACGATGGTATGTACGTTGCACAGGAAGGTGTTATTAATGCCAGTAAAAAATTCGTTTTCGCAGTGACATCGTCTTAAAATCGCGTAATGTTGCGCCAAGCAATTACATAATTTCGGACAATGACAATTTGCCACTCGTACGAAACTATGAATTTGCCCAATCCGAAGCGAATCATCATCAGCGTAATACACAACGTACGCCGAATTTGTACGTGCACTGCGTGTGTATTCTGTGGAACTAAACAGTAATTTCTTCTTGAGCAGTCTCAGAAAGTAGAAATACTTAGTGCCGCTTATGTCCGCTTGTTCAAAAATTCGTCGAATGTTGTTAGGGACAGCCGAGAATGATGTACATTTGCCTATAATGTACTGGGAATTTGTGATCAAATGCCGCTTAAGTCTTCCACGTTTGTAGTCCAATCGTTCGCAAAATAATTTTGCTGGGCTTTCTTCAGTAAATTCTTCGCTTTTCAGCGTCGTTAAATTTAAATACATCGAGATTGTCGAGCATATCTGTAACTGCGCAGCATTACTTCCGTGAACGAGACGTTTTAACGTTCCGTTCAGATCTTCATATGGAAAACAGGATGTCGTCCACAAAGGCCCAAACTGTCGAACGATTTCGGGTAGATGTAGCAGTTGGTGCAGATTGTTCGTCATGTATCGGAGGTGGTAAAACATTTCAAATTGTCTGACATATTCGTTTAATGCGCGCGACGCGATCTCGACTGAATTTGAATCTATACTGGATTGGCAAAGTAGCGATATTCCAATCACGAGCAGCTTAAATATTGTTCTTCCATAATGTCGGCTGTGCACGGTATTGAGAAATAGAAGAACCAGTTTTTGAACTCGTGAGCCTTCCAATATGGAAGATGCTGTTTTATCGATCGCGGCAATCGCTGGATCGAAGATGGTGGAGTAAACGACGTCAGCCTCTGATCTACGAGATCAATGTGTTCTAAAAGAGACGACGGGTGATCCGAGAAAGTTGATAAAAACCAGAACTTGAGCAGGGATTTAACAACTCCTTCAAAAACGCAATGCATGATGTCGACTGCGGTTGCTCGCATGTTTTGATGAACGAGGACGGATAAAATAGAGGGACCTTTAACTCCGCACACTGCGAATCCTACATCGAATGCATGCTGGGCATGCTCTCGCGTTTCGCGATCAGTACGCAATTCGAATGGCTCATATGGGTAAATTCTTACGTTGTAATCGTTCAAATATTGACCCATTTGCTTGCATTTCTGGCAACCGAATCTCCCATTGTATTGATTCATATTCAGAAACAACGCTTTTGCTGGCAAATCGCATGTACCGCATATTACTATTGCCTTTACAAGCAAAGAAACCTCGTTATCTGGAATTCTTACATTGATACCTTGTCGCAATTGTTCTAAAGTCGTTAGCAACGGTTCCAAGAACAAGTTTGGAACTGGCTTCGAATCCCCAAACCATATGCCGGCAAGCAATACGTTTTCTTTCTTAGCCCTTTCGGTGAATGGTAATTCGTTGATGACGAAATAAACGACCCAAATATTAAACTTGGATGACTTGAATATACGTATGCCGTCAGCGTACCAAGTGAACGAAATGTTATTCGGTTCAGCGAGAAAGTAACCAGGTTGTGTCAAGTCCTTATATATGGCACCATCATATATATCTTCATAGTTCTCAATATTCTGACGATGTCTTGTAAATCGCTGTTGGAGTAGCTCGTAAAAGTTTGGACGTTTGTACAATACTTCAATCTGCGGAATTATTTCTGCTTCGAGAAAATAGCTGTTTTTTTGTGAGTCGACACACGTTTGACAAACAGAAGTTGCAGTGTCGACATGCCCAGTACATTCTGTACAGTAATAGTGTCGGATCAGCGGCATTTTCATTTTGGAAAAGTGCTTCTTGAATAAATGGAGTGTTGTTTTGCAATGATTACCCTCAGGACAATGCAAAGCGATCAGGCGTAAGATGTTCGTAAGTTGTTCGTTGGTAATATTGTGACGGATTGAGAAATTTAATGTTGCTAACAGGCTTTCCGTTGTCGTGATAGAAGCTCCGTCGTACAATAATTCATTTTCTCTATCTTCGTCGGCTTCGTTATAGTCATCCTCACTCAAAACTTCATCCGCTGGCGCATCTATCATTGAACCAGATTGAACGTCAGGAAGACTATCATTCATACTACGTGTCTCGTCACTATCTGTTCGACATTCCTCTTGCTCTTCTGCAGATTCTATCGACATTGCAGATTCTGCCTCCGAGTCGCAATAATTTTCGAGTTCTTCTAGTTCAGAACTACTTTTGTCCCGTTCATGAACCTCAGACCGACTGATTTCTTCTTGTTGCTCATCCATTTCGTCATCACTTGAAGAGACGGGACATAGTCCCATCAATCTATATTGCGTAGACCGCGAATATTGACCAAATGATTTGTATCGGCTATTTGCCATTGTCTGGGAGTATTGTTCGGAGTTGTAGATACAAAAACACAACTACTGCAATGTAGCGTTCCAATCTGTAACAATATCGTACGAATGAAAGGAAAAATTAAAAAAGAAAGTAAATTACGATTTGGATTGTAATTTACAATTAATACGATTGAATAATATAAAAGGGCATTTATACTTGACTACGATAAAGAAAGTCGTTACTACTTTTGAGGACGTCTGAGCAAGTCCGTTCATGTTATCGCCGTGGAAATCTCTTCGAATAGCTGTCAATTCGGATTTTGTGCTTCACCAATTTTCACAATGGCCTTTAAACAAACGATATAGAGCAAACGAATCGCTGATATACATTGTTTTTCAGGCGATAAGATGCGGAAGGTAGAGGCCGAGAAGAGCTGGGAAACGAGCAAGAAGAGCGAGAGGATGAAGCGAAAAAAAGATAGAAAGACAAACGGGGAAAGGCTGATGAGGGAAAGAAGCGCGAGTATTACGGACATACCGGAGTATTATGGTTAATTTAACAGAATTACGGAAAAGGGAAAAGAAACAGATGGAAGATTTTTCGCTGGGGAAGTAGGAGGCGGAGAGGGCCTTCTACAAAAACAAACTCAATGAGAGGTCAGCAAAAAAGGCAGGAGGAACGGAAACGAGGGTAGAAAAATTAATTAGAGAAATGAGGGTAGATCTGAAAGGTGAGATAAGAAAAGTGAGGGAAGACGTCAGAGGACAGGGAAGAGACGGAAGGGGAGAATTAGCAAAAATGAGGAAACGGTGACGATAGAGGGAATACAAGAAAGATATTTGAAGTGGACGGCGGAGTTGGATTGCAAAATACCGAGGTATATGGTTAGAGAAGAGGAAAAACGAGATAAAATGAGAGTAAGCGCGACGAGGAGCGCATAGATGTATTAAGAGAAGCGAAGAAAAGGAAAGGGAAGCGAAATAGCAAGAGAATGTCTAAACAAAATAAAACAAAGAGGGAGGGGGAGGTGAGAGAGGATATCAAAGTGGGAAAAGGGTAGAAGAGAAAAAAGGGAAAGGGTGGCAGGGGAATGTGAAGAGTAAGGTTATGAGAGAGCAGAAAAAAACAAAAAAGGGAAGCAGAAATAGATAGAATGGAAAGATAAAGTCAAGATACGATAGATGGTAAAGGTTAATAAAAATACAAGAGGTCCCCAAGTATTTGAAAATGAGATAGAACGAAGAGAGATGTAAGGGAATTGCATGATACTGAATGGGGAAGGAAATAAGGGAAGGCAGATACTGGGAAGAAAAGGATATGAGAATGTGTCCTGTGTGTGGAGGGGAAGCGGAGTTATGGGAACACGCGATAGAGAGATGGGGGATGCCCGGGGAGGGATGAAAAAAAAAATGGAATGAGAAGTATGAGTGAGCGCGTGGAAGAACGAAAGTCAAATGATGACGAAGGAAAAAAAGGAAATGTAAAAAAAAGAGACTGTGAAAGGAAGTAAAAGAGAATGTACAAAGGAAAGAGAGGTGGAAAGCGGAAACGGAATTTTGTAACCCTAAGGGCAAACACTAAATATACATACATGTTTCTTCTTCAAATGCTTTGGTTATTTTTGCTTTTCTTAAATTATCGTTTTTTAAATTAAACTAAAAATGTATTACAATTATGATTTGCAAATTATGCAAATCAAATGCAAATGTATATTGTAATAATTGTTTGATTATGAAGAGGAAGAAAATATACAAACTCTGCACAAGCGAATCCAAACTAATAGATCGACATTTTTTAAAATAATTTTTGTTTTTTGTGCAATAAATATTGCACCGAATGAAAAAACGACTGCTAGTCGAGATTAAATTACAATCGCCGCTATTAGCATTCAACTTTGAGAGTTCGTTGATATTAATTAACATTATTTGTTGAGTCGAAATGGCGAAACGATGGACAAGTTGCTTGCTTCCCTGTCACCGCGTTTTTCAATGTAAACGAGATTAAATAAAATTAATGAGATGTCGGGGCGGAGATTCGGGAAAAAAAAAAACAAAAAAATCAATTTATTCTGATGATCGGAGACTCGGTTAAATGCATTCATATAAATGATAAATTGACTGAACGAAAATGAAAATTGTTAAAACATATCTCGTAAATAAGGCCATAGAACGTTTGCCAAAAAAATAGTTAACTATGTTCCCGCAGCGATGTGTAAACGAATTCAAACATGTTGAAAGCATGAAGCCATTTTTACGATTTTTTTAAAATATTGCTATATACTGTCACGCGAATTCCCGCGCGCAAACCAAATACCCGCAAGACCGTACGACTCCTCTGGGCGCCAGTCTCGAGAGCTAAACTCTCGATACAAATTTTTATCGAGGAGTCGGGAACGAGGTATTCGCTCGGCTAGCAAGCAGCCATGGGGAAATGGTAGAGGGGGTGGTTCAGGTGCCAAATGCGAAGGAACCAACACTCTAAATTCGGGCAAACGAATTTAACAATTTTTATTGTTCAACACAACTTTCGGTAGCAAAAAAAAGAAACAATACAATGATTATTCGACGTGTCAAACTTAAATCCTTGTTCTCGGTAGCAATGGTCGAATTGCGATGCGCGATCGCGCGGCAAACAGGTAGAGGTCGATTCGACCTTTCAATACGCGGGCTCTCGAGAGCGAAAATATCGAAGTCCGTTAAAATCGATGGAAAAGACACGCGTCTCGTGGTCACAAAATAAAATTAAATAACATCAACGGAGTACAATAAAGATAAGTCACTGAGTATAACCAATTATGAAAATGTCGGATGTTAATAGAAAGTAGTCCCAAGAAAATGATTAAAATAAGGAGCCGCGTGTGGACTCGAGTATGAACAAAAGATGACGAACAGAATAATAACAGCTCTCGAGAGCGATGGAAGTTGGCAATCTTTCCGGAATTATTAAATTAACTAAAACTACGGACTCTCGCGCGGTTTGTAATTTTATAAAAAAAACAGAATAATTAACAGCTACTGGAATCCCTCTCGGCGATTCTTTTACTTTTCAAACAATAAAATAAAATAAAATTACGATCGGCACCGGCGATAGCTTTTCGATTCGCGTATGTTACACAGAACACTGACTGCCATGCACGATGACGCACCGCCCGGCAATATCGCTCGGGATCTTTTTGGCCTAAAACTAAGATGGTACGGAACTTTAAAGAAAAGCCTGTCCGGAAACGAACGACGGCCTTACCGGTTAATTTATGCCGTAAACGAAGCCCCTCGGGAAATTCCTCGGCGAGTCTTCGAGATCGCGGGTGGTAGGCGTCGGTTCTCGCTGGACAGCACGGTCGGCAACGGGAGCAACGTCCTGCTTCTTCGGTGGTTAACGCTTGAGTCCCCGAGACGATTCGCGATTTCGCGGAAACGGACTACGACCCCCACCCCTGCCTACTCTAACGCTTGGCCCCCTAACCGAATTTTGAGACGCTCCGGTAACGCATCGCGCGCAAATTAAATATCGAGAGCGCGCGATATCGACAAATCTGCCGTGGTAGCTAGTTGACGATCCACGACGAGAGCGATGCTGTTGCTGCTGGGGTCCAGCTGAGACCGGGAACAATTCTTTCTCCGGAGAACGAGGCTGAAAGATGCGATTCTTCTCCGGGAATGACGCTGTTGAAGTACAGCGAGGGGTGAGGCTTCGAGTCGATCCTCCGTCCGCTATCACGAGATCGATATTCAAGTCGACGATCATCCGAGTCGCTTTTGGAGCGCGCGGTAGCTCGGCGACGCGCTCTTCGTTTCTGCAGCGAGGCCGTAGCGCTGGTACGGCTCTCTACTCTCTCGCCGACGACCAATGCTGTCCGCGAGAGCGTAGCTGGCGTGGACTCGCCGTTGCCTTTGCCAATGTCGAGGCGGCGATGACGCTCCCTCGCGCGTCGGTAGCGGAGATTCCGGCGTTGTCGATGCTTTTGGTGAATACGCCGGGAGACCGTCGCTCGTTTGCCGAAAATAAAAATCAAAATAATCAAAATAAAATTCGAAAAGCTACCTAATGCCCTGTTGAATTGCCGAGAGGGACTCTACCGAGAGCCAGAACGTTGGCCGTTGTGCCGTACTGTCCCTTAAACCCGTATATTTCTCGGGTTTTGTGACGGGAGCGAAAAAAAATCCACGTCACAATACACGCGCACACCAGCAATTTTGATTAATCGGGCGGAAGATCAAAATATCGTTGTTAATGTTAATTAATGTTATCCTAAACTGTTGAAAATTAAATACTAAAATTATATTGATTTGCTCCTCAATTAAAAGATTTTCAGAAAAATTTCAACAATTCCTTCGGGTATGCCGAGAGTATTCTTCCGGCAATTAAAAAAATAACCCACCTTTTCGGCTTGCGGAATGACTCGATGTTGCTGATGATTATTCAGTATACATCGAGAGCAATGCGAGGAATCGCACTCCATACAATAATATTCCTCGAAGTTCCTGACACGTTTTAATATTGGAAATCGACTTTTCATTCGTATCTGTCGACAAATTCTGCAAATGTTTCTCCGTCGGCTCCAATTTCAAGTGGATCTGGAAAACAAATACATAACCAATTGCATTATTTATTAATTCATTCATCGACGAGGCATACCATTTTTTTTATGTTCTCAATTAATCTCAATAATTGCTTTAATAAAATAATAAAATAAAAAAATCATTCTATATTATTTTTTATCTTAATAATTAATTGAATAGATTAACGAGTACGATAATTAAAAAAAGTCGCCTTAAGTGAACCTGTACATATAAGCACTTTGAAAATTTGTTCAAAAATAGGTTAGTAAAAAACAGTACATATGCCGTTTTATCCGTTGTTCGAACATATAACGTTAAATATTAAAATCTTTATTTTATATTGAATTGTAATTGTATTGAAATTAGCAAGATTCTCCGAATCGAACTTCGTACAGAAGGACGCTAATTCATTAACGAAAAAATTGATTATTTCTTCTTTAATAGTTATTAAAAAATTAAAAAATAAATTATTTCTTATTATTTGTAATGCAATATGAATCGTATAACATTTTTATTTTTTTCTTTTCAACTACAAATCTTGCAAACCCCGTCGCCGTTTATCATTTTATAACCAAAATCGCTCTAATGATTTATTTCTATATATAGAATAAAGCATTTTGTAAAATAAAAGCACAACAAAATAACATTGAAAAGTGCTAAATTAAACCACAGTATTCTTAAGGGTGAGTTGAAAATTAAAGTGGTTAAATGATGTTGAGCTTCTTAACAAGATTTTTCGGACCTCTCGTTTTCCATCTCGTGTGGACGAAAAATATCGATAGCCTTCTTCTCCAAAATATAACCACAGACCGACTGGAGGATGCGGTTCTCGTAATTGAACTCTACAATAAATCTCGTCCCGATAATAGGATTTTTTCTGCCTTTCTATTCGTTGCTTCACGAAGTTTGTCGGGGTTACTCGAAGTTTGGCGGATAGGACTTTGTCGAAAAATTAATCCAAAAAAAAGCACGACACTTATTATTCGGAATGTTCTAAATATAAGAAAATCTCGTTGGACATTTTTCGCCCACAATGCACAATTTATTGCGAGATACGTCAATGGAGCATTGACTATATTTTACGTTACATTGATATTTTGATAGTCGAGAAGAAATTATTGGTAATTTTATTTCCTGTTGTGCTTAATATTTATTACGCTATAAAGATACGTGAATATGGGTATTTTTTTTTTTTTTTTTGTTAAGAAGCAAGTCCTAATTTATTTACTGCGCAATATTACATACTTTAATCACAAACGATTTATTTTTTGGCACACAAATTATATCTCTTCCGGCTTCTCGAGAGCTATCGAGTCAAGGGTATTACAAACAAACAAAAAACGAAATTTTCATATTTAGCCAATCGCCGAGAGCAAATTGTCCGCAATTCCGCAAAAGGGCTCGAAGGGCTTAATTTTTTTTTTCATCAATTAATTATCGCGCTATCCACCACCGCGATATACACAAAACCGCGACGTCGTTATTTGCCACATATTTAACACGAGTGTAAAATTTCACCCGATTGTCGGGGACGTAAATATTACAAATTGACTTGATGCAAAGTAGTGTCGTAGTTCGTCGTGAACAACTCATTATTTTTGTCTTTTTTTTTCATTCAATATCGGAGCTTTATCAAGAGGCGCGGTAGCGCCTCGACGCCAAGTACTAAAAAAAAAATTTTTTTAGCGTGGCGCTACCGCTCCTCTTATACTCGAGAATGCCGGAAGTCAATCTTTAATCGATGATTTCTCGGCAATTCGGGTTCGGAGAAGATATTTGATGACACTTTTATTATATAATTCGCACTCAAGCTTTCCAATGCGCCTAATTATAATTGAATCAGTTCCGGCGAAGGCGAGATCTCGGCATCGTGACCGTCGAAGGGTCCGATTTACGATTAAAATGTGTCCTGTTACGCTCGATCTATACGCACGATCAGCTGTTCTTGTACTCTGTATATATATATATATATATATTGGTTAGTTTTATAAAATAGTCAGATATACGACCGATCAGCTGTCTTGTGCTCTGAACTGAATAGTTACAGATATATATATATATATATATAGTAGAATGAAAAAAAACGTCAAAATAAAACGTCGGTATATCGTGTGTCAATAATTCTTAATTTAATTGTGATTATAGTTTTTTTTCTATTCGATCGTGTACGATTCGGAAAAAATGAGTGATTTGTGTTGTTTTTTTTCCGCAACTCGAAAATGCGCGGATAAAAATATTTGGTGACGAAAACGCGAGTGACAGTTTGCGTCATGTTTTTTAATTTTATTTCAGATATTTTTTTTTCAACTTTTTCAACCCGTTCGTGAAAGAGCACATTGATGAGGTAAGTGTTTTTAAGTTTTATGTTTATATATATATATATTTTTTTTGGTTAATGATGAAGTATATTAATGTTTTTTTTCTTTTCATATTTTTAGATATCGAGAGGCTTACTGCGACGATCTGCTAAAATGGTAAGTATTTATTTGTAAATAACGTGTTCTTCTTTTTTAGTTCTGTTTCAGATGTTGGAGAGTTAACGGTAGGATCCAGGAGGCGAGCGACGCTGGCTTTTACGCAACGCCTGATGCCTCAACAAAACTGGATACGATTTTTCATCGATGGTAAGAATATCTACATAGATCTTTGTGATGTATTTAGTTTAGCATTTATAATAATATTAATTTTTTTTTTTCTGTTTCAAATGTTGGCGAAACTAATGACGGTATTCATCGGCAAGACGTTCGTTAATGGTAAGGATATGTGTGCTTTCTATATTGTTGATTTATTTATTTGTGTTAATGTTTTGTTTTCTTTTTGTTTCAGGTGTCAGCGGGGCTAACAGCAGGATTCATCGACGAGACATACTCTAGCGAGATGGAGGCAACGGCAGAACTCAAACGACAGTTCGTTCGATCGGTAAGAATATTGCATATGTTTTTTTCTATACTTTTTCTATATTTTCTTATTATTTCAATATTTGTGTTAATGTTTTGTTTTCTTTTTGTTTCAGGTGTCAGCGGGGCTAACAGCAGGATTCATCGATGAGACATACTCTAGCGAGATGGAGGCAACGGCAGAACTCAAACGACAGTTCGTTCGATCGGTAAGAATATTGCATATGTTTTTTTCTATACTTTTTCTATATTTTCTTATTATTTCAATATTTGTGTTAATGTTTTGTTTTCTTTTTGTTTCAGGTGTCAGCGGAGCTAACAGGACGATTCATCGATGAGACGTACTCTAGCGAGATGGAGGCAACGGCAGAACTCAACACAACAGTTTGTTCGGTCGGTAAGAATTTTTTTTTTCCTATACTTTTTTTTATATTGTCTCATTATTTTAATTAATGTATTTTTTTTTTTTTCATGTCGGAGGTGCTGCGAAACAAAACAAATAAATTTCAAACACATTTTTTTTTATTTTTTTTGCATAGCTATCATTATATTTAATTATATTTTATAATAAATAAATATTAAATAAATATAATTTTTTTTTTTTTGCGCCATATCACCTCCTGTAACAAAATAAATTTATTTTTTTTATATATATTGAATAAAATAGAAAATAAAAAGAAAAATAATTGAATTATCGTTTTTTTCCTTACTTTCATCATGGTGTTGCGCGATCGCCCGCGCCGTTGCCTCGCCCACCGTTGCCTCGCCCACCGTTGCCTCGATTGCCGTTTCCTCGGGCGCGGCGGTTCCAACGCCCACGCTGGTTGCTGCGGCGGAGTTCGTACGTCGCCAAATAGCCGACTAACTCGGCGGCTATTCGGCGACGCCGTTCTTCCTGCACCCTCCAACCAGCGCGGGTGCCTCGTCGTCCTATAAAAATAAAATTTTAAAAACAAAATATTTTTTTTTTTCAATTTCTTATCGATATATAGTATAATATTATTTTAATACTTACGTTGCTGTGGTGGCTCCTCCGGTGGCGGTACCGGCACCTCGACATTTTCTTCAATGTTTTGCGGCGCCGGGTCGTCTTGAGGCAATTGTGCCTCGTCGACCACGATGTTAGCCCACTCGTCGTCCATTGTTATCTGAAAATCTGAAATAAGATGAATTATTAACAAATGCAAGAATTATTATTATAATAAAAAATATGGTAAAATTTTGTACGATACGAGTGCGAAAATTTTTTTTCGGCTCTTTGTCGGGCGTTTTTTGATCTCGTGTGATTGCAACACTCGGCTTCGGCTCCTGTTGCAATCACACGAGTTCAAAAAACGTCCGAAAAAGATTCGAAAAAACGTTTTTCGCACTCGTATCGTAATATGCTAATATATGAACTTGTTCTTCACTTACCTGTTGACGTGATGACGCTTCGGCGAAGAATAAAAATGGCTTCTTCCGGTCGACGCTTCTTCTTCTTCTTCTTCTTATCTCTGTTTGCTTCAAGACTAACTAGAGGGCGTTCCAGCACATACCGGCCGACTCGCGTAAGATCGGTTTCTCACTTTCAATTTTCGCCATCTATCGGGGATATATTTAATCAATGTAAACGGCAGCTTCTTGGTAGAGAATTACGCAAATTATAAAACAAAAGCAACGCGTGTTACCGGTGTCATTCAGATTGTGAACGTCTTCGCTCGTTTGTCAGTCGTGCTTTTTATTAACATTTGACAAGCCTTCATTCGATGGTTTAGTTAGTTGTACATCGAAAAATTATATATATTGTGCATCGAAAACTTCTCGAGATCAAGATTATAGACGCTTTTTTACGTCATATCTCGTGTTTACGTCGTGTCGTGTTTACGTCGTGTCGTGTTTATGTGTGTCGTTAATGGTTGCTTCAATAATTATGGTGAGTAATTTTGATTAATATTTTAATGCAACAGATAATATATAGTGGACGTCATCTTGCTTTTTTTCTCGTAAAACAAAAAAAAATGAGTGCATATAAATCCACTTTTTTCGTTTGTTTTATCTCCTATCCAATATTTTGTTTTATCTGTTGTTCAATATCGTGTTACATCGTTTGTCAAAAACCGATTTCTGTTGAGTGATGTTTTCATCACTTAACAGAAGAAATCGGTTTCGGATCGGAAATTGATTTATCGATATTGAACGGCAGACAGGAGAACGGGAGAGAGACAGAGCTACTCGTGAGATCCTTAAATTCTCGGCCACGATTGGTCTTCTGGATAAAAAATGAGAACGTAGCTCTTCAGAATTGTTTCACGGAGGGCAATGTTCTCGTTTTTTATGCATAAAACCATCTTAGGCAGAGCAATTTGGATTACAGTTTTTGTTACCGAGCGAGTAGTATCACCTTACCGTAGGAGGAGGTGCAATCCCTTCCCCCCAACCCACTCGGGCTCAATCTGTATAAAAAATTGTAAACAACGTTTTTCAGCCATACTGAAATTTACAGCTTAAAAAAGAGTATTACGATATACGCGTTTCACCATACCATACCATAAGACTTTTTTTCTAAGCTTTAAATGCCAGTATGGCTGAAAAGAGGTGTTTACAGCTATTGATACCGGCCTCGGTATTTCACCGCCTCTTAACGTGTAGCCAGATTTTTAATGTTTTTTCTTTTTCATTGTGTGCACTCCCGATACGGGAAACAGAAATATTCTTTCAAGTGAAACTCGAAAAAAAAATACATTTATTTCTTTTTTACATACAATCTCCGAAAAATTGTAATAAAACAGATATTATAGTAGTACATTTACATTATGATACAAGTGCAAAAAGACTTTCTGACGAGTGTGTGTAGCACGACCTAAAGGCGAGTGTTGCAATCACACAAGTTACGAAACAGTTTTTCGCACAAGTGTCCTACAAAATTTTACTTCACAAAGTGTGATGGGGGCTGTACGAGCGCGAAGCGTGCGTCAAACTACCTTTTTTGCACTAAGTGAAATTAAGTCATTTATTTAAATATAATCACTGAAATATGCCGGGCAGTTCAAATGTTATGCCCTTAGCGCCATGTCAATAAGCGCGTGTATCTCGGAGGAAATTAAAAAATATCATAAGTCTCCAAAATCAGAGATATTTTCTCATTCGTAAAATGATTGTTAGATTACCATTTCTTGACATACTTGTTTCCTCATAAGGTGATGTGAAACTTGTATAAGTGCGAGGGAGACAGAACTACTCGTTAGATCCTGAAATTCTCGGCCACGCTTGGTTTTACGGAAAAAAGGTGAGAACGTAGCTCTTCAGAATTGCTTCACGGAGGGCAACGTTCTCGTCTTTTACACATAAAACCTTTCTAGACAGAGCAATTTGGATTACAGTTTTTGTTACCGACCGAGTAGTATCACCTCACCATAAGAATAACAAATAAGAAAAAAAAAATTTCTGAAATTTTAAAGTGAAGGCCGACTCAGGCCGAGTTAATTCTATTAAAGTGAAGTGTCATACCGCGATCGATTACAATCCAATTTTCGTTTCATTTCGGCATGTCGGTACACAGAAAAAAAAATTACAGATTTAATACCGACCGAGGCCTAGTTAATAGTGTTTTGGCAGTACGAACGCATCGGTTCATGCTCCACGTATGAATGCAAAATAACGACAATTTCATCGATCGGTCACATGTTCATAATTCATACCGTTAACATCACGTATAGTCACGTATAGTCGAAATCGTCAATTTTTACTATCCTCCCGCATTTGGTGTATGTGACCGTCCGTGGCTACTAAAGCCTACATACTTCGTTCGGCTTAGGGCATTTGTCTTCAGCAATTTCCTTTTCAACTATTAAAAGTCGGTAAGACTTTTATCTTACGACATATTTTTTTTCCTTACAGGTTTCCTTATTTGTGAGGAGCTTCCGCAAATAAGAATTTTCAACACTTTCTTCTCTTTTCTTCTTCTTTCCAATCCAACAGCTGCTTCGGCGCTGAACAACAGTTGCAATTTGCGCTGTAATAAAGGTTATATATATAATATTTTTGTATTATATATATACTACGATAAGCAGCTTTAGCGCCAAAATAAGCGTACGCCGCTTATGTTCATCTATACGTTCATCTATACGAACTGAGTTCATAGATAAAGAATCAGTCTAGTTTGATCAACTTTCATAAAATGTATCCTCTTGAAGAGTATACTTTTAACATTCGCCAAGGCTTCATTATTGATAGAGGGGAGTGGCTTAATGACGATCATATTGATCTCTTTGGAAATTTGTTGGCTTCTGCATCCAACTCCGAATTAAGACCACGACCGCAGTTCTATATCTTTCGTCCTGAAATGATAAGCCCTGTTCCACGCGGTAGCAGGCATATACAACTGCTGTTTAGTTGTATTGATTTATTCCCCAAACAAGTCAACGGTGTGTATCGCCCAATTGAAGGTGGTCACTGGGTCTGCAGTTATTATGATGGCAACCAAATATACATCTACGATTCCTTGAACGCGAAAAGATTGCATCCACATCACCTTCGTTTCTTGCAAAGATTGTATCAATATTACGATTTTCAGCGACGTGGCGCAGTTTTGTTCCCGTCAGTTGATAAGCAACCGAATGGTAACGATTGTGGCGTGTATTCCATTGCTTTTGCCATATCAATATTCTACGGACTGAAACCAGAGAATGTAAGGTATTTTCGTCCAATGATGCGTCTTCATTTGTTGAAGATGTTTCTACTCGGGAAAATCGAACAATTTCCTTCTCATCCAATTAACGCTGAAGTTATCGCTTCTGAGACGCAAGTAAAAGAACTTTGGCGCGCGTTAGTAGTAGAAGCCGACAAGGAAATTGAAGCACGACAACGGGCTGAAAAAGAACGTGCTGCAGAGTCTAACCAAACCAAGTCAAGCACTGATTCGGTAATAGTTGTTGATTGTCCAAAGAGCACATTATCAACGAGTAGTAACGTTTCTGAAAATCATAGTAAAAGCCGTGTTGAAGTTCAGTGTGCGACTTTCGGAGATTATCTTCCGAAATTCACCGAGAATACAGTTCACCAAGTTAGGTCGCAGAAAAAGTCTGCCAAAACGTTAGGAAAACAAAAAAAACAGGGCCAGAAATCAATCACCAGAAAAACAGATGATTTCACTAATCATTCACAAGTCACGTCAGGAAATCAAGACAAGCAGGTCAAAACATTGATGAAAACGAAAACATATGATTTGTCTAATCGCTCACAAATCACACCTGTTGACAATTCTCGAAAGGTTATAATAGCTGACCGCCTAGAATCATTGGGTGCGCCTATAAAAAACGCATCACATTTTCACAAACCTAATATGACAAAGAAACCTGCCAACGAAAAGTTAGAACAGAGACGTGAAGCGAATACTGAAACGGAAGCAAGGCACAAAGCTATACAAAAACAAGTATTAGCCGATCAAATGCCAATTGTCAACTGTGACAAGAATCAACACACGATTGTTTCTCAGAACGGTGAACTGAGCCAATTTGTTATCTCTGGCGATGACAGTATGCTTTTATTGATACCGAATGTTTCTTCACAAAGTGATCGGGACCTTAGCTCTTTGATTTCCGGGTCCAATCCAGAAGGTGAAAAAAATCTTGAAAAAAAGTTGAAAGCAAATAAAAAAGCGGCAGAACGGATGGCTAAGTGGCGGGCAAAAAAAAAAGAAGATTCTAACATCATTGCCACTGCTACTTCTCAGGAAGTGTTCGACAAAAGACATATTGCGGCAGAGGAAAAAGCTAGGTGGAGAGCTATGAAAAGAAAACTAAGATTTGATGATACATTCAGTACTTCCTCTGGAGATACCAGTGAAAATGACGGTACTGCTGGGGAAGTAGCAAAACGTATTAAATTGTCCTCATTTTCTGACTCACCAAATACTCAACCACCGAAAATAGAAATTTTAAAAAGGAAACAGATTACCCGTGGCTCTAAGATACTTGGTAGAATAAAAGCTCAGCACCGCAAGAATATAATAAAACCCCTTAACGGACGTAATCACACAATGCGAGCTCAGTACAGTTTGGGATTGTATATTCAAAATGTATGGCAGAATTTAGAAATGGCATCACCTGTAGGAAGCAGATTAGAAGCTGAACGTATTGTGAAATGGTGCTTCTATACTCGGAAATTATATATTATGCGAATTAAGAAGATCCTAGCGAATAGTAAACAAAAAGCAGAAATTTGTTTGACCCGTTTGGCAGATGCACCATCGTCAAGTCCTTACGAACAGGTTCAAACAGTATGTGGCCCATCTATGCATACTGCGTCGTCTGAAGCTTATTATGCAGAAACTAGTTATTGTCCGTTTCAACCATCAGAACCAATCATTATGGATGCTGAAGGGAAGGCTATTAATATCCTTCCGTTAATAAAAACGAGGAAAAATATTAAAAAATGGAATTGTAGTACTCTCTGCAAGATTGACAGTGCTGTTGTTGTGAACAAGCTAAAAACATTCTGTCATCAATTAATGAACTGCACATTACGACAGGTACGTAAATTTTTGTCGAATGCCCATCAGTGTTCAAATAAAGTTAATCCTGACAAGTTCGGTCATTCATATGGTTGCTACATGGCCCCTAAAGAATGTTTGTCCATATTTTTATCGGTTGAAATTTTAGCTCCGCACTTTCCAATGATGCGAAGTTTAAAGAGAATAATCTATAATTTAATTTTTTTCAATAAAAAATGTTCATATGTAGATGAGGCTTTGAATAACAACGATATAGACACACTCAAGGAAATTGCGGACGAGGCCGAAAAAAAAGCTCAAGCTTTCAAAACTAACGCGGTCGAAATTAATTTGAATGAAACAGAAATAATGTCTAAATATCAATGGGCGTTTAGAGCTTTTACTAAGAGAATGATTGACACACCACTCATTGCATGTATGTCGTGTGAGAAACTTTGCATGAAAAGAAATATCCTTAAAGTTGATGTTTCGAAAGTATTGAACTATGGCAATAGTTGGACTACTTTTCAAGAATGTCTCAAGAAGTTCAATTTATCATATGCAGGAGAGAATTACATCTGTCGATATTGTAATGGTAAATTTACTGAAGATAATATGCCACCTACTTGTATTGCGAATAATCTTTGGGTGAGACCGGTTCCGTCAATGATGGAAAACCTCAACCTTTACGAAACAATACTGATTCAAAGAGCGAAAGCTTTTCAAGTAGTGCAAAAATTAAATACTGTGTTCAATAAAAATCTCCCACAAAGGCACAAAGTTCCCAAAGTCATAGGTAGAACATTTCATCTACCTTTACCCATCGAGGAAACGTTGAAAAAAATCTGTCCCTCTACTGATCCAATTTATACTGAACATGAGCTATATATACTCGTTCGTGGTATTCCTACAAAGGCTAAAGTAATATGGGAACAAATCGTGGATTTGAAAAAAGTATGGGAAATTTTGAACTGGCTAAAGCAGAATAACCCATTGTACGCGGAAATTGTGTTGCCTGCTCATCATAACAATTTACTGCCTGATAATCTACAGGAGGTTCAATTTCAAGAAGAGCAACTTCAGTCTGATAATGTCAATTTGGACGGTAACGATGTTTTAAATAAGGATGATGAGAAAAAAGCTGCTCTCTTAACGCAGATGTCACAAACGGATGGATATTATGAAAAATATAGTATTTATCCAATTCATGAGAAGAAAATTAATAAGTCTGCAACCGATCTTTATCAAATGGTCAAGGTTTACGATCGTCCGCTTAATTATACAGAGAAGCAGTTGGATTTGAAGTGTTTCCCGGATTTGTATCCATACGGAGAAAATGGCCAACACGAATCGAGGCAGGTACGTCTTACTGATTTTGAATTTATCAAATCGAGACTTATGTCGAAACATCGCCAATTTCGATTACACGAACAGTATCTCTTTTATCTCATGCATGATAATAACATACGACAAATAAATGCTGGCATTTATCATAAGTTGAATATTACCAATCCCCGATCAAAATATACAGCTGGTAGTTACTTAGACGAAATGTCCAAGGGGCTACTGGAATCAAATCTTAATACAATCTTTTCGAGACTAAGAAATACTGAACAGTTCTGGGTGAAACCAAGAAGTAATTTAACATGCATGATTCGTAATTATGGGCCTGCAACGTGGTTTCTTACGTTCAGTCCCAGTGAATACCTTTGGCCGGACCTAGTCGAATATCTTCAAATTGTAAACAACATCCCGATCGACAAGAAAGTAGATCCGATGCAGTTAATAGTCTCCGATCCTGTGTCAACGTCTCGATTTATTGAAATTAAATTTCAAGCCATGTTGGATTTCATATGCTCGCCAGATAATTCTATCGGTCAAGTTGAACATTACTTTTGGCGTCGCGAGTATCAAACCCGAGGTGCACAACACTTTCACCTTTTGATTTGGATCAAAGATGCCCCCGTTATTGGTAAGTCGTCAGAGTTGGAAATCGCTACTTTCATTTTGAAGTATGTTACGTGTCGAATGCCCAATAGAGAAGTTTCACCCATTTTGTATCGCCGGGTGAATGCTCATCAGTTGCATAGTCACGGACCATACTGTTTACGTACTAAAAAGACTAAAACCGGTTTCACGCGACGTTGCAAATTTGGACATCCACGTCCATTGACAAAAACGTTAAAGCTTCGCGATGTTTCTATAGCTAT
Organism: Cryptus viduatorius; assembly: GCA_964006125.1. Classification (NCBI taxonomy): domain Eukaryota; kingdom Metazoa; phylum Arthropoda; class Insecta; order Hymenoptera; family Ichneumonidae; genus Cryptus; species Cryptus viduatorius. The sequence goes on along the minus strand of OZ023221.1, from coordinate 3,253,816 downwards.
TGCTGGTAGAAGACAATTAAAAACGAAGAGTAGACTCTATGATTTACCGCGTAGTCCAGCCGAGGCAAATGTTAATGATTACAACCCGGCTATACTTTGCGTTTGGGAAGGTAATATGGATATACAGTTTGTTGGTGAAGAATCTACTCTATTAACATGGTATACTACCAAATACGTTTCTAAAGCAGAAAAAAGTAACATTCCCGATCCGTTTGAAATGCTTAATTCTACTAAGAGTATTGCTAGTTCCCTTTGGAACATGTCAATGCGCATGTTAAGTAATCGAGAATGTGGAGCGTTTGAAGCTGCCGACAGTCTTCTCGGAATTCGGTTACATGGTACTGATCCACACACGACCATAAAATGGATAGATGTCAGTATTATTCGAGGAAGGCGATTAAAGCCCCGTAATGATATCGCAGCTCTTCCATCGGAATCAACGGACATATTTTACGCATCTATGGTCGATACATATTATCCAAACAGACCTCAGGCATTAGAGTCTCTTAATTTATATGATTTTGCCAAATGGTACGACGTTACACATATACAGCCTAAAACCATTGATGAAGTTTATAAAATCGGTGAATCCAAATACTTGAAAAAACGCTCGCGAGGTTGCCTTATTAATCACTGGATATATAATGTCAAACTTCAACCAGAATCATATTATTACACAATTTTGTTATTATTCCAACCATGGCGACAAATTGCTGAACTCAGAGGTATTAGTGATACTTACGCCGAGGCATTTTCATTAGTCCAATCACAGCTTGCAGACGCGTTATGTTATCACGAAAAAATTGCCGATATTCAACGAGCTATGGATTTTGTTAAAGAAGAGGTTGCAAAACACTTGAATAGTCCTGAAGAAGCAGATGAATTGTCCGCTAACCAAATTCTTGAATGCGTTCCTGTTGAAGCAGAGGATGCTATGAAGGACTTTAAAGACGTTGGAGATAATCTTGACGTGGCTGACCTCTCAGGGATGATTACGGAATTAAATGCTGATCAGAAACGAATCTTTGATACGGTTACCAATGCTTTGAAGTCCAATGACAACATTTTAAGGCACTATATAAGCGGGGAAGGAGGAACCGGAAAGAGTTTCTTGATAAAAACACTGAGGTTGTGGACGAAAAAAGCGCTCGATAAAGATGCAGCGGTAACTGCTCCGACCGGAATAGCAGCGTTCACTATAGACGGTTTTACGATACATCGCCTCTTCCAATTGCCAGTTGAACATGGCCGTACGGCTAAGTATCGACAACTCTCTGATGCCGTTCTCAAAGTATTACGGGATGAACTTCGAAACGTGGCTTTAATAATCATAGATGAAGTTTCCATGATATCCAACGTCACAATGATGTACATCCATTTACGATTAACTGAAATTTTCAACACTGGAGATGTTGAAGACGGATGGTTTGGTCAAAAACATATACTTCTGTTTGGTGATCTTTTACAACTCCCGCCAGTTCGTGAAGAACCACCATTTATTAGATTATCGAAAAAGAAAATTGATGAATGTATTGGAGCAATGGGTAGCGTGGATTTATGGGCAAATTTGTTTACTTACGATGAACTTCGAATTAATATGCGTCAGAAAGGCGATCATTCTTACAGAGATATATTATCTAGGATTCGAGTAGGAGTTGTGCTTGACTCAGACACGAAAGTTTTAGAGTCCCGGAAATTGCGGTTGGATACAGTGAACGTTGAGGACCGCTTAAATGAAATATGCGATTACATGAGTAAGTTGCCAGTAGATACTGTTTGTTTACTTCCTACCTGTGCCCTTTGTGATGCGTTAAATGCAGCAATGATGTCGCGAATCTCTTCACCAGAAATAATACTTATTGCCCGGGACACTGTAGAGTGTGTATCATACATGAAAAATAAAGTTTCAAAAATGTTGTGCAATGAAGACGAAAACAACTCTAGAACAGCCGGATTGTCAAGAGTTATTACTGTCAAAGTAGGGTCGCAGATAATGATTAGAAGAAATATTGACGTAACGTTGGGTCTCGTCAATGGTACCATAGCCAGAGTTGTTTCAGTACGCCGAGCTATCGATACTAACGACGTTGAATCAATAAACATTTCATTGCCATCCGGAGTACAACACACGTTAGAACGTATCAGTGTTAAATTTGAGATAATGGATCGGGCATTTGTTGTAAGACAACAATTTCCTATATGTTTAAGTTATGGCATCACTATTCATAAGAGTCAAGGCTTGAGTTTACAGAATGCTCTTATTGATGCAGGAAATTCCATTTTCAGTGCTGGCCAAATTTATGTAGCTCTATCGCGAGTTACAACATTAAAAGACTTACACTTAATCAATTATGATCCAGCATCCGTTAAAGCTAATCAATTTGCAATAATAGAGTACAATCGGTTGCGAAAAGAGTACAGACCTGACCTTCAAAGTTTATATGTTGTTCATAGTCGTTGTACGAAAATATTTGATATTTTGTGGTCAATACCATCTCATAGACTTGCCTGTCAACAAATGGCGCCAGACAATGTTTATGACATTGTTTAATATAAAAGGTCTTTTCAATAGTGACAACGTTTCATGCTATGCGATATGCGCAATTCAGTGTATCATTAATTGTTCTTCTATTAAAGAAGCGATTTTGATTCAGTCCGAAAATACAGTAATAAAATCATTTGTTAAAGCTTATATGTCATCGGATAATGATAATTCTTTGGATATTCGGAAAATACGCGATTTTGTCGGTGGGACATTTACGGAAATAATTCAACAAGATGCAAGTCAATTTATTAACTCCCTTTGCGAAAAATTGTGTAGTATTCGAAACATTGTACAGCACTTTATAAGTACAGTAACCATGTGTCCCTCTTGCGCTGTTCAAAATACTTATCCTGGAAATCCGAATAACATTTTGTTATTGTCAATACGAAAAGGTAGCAAATCATTAAGTTTGCAAGAAATAATTGACGATAATATAATTAACTGGAATAGCATGGAATCTTCTTGTAAGAATTGTAACGCTTCATCCATGGTTCAACGTATACACATTGCATGCACTCAACGAATTCTGATTATTCAATTATTGCTATTTTGTGTAACAGACGGTCAAGTTACAAAGAAGAAATGTAGCATTAAAGCCATACCTAACGCAACAGTACGGATCTATAATTGCAGTTATAAAGTGACAAGTGCTATTTTCCACCATGGTGAGAGTGTAGAAAATGGGCACTACACAAGTATGCTAAGAACGAAAGCTGGTTGGATACTTGCTGATGATTTAAAAATTGAAAAACGCAATTGGCCTCGAAATGGTAAAGATGTATATATTCTATTCTTAGAACAAACATAACTGCATTAATAAAGAATAGCATTAAAAATCGCGGTTTGGACAACTATGCGAAATAACGCTGCTTTTATTTATATTTCTTTTTAGCGCGTTACGACAAGTTCGCAAATGAATTGTCAAACAACATAAGGCTGCGCACGTTAGAAACACTGAGGGAGCCTTATTACTCTTTTCAAAAAAGGTAAGAATCGTTTTCTGTTTCATATGATATTTATTACATTCTTAATTGTGTAGTATTTATACGTTCAATTTCTTTTAGGAAAAACGGATATTGGAAATCAAGAAACGGAATCTATGCATGCTCCGAACATCGAGAAAATAATAGAGCCTTGCATCAGTGAAAAAATATGTGTATTAGCTTCAAGTATTATATCAAGAGTCGCATTAGCGATTCGACGCAAATACTAAAATACACTTACACATACGTGTATGTACATGAGAATGACGGAAGAAATAAATCTTTAGTCAGTGATTTCTCAGGTATTAGATATTAGAGAGCACTTGTAATGACACTTTCATGATATAATTAGGACCCGAGCTTTTCAATGCCCCTAATTACGATTAAATCGGTGCATCCGAAGCCGAGATCTCGGCATCGTGACCGTAGAAGAGTCTGATTTACGATAAATGTGTCCTCTAAATATGTCCTTCTTCGTTTTATCTTTGTGGTTGACTCCGACGAGGCGTTCAAGGTGCATTTTCAATAATACGGCCATGTTCAGCCCTGTTACGCTGCATTGCTCATCGTAACTGGGCATGCGCGAGTCGCTTAGTTCGGCTTATTTGTTGTCTGCTACCATATCGTATTATTTTAGTCACTACTATGGTCTTACATACAGGTCCTGCAACTCTGGCGAATTTCAGTGGTGGGGGTGACTTGCTTATTGAAGCAGTTTTTAGTTTATGTTGTGTCTCTGCTATCGAGTGCGCGCTGTTACCATAACCTCGAATGTGTTATTTTTTTCGTTTCATTGAGGTGATATTCTCGGTGACGAGTTCAAATGCGAAATTCGAAAAAAAAAAAAAAAAACGAACGAAACATTTTTGAAATTTATATATACTAAAATTCGAATGAGCGCAGCTAGGTTACGTAGTGCGCATGCGTTATTACAGAGAGTAGTCTCTTTCTATCGCTGTCGCATGGAGGAGCACTCGATCACAGCGTCCCTTGTGACGCCTCTTCGAATTGTGAGTCACCCCCACTATCGGAGTTTCAGACCTGTTGTACGATCGTGGCCACTACACATGGCCATATGGAATGCCCGTAGCAGACGTCCGGAGCCAGCCTCAGTCAAATAATATAACTAACTAACTGTATTAACCACCATAAGAGAGTTATCCTTAATTGAATATTTATTAATTTTCAAAAATAACTGAAATTTCATCAAAAAACTTTTTTTTACAAAAAAGTAAAAAATTACGCCAAGTACTTAAAAAAAAATTGTATTTTCTGGAAAAATTATATAAAAAAAAAAAATTAAATCAATGTAAGCCAAGTGCTATAGTCTTACACGTCTTTTGTTTAAATAGGAAAAAAAATTGATATAAAAATAATCGATAACAAAAAATAGAAATACATAATTGGCGTCCCAGAAATAATCAGTCTCATGGCGTACAACACACTGGGACGCCAATTATGTATTTCTATTTTTTGTTATCGATTATTTTTATATCAATTTTTTTTCCTATTTAAACAAAAGACGTGTAAGACTATAGCACTTGGCTTACATTGATTTAATTTTTTTTTTTTATATAATTTTTCCAGAAAATACAATTTTTTTTTAAGTACTTGGCGTAATTTTTTACTTTTTTGTAAAAAAAAGTTTTTTGATGTACAATTTTTCTATAACACGAAAAAAAATGTTATCTTTCTGCCACGTGAAAATAATCATTTAAACCGCGCAGCAAATTTGACCTTTACCTCGAAAGGAAGCAGGAGGCTAATTCGTCTGAGTCGTTGGAGGGGAAAAAAAATTGATGTTTTGATTATGCAGTATATTGCTTCAGATTATTCAGATTCTCAGAATATTGCTTTGCGACGCTTCAAGATACGACGAATTAGCCGACAAAGTGCAATTTACAGGTTTCCCGAGTTAATTTACATTAAACGTTATTTAGTTCTGAAAAAGCTTGCATCGAAGTTTGAAAGCCGTTTTTGCACAATAGACCATATATACGTATGTATATATAAATAAGAGTGAGCATATATCGCGGGGCGGAAAGAAAGATGCAATTCCATCTTTTTCGGCGCTTTTTTTTTAATTTTAAAGTCACTTTGAGATACCTCCGTCGTTTTGCAAGCTGTTTGTTTTCCGTAGCGAACACTCTTGATTGCGCCATCGTGTGTTTCCCTAGCAGTCACCCAACTATTTACGAACGAATACAAACAATGAAAAGGCAAAGGCGACCATAGATATAGGCAATCATGCGGCAAAGGCGAAGTACAATGGAAAGAAATGAGAACCACGCGGATCGTATGTACAAGCGATTTGCGCGACATTAGTATACACAATACCACCACCAAAACTGCCAATTGCACCGCCTTCGATAATTATTATTCACTCGAACTTTCGTCTGGACAGTCATCGTCTTTGTTTGGTTGCTTAACGTGTGGGTGTCTTAACGTACCGCATTGCAAATTTACAACGCGTGTGTATTCTGCAGATGATAGTTTATAGGTACCCTTGCGATCAATGTAATCTGCAATAATAAAAAGGATTTGGGCGTCAAAAATATTCAACATTTTTTTTTGCATGAACATATATCTATACTGTCAAATAAAATTTTATTTACATTTTACAGCTTTCAGTATTGCAGGCGGTACCGGTTCTCTAGGCTGACTCTTGTTCCTTCCGCATTGTCCAAGCGCCGTCATTCCTTTCAGTTTCTCCGCACCCACGAGATACAGCATGAGCTTTCGAACGAGCATTGCCGGTTTGCTTCTCCATCTCGACATAAATTTCAGTTCGAGGTGATCGACAAACACTCCCGATTCCGGCATTAATTCTATCTATAAAGAAAATGAGAGATGAGTAGTCACTCGACGCATTCATATCTATCTATTTAAGAATGCCTCACCGGTACCATTCCAACCAAAAATGAGATTTCGCGAGAATTTCAAACACTTACCAATTGTATGAAAATCGGAAAACACCAGTCGTTTTGAAGACATCAAGGGCTATGATTTTGACTAATAATGATGTCAAAATGTTATTAACAAATAAATAAATAAATAAATAATTTAAAAAATAGCCAATGAAATTTTTTTTTAAATATATATATATATTATATAATATATGTAGGGGGATGCGCGCGCCGCTCAAAAATAACTGACGTGTTGCGTTTTGTTTGCGTAAAGATATACAAAATAAGCCTAGACAGAGATAGTGGAAAAGTCTGAACGCACTACATTCACCGAAAGAAAACCCTGGAAAACTCACAAGAAACATCACATCCACGAAAATTGAGGTACGTTGCCAGAAACAACAGAAAACCGCTAGACAACTTGGGATTTTGAGGTTACCTGCTGAGGAGGCTGCGGAGTAAGGGGAACCGCACATCTACCAAATGACAAGTAGTGACATCTCCTGGGCCGCCGACAGAACTACCTCGATATTGACCGATAAATCGATCGAAGATCAAGCGAACGGCCCCGAAGCCCCATCTTGCGACAGCGACGCGGAACTGAGCCAAACCTCCTACCATACTCCGAAGGCAAGAGGCCGACCGTCCTCTGCTCAACTGCTACAGCGTGAAAAAAGCAATACGCGCTCTATACGAGAATTCGTTATTCAAAAGCGAAAATGCAACGGGTCATCAGAGGAAGACTCTCCCGGGGCAGCTTCTGGCAGTGACTCGAAGGCATACAAAAAACCCACGGTATCTGAAAATTCATCCAACGAAGACGGTCAATCCAACGAATCAACCACGCTGTTCAGCGAGATATCTGTGTTATCACCACCGCGAAAAAGCCCAGATTCAAACATGAACGCAGTATTGGAAAAATTACAAAAAATGTCAGAGGAAAGCACCAAACAATTTAATGCCATGGGCAATAAATTAAGCGACTCAGAAACAAATAACGAGAAAAACTTTAAGGCAATACGCGATCAATTGCAAAAAAATAAAGACGAATTCACAAAGGCACACAAGAACCTCGAAGACCGTCTACTACAGATGGAAAAAAAAGAAAATGAAAGAGACCAGAAGGTGCAAGAACGCTTCGAAAAACTTGAGGAAAAGATCGATGCTGCACCAAGAACTGACGACAACGTGATCAGAAGAATGGAATTCCTAGAGCACAAGGTGGAAATGCTGGAAAAAGCCGAAATCAAAAATAATATAATCATTAAAGGTGTCAAGGCCGACCCAAAAAATCCAAAAGAAGCTCTTGACGTTTTCCTCACATCGGAATTCGACGCTCCGGGTAAAATCATTGACCAACGTACAATCAAAGCAGGCGCAAGTACAATGTACTCGGTCAAACTAGATAGCTGGACAACAAAAAGCGACATACTGAAGAAAAAGAAGCAATTGCAAGGGAAAGAAATATTCATCAACAGCGAGCTGACGTACAAAGAGCGACATGTGGGCAAACAAATCCGTGACCTAGCCAAACAATTCAGACAACAAGGAAGCCAGGTCAAGATTGCACATAAGAAGCTCGAAATTGACGGTATATGGCACCATTGGGACGAAAAAAATGAAGTCCTAGTCAAGTCCAGACAACAACCGAAATCGATGCCTCTACGACCCTCAGATGGAGCTCAATCCGTCGGTGAGGGCTCAAAAAACTAACTGAATTCAAAATCATATTTTGGAACGTTCACGGATTCACTAATGCCGAAGCATCCTCGGCATTGCAACAGGCCCAGATCAGCTGTATAAGTGAAACATGGCTAACAAGCAACCCAACATCTACACCGCAGTTCCTGAAGGACTTCCACTGCGTCTGGAGCGAAGCAATCAAGGAGTACAGCATGGGACGTGGAAGCGGTGGCCTTGCTATTCTCTCGAAACCGGGCGACATGGAAGTAATCGACATCAGTCCATGGTGAATTTTTGGAAGCGTACCTTTATCTGATAAAACAATTATAATAGGATCGATATATTTCAAGCCCGATTTGCAACTATATATAATATTAGAATCACTTCAGATTAATGTTAAGAGCTTTCTCACTTCACGAGTAACAGGAAAGTAAAAGAAAAACAAATGTTAAATTTATGTAAAGGAAATATATATCTATAAGCAAAAAAAAAAAAAAAAAAAAGCAAAATGGAAACAATGTACAAAAATTGCGCTGCCCCCCCTTGCTATAGGGATAACTCTGTATCCCTTTTGAAAGCAATAAAAATATACATACATACATACATACATATAATATATGTATAGTATAAATATTTATATATATATTTTTTTTCTAAAAAGTATAAAAATAACCTTCACTTGCCAGTTCTTGATCAATTTATGTATTTACATATTTAATAATAACTTTTTAATAATAACATTATTATGTAAAATCAGTGTTCTAGATATCTTTAATAAGCTTGATTTTTTTTAGATTTTCACTATAATACGAAGTAGTGAAGTTTTGATTGTATAAAACTTTTGGTTGGGAATGTGCGGCATCCTCAATTAAAAAAAAATCCAGGTACGTTTAGAAACACAGGCGAGCCGATAGTTCAAGAGCGCAATAGAATTAAATTCAATTCAATTTAATTTACCTCTCCAGATTTCCGCCGCGATATATTGTCCGGGATGTCTTCACCTTCATCGCAATTGGTGCGAGAAGTAGACGGTTCCGAAAGAGACGAAGATTCCCGTTGACGTTCAATCGCAGAACTCCTACGGGGTAGTTGCTGCTTACCCGCTGACGCTGCTGCGCCGGATACTTTAATCTCGCTAATAGCGTCTGTCACTATTTTGGTAATGAGTGGTCGAAGAGCTTCACCAAGACCTGAAATAACAAATAAGAGATAATATCATGTAAATAGTATTTATATATAATAATGTAGGAATAATAAAATGTATATATTTACCTTGTACATCCAGATTTTCGTGACGGACTGTATTGCAAGAAACACTGGTGCTCGACGCAATCACTGGAACCGTTTCATTTAGTTTTTTCTTTTTCGCTCCATGCTCTTCCCCATTGTCTTCGTCTTCGGACGAGAGCGGAAGATGATCGGGCGATAAGGGAATTCTCTTCGAGTTTTTATCGCTTGGTGAGTTATTGGCCAACATCGTGTCTTCGTTTTCCGAACTTGATGAAAAGCGATGTCGTTTGCGCCCTTCTCTATTTTTCGTCATAGCGGCATCACCTGTCGAAATTTTTTTCTTTCTAACCGTTTTCATCATTATCGTCCCGTCAGTCGAAACATCAAGTTTCCGAAGAAATTTATCGTCGTCTTAAATCAAGATTTAAAAAAAATTATTTTTAAGTTACTTAATGAATTCGAGATTAAAAACAAATTAAAAAACAATGTGCAAATTTAATTTTTCTTATAGCTTAACTGAATTAAACAAAAATTATGTTAAGAACAAAATGAGCAATCAATCGACAAATTAATTTTTTTAATCACCAGCGGTTTCGATAACCCTTGCTTTGTAATATTTGCCCCGGTACGGCAATCGCATTTTGTCTCCTTTTTTCAGCTGTCGACCCAAATCCTCCATTCGTTCGACGCTGTGCTGTTTGCTGACGATCCAATACACGAGCGCAAACTTTTGGCCGGATGTCATTGCCATGTGTGGACAGGATTCTCATTCGTTTGTTTTTGGTTCGGTGGGTTGAATAACAAATACGGTTTATCTCAACATACCGAATTTGGCTGCAAGCGGCTTGGATTCTCGCACGCCATCGACGTACGTGAAGTCGACTAGTCGATACTTTTCCAATAAAAGTAGTTCTCGAAGGTTATCGAAGGTGGCATACTGAAAAATATTTTCAAGTGAAGAATAATTAATATTTACTTCCTTACGGAGGAAGCTATATTTTGACGAAAAAAAAACAATCATTAATAATTGTCTAGAGTACTCCATTCCCAATATTATCCTGCATAAACTTTTGTTATCGTGAGCAAAGGCTTCAAGCGATTCGAAATATCGGATTTTTGAAACATCGAAAATGGTTCAAATATCAAGAAGAAACGAAAACACTAGACACTTCCATTATAATTGTGCGCTAAAGTGGGAATATTGCAAACTCATTATAGTTCCGCCGCCGCTGGAATGTAGCGACGGGGAAAAAAATAAAGAAAACCTCGCGAGTCGGTGCAAACGAATGCGGAATAGAGATATTTTTTTAATTTTATTTTTCTTTTCTGCGAATAGTTAAGGATCCGCAGAAGAGCGGTCTTTATTATTTTTGTTTTATTTTTTCTTCAATTAGAGTTCGCGGAGTCCGAAGAGTTCTTCGCGAAGTATTGTGTATTATTTCGTATCGTAGGAATAGGAAATTTGGTTCATTTCCGTGGGTTATTCGTATCTGTATCCGGATTAAGTTTAGTTTGGCAGAGACGTTCTTGTAAACGCGCAACAAATATCTTTGAAATAAGAGAGGAAAAAGCGTCGCACGAAAATTTCTATAAACGTTGAATAGCTCGAAGCGCGGTAGGTAGGAAGTAAAAGGTTCTTTATCGAAGCAGTTCGATTCGAATAACGAGATAGGAGCCCAAAAGAAGCACTTGGCTTGGCGCATCTGCAAGATGGAAATTAAGTCATAAAAGACTGCCCTTGCGGGAGATCTAGACGAAGCGGGTCTCCTCGTAAAGCTTGGATAAGAACGTGAAGCGATTACCTTTTCCAACCTCTCCCGTTAAAATGGTGGGAGAAACAAGAGAAGCAGCTGAATAGAGACCGTCCGAGGACAATAAGGGGTTGAGTAAACCTTTCCAGTTTTATCGCAGTCGGCATCCAAAACGTGTGATCACGCACCTCAACGAGATTTAACGTTATTCGTATATGTTCTTCTCACGGTTTCTCTCGGAAATTCTACTTCGCGGACGAACAAAAATAGTTGAAACATTGCGAATATCGAGATGAAAGGAGCGCGTCATACATCTTGCTATTTATCTATATATATTGTGACGAGATTTTCCAATCTCCTGCACAGTATGGCCCCGACACCTCTCTCGTCGCCGCCGGGCGTTTCAAACTCAAACCCACGACGGGATACGTAACGCTAAGACCGTACTCCGAATTATCAGGGTGCGAGGTACAGAGTACCGCCGGTCAACGATCGGTTATTTATTGCAACTCCGGGGTTCAGCGGGGTCTCGAACAGCGAAGTAAGGCATACGGCAACGAAAATCGGCTAACTCAGCCTTCCTGGATGATTGGTAGAGGGTAGTGAACGAGGAGAGTAACGAAAGGCCAAACGAATTAAAAATAGTCTTTATTTTAAATAGCAGAAAAACAAAGTGTAAAGACCATTGCAAATAAATGAGAAAACCCGAGTAGATAAGAGAATCAGGTATGAAAAGATAAAGTAGATATTTCGATGAAAAATATTTGGCCATACCGTGAAATTCAGTAGATAGTAAGAGTACGTAGGTAGAAATTAGTCGGCATAAACAGAGGCACGGGTTTCGTGAAAACCGGGTAGGTGAGAGCGGTAGATAATTTAACGGGGTTTACTGAGAAAGCACAAAATCGGGTAAATATCAAGTAACAGTAGATAACGTAACGTAGAAATATCGGAGTTATTCACGAAAACCGGGTAGGTAAGAGCGACAAGATAATGTAGATAATTTAGATAACACACGAAAAATAATCTGCAATTTCCTGAAACCGGGTAGGTAGTAATATTAGATAATCGTAGATAACATAACGTCGAAATATCGGAATAACTAAAGAAAGCCGGGTATAGGTAAGAGAGAAAAGACAATGTAAATATCTTCGATAATAATTCTAAAGAGCGCTAGCAGAATCTCGCAAAATTATTAATTCGACTGCAACGATCCAATGATCGCAAAATGCGAATTCTCTTCCCAACAACGAGGAAGCCATAGTCGCTCTTTCTAATACACAAGAAGATTCATATAAAAGAATAACGAGGCGAAAGATAATGCAAAAAGATAATTCGAAAAGGCTTTCGAGAATACAAATAAATCCCACAAAAACACCAATAATGGTGTACAAAAAGTTGAGACAAGTACATTTACAGTAGTTGTTTTGACAACACACTAAAATATAAAAAATAGTTCTTTAAAAATTAAAAAACATATGTTCGATCTTTGCAAAAAGTTATTAAATAAATTAAAAGCTTCTTAGGGTTCGTGGCCAAGTACATGTACATTTTGACTCACTTAGTAAAAGGTCAGTCATAGCAGCATACGAGTTATGAATTACAGTCGGATCATTTTGTAAGTCAAAGTATATTTTAAAAGTAACTTGTCTGGCCGTAATCGTCACATAATAATTGATTACAAAGTTATTAGAAGTTTTTTTAGCTAATTACGCATTCACATATTGATTTGTTCAGTATAATGGCCAGACAAGTTACTTTTAAAATATACTTTGACTTACAAAATGATCCGACTGTAATTCATAACTCGTATGCTGCTATGACTGACCTTTTACTAAGTGAGTCAAAATGTACATGTACTTGGCCACGAACCCTAAGAAGCTTTTAATTTATTTAATAACTTTTTGCAAAGATCGAACATATGTTTTTTAATTTTTAAAGAACTATTTTTTATATTTTAGTGTGTTGTCAAAACAACTACTGTAAATGTACTTGTCTCAACTTTTTGTACACCATTATTGGTGTTTTTGTGGGATTTCATATCTTTTTGCAAAGATTTGATTGAAATATTTTAATGTCCCGTTTTAAATGTTCATTTATCATAATTTTTCTTTAAAATATTTGCGTTTTTTTATTTTTGTAATATTTTTTTAATACTTCCAGTCATATGTTTATAATATATACATACGAACTTAGCAGCAGCAAACAAAAGTAAATGCAGCGTCCGCTGCAATTTGCAGCGATATATATATATATATATATAGTGCACAGTGTGCGCCGACGACGCCGCTGATATCTACCTATATACCTATATATATAAAGCAATATGGCGGCGAACACTACGGTGATGGGTGCCGCCATGTTGTGTGCGGTGGAGACGACCACTGAATTCGTATTTCGGGTCGCTCAAAAAAAATCAAACCGATATTTCTTATACGCCGGTATCCTACAGGCTTGAAATAAATCGGATTTGATAGATAAAAATAAATAAAAAATTAATGTTCAAACGTTTATTACGTAAAACGTTCGTGTATTAATAAAAAAATAAAAATGTTTTTCGAGAGGCCGAAAACAGCGATGTTTCGCGTATAGGAGTCTTGTCGCGTCTATCGAGCGTCGTCGGTAAAGTAGAACGTAAATGTACTTGTCTCGAGACGCGACCGCGTCTCTTGATAGCATAGGAAAATGTTGCGACTGCCAGAGAAAAATTGCGAAATAATACTTATAATATCGGAACGTACTCACAGGAATCAAGAGGCGCGGTAGCGCCTCGACGCCAAGTACTAAAAAAAAATTTTTTTAGCGTGGCGCTACCGCTCCTCTTATACTCGAGAATGCCGGAAGTCAATCTTTAATCGATGATTTCTCGGCAATTCGGGTTCGGAGAAGATTTTTAATGACACTTTTATTATATAATTCGCACTCAAGCTTTCCAATGCGCCTAATTATAATTGAATCAGTTCCGGCGAAGCCGAGATCTCGGCATCGTGACCGTCGAAGGGTCCGATTTACGATTAAAACGGTCCTATTACGCTCGATCTATACGTACGATCAGCTGTTCTTGTACTCTGTGTATATATATATATATTGGTTAGTTATATATAAAATAGTCAGATATATATATGTCTACGTCTACATCGGTTCATCGAAAAATTCGTGCGGTGGCGCGCTCGTCGCCACAGCCGGCTTCGCTGTCAATTGTTATCGTCGGCACGTATTTTTACGGCGTTAAAATTTTTTTGAGTGTTTCCGAAAATAATAATTGTGTATTGCGTATCGTGGTTTAGTGTCTCGACGCGAATGAAAAAAAAAATACGTGTTACGTGTTATTTTATATCGATTACAACGTTTCTTTGCGATCTCGAACAATATAACCGGCAATCATCAAGGGGAATATGTGGCATGCCGTTCGCCCATTTTTGTATATAGAATAGAATTAATTTTGTTCGATCTAAATTATCCCATTCTTGTAATTAATTTTCAAGATAACATTTTTAAAAAATATTAGCTTTTCAAAAAGAAGTGAAATTTCACAAAATATTTTTTTCAAAAAATTAAAAAGGTACGCCAAGTACTAAAAAATCCGATTGGCATGTATTATTTAAAAAAAAAAGAACAAAATATTACAGGCCAAGTGCAACAGAAAAAAAAGATTCTATATGACAAAAAATATTGTTTCTTTTGCAAAAAAATTGCTGTAAATATTGGCGTTCCAGTGTTTGAAAGCGTCACAATAAACCACTAGCATTGGAACGCCAATATTTACAGCAATTTTTTTGCAAAAGAAACAATATTTTTTGTCATATAGAATCTTTTTTTTCTGTTGCACTTGGCCTGTAATATTTTGTTCTTTTTTTTTTAAGTGATACATGCCAATCGGATTTTTTAGTACTTGGCGTAGCTTTTTAATTTTTTGAAAAAAATATTTTGTGAAATATTCATTAGTAACAAAACGATAAATTCGTCGATCACGAAACACACGCGAAGAAACCACCAAAAATAAATTAAATAATTTCTCGATCAGAGTCGAGTCGACCGGATTACCCACGCGAAGCATTAATATTACGAGAAAAATACGCGAACCGATTCGCAAAGATGCATTACAAAAAAGAAATAATTAACCCGAATCACTTAACAGCGACGAAAGCCATATAGCGGTGAAGTTTGAAACGTTGCAAGGTTGCAACGGTTTTCCCAGCTCTCGCGCCCGGCAACTGTCAGAAGCGCTAAGAGGTTATGTTTATCGCCGAGTAGCTATATCCGCCTTATTTTAATTAATCGTGCCCAATGGATCCCAAAACTGGGTTCTATTTCAACATAACTACTCCATATCCATCGGGGAACACGAGCAGAGAGGATTAAAGCTCCGCGCTTGGAACAATATATTTTTGAACATCGCATTTTCGACGAACACTCTACTTTGACGAATTTTCGTGCAACAACGCATTTGTCGTGCAAAATGTTAATTTTTTTTTTTACGATACTCTTCCCTAGGTTCTTACGAACATTATTGCCAAGTTTAAGCCTTCGGACTCGATTCCTTATACGTAAAAAAAAAATAAAATTGCTAGGCAATCTGCCGATTTCTTGCGACTTTGTGTGCAACAACGCATTTGTCGTGCAAAATGTTAATTTTTTTTTTTACGATACTCTTCCCTAGGTTCTTACGAACATTATTGCCAAGTTTAAGCCTTCGGACTCGATTCCTTATACGTAAAAAAAAAATAAAATTGCTAGGCAATCTGCCGATTTCTTGCGACTTTGTGTGCAACAACGCATTTGTCGTGCAAAATGTTAATTTTTTATTTTACGATACCCTTCCCTAGGTATCGACGAACATTAGTGCCAAGTTTGAGCCTTCGGACTCGATTCGTTATACGTCAAAAAAAATAAAATTGCTAGGCAATCTGCCGATTTCTTGCGACTTTGCGTGCAACAACGCATTTGTCGTGCAAAATGTCAATTTTTTATTTTACGATACCCTTTCCTACGTATCGACGAACATTAGTGTCAAGTTTAAGCCTTCGGACTCGATTCCTTGTACGTCAAAAAAAATAAGTTTCACGGAAAACGGTCGATTTTTTTACTACTTTGCGTGCAACAACGCATTTGTCGTGCAAAATGTTAATTTTTTATTTTACGATACCCTTCCCTAGGTATCGACGAACATTAGTGCCAAGTTTGAGCCTTCGGACTCGATTCCTTATACGTAAAAAAAAATAAAATTGCTAGGCAATCTGCCGATTTCTTACGACTTTGCGTGCAACAACGCATTTGTCGTGCAAAATGTTAATTTTTTATTTTAAGATACCCTTCCCTACGTATCGACGAACATTAGTGCCAAGTTTGAGCCTTCGGACTCGATTCGTTATACGTAAAAAAAAAAAAAAAATTCACGGAAAACGGTCGATTTTTTGCTATTTTGCGTGCAACAACGCATTTGTCGTGCAAAATGTAAAAAATTAGTAAAAAATTAGTGCCAATTAGTGCCAATTACGGACATTAGTAAAAAATTAGTAAAAAATTAGTGCCAATTAGTGCCAATTACGGACATTGAGCCGTAAATTAGTAAAAAATTAGTGCCAATTAGTGCCAATTACGGACATTGAGCCTTAAGCGAAGGCTTAAACTTGGCACTAATGTCCGTAATTGGCACTAATTGGCACTAATTTTTTATTTTACGATACCCTTCCCTACGTATCGACGGACATTAGTGCCAAGTTTAAGCCTTCGCTTAAGGCTCAAACTTGGCACTAATGTTCGTCGATGCCAAGTTTAAGCCTTCGCTTAAGGCTCAAACTTGGCACTAATGTTCGTCGATACCTAGGGAAGGGTATCGTAAAATAAAAAATTAACATTTTGCACGACAAATGCGTTGTTGCACGCAAAGTAGCAAAAAATCGACCGTTTTCCGTGAAATTAATTTTTTTTGACGTATAACGAATCGAGTCCGAAGGCTTAAACTTGGCACTAATGTTCGTCGATACGTAGGGAAGGGTATCGTAAAATAAAAAGTTAACATTTTGCACGACAAATGCGTTGTTGCACGCAAAATAGCAAAAAATCGACCGTTTTCCGTGAATTTTTTTTTTTTTTTACGTATAACGAATCGAGTCCGAAGGCTCAAACTTGGCACTAATGTTCGTCGATACCTAGGGAAGGGTATCGTAAAATAAAAAATTAACATTTTGCACGACAAATACGTTGTTGCACGCAAAATAGCAAAAAATCGACCGTTTTCCGTGAATTTTTTTTTTTTTTACGTATAACGAATCGAGTCCGAAGGCTCAAACTTGGCACTAATGTTCGTAGGAACCTAGAGAAGAGTATCGTAAAAAAAAAAAATTAACATTTTGCACGACAAATGCGTTGTTGCACGCAAAGTAGCAAAAAATCGACCGTTTTCCGTGAAATTTATTTTTTTTGACGTATAAGGAATCGAGTCCGAACGCTTAAACTTGGCAATAATGTTCGTCGATACCTAGGGAAGGGTATCGTAAAATAAAAAATTAACATTTTGCACGACAAATGCGTTGTTGCACGCAAAGTCGCAAGAAATCGGCAGATTGCCTAGCAATTTAATTTTTTTTGACGTATAACGAATCGAGTCCGAAGGCTCAAACTTGGCACTAATGTTCGTCGATACCTAGGGAAGGGTATCGTAAAATAAAAAATTAACATTTTGCACGACAAATGCGTTGTTGCACGCAAAATAGCAAAAAATCGACTGTTTTCCGTGAATTTTTTTTTTTTTTTACGTATAACGAATCGAGTCCGAAGGCTCAAACTTGGCACTAATGTTCGTAGGAACCTAGAGAAGAGTATCGTAAAAAAAAAAATTAACATTTTGCACGCAAAGTAGCAAAAAATCGACCGTTTTCCGTGAAATTTATTTTTTTTTACGTATAACGAATCGAGTCCGAAGGCTTAAACTTGGCAATAATGTTCGTCGATACCTAGGGAAGGGTATCGTAAAATAAAAAATTAACATTTTGCACGACAAATGCGTTGTTGCACACAAAGTCGCAAGAAATCGGCAGATTGCGTAGCAATTTTATTTTTTTTTACGTATAAGGAATCGCGTCCGAAGGCTCAAACTTGGCACTAATGTTCGTCGATACCTAGGGAAGGGTATCGTAAAATAAAAAATTAACATTTTGCACGACAAATGCGTTGTTGCACGCAAAGTAGCAAAAAATCGACCGTTTTCCGTGAAACTTATTTTTTTTTACGTACAACGAATCGAGTCCGAAGGCTTAAACTTGGCACTAATGTTCGTCGATACGTAGGGAAGGGTATCGTAAAATAAAAAATTAACATTTTGCACGACAAATGCGTTGTTGCACGCAAAGTAGTAAAAAATCGACCGTTTTCCGTGAAACTTATTTTTTTTGACGTACAAGGAATCGAGTCCGAAGGCTCAAACTTGGCACTAATGTTCGTCGATACGTAGGGAAGGGTATCGTAAAATAAAAAATTAACATTTTGCACGACAAATGCGTTGTTGCACACAAAGTCGCAAGAAATCGGCAGATTGCCTAGCAATTTTATTTTTTTTGACATACAAGGAATCGAGTCCGAAGGCTTAAACTTGGCACTAATGTTCGTCGATACGTAGGGAAGGGTATCGTAAAAAAAAAATTAACATTTTGCACGACAAATGCGTTGTTGCACGCAAAGTAGTAAAAAATCGACCGTTTTCCGTGAAACTTATTTTTTTTGACGTACAAGGAATCGAGTCCGAAGGCTCAAACTTGGCACTAATGTTCGTCGATACCTAGGGAAGGGTATCGTAAAATAAAAAATTAACATTTTGCACGACAAATGCGTTGTTGCACACAAAGTCGCAAGAAATCGGCAGATTGCGTAGCAATTTTATTTTTTTTTACGTATAAGGAATCGCGTCCGAAGGCTCAAACTTGGCACTAATGTTCGTCGATACCTAGGGAAGGGTATCGTAAAATAAAAAATTAACATTTTGCACGACAAATGCGTTGTTGCACGCAAAGTAGTAAAAAATCGACCGTTTTCCGTGAAACTTATTTTTTTTGACGTACAAGGAATCGAGTCCGAAGGCTCAAACTTGGCACTAATGTTCGTCGATACCTAGGGAAGGGTATCGTAAAATAAAAAATTAACATTTTGCACGACAAATGCGTTGTTGCACACAAAGTCGCAAGAAATCGGCAGATTGCGTAGCAATTTTATTTTTTTTTACGTATAAGGAATCGCGTCCGAAGGCTCAAACTTGGCACTAATGTTCGTCGATACCTAGGGAAGGGTATCGTAAAATAAAAAATTAACATTTTGCACGACAAATGCGTTGTTGCACGCAAAGTAGCAAAAAATCGACCGTTTTCCGTGAAACTTATTTTTTTTTACGTACAACGAATCGAGTCCGAAGGCTTAAACTTGGCACTAATGTTCGTCGATACGTAGGGAAGGGTATCGTAAAATAAAAAATTAACATTTTGCACGACAAATGCGTTGTTGCACGCAAAGTAGTAAAAAATCGACCGTTTTCCGTGAAACTTATTTTTTTTGACGTACAAGGAATCGAGTCCGAAGGCTCAAACTTGGCACTAATGTTCGTCGATACGTAGGGAAGGGTATCGTAAAATAAAAAATTAACATTTTGCACGACAAATGCGTTGTTGCACACAAAGTCGCAAGAAATCGGCAGATTGCCTAGCAATTTTATTTTTTTTGACATACAAGGAATCGAGTCCGAAGGCTTAAACTTGGCACTAATGTTCGTCGATACGTAGGGAAGGGTATCGTAAAAAAAAAATTAACATTTTGCACGACAAATGCGTTGTTGCACGCAAAGTAGTAAAAAATCGACCGTTTTCCGTGAAACTTATTTTTTTTGACGTACAAGGAATCGAGTCCGAAGGCTCAAACTTGGCACTAATGTTCGTCGATACCTAGGGAAGGGTATCGTAAAATAAAAAATTGATATTTTGCACGACAAATGCGTTGTTGCACGCAAAGTCGCAAGAAATCGGCAGATTGCCTAGCAATTTTATTTTTTTTGACGTATAACGAATCGAGTCCGAAGGCTCAAACTTGGCACTAATGTTCGTCGATACCTAGGGAAGGGTATCGTAAAATAAAAAATTAACATTTTGCACGACAAATGCGTTGTTGCACACAAAGTCGCAAGAAATCGGCAGATTGCCTAGCAATTTTATTTTTTTTTACGTATAAGGAATCGAGTCCGAAGGCTTAAACTTGGCAATAATGTTCGTAGGAACCTAGGGAAGAGTAACGTAAAAAAAAAAATTAACATTTTGCACGACAAATGCGTTGTTGCACGCAAAATAGCAAAAAATCGACCGTTTTCCGTGAATTTTTTTTTTTTTTTTACGTATAACGAATCGAGTCCGGAGGCTCAAACTTGGCACTAATGTTCGTCGATACGTAGGGAAGGGTATCGTAAAATAAAAAATTAACATTTTGCACGACAAATGCGTTGTTGCACACAAAGTCGCAAGAAATCGGCAGATTGCCTAGCAATTTTATTTTTTTTTACTTACAAGGAATCGAGTCCGAAGGCTTAAACTTGGCACTAATGTTCGTCGATACGTAGGGAAGGGTATCGTAAAAAAAAAAATTAACATTTTGCACGAAAAATGCGTTGTTGCACGCAAAGTAGTAAAAAATCGACCGTTTTCCGTGAAACTTATTTTTTTTGACGTACAAGGAATCGAGTCCGAAGGCTCAAACTGGGCACTAATGTTCGTCGATACCTAGGGAAGGGTATCGTAAAATAAAAAATTGACATTTTGCACGACAAATGCGTTGTTGCACGCAAAGTCGCAAGAAATCGGCAGATTGCCTAGCAATTTTATTTTTTTTTACGTATAACGAATCGAGTCCGAAGGCTCAAACTTGGCAATAATGTTCGTCGATACGTAGGGAAGGGTATCGTAAAATAAAAAATTAACATTTTGCACGACAAATGCGTTGTTGCACACAAAGTCGCAAGAAATCGGCAGATTGCCTAGCAATTTTATTTTTTTTGACATACAAGGAATCGAGTCCGAAGGCTTAAACTTGGCACTAATGTTCGTCGATACCTAGGGAAGGGTATCGTAAAATAAAAAATTAACATTTTGCACGACAAATGCGTTGTTGCACGAAAATTCGTCAAAGTAGAGTGTTCGTCGAAAATGCGATTTTCAAAAATATATTGTTCCAAGCGCGGAGCTTTAATCCTCTCTGCTTGTGTTCCCCGATGGATATGGAGTAGTTATGTTGAAATAGAACCTAGTTTTGGGATCCATTGGGCACGATTAATTAAAATAAGGCGGATATAGCTAATCGGCGATAAACATAACCTCTTAGCGCTTCTGACAGATGCCGGGCGCGAGAGCTGGGAAAACCGTTGCAACCTTGCAACGTTTCAAACTTCACCGCTATAAAGCCATCGCCAATACCGCGTAGGATCGCGGATGACTCGACCGAGACACGGGGACCTCGAGCTCACTTGTTAGCCGAGAGATCGAGAAGAAGTCTTACTTCTATGATTGTGCGTCCAGAACTAATTGTTTGTAATGCTCGAGTTATCGGCAAGTTTCGGTCGCTATCCCCTCCAATTATCACGCGATACCTTTGCGCGCCGTGTGCAGAAGGATTCCTGGAATTCGGCGAGGACACACTACTCGTCTAACATACCGATAGATATTCTATATTGTTTGTATTCGTCCTCGCGCGCGCCGACAAAGGTACATGAAGAAAAACAATCCTAGGGTTTCGATACCGCTCGAACACGAGGTCGCGCGCGTAGTACAGTCAGAGCTCCAAATACAACGAGATAAATTAAAGAAATTTCGAGAATCTTTCTCGAAGGACTCGACAATGGTTGATTACAGCGGAGGCAGACCTCCCTCGTGAAAGTGAAGCGTTCTGCCGCCTCACGGTAGATCCACACGATACGAAATTTCACTGCACCCCGAAGCATACTTGGTTGAACTCTATTGAAATTTCTTAATTTTAACGAAAAACCTGTCAATTCGCGATTAAATTTTACAATTGATAATAATAATAAAAACATTCCAATTCCCGACAAAATTTTCGAATTGTTATAAAACTTTCTTGACTAATAAAAATTGAATCTTGAGAAATTGGAACGATTCACGAAATTTCTTAAATTTTTCAGGTTTTCTCTGACTTTCCATATGCGTAGCGAACCCTGAATTCCAATGAAACATTTTTGTTCATTAACATTCGTAACATTCATAACAATTTTCTCATCATAAAAAATTAATCTATAACATTACTTTGAAACATTCACGATTACGCGGGCTGAGTGTTCAAAATTCGAAAAAAGTTAAATAAAAAAAACGGATCTATATTGTGTTTTCTAACTACCCACCAGATTTTGAGTTGAATGTATAAAAAATAAAGTGTAACTTTTGGACGCGGTTTATACGTTTTCCCGTGAAAATAAATGACGATAACCGCGGGCGACAAGATAGAATATAGTAACGACTATGACATTGAATTTTTTCAAATTTGTTAACACTCTTTCCCGTTTGTTATATGCGCGCGACCGAATATCGTCTATTTCCACGCTGGTTGGACCGTTCCCTCCTTGGACGGCTCCATGTAACTTTTGGACGCGGTTTATAACTTTTGCCGTGAAAATACTTAACGATAATGACGGGCGACAAGATGAAACATCACGTCGACTATTGCGTTGCATTTTTTCAAATTTTTAAATATTCTATCTCGTTTCTTATGTGTGCGCGACCGATTATCGTTGATTCCGACGCCGGTTGAATGCGATTGAAATTTGTTAATTATACCGAAAAACTTGTCAATTCGCACTTAAATTTTACAATTGATAATAATACAAAAAAATGTCCAATTCCCGAACAAATTTTCGAATTGTTATTAAACTTTTTTGACTAACAAAAAATAAATCTTCATAACTTCGAACGATTCATGAAATTCCTTAAATTTTTCGAGTTTTCTCCGATTTTCCATATGCGTAGCGAACCCTCAATTTCAATGAAACATTTTTGTTCATCAAGATTCGTAACTATTTTTTCATTACAAAAAATTAATCTGTAACATTACTTTGAAATATTCGAGATTAAGCGAGCTGAGTGCTCAAAATTCGGAAAGAAGTAAAATTAAAAAAAAAAAAACAGATTTATATTGTGTTTTCTAACTACCCACCAGATTTTGCGTTGAATTTATAAAAAATAAAGTGTAACTTTTGGACCCGATTTATAAGTTTTCCCGCGAAAATAAATGACGTTAACGGCGGGCGACAAGATAGAATATAGTAACGACTATGACATTGAATTTTTTCAAATTGGTTAACACTCTTTCCCGTTTGTTATATGCGCGCGTCCGATCATGGTCTATTCCGGCGCTGGTTGGACGTTTTCCGGCCGGATTATTCACCGTTGGCTCCATGTAACTTTTGGACGCGGTTCATAACTTTTGCCGTGAAAATAAGTAACGATAATGACGGGCGACAAGATGAAACATGGCGTCGACTATTTCGTTGAATTTTTTCAAATTTTTAAATATTCTATCTCGTTTGTTACGTGCGCGCGACCGATTATCGTTGATTCCCACGCAGGTTGAACGCTATTGAAGTTTCTTAATTTTAACGAAAACCTTGTCAATTCGCACTTAAATTTTACAATAGATTATAACACTAAAAAAATTCCAATTTCCGACAAAATTTTCGAATTGTTATAAAACTTTTTTGACTAACAAAAATTGAATCTTGAGAAATTGGAACGATTCACGAAATTTCTTAAATTTTTCAGGTTTTCGCTGATTTTCCATATGCGTAGCGAACCCTGAATTCCAATGAAACATTTTTGTTCATCAAAATTCGTTACAATTTTCTCATTACAAAAAATTAATTTATAACTTTACTTTGAAATATTCACGATTAAGCGGGCTGAGTGCTCAAAATTCGGGAAAAAGTAAAATAAAAAAAAACGGATTTATATTGTGTTTTCTAACTACCCACCAGATTTTGCGTTGAATTTATAAAAAATAAAGTGTAACTTTTGGACCCGGTTTATAAGTTTTCCCGCGAAAATAAATGACGTTAACGGCGGGCGACAAGATAGAATATAGTAACGGCTATGACATTGAATTTTTTAAAATTTGTTAACACTCTTTCCCGTTTGTTATATGCGCGCGTCCGATTATGGTCTATTCCGGCGCCGGTTGGACGTTTTCCGGCCGGATTATTCACCGTTGGCTCCATGTAATTTTTGGGCGCGGTTCATAACTTTTGCCGTGAAAATAAGTAACGATAATGACGGGCGACAAGATGAAACATGGCGTCGACTATTTCGTTGAATTTTTTCAAATTTTTAAATATTCTATCTCGTTTGTTATGTGCGCGCGACCGATTAGCGTTGATTCCCACGCAGGTTGAACGCTATTGAAGTTTCTTAACGAAAACCTTGTCTTCAACTAAAACCTTGTCAATTCGCACTTAAATTTTACAATAGATAATAACACTAAAAAAATTCCAATTCCCGACAAAATTTTCGAATTGTTATAAAACTTTTTTGACTAACAAAAATTGAATCTTGAGAAATTGGAACGATTCACGAAATTTTTCAGGTTTTCTCTGATTTTCCATATGCGTAGCCAACCCTGAATTTCAATGAAAAATTTTTGTTCATCAAAATTCGTTACAATTTTCTCATCACAAAAAATTCATTTATAACATTACTTTAAAATATTCACGATTAAGCGGGCTGAGTGCTTAAAATTCAAAAAAAAGTTAAATAAAAAAAAACGGATATATATTTTGTTTTCTAATTACCCACCAGATTTTGAGTTGAATTAATAAAAAATAAAGTGTAACCTTTAGACCCGGTTTATAAGTTTTCCCGTGAAAATAAATTACGATAACCGCGGGCGACAAGATAGAATATAGTAACGACTATGACATTGAATTTTTTCAAATTTGTTAACACTCTTTTCCGTTTGTTATATGCGCGCGACCAAATATCGTCTATTCCCACGCTGGTTGGACGTTCCTTCCTTGGACGGCTCCATGTAACTTTTGGACGCGGTTTATAACTTTTGCCGTGAAAATAGATAACGATAATAACGGGTGTCAAGATGAAACATCACGTCGACTATTGCGTTGAATTTTTTCAAATTTTTAAATATTCTATCTCGTTTGTTATGAGTGCGCGACCGATTATCGTTGATTCCTACGCCGGTTGAATGCTATTGACATTTGTTAATTTTAACGAAAAACTTGTCAATTCGCAGTTAAATTTTACAATTGATAATAATACTAAAAAAATGTCCAATTCCCGAACAAATTTTCGAATCTTTATTAAACTTTTTTGACTAACAAAAATTAAATCTTGATAACTTCGAACGATTCATGAAATTCCTTAAATATTTCAGGTTTTCTCTGATTTTCTATATGCGTAGCGAATCCTCAATTTCAATGAAACATTTTTGTTCATCAAGATTCGTAACTATTTTTTCATTACAAAAAATTACTCTATAACATTACTTTGCAATATTCACGATTAAGCGGACAGAGTGCTCAAAATTCGGAAAAAAGTAAAATAAAAAAAACAGATCTATATTGTGTTTTCTGACTACCCACCAGATTTTGCGTTGATTTTATAAAAAATAAAGTGTATCCTTTAGACCCGGTTTATAAGTTTTCCCGCGAAAATAAATGACGTTAACGGCGGGCGACAAGATAGAATATAGTAACGACTATGACATTGAATTTTTTCAAATTTGTTAACACTCTTTCCCGTTTGTTATATGCGCGCGACCGATCATGGTCTATTCCGGCACTGGTTGGACGTTTTCCGGCCGGATTATTCACCGTTGGCTCCATGTAACTTTTGGACGCGGTTCATAACTTTTGCCGTGAAAATAAGTAACGATAATGACGGGCGACAAGATGAACCATGGCGTCGACTATTGCGTTGAATTTTTTCAAATTTTTAAATATTCTATCTCGTTTGTTATGTGCTCGCGACCGATTATCGTTTATTCCCACGCAGGTTGAACGCTATTGAAGTTTCTTAACGAAAACCTTGTCTTTAACTAAAACCTTGTCAATTCGCACTTAAATTTTACAATAGATAATAACACTAAAAAAATTCCAATTCCCGACAAAATTTTCGAATTGTTATAAAATTTTTTTGACTAACAAAAATTGAATCTTGAAAAATTGGAACGATTCACGAAATTTTTCACGTTTTCTCTGATTTTCTATATGCGTAGCGAACCCCGAATTTCAATGAAACATTTTTGTTCATCAAAATTCGTTACAATTTTCTCATCACAAAAAATTAATTTATAACATTACTTTAAAATATTCACGATTAAGCGGGCTGAGTGCTCAAAATTCGAAAAAAAGTAAAATAAAAAAAAAACGGATCTATATTTTGTTTTCTAACTACCCACCAGATTTTGAGTTGAATTAATAAAAAATAAAGTGTAACCTTTAGACCCGGTTTATAAGTTTTCTCGTGAAAATAAATGACGATAACGGCGGGCGACAAGATAGAATATAGTAACGACTATGACATTGAATTTTTTCGAATTTGTTAACACTCTTTTCCGTTTGTTATATGCGCGCGACCAAATATCGTCTATTCCCACGCTGGTTGGACGTTCCTTCCTTGGACGGCTCCATGTAACTTTTGGACGCGTTTTATAACTTTTGCCGTGAAAATACATAACGATAATAACGGGCGACAAGATGAAACATCACGTCGACTATTGCGTTGAATTTTTTCAAATTTTTAAATATTCTATCTCGTTTGTTATGAGTGCGCGACCGATTATCGTTGATTCCTACGCCGGTTGAATGCTATTGACATTTGTTAATTTTAACGAAAAACTTGTCAATTCGCAGTTAAATTTTACAATTGATAATAATACTAAAAAAATGTCCAATTCCCGAACAAATTTTCGAATCTTTATTAAACTTTTTTGACTAACAAAAATTAAATCTTGATAACTTCGAACGATTCATGAAATTCCTTAAATATTTCAGGTTTTCTCTGATTTTCTATATGCGTAGCGAATCCTCAATTTCAATGAAACATTTTTGTTCATCAAGATTCGTAACTATTTTTTCATTACAAAAAATTACTCTATAACATTACTTTGCAATATTCACGATTAAGCGGACAGAGTGCTCAAAATTCGGAAAAAAGTAAAATAAAAAAAAAACGGATCTATATTGTGTTTTCTAACTACCCACCAGATTTTGCGTTGAATTTATAAAAAATAAAGTGTATCTTTTAGACACGGTTTATAAGTTTTCCCGCAAAAATAAATGACGTTAACGGCGGGCGACAAGATAGAATATAGTAACGACTATGACATTGAATTTTTTCAAATTTGTTAACACTCTTTCCCGTTTGTTATATGCGCGCGACCGATCATGGTCTATTCCGGCGCCGGTTGGACGTTTCCCGGCCGGATTATTCACCGTTGGCTCCATGTAACTTTTGGACGCGGTTCATAACTTTTGCCATGAAAATAAGTAATGATAATGAGGGGCGACAAGATGAACCATGGCGTCGACTATTGCGTTGAATTTTTTTCAAATTTTTAAATATTCTATCTCGTTTGTTATGTGCGCGCGACCGATTATCGTTTATTCCCACGCAGGTTGAACGCTATTGAAGTTTCTTAACGAAAACCTTGTCTTTAACTAAAACCTTGTCAATTCGCACTTAAATTTTACAATAGATAATAACACTAAAAAAATTCCAATTCCCGACAAAATTTTCGAATTGTTATAAAACTTTTTTGACTAACAAAAATTGAATCTTGAGAAATTGGAACGATTCACAAAATTTCTTAAATTTTTCAGGTTTTCTCTGATTTCCCATATGCGTAGCGAACCCTGAATTTCAATGAAAAATTTTTGGTCATCAAAATTCGTAACAATTTTCTCATCACAAAAAATTAATCTATAACATTACTTGGAAACATTCACGATTAAGCGGGCTGAGTGTTCAAAATTCGAAAAAAAGTTAAATAAAACAAGCGTCTTAACGCCCTGCGGGCGCAGATGCTCTTGTTGGTGGGCTCCGCCCCCCAAACCCCCCGAAAAATGTCCCTTCGGGACATTTTTTAAGGCACTCACGGGGGTGCACGTCGCGCTACGCGCTCCGTATCGAGTGTATTTACACATCGCGCTATGCGCTACGAATGAAGTATGTTTATTCGTCGCGCTCTGCGTTTCTTTTCGACAGTACGTATGAGGAAAAAACATTTATCAGTTACGTAAATTAATTCATAGTGTTTAACCTTCGTCGAATAAAAATATTTCTTTTTTGTACCAATTGATTATTAATATTCACGACGGATATTTCCTTTTTGTTTGACGATAAATTATCAAATATTGAGACACGAGACAAATATAACGAATTGCACCACGTAAAAGTTGATCAAATTAATTTAACGAATCAAATCATGTCTAGTAAAGTCGTTTTATTGGCTTAAAACTTATGACCAGATTTAATGAATATAAAACAAACACACAAAACATGTACCGACACCAATACGATTACCATTTAGCATTCAGGCCAAATATCCCCTTTAAATCCTTCCCCTTCAGTGTTTTTTTTCTTCCCCATAATTGATGGAATCAGTTCGTTATTTTATCTGTAGGAAACCAAACCATTGTAGAAGAAAAGTTCAAGAAATTTGCTATTCTTTGTGATTTTCAATGAAATTTTATCGATATTTATGGATACTCCAAAAAAATGCAATCTCGAGAACGAAAAAATATATCTTTTTGGTTCCTGTCTTGTATTGAAGAGGAAGTAGTACGTTACTCGAATCAAAAATTTGTCATCTTGGATAGCTCCGAAATATTTTTTTACAAATTGATGAAATTCTTGAAAAATTCGACTTCGAAGGCTCTTTGACAGTCCTCTTATAACAAATTTCATTTCTACCATTTGAGATATATTTTTTTTCTTCTTCGTAATACATGGAATCAGCTCGTTATTGTCTCTGTAGAACAGACAAGTATTAGAGACGAGAAGTTTGAGAAATTCGATATTTTTTTTCGTTTTTCAATAAAATTTTATTGATATTTATCGTCACTTAAAAATATCAAATTTAGCATCATATCATATGGTATTTTTTTAAATTTTATTTAATCACAAACGAGGATAAGTTTTTCGGTACGGAATAACTCGTAAAATCGACAAATTCAGTGTTTTTCACTTTCTTGATAAATAATTGTTTATAATTGTTCTTTAAGAGTACAATTGTTTTTTTTTTTTGCGAAAAAAAACTTTTCAAGACGTGAGCATATGAAAGAAATTCGTATTTCGACGAAAATTTGAAAAAATTAAAAAAAAAAAAAAAACGTTGGAAATACGTCGATAGAATAATCATTAGCAGTTTTCTTATCAAGTGTAAACGAATAAATCCAGCGAACAAAATTGACAAAGATTTCGAATGTGATGAATCTCCGACGGTCGAAGTGTAAAAAATTAAATTTTTAAACATAGCACACTTTTTATCTGCGCAATAACGCGGAGAGTCAGTTTGTAAATACGATTTCTTTGAGAGGAAAGGATTAGAGACGGCAATTTCGAGAAATTTGAAAAAACGATTCGTTTTTTGATGAAAATTCGTAAAATTAGTCTTTGCTTAAAAAAAATCATATCTCGGCAGCGAAAAAAGATTTCGACTCTTATTTTTGCTTGTTTTGAAGAGGAGAAAATACGTTGCCAGAAAAAGAATTTGCAGTTTTTATTATTAACTGTAAATGAATTAATCGGGTGAACATAATTGACAAAGATTTCGGCTGCGATGAATCTTCAACGGTCGAAGGATAGAAAATTCTTTTTTTTTATGATTGCATACTTTTTATTTGCGCTATACCGTGTAGAATCCATTTATATTTACGTAAAATAGGAACAAAGATTGAGACGAGATGTCGATTCTTTTTTATTTGAAAATCATCTGGCCACAGAGTACGCGCGCCGCGACGTATGAGCATCTGTGTACGTCCATTAAGCTAGCACAACAAAATGAGCACAATCAATCGAAATTAACAGAGCATTTAGTGCTCTTTTAGTGCTATTTTATTGCTCTATTGCCGATTTTTGTGCTCGCCAAATTTCGCAGAAAACGATGGCTGTGCTAGCTTTAGATAAGCTAGCACAGCCACATTAAAAAATAAATTCCGTAGCCATCTAAAAATAACATAATAATTTTGTGCTCTTTATGTGCTCATGAATGGCACTACCCAGCGACATTCCTGCTTAAATCATTTTACCAAATCCTATATCTGTGGTTTGAAAAATATCCGAACGACTTCTAAAACATTACCAGATCTTATTAATGGACAACTATCGATTTTCTGTTTCTCATAATACCCCCCTTCATAACTATAGGAACATTTTGATTTAACATTGTTTTAAAATCG
This sequence comes from Cryptus viduatorius, assembly GCA_964006125.1. Taxonomy (NCBI): domain Eukaryota; kingdom Metazoa; phylum Arthropoda; class Insecta; order Hymenoptera; family Ichneumonidae; genus Cryptus; species Cryptus viduatorius. The sequence continues at coordinate 3,223,274 of OZ023221.1, read as the reverse complement.
GGTAGCCGTACAGTTTTGGGACACAATTGGGGTAGCCCAATTGTTTGAAGAAATAAAACAAAACATAATTAAACAAATAAAAAAAAAATTGAGTTTATCGTTCTGTGAATTTATATTAAAACTATCGAAGGATGCCCCATGCCCCATGCGATTATGAAAAATCACAAAAATTAAGTCAATAATAATAAAAATCTCCACAAGCCAGCCAGTGTGCACTAACCATACATCTTCCCGACATGCCGTGGCATAAGCCTTCCGGTTCTTTAATAGTCATTATGAGACAAAGTTGTACTTATTTCAAGTAGATATTTGTTTTATTTCATGTAACCCCAGCGAAGTTTTAGTGGGCCTCCAATGGAAGAAAATATGGAAATTTGTACATCGTTTCCTCATTTTTCAATTATCGTCGTTAACAAAGCCCATATATGAAAAAGTCAGTTAACCACTCATAGAGGAAGCTTTGTGAACGACAATGAAAAACACCGAGGGTGCGAGCGTGCACATTTGCTTTGCCTATTTTATTACGATTGAACCCAATCAGGAACATCGACTAGAAAATTATGTAATGCATTGAGCCGTTTATTACCAAATTTAAATTTAAAAATCGATACATTTGTGGATTTTTATAAAATATACTCCAAGTAATCCTTTGACTTTATTAAGGGGGCTGAGTCACCTAAAAAGTAGAATGTTCATTATTTTTTTTTCTGTCTGAAAAAAAATAAAAAATAAAAATTCGATTGTATTTTCATAATCTATATGTGATTAACTATCTTTTTTAATTTTTTTGAGGTCCCCAAGCTTGTCGAAGCAAAACTAGAGATGATCAAACTTTTTTTACTTGTCGCAGGATTCAGACCGGAGGAGTGAATCAATTTTGACTTTTCATGGCTCATTTTCTTCGCTGGAGTATTTATTATGGAACGAGTGCAGGAATTTTTTTTTGAAGGTCCTCCGATGGAGCTATTGAATAAAATGTGGAAAAAATTGTCATTTTCACATGACTGCGATGCTCTTTTTCCACATTTCATTCGATAGCTCCATCGGGGGACCTTCAAAAAAGAATTCCTGCACTCGTTCGATAATAAATATTCCAGCGAAGAAAATGAGTCATGAAAAGTCAAAATTGATTCACTCCTCCGGTCTGAATCCTGCGACAAGTAAAAAAAGTTTGTTCATCTCTGCTTTCGCTTCGACAAACTTAGGGACCTCCAAAAAATTAAAAAAGATAGTTAATCATATATAGATTAAGAAAATACAATTGAATTTATATATATATATTTTTTTTCAGACAGAAAAAAAATAATGAACATTCTACTTTTTAGGTGACTCAGCCCCCTTAAACAGTGGCACATATATTTTATTTTTTTGTTTTCTTTTGTACATGCAATCCGACCCCGCAAACTGCAACTGATCCATACTACCAATCCGTTGCGTTGCCTTATGATGTATATATAGCCTGTGTTAAATTTGCAGCGATGAAGGCACTGTGTCAATTTCTCAGCCATAAAGCCGCTGTGGTATTTTATCAGCAATGAAGTCGCTGTGTTAACTTCTCAGCGATGAAGCCGCTGTGGTATTTTTTCAGCAATGAAGTCGCTGTGTTAAGGGGGCTGAGTCACTTAAAAAGTAGAATGTTCATTATTTTTTTTCTGTCTGAAAAAAATAAAAAATAAAAATTCGATTGTATTTTCATATTCTATATATGATTAACTACCTTTTTTAATTTTTTGGAGGTCGCCAAGTTTGTCGATGCGAAAGCAGAGATGGTCCAACTTTTTTTACTTGTCGCAGGATTCAGACCGGAGGAGTAAATCAGTTTTGACTATTCATGGTTCATTTTCTTCGTTGGAGTATTTATTATGGAACGAGTGCAGGAATTTTGTTTTTAAGGTCCCCCGATGGAGGTATCGAATAAAATGTGGAAAAAAATGACAAATGATCGCAGTCATGCAAAATGACAATTTATCATTTTTACATGACTACGATGATCTGCAAAAAAAAATTTCATTTGTGCAAAAAGAGCATCGCAGTCATATAAAAATGACAAATCACATTTTTTTTTCGCAAAGCATCGCAGTCATGTAAAAATGAAATTTTGCATGACTGCGATCATTTGTCAGTTTTTTTTCACATTTTATTCGATAGCTCCATTGGGGGGACCTTAAAAAACAAATTCCTGCACTCATGCCATCATAAATACTCCAGCGAAGAAAATGAGCCATAAATAGTCAAAATTGATTCACTCCTCCAGTCTGAATCCTGCGACAAGTAAAAAAAGTTTGACCATCTCTGCTTTCGCATCGACAAACTTGGGGACCTCAAAAAAATTTAAACAGGTAGTTAATCATACACAGATTATGAAAATACAATCGAATTTTGATTTTTTTCAGACAGAAAAAAAATAATCAACATTCTACTTTTCAGGTGACTCAGCTCCCTTAGCTTCTCAGCGATGAAGCCTCTGTTGTATTTTCTCAGCGATGAAGTTGCTGCATTAATTTCTCAGCAATGGGGTTGCTGCGTTAAAACTGCTGCGATGAAATCGCCCCATTAATTTTGCAGCGATGAAATTGCTGCGTTATTTTGCAGTAATGAAGTTAATTACCGAAATATTGCCCGGATTACATTTCAATAAATAAATATAGTAAACAAAAAATGACTCACCTGCGAATAAATACATTTGAAATTCAGCCGTGAATAACATCGAAAAAAAAAAAAAAAATTTCGAAAGGAAAGTCGAGGTATGTTCGAAAAATAATTCATGTTTAGCAATAAGTATATGAACCCGAAAATTAGCAAGTAAGCTCCTACGAAGCGTCATTTTTTTAATCTAATCAACATTCAATTTGGACGTGGTGGACGACGATGGGACAACCATTTCGAGTGGCCACAATAACTACGAAAATCGATACAATTATCGCAATTACTTCAGTTGTTAAAAATTCTGTAAGGTAGTTGAAATAATCAGGGCAAGCGGGGAAACAGGTGTCGAAACCAAGCGGGAAATATGCTAAAAAAATGAACAAAATCTATCTATTTTCCGTCAAAATATGAAAGTATTGCACCATGCTTTATGCTTTAATTAATAAAGATGCGTCGTTTGAGTAGTAAGTAAAGGTGATACGTCTTTGCATCGAAACACCGAATGTCTTCTCTAAGGTATGTAAACCTCGATTTTTATAGTAAATACATAACTAAACCGATCAATATCTAAGTGTTTATCCTCTTCTCGATTTCAGTGTTGTGTCTGTTAATAAAAATAATAGGACATTTTACTAAAACTATCAGCGATGGCGCGGTGCAGGCGTGTATCCTCATTTCAGTACTCAGTTCTTCATTTTATTACTTTTGTAGATAAAATGTTATATTTTCTAAGAAAGCGATATATCCGTTGTTTTTCATAATTATATGAGTCTCGTTTCGTTGCCACTCAGACGGCTAGTCGGCGAGAGCAAACCCTTGTTGGCCACCCCTTTCCTCCGCGAAACACTACCGATCATCTTCGCTACCATGCGTCATAAATTCACGTCGCAGTATTTGAATATAATTTCGTGTCTATATGTTTTTAACCATTTTGAGATTATATATAATATTTGAGAGTACGTAAGATTATTTATTAAATTTCAAACAAATCTTTCGTGCACAGAACCTTCAAACACACGAAAATGTAAAAGTCTAGAACTTAACTGATTTTTAAAGTCCCGTAGGATTTTTTTGTGAACTTGAATGCCGGCAATTTTAATGCGGTAATGATCCTCAATATTTTTCAACTAACCTGTAAATTGCCGGCAGTTGAATAATTCTCACATTGGATATAAAATTATGCTATACTTTAGTTTTGCCGTTATCTTTGCGGTGGTCATTTTTTTTAAGTTCATCTATCGTATAACCACAGAACTGATGAAGCTGACATGAGTATATAACGAAAGATCTGCAAACTTGAAAAGCTTTCAAACGACACTGTAGCATATTTTCTGCATTAGTGACAGCTTTTTCTTTATGTTCTGTTATACTTTATTAATGTCGATCCATATACTTAAATTTTGATGAAGAATATTTAAAAGAAAGTTTATTTCAACAGAATTGTATAAAGTTTTATTTTATTTCATGAAAAGTATCGAAAAGTTTCGAGCGGTTTAAAAAAATAATTTTTTTTAATATGAACCGTAGCTGTTAGAGGGTCAAACTACGATAGTTTGTCTGTAGCCGTCAATAAAAATCAATTTTTCTACGATTTACATATCCATTTTCGAATTACGAAGTTGATGTACGTATATATAAACTAGAAAAGCTAGAAGTTCCGGGGCAAAAGTCGGTAAAAAAACTTATCGGTGTCAAGAAAATATCCCGAGAAAACATACATTCAAATTTGAAAAATATTAACCGTCTAGTTTTTTACGCGCCGCGAATAAAAGGGATCTTATCGTCGTTAGTCTGTTTCTATCTCACTCAAGCCCGCTCATTCCACCGGGCGCCAATATTCAGTCAACGCTGACCCCCCGCTCTCCGCGTGCCCTCTCCTTTGTTTTTCCGAGTTACGAAATTGTGGAACTGTGTGGAAGGAACTCGCTACGTCGTTTCGCCGTATGATTCGCTTTGCGTATTGTTTTACAAATAGTGTATAGTAATAGATAGTAGTATAGTAGTTATTAATTGTTTTAGTGTACAGTGTAGTGTAGTTATTCGTTATTGTGACTGTATATTTACAACGAGACAATTTGTGATTGGAAGAGACGACATGTAATGTGACGAAGATTTGACAGCTAACATTATGAATCCCAAACGTGGCCGGCGTCCGAACGACGATAAAGAAAAAAAAATAAACGAAATCATAAAACAAAAAAGCTTTATCGTGAAAGCCGATGGCAAAATTACGTCGAAATTGGATCCAATTTGGCAAAAAATCGCCGATAATCTTGGTGGACAAAGCTCGTCATTGTCTTTATATACATTCGTAACGTGCAACCACGGTAACGTTCGGGATTTGTTAACGAAAGACGCAGTGCACGAAGAAAATGTCTCAATGGACATATCAGGGGACGCCTCGAGAGACAATGAGGACGATACGGACAGTACCGACGACTCGTGGTCGGAAGAACGCATCGCCCGCGAATTTACAGTGCCTATTGCTCGCGAGGAATTTACAAGTTTGATAGTCGATCGCATATATAAACGTACTGTAAGAGGCCGTGTCCAGAGTAGGAAGTGGAGGGCTTTAGAACCCGGAAAATGGGAAGCTCTCATTACTGATAAAATCTGGCAGCAAACCCGACAGAAGTGCGGATTCAATTTCAAAAACCATTATATCGCAAATGATGATAAATCCGGTAGCATTACAGGTATGTAAATCGGAGGTATGACTTTCTTAGGTTACATAATTTATAATTTTTAGAAGCTACCGAACGCAGCTACCGAACGCGGGTGCGGGTTTTATGGACGGGACTGTACCCGCCAGTCGAGGCTTAGCGCGGCGGCCCACCGGGCTCGGTAGCGGCGTGAGCACCAGTCTCCGTACAGCGTTTTGACAAACAAACGTAACTTTTTCACGCGTTGTTAACATTTTTTGCAAAGACATGTAAATGTTGTAAATGTTCATGTACATCCATTACATGAGCTGCTATGGTGATGATTTTTCGCTACTTATTACCAAAAAAATTGTCTTATAATACGAGCGGCTGAAAATATCGACGAAACATTAATACACATAACCGTAGCGTAATTTCAATTTGCAGAAATATTTTGTAGGTCTAGCCGGATGAAATGACGCATGATTCATTCCGGTGATTGTCTGTTTTCATGTTTAAAAAAATATACTTTTTTCCATACCGCGCGTGTGTGGAAAACGCGTGTCACATGTGAACACACGAACATAGAGATTCGTCAATTTAGAGGAACATTCGATACGTTAGTACGAATACAACGACCTGGGATTCATCCTGGGGACAGCCTGCTTTCATATAAAAAAAAAAATTTTACTTTTTTCGTTACCGCGCGTGGGCGGAAAACGCGTGTCACATGTGAACACACGCACATAGAGACTTGTCAATTTAGAGGAATATTCGATACGTTACTACGAATACAACGAGCCCGGGTTCAGCCTGGGGACGCGGGGGCACAAGCGTTTTCCGCCCACGCACGGTAGAAAAAAGTTTAAGATTTTTTTAAATATGAAATCAGGTCATCCCCAGCCTGAACCCGGGTTCATTATATTCATAATAACGTATAGAATGTTCCCAATTTAATAAATACTGAAATAAATCAACCATACAGAAGATGCTGAAAAGATTAATTGTCTATAATAATAATTGAAAAACTTATTTACAAATTGGTAAAAACAATTCATTTAACAAATTACCCAGTAACTTAACTTTTTCTTAGCCGACATTTATTTCCTATTTTATTTTTTTTTTAATAATTATGAGAATTTTTGATAATTTAAGAAAATTCATGATTTTTCATCCATAAAAAAAGGATGTTTTTTTTTAAATATTAGGAAACGGTTTAGAAAAAAAAAATTAGTAATAAAAAAAATTATCGAATAAATTTTGACTAAAAAAGAAATTAGATTACCGAATAATTCGTTCAACAGTAATTTTTTTTTACTGATTTGTTAATAACTTTTTGGAATTATTGTTATGGAACGTGAATTGCACTCCTTGGTAATACGCCCCGTTACACCCTCTATAAGCCCGTTACCTCAAACATTTTCAGTTATAATAGTTTCTCTACTATGCTACTACTTAACGTAGTTATATCGCTTTGCGTTCATCTCGCATAAGTTCGAGAAAAATGAGAGACAATTGCAAATACTTCTCGATCGTATAAAAATCTGAAAAAATTCAATGAGGCTGAAACTAGCGGTCGAGAGCTAGCCGCCAGGTTAGGTGATTGGCCGCCCGTACAGCGCTCGCGGCTTGGCGACTCTACGTACATCTTCTCATGATACTTCGTCGTATTCGTTCGCTCGATCGCTTATACTTGTGATTTTGCATTTTTTTTTTAATTTTTCTATGCATGCATTCTTATAGTTTTCCAGACATCTGATCGAATGGGGTTACTTAGAAAAAGGTACTACTTTTTTTTTGTCGCGGTACTCTCTTATAAACAATGTATTTGCGGGCTCGCGCGACACTCTATCAGCTCGCGTAATGACTGTAGCGCGAGAAAAAAGTAGTTCCGTTTTCTAAGTAACACCATTCGATCAGGCGTCTCGAAAACTATAAGAATGCATGCATAGAAAAATTAAAAAAAAACGCAAAACCACAAGTATAAGCGATCGAGCGAACGAATACGACGAAGTATCATGAGAAGATATACGTAGAGTCGCCAAGCAGCGAGCGCCGTACGGGCAGCCAATCACCCAACCCGGCGGCTAGCTCTCGGCCGCTACTTTCAGCCTCATAAAAATGCATACGTATTCAGAAAAATGAACGAAACATTTTCATTAAAAAAAAGTTCGGTTTCCGGAAAATTTGTTAACCAATTAATTTTTTCATCAACTTGTTAATAACATTTTGGAATCATTATTATGCAAAATTAATCTTTTTAGTACCTATGACATGCATGCATTTTTTGAGATTTTTATACCATCGAGGAGTATTTGCATTTTTCTCACATTTTACTAGAACTCATGCGAAATGAACGAGAAGCGAAACAACTACATTAAAGTACACTGACATTAAAATTACAAATTAAAAAAATAAACAACACGCTAAGCAAAATTTTCTGTAATCTTTAAGTTTCTCTAGAAAATTAACACTGCTAATTTGATCATCTCGTTTACTTGTATGATCATTTTTTTACTTTGCTAATGTAGGGACATGCAGGTGCGGTAACAAGTTACGTGCTCGTATTGAGGACTCTGGAGGTGATGATGTACTTCTTCACTGCACCGTCACTCCGGACCCCGAAAGCAATACGAAGTGCGGAAAAGTATACCTGCGACAACCGTTTCGAAGAAAGGTTGCAGAAGAATTATGCACGAAATCTGTCGAAGTGTATCGAGCACAAAGAGCTGATCAGTTGATGAAGCCCGGAGATGCTGAGCCACCTCATTTGCCTCGTGCAGGGACGATGCATACGGCAAAATCGGAGTTGATCGCAGAAAGCTATCTGGACAAAGACCCGATAAAAGCTGTCGGTATCATGAAAACTGACATCTATCCGGACAGTATTCATAATATTGGGCTTGATCCGTTCTATGTACATTACTGGACAAATCATCAAATTCACGTCTATAAGACGTACGCAGCAATGCGATCGAGTTGTGTTTGTATCGATGCGACAGGGAGTATTGTCCGGAAAGTCGGGAAAGGAAGCGGTGCCATGACAAAACATATTTTTTTATATATATGTGTTGTAAACTGCGATGGTACGCAGTGCACTGTGAGTCATATGCTGTCGGAGTCGCAGAACACTAATTCCATACAATATTGGTTGATGGAATGGGTACGATCAGGATGTCCGTATCCAAAGGAAGTCGTGACTGACTCGAGTCGAGCGCTTCTAACCGCCGTGGTCAAAACGTTTACCGGGTATTCAACAATCGAAGAGTACGCTAACGGTTGCGACGAGACGACTGTGCCCAAATGTTACGTGAGAATAGATGTTGCTCACTTTCTAAAGGGGTACGCATCGTTCGTGAAAGAACTTCGCCGCAATATAAAAACGTTTTATCTCGCGTGTGTTGGGTTATTAATCCGATGTACGAGTTTGAAAAAGAGTAGGTCTATACTCTACGATATTCTCACAGTAACTTTGTGCGAGAAGGACGGCAATCTACCGGACGGACAACCGAGTCAATGTGAGGTGTCTCGAAAACGATTGACGATACTAATCACAGGTATATCATTCAATCCTATTCAAGTTATTAAAAGAGATTGAAAATATTTTTAAAAACTCAATTTTTTTTTATCATGTAGGATCATCTTCAGAAAGAGACGCCGAGGATATCGTCAACGATACCGACAGTCCGGAAACTGTGATAGAACAGGAAGAAACCGTTGGCGAGAATAATTGGTCGAAATGGGCTAATGCTGTGAAGAAAGAGGTTGAGGACGCGACGGATCCACATGGGGACCACGACAGTGCTCACTATTTCCCCGAATTAGCTGCCCGATTGATGCGGGATATGCGGCATTTTCCACTTTGGACTTGCGTGTGTCGCGATCAATTTGGTTATGGCCGCATTCCGGCATCCAGTGCCCCGGTCGAGGGCGAATTTAACAAAATAAAAAATACTATTTTCGGTGGCAAGGTCGGTCTGCGACCTGATACTTTTTTGAAGAAGCATTTAGATTATTTAACCGGAAAGCTGAAAATTGTACACGCAGCGTTGAATGATATAGCATCGAATGAATTCGCCGAAAGTATCGTGTCGAAGAAACTGCCGAAGGTTGCCGTTTCGACTACTTGTCGGGATATTGATATCGTGTCACAGCCCATCTCACTGTCGAGAATCGGAGTTTCGAATGAAAGTGCCGAAAGTATTGTTTCGAAGCAACCGCCAAAAGCTGCTGATTCCAATACAAGTGAAGATATCAATATGACGCATCGGACGACGTCTTCGCCGAGTTTCGGAAATTGCCCAGCGTGTGCAAGAAATGATTTGCCATCTGGTGCACATAAATGCGTATCGTGCGGTCGATTCGTGCATGCCCTAGAATACTGCTCTTTCCCAGTTGATGAGGCCGAAGAAGGTTACGGACAACCGCGAATTTGTGGCGGCTGCTATGTACGCAAAGAGCCGGTGGCTAGTGGAGGTACCGTTACGCTTAAAAACTGCGGACAAATATCGAAATCGGACCTCACACAATTGTCGAAGATTCAACGTCCCGACTACCAGACACAGTGCAACCTAGAAGATTCGCACAATCAAAGCGCCCAACGAAATGCGGAAAACCTTGGCGACTTAAATGAAACAGAAAGTACCGATAGTGAGCGGAGTGCGATGCTACCGCAAGATATTGGATATGATACGACGCTCGTGAATGGACGCAAATGTGTATCGTGCGATCACATCGAAACTCGAATGGAGGATAATAAATCATCCGACGATAGCGCCAAAGTACCCGTGAAACCGTATATTTGCAACGGTTGCTGGGTGGGTTCCTCACGAGTAGTTCTTGACCCAGAAGTATCTACAAAAAATACCGTGTCAAACGAAAAAATGAATACTGGAGTCAGCGAGATACCGACTATCGAGACTGTGCATCGTAACAAATCGCGGGATATTGGCGGTTGCCCGGCGTGTGCTAATGGTCATGAGCCATCGGGGGCACATAAATGTATATCTTGCGAGCGACTCGTCCATGCCCTCGAGCAATGTTCGCAGTCAATCGATAAAGTTCAGGAGGGATTTGGACAAGCCCGTATTTGTAATACATGTTACATGCGCGACACGCTGGAAACTGCTGAAATCGTCGCGACACGTGAGATCGAAGACTGGCGAGGACTTGCGAAACCAAAGGAATCTCGAAAATTGAAGAACAGCCGAACGTCAAAACGTCAAGCGATGTATTTGGGTCAAAGCGGTCAAAAAATAAAAGACGCACTTACATTTGAAAAGCATACGAGTATTCCTATTCTAAAGAACGGTTCGTCCATCAAGCTGCAAGCTGTGCAGATCCAGCAAAAGAAATACACCCTCACAAATACATGCGCTTTTGACAGTTGCTTCCAAATCTTACTCGCTGGCGCTGTCGATTATCCCGTCGTACAAAAAGAGGTAAATTATTAATTTACGTTCGTATTATTTTTATCACAAGTTGGTTCCGTGAGATATAGTGTTGCAGTGTGTTTCAAGTGGATAACGGTGTAAATATTTTTTTGTTTACAGATGGAAGGTACCGGAAAAAAAAATGAGTTATATTCACTCGTGATGAACACATTGGAGAATAATGTAGGAGCATCAACGTACCGCAATCGAGTAAAAATACTGAAGGACGTACCAATCGAAGACAGTGCAGGCGAAAGCCGAATCACAGAGGATACACTTGGCAACGTCTTGATCAATTGCAACATTAACATCGGGTACTTGGCGTCGTACATTTTCAAAAAAACGCCAAGTTTTCGAGAACAGTTCCAGTGCGATAAAGGATGTCGGACAAAAATTTTCGAACTTCCTGCAGCCAGCGTATCAGATGATACATTAGTAACCGAGGATTTCTCTGCAGCCATCCGAAACTGCATTTTTTTGTCCAAAAACGTGGTTTGCTCATTTCCAGGTTGCAACGGCAATGCGCATCGTACGGAGGCAGAAATTGGTAAATATCATGGAATTTTGTGGAAAACTAAACGTGTCCATTAATCAGCTTCGATGATTACGCTTAATAAAATTATTTGAAATCAGTCCAATGTCCGATTGTCAATGTAGATTATTCATTCCAGTGGATCTTACGTTACAAAAGTTTTTTATTTTGCAAGTTTATCTTTTATATTCCCAGTTAGCTTTCGATTAGGACTGAGATTCGAAATAAGTATTGTTTCGACTTTTGTAGCAGAGGGTTCAATCATTTTTGTAATCAATACTAACAAGTTAAACAGAATGTATAAACCTAGAATATATAAATTCTTCTTCCTGATAAAGCTATAAGGTTTTTTCGCTTTCAGGAAACATCGTAATCATCGATGTTTATTTGTCGAAGGCTGCGCCGTTTCGCATGCAGCTACAGAATATCCCGAAGAAAATGAATCCATCGCCCCAAGACGGATCCTCCAAAGGAGACGCGGAAAAAAATGCGAGCGAATTAACTCTCATTGGAGTAGCACATTACGAAGGCGCCACTGCGAGAACACGACATAGCGACCAGCAATCTGGGCACTATACTGCCATCGCTTTCAGACAGGGAAGACAATGGTTAGAGTACGACGACCGACGGGCAAAAGAAATAAAAAAGTCTGATACAGATTATGTAACGCCCAGCTTGCTCGTATATGCAAAAGTTTGAATAAAGTTATTTACGCAATAAACACGTTATTCATGAAATATATTTCGACGAAACCCTAATAATCCTTTGGGGTTTTGTTGAAAGAGTTTTTTTCGATATTTTTATGATTACTTTTAGTTTAGCATCTGGTAAAAGCCATCAATTTCGCAAATTTATTTTCACCACAAAATTCAGCAACGAAGCTATGAAATAACACAAAAAAAGCACTAAATTTGTATACATTGGTTATCTAGTCGTGTTATTTTTTTTTATATCAGTATGCCAACTTTTGCTTCAGCTAACAAAGCCATGGTTTTCCACGATATTTTTCCAGCACAAAAATCAACAATGGAGCAATTAAATAGCACAAAAAGAGCACTAACACACTATGTACTCGTTACCTAGTTGGGTTGATTTCTTTTTGATATCAGTATGCTAACTTTTACTTCAGCTGGCAAAGCCATCGTTTTCCTCGTAACTTTTATCAGCACAAAAATCAACAATGGAGCAATTAAATAGCACAAAAAGAGCACTAAATGTGTATACATTGGTTATCTAGTCGTGTTAATTTTTTTTATATCAGTATGCCAACTTTTGCTTCAGCTGGCAAAGCCATGGTTTTCCACGATATTTTTTCCAGCACAAAAATCAACAATGGAGCAATTAAACAGCACAAAAAGAGTACTAAAACACTATGTACTCGTTACCTAGTTGGGATGATTTCTTTTTGATATCAGTATGCTAACTTTTACTTCAGCTGGCAAAGTCATCATTTTTTCCCGTAACTTTTATCAGCACAAAAATCCGCAATGTAGCAGTTAAGTAGCACAAAAAGAGCACTAAATTTGTATACATTCGTTATCTAATCGTGTTAATTTTTTTTAAATCACTATGCTAACTTTTACTTCAGCTGGCAAAGCCATGGTTTTCCACGATATTTTTTCCAGCACAAAAGTCAACAATGGAGCAGTTAAATAGCACAAAAAGAGCACATAATGACAATTTATTCATTATTTAGGTGGGTAGATTTTTTTGGTATTTTTATGTTGATTTTTACTTGAGCACCTGGCAAAGTTATTATTTTCGTCAATTTTCTATCAGCACAAAAATCAGCGGTGGAGCAGTCAAATAGCACAAAAAGAGCACTAAATTATTATGCATTCGTTGTTTAGTTGGGTTGATTTCGTTTTGATATCAGTATGCTAACTTTTACTTCAGCTGGCAAAGCCATGGTTTTCCACGATATTTTTTCCAGCACAAAAATCAACAATGGAGCAATTAAATAGCACAAAAAGAGCACTAAAACACTATGTACTCGTTACCTAGTTGGGTTGATTTCTTTTTGATATCAGTATGCTAACTTTTACTTCAGCTGGCAAAGCCATCGTTTTCCTCGTAACTTTTATCAGCACAAAAATCAACAATGGAGCAATTAAATAGCACAAAAAGAGCACTAAATATGTATACATTGGTTATCTAGTTGTGCTAATTTTTTTTATATCAGTATGCCAACTTTTCCTTCAGCTGGCAAAGCCATGGTTTTCCACGATATTTTTTCCAGCACAAAAGTCAACAATGGAGCAGTTAAATAGCACAAAAAGAGCACATAATGACAATTTATTCATTATTTAGGTGGGTAGATTTTTTTGGTATTTTTATGCTGATTTTTATTTGAGCACCTGGCAAAGTTATTATTTTCGTCAATTTTCTATCAGCACAAAAATCAGCGGTGGAGCAGTCAAATAGCACAAAAAGAGCACTAAATTATTATGCATTCGTTGTTTAGTTGGGTTGATTTCTTTTTGATATCAGTATGCTAACTTTTACTTCAGCTGGCAAAGCCATGGTTTTCCACGATATTTTTTCCAGCACAAAAATCAACAATGGAGCAATTAAATAGCACAAAAAGAGCACTAAAACACTATGTACTCGTTACCTAGTTGGGTTGATTTCTTTTTGATATCAGTATGCTAACTTTTACTTCAGCTGGCAAAGCCATCGTTTTCCTCGTAACTTTTATCAGCACAAAAATCAACAATGGAGCAATTAAATAGCACAAAAAGAGCACTAAATATGTATACATTGGTTATCTAGTCGTGTTAATTTTTTTTATATCAGTATGCCAACTTTTCCTTCAGCTGGCAAAGCCATGGTTTTCCACGATATTTTTTCCAGCACAAAAGCCAACAATGGAGCAGTTAAATAGCACAAAAAGAGCACATAATGACAATTTATTCATTATTTAGGTGGGTAGATTTTTTTGGTATTTTTATGCTGATTTTTATTTGAGCACCTGGCAAAGTTATTATTTTCGTCAATTTTCTATCAGCACAAAAATCAGCGGTGGAGCAGTCAAATAGCACAAAAAGAGCACTAAATTATTATGCATTCGTTGTTTAGTTGGGTTGATTTCTTTTTGATATCAGTATGCTAACTTTTACTTCAGCTGGCAAAGCCATGGTTTTCCACGATATTTTTTCCAGCACAAAAATCAACAATGGAGCAATTAAATAGCACAAAAAGAGCACTAAAACACTATGTACTCGTTACCTAGTTGGGTTGATTTCTTTTTGATATCAGTATGCTAACTTTTACTTCAGCTGGCAAAGCCATCGTTTTCCTCGTAACTTTTATCAGCACAAAAATCAACAATGGAGCAATTAAATAGCACAAAAAGAGCACTAAATATGTATACATTGGTTATCTAGTCGTGTTAATTTTTTTTATATCAGTATGCCAACTTTTCCTTCAGCTGGCAAAGCCATGGTTTTCCACGATATTTTTTCCAGCACAAAAGCCAACAATGGAGCAGTTAAATAGCACAAAAAGAGCACATAATGACAATTTATTCATTATTTAGGTGGGTAGATTTTTTTGGTATTTTTATGCTGATTTTTATTTGAGCACCTGGCAAAGTTATTATTTTCGTCAATTTTCTATCAGCACAAAAATCAGCGGTGGAGCAGTCAAATAGCACAAAAAGAGCACTAAATTATTATGCATTCGTTGTTTAGTTGGGTTGATTTCGTTTTGATATCAGTATGCTAACTTTTACTTCAGCTGGCAAAGCCATGGTTTTCCACGATATTTTTTCCAGCACAAAAATCAACAATGGAGCAATTAAATAGCACAAAAAGAGCACTAAAACACTATGTACTCGTTACCTAGTTGGGTTGATTTCTTTTTGATATCAGTATGCTAACTTTTACTTCAGCTGGCAAAGCCATCGTTTTCCTCGTAACTTTTATCAGCACAAAAATCAACAATGGAGCAATTAAATAGCACAAAAAGAGCACTAAATATGTATACATTGGTTATCTAGTCGTGTTAATTTTTTTTATATCAGTATGCCAACTTTTCCTTCAGCTGGCAAAGCCATGGTTTTCCACGATATTTTTTCCAGCACAAAAGTCAACAATGGAGCAGTTAAATAGCACAAAAAGAGCACATAATGACAATTTATTCATTATTTAGGTGGGTAGATTTTTTTGGTATTTTTATGCTGATTTTTACTTGAGCACCTGGCAAAGTTATTATTTTCGTCAATTTTCTATCAGCACAAAAATCAGCGGTGAAGCAGTCAAATAGCACAAAAAGAGCACTAAATTATTATGCATTCGTTGTTTAGTTGGGTTGATTTCTTTTTGATATCAGTATGCTAACTTTTACTTCAGCTGGCAAAGCCATGGGTTTCCACGATATTTTTTCCAGCACAAAAATCAACAATGGAGCAATTAAATAGCACAAAAAGAGCACTAAAACACTATGTACTCGTTACCTAGTTGGGTTGATTTCTTTTTGATATCAGTATGCTAACTTTTACTTCAGCTGGCAAAGCCATGGTTTTCCACGATAATTTTTCCAGCACAAAAATCAGCAATGTAGTAGTGAAATAGCACAAAAAGAGCACTGGCAAAGCCATGGTTTTTCACGATATTTTTTCCAGCACAAAAATCAACAATGGAGCAATTAAACAGCACAAAAAGAGCACTAAAACACTATGTACTCGTTATTTTGATTTTGTTCGATATTAGTTTGTTAACTCTTATTTCAGCCGGCAAATCCATTTACGTTACTTTGGGTTGAAGAACGATTTTGTAAAAACGAAGGTCTTCGATTTTTCTTTAGTACTGTCAGGGGTTTCGATATCGAAATGTTAGAAGGTCCGAAAGTCCATTCTTAAATATTTAATTATATAGTTGATCATCATGGACTCCACTTCGCAAATTTTTGTATTTGTTTCAAGGAAAATTAGTTAAAGTATCTATAAGCTATAATTGATTTAAAAATTGACTGGTTCGTGAATTTCAAAATAGTCGGGATCAGTACATTGCTTTCAAAATTTATCGATCGTTGAAACCATAGTAAATATTTTCCTACAGGTTTCGGTTTGTGCAAAAATAAGTTTTTCGTAACAGAATAAAAAGTCCAGATGGAAAACTGAATAAAAGAAAACATTTTGAGTCAAAGAGTTGGAATGTATTACGTATATTTAGGGGTCAATAGTCATTGTTTCTTGTAATTTGCAATGAACCATGCATTGTCAATTTCTTAACCCGCTTTTGTAGTACATTAAAGAACTCTGTGAGCAAATATCTCTGATGACTTGAACAATATTAGAGCTTTTGCTCTAAAAACTTCATCAGAAATTCACGACTATCGATTGGTGATTCCTATCAAATTTGGTGAGAATCGACCAAATACTTAAAATTTGCTGCTCTTTCCAGTTGCTTCAATTTTCTAAAAAATTTCGAGAAAGCTTTTGAATTGAACAAATAGCGAATTATAGAAAAAATAGTACAGTACGACCCTACAAACTGCAACCACTCAGGATCGGGTTGCAGTTTACGGGGCCGCGGTGACTTCGGCCGTCTCGACGCACCCGGTCGCTACTCTCTACTCTTTCGAACTTCTTGACTGTGCTGTATCCGCGCTCCGCGAGACTGGAGAGAGAACGTACGCGAGAGGTAGGGCAATACAACTGATTGATAGTAGGGATCAGTTGCGGTTTGCGAGGTCGGATTGTATGTACAAACGAAAACAAAAAAATAAAATATATGTGCCACTGTTTAATAAAGTCAAAGGATTACTAGGAGTATATTTTATAAAAATCCACTAATGTATACATTTTTAAATGTGAATTTGGTAAAAAACGGCTCAATGCATAACATTATTTTCTAGTTGATGTTCCTGATTGAGTTCAATCATAATAGAACAGGCAAAGCAAATGTGCACGCTCGCTCTCTCGTTGTTTTTCGTTGTCGTTCACAAAGCTTCCTCTATGAGTGGTTAACTGACTTTTTCATATATGGGCTTTGTTAACGACGATAATTGAGAAATAAAGAAACGATGTACAAATTTCCATCTTTTCTTCCATTGGAGGCCCACTAAAACTTCGCTGGGATTACATGAAATAAAACAAATATCTACTTGAAATAAGTACAACTTTGTCTCATAATGACTATTAAAAAACCGAAAGGCTTATGCCACGACATGTCGGGAAGATGTATGGTTAGTGCACACTGGCTGGCTTGTAGAGATTTTCATTATTATTGACTTAATTTTTATGATTTTTCATAATCGCATGGGGCATGGGGCATCTTTCGATAGTTTTAATATAAATTCACAGAACGATGAACTCAAATTTTTTTAAATTTGTTTAATTATGTTTTGTTTTATTTCTTCAAACAATTGGGCTAAATGTGGCCCAAAACTGTACGACTACCCAAATGTTTAAAACAATGTTAAATCAAAATGTTCTTATAGTTATGAAGGGGGGTATTATGAGAAACAGAAAATCGATAGTTATCCATTAGTAATGTCTGGTAATGTTTTAGAAGTCGTTCGGATATTTTTCAAACCACAGATATAGGATTTGGTAAAATGATTTAAGCAAAAATGTCGCTGCGTAGAGCAATTCATGAGCACATAAAGAGCACAAAATTATTATGTTATTTTTAGATGGCTACGGAATTTATTTTTTAATGTGGCTGTGCTAGCTTATCTAAAGCTAGCACAGCCATCGTTTTCTGCGATATTTGGCGAGCACAAAAATCGGCAATAGAGCAATAAAATAGCACTAAAAGAGCACTAAATGCTATGTTAATTTCGATTGATTGTGCTCATTCTGTTGTGCTAGCTTAATGGACGTTAGACACAGCGTGAATGTTCCAACGCAAAAAAGTATGATTATTTATTTTATTTTTTCCTTCGTTATTATGAATCCGTAGTCTCGTCTGAGTTTTTTTATTTGCGCTGAGCCATTGAATCGATCGAGCAGCGAAGTAACAAAAGTATTTGATAAATACATATATTGAGCAACGGTTCAAAATTACTTAGGCAAACATTACAGAACGCAAAAAAAAATTTTATTTTTTTATTTTCAAATTTTTATCTTAGATTATTATTTAATTTGCAAGCCATACATTTATTCGTCTTTTCTTCAAGGGGGAAATCTGCGTCGTTTTTTTTTTATCGTCTTGTACTTTTATCCGAATAACAAGATGATCAAACGAAACTGCGCGATTTTAGAAATTCTATTTTTTTCACATTTTTTATTCATTCTCGTATCCTCTGTACATTTTTCTTTTTCGTAATCCGTAAATTTGTTTAATCACAAACAATGCGGAATTTATCATCCATACCGTTTTTTTTTAAGATTAATTTTTTTTACTTTCTCGTTTTTTTCCTAAAAGCGAAACAAGACGTGAGTCGATGCGAGCCACACGCCGTTTAATAACGAAGCCAAACAAAACGCTAAAAACGACGACAATTTTATGAAACAGCGGTCGGACACAACCCCAATGTTCCAACGCACAAAGAAAGCTTCTTGAGGAAGCAAAATAGATGATTTTTTAATTATATTTTTACTCCGTAATTACGAATCCGTAGTCTCGTCTTTGACGTAGAATCGGTCGAGCAGCGAAGTAAGAAAAGTATTCGGGAAGTACATGTATTCAGCAACGGTTCAAAATTATTCAGTTAAACATTTCGCAAGAAACAAACAAGGCGCAAACAACATTATTTTAATGCATTTAACGGTTTTTGGATTATTATTGGTGCGAGCATCAGATGGACTAAATGAATGGGGTTGTAGGTGACTCGAGTAGTAACAGCGGTCGATGTGACAATAATTTTGCTTAATGCAGCATCGGTATTGTCCTCTTGGATATTCGAATCGAGGATATTCAAGAGGGTAATGGGTTGGTGGTACCGAACAATTATTTTGATAGCGTCAGTAGGTCGGATACGTAATGTTTCTTGGATGTGCTCGATACGTAAAGAAAAGAAAAAAAAAACAATGCTTCTTGAGGAAGCAAAAAAACTCAAATTCAAAATAAATGATAGATTCATAACGGTGCAGTACTGAACTCTACTTTTTCCGAGATCTGCGAGCCATGAGCGATCCAATTCTTGATTATGAACTTTTTCCTTTTTTTTTGTTCGTTTCTAAGAGGAGAAAATATTTTTTCGATAAAAATCATTTTTGGCGAATGCGCGATCCGGATTATTTAACTTTTTTGTTTTCACCGTTATTTCTTTAATTTATTCTTAATAATTTTGCATTAACGTGCTTTTGAAACGATCCGATGAAACATTATTATATTTTATTTATTTTTAATATAAAGTAAATTAAATACATTTTTTGTATCTAATTTCACTTTTGGCGAATTTTATTTTCATTTTATAACTTCGGCGAAGTACTAAATAATAAATAATTACGATTTTTTAACTCGTTTCTCGCGTGTAAAAACCCCCGTCTTTTTTTTTACTTTAACTAAAAAAAAATGGAAAAGAAATCAAATTTTCTCGTAATACAGTATTGTTTAACGTTTGTTATTTGACTTTATAAGTTGTCTTTTCAAAATTTCATAACTACCCGGTTACAGCTCCCATAGTGAGCAACTCTCAGCAATTTCATCTCACGGCAACGAGATCTAACCAAATTTTCGAAACTCGGAAGATCGTTTCAAATCTTTTCGCGATTAATTCTCATCGATCTTATTTCGCGGCGACGAACTCTAGACAAATTTCCGAAATTCGAAAGATTGTGTTAACTCTATTCGCGGTTAACTCTCATCGATTTAATCTCGCGGCGATGAGCTATGGTAAAGTTTATTTATTTCGGATCATCGCGTCAACTCTCTTCGCGACTAACTCTCATCAATCCCATCTCTAGATCTCGTTTCGCTTGCAGGCAGCTGATAGCGTTATGGAGGGGGCTCTCCTCGTCGACAATATTTGTTTTTTCCGTTGCCTTCGACATGCCGAAGGAATTGTTACAAACTCTCTGCTAATCGCGAAACTGCTAATCGAGGCAGAAAAAAAGTGCTACTCGACGTAGAATTGACACTGGTCAATTATTTTTCGTATCTTTATTCCTTTACTAAAAGGATATTTCCCAAAATATTTTTTTCAAAAAAAAAAGGTACGCCAAGTACTGAAAAATCCAATTTGCAAATATTGTTTTGAAAAAAAATGAACAAAACTTTATAAGCCCGGCATACCAGAAAAAAAAGGATTCTATATAACAAAAAATATTTTTTGTGATGTGAAAAATGTGGCTTTTTACAAAGATTATAGAAGATTATATTTCACTTCTTTCTTTATTGAATATATTTTTAAATTACTATTTACATTATATTATTTACAGTTGATATGGAGATGCTTGCGCCACTTGTTGCGAAGATAGTCGAGCAATTGCTAGAAAAAGAGAAAATGAATCTTTCATCAGCGTTGTGTTCGAGTCGCTCAATCCATCAGCCACATCCGCCGTCGAGATCTTCGACGCACGAGCGATCGACGTCTTCGCTGGATAACGAAGACAGTGCGAATTGCAAAATGCATCCTAGCGAGGTCTCCAAAACTGATTATATGGTTGCTACGGATCTGGAAAACGGGGAAACAGATAAAAATGAAGAATGGTAAACGTAGGATCGAAATTACGTCTGTGTATAGGTCGAGTTGATGCCCGGATCGGGCGTATACGTCGATCACGCGGAGCTGAAATGTATGAACCGTTGGAAAAACAAACCGTCGAAGTTGGTCCGCGAACTGATGTTTTATCTTCTCGGTGCTAAAAAGTTAAAAGAAATGACAGCTCGCGGAATGAGAGGTCGTGACGGAACTAACTCTAGGACCCCAGTCCCTCCTCACATTCCAGAAGCAGTTACATTTAAGTATCTTGTGATGATAGTCTTTGAATCTCACGTGTATTCCGACTGTACCGTTAGTTTTACCGTAAACGGCTGTAAAGATATTTCCATCTGCTGGTTTGTTTCCTCGCGTACATTAATTTCCGCGTTATCAACATTATTATTTCCATTATTATAGATTACGTTGACCGTAAATATGTATATAAACTGTCAGGGGCAGAGTATGTACGGGTGATTAATCTTTAGTGTGGTAACTTGCGAAGTTCGGATAAGCATCGTCGAAACGAAGATGGAGACTATTCAGAAGAAACAGCTACTGGATCCGATCGATCAAAAAATACGGCTGCTCGTTTCAACAAAATCTTGAGCGGATCTGATACGGAGTAAACGTTCTCATTCGATTGATTTTTAAAGCTGAGTTTTTCATTTTTTTTTATTCCATTTGACTTTTTGTTATCAATAGCTTATTGACTCGTTGCTGTTAACTTCATCAGCATCAGATAGTATAATTCTGATGATTCACATTATTCACTTATGTTTCAATGAATACAATTTGTTATCGCGCTTTTATTGAGAAATGCCCCTAAAAAATGTACAGAATCGTACTCGAAATTAACTAAATCCAATAATACATTCACATTCTGACCATAAAACCTAACAATAAAATTCTGATAAAAAAAATAATAAAAAACACCGATATACTTAAATCTCATGTCCAAAAACAACAAATCTCGTTACCCCATCCAAATTTTCTCAAAAATTTCGTCTGTAAATTCATACCATTTAATTTTCAGCACTCCAAGAGTGTCTAACTATTCTCTAATAGCTTTGAGTCCCTTGGACTGTGTTTGCTACATATCCGATTCCGAATCTCGTTAAATAATCTGTACGCGATACGAATGACACGACCGATCTTGACAATCGTAACCGTACCCGTTTCCGTTTCATCTGATTGTTACGTCTCAGAATTACAAAATTCACCGTTGCGAAAAAAAATTATATTTTTTAAAATAAAAATAATACATTTTTTTTTTTTAGAAATTCTAGTAAATGAAAAATACCATTTTTGAAAATATCACAAACTTCGTGTGTAAGAAATGTACGAGACGTAATTTATAGAAAGTTATTCAAAACGGCGAGAGGGTCTTAATGTTTTCGAGCGAAAAAATGTATGAAATAATATAAAAAATAGAAATAAAAAGTAAACAATTTTAAAAAATAATAATGTGAAATAAGATTTTTATAATTCCCCATAACTGATTGTTCTTTACCCTGTTTCGATAATCTAAAATTATCCGTGAATGAGATATAACAAATGTGATATAACAAATTGTGAAAAACTTAAATTTTTTTGTTTCAATATACTTTGTGACGTGATTTTTTGGAATCGACGTCACAAAAACCCAAAACTACCGTTACTCGCATGGAAATTACGATTTTAGTGCTGAAGTTTCGCGTTACTGCCTCTCCCAGCGACTTAAGATACCGTCGCGCTCTCGTTGAGTTACCGATCGAGATTTTTGCAGTTTATTTTGTATCATTTTGTTGTAATTATTCCCAATTAGCTTCATTATCGTTATTATTTTAGTTCAGTTCGAGTTTTGAGATTCCGTTTGCTTAGTTTGGTTCACGATTTCAGATTCCATTTTAGTTCAGTTTAGTCGACGTTTCCGACTCTATTTGGTGGTGTAAGAATTAATAATAAAAAGCTCAAATAGAGAAAGGACTCGGCGAAGAGTCTTGCGAATACGTCAAAGTCCGGTGCAAACCCGGCACTCCAAGAGATAGTGCAATGCGTTGAGATCAGGCGGAGGTATCGTTTGGTCCAGGCAAGAGTGGTGGAACACCTTGCGCTGCGTTATAGTTGAGTAGAGCCTTGTATCTCACGCATTGACTAGGGGGAAGCGATTGCGAAGATTCGTTCAAGTTACCGCGTTATAGTATCGGCTCTCGATTCGATAAAGTCATGAGATGGTTGAGAGGGCAGTAGTTATCGGTCAAGCTCCCGAAAATAATTATCATAATTCGTTACGAATTTTCGTAGGCAGATGGACAGTCTACCGAGAGCTGCCCCAGAGGTAACTCGGGTCTCTCTCGCGCTCCTGTGGTGTTGACGTTCGGCCTATTGTTCGCGCGCTCGAGTGAGGCTATCTCTCTCGCGCACACAGTGTGGCTATCGCTCGAGTTTCGTGAGTTGAGTGTAGCGAAAGAATTTTGTAATAAATTCTTCGCGATCCCGTGCGTGAGTGAAGCATTAGAAATAATGCTCTTTGTGCAGCGGTGATAGTGATTCGGTTCTCGGTGGATCGTGAGATACAGGTTCCCGCTCATTACAGGATTAATATGAAGTTTCGGTGAGTTTTTGAATTATAAAAATTTGTCGATCGCTTATCGATCCGCTTTTGTTACGTTCTCGTTAGCTCGCTTCGATCGTTCGATCAGCTGAGCGTTTTCGATGCACTTGCGTGTGATCCCGTGGCTTCTTAGCCAAATTATTATTTTTCGGTCCCGCTTAAATTAACGTTGAGATTTCGATCTCCGTTTCTCGTTGCTATTCTATTGACCTCGGATCGCGACCCTTCTCCCACAACCCGCAGCCTGAGCAACCGTGCATTTCCGCAACCGTTTGCTTTCGCGAATGCGTCGGCGTTAGTTCTTGTATCGTTTTCGTTTCGTTTCGTTTTGTCGTTGCGGAGGTCGCAGTTCCACCGACTTCCAGTTTAGTCCGGATTGGTGATTCCGACGAAACAAAAATCTACCCTGCGGAGGTCGTTCCACCGGCCTCCAGTTTAGACCGGTTGTTAATACCGGCGAAACAAAATTAACTGGCGCCCACCGGGACGCCGATGCATCCGCGAGGGTGGACGGCCGAAGGTGACGTAAGTTTCGTTCGCGTTTTGCTCCCGTTTGGTTTGAGCTTTTCGATTTTTGGTTTTTTTTATTTTATTTATAGAGTTTGAGTTAGAGTTTCCGTTAGGAGAAAAATACGTCACAACTTTTTTTATTTCTTTATCTCAAAGGTACGTACCGAAATAACAGTCACAACAAAATAAAACTGCTTATGCAAAACCTGTGTTGTTGTTATTCATTCCAGTTCCTTAATAAACACTTATTATCTTTATTATTTCTTACGAATCAAGCCAAGAGTTCAAATTAAATTCGTTGTTTTTGACTAAATGCAATAAATGTTTCGTAAACTTTTATTATTGGTATTGAAAAATTTGATTTTTTTTCGTCACCAGTTGTGAATAAATTGATTAAAATGATGGATGAAGAAAACTCGTCAGACTCGAAAGTTGCACAAATTTCATTCGGAAAAAACGGTCAAAGGGTCCAATATCTTTGGGCGAAAAAACATGGAAAATAATATTAAAAAAAATTTGAATGCAAATAAAAAGTAAACAATTTTTGAAAACAGTAATTTGAAATTATATTATTTAAATCAATTCAATTAGATTTTGAATTGAATTTGAATCTTTTTATTTTTTCAAATTTTCATTTGTGTAGCCCAAAACTCGAATTTTGAAAAGAAATGCTTTTTTTGAGGTACATGAGCTGCGGACATCCCGAATGGACAACTGTATAAGAACATTGCATCTCGAGAAGGGTCGTGGAATAATTCATTTAATTGTGTTTCGAATTATTAATTTAAGTTTATCCTGTCAATCGCGACGATGAAATCGGAATTACATAAACTCGTGTCATTGACGCTGCTCGACGTACAAAAAAAACCATTGGATCTGAATGTAAAACAGAATGAGGCAATAGGAAGTCTCTTGAAAGCCGGTGATTTGAATCGGAACCTCACTGTGAACATTCACTCGCATCGCTCGTTGATCGATAACAATCCAAAAGCGCATAACGGAAAAAAAACTATTGTACTGACGACAAATACAATATTTGTCATTATCGGGTTAAAGTCGTTAATCGGGTTCAATCGGGGTAATTTTTTTTTCTATACAAACTTGCGATACCGCTATTAATCAATCGAACAATACGTTTTTATTATTTTTCGCAATGACGTGCCGTTGATTTTCGAGGTATCTAGTCGACGAAAGATAATTCATTAGTTGCGATTTTTCAAATACGAGATTTTGGATTGACCGGCGATTATCACAAAAACGGAGGAATTTTATTGTCGAAACCGAAGAGATACCATACAAGTGCAAGCTGCGACAAACATATTCGATATTGTTCAACGAGCCCGTTGCCCTACAGGCCAACTGGACTCGAACTACTCAGTGATGTAAATTGAAAAAATGTTTGCTTTTAAGCCGTGAGATTCTATGGCATTCATTTTTTTACTTTTTTTGACTTCGCGCTTTTGCTTTGTGTGTGAACTAATTTTCGGAACAACAACTAGAGATAAACATTTTTTATTGTAATGCAAACGCATTTCATTCTGACATTTTGCATTATAACGATATTTAATAAACAATTTTGTTTGTTCTTCTAGCAAAACAACACCGGTAACAATACTCACACACAACGTTGGAGCGGACTCGATTTCATTCGCGGTTCGTTTGGTCCGGACGATTATGTCCACAATATCGTGAAATTAAAATTCCGCAAACGATATCCAATGAACACTAACATAAAATATACTATAAGATTGAGAAATCATGGCAATAGAACGAGCGTACGCGATAACAAACGAGAATCGTTTTCAAACATGGCAATGACATCGAGCCAAAAGTTTGCTCTCGTGTATTGGATCGTCAGCAAAGAGTACAGCGTCGAAAGAATGGAGGATTTGGGTCGACAACTGGAAAAAGGCGACAAAATGCCATTGCCGTACCAGGGCAAACATTATACTGCGAAGGTTATCGAAACCTCTGGTGAGTCGAAAAACAAATTTGTACATAGTTTCTTTATTTTGTTGAAATTTGATTTCATAAAGCCATTTTCAAGTACGATTGGATCAAATTATTAGCCTGCTTTCTTTTGCATTCATGCGTGCAGGATTTTGGCTTGACTTTGGTTTTGCAACGTTCTTTTTAAATTGATTAACTAATTGAAAAAAATTATTATTTTTCAAATCTCTTGATTTCAGATGACGATAAATGGCTTCGGAAACTTGATGTGGGAATCGACGGAACGATAATGTCGAAAAAAATAACCAAAAAGAAAAAAACGACGGCCAAAAGTTCTGTTGAACAAGCTGTTGCGGCGAAACTGCTTTCCTTCAACGTATTTGACGTAAATGTCAATGCAATTGCAGAAAGCAAAACCTCGGCGAAGGTTTCGATGAGTGACGCCTTCCCGTCGAAAAAAAAAAAAAAAGTGTACAAACGTATATACGGTCTATCGTCGTCGGAAAGTGAAGATGAAGACACCACGTTGACCATTGATCCACCTATCGATAAAAAATCGGTAGAAATACCGTTATTGTCATCGGGGAAGCTGCGACTATCCCGTAAGCGTTCTGCGATTGAACCTCAACGGAAATCTTTGTCTCTTTCGAAGCCCTCTATTTCTCGCAATTTCGACGCAAATTGAGATTCGCTTGATCGAGACTCCACCAATCGTTCGGCAACTCATCGGCTACAAATTTTTGTTCCTGATTTTTCAGTTTTTCATTTTTTTCTTACATGACCGTTCTATTTACTATTTTTCGACCGCCCTTGTAATGGCAATCTTACTTGTATTCATGTTTCGATGTTAAATAACTGCTATTCACTCCTCGATGTCCATCATTTCTATTAAATTATATATTAAAGTGTTTTTGCGAATCCTCGATTTTTATGTATCGTCTCGTTTTTTCTTTTTGAAATTTATACTTTATATCTTCGAAATGGCTTATGGGTCAAAGCCGATTGTTTCGTACATAATGCAAATTTCTCATTCAAGATGCGCAACATTTTCTACACAAGGGAAAGAGCGGGTTATTTGAATGGGGGTCAAACTCATAGATGGAACGCCGAACGAGTGAGAGAGAGTATCTGTTTATCGTTAAAACTAGGTTTTGTCGAGGCAGTCTCTCTGGGTAATCAGAGGAAACTTTATGGGTTTACGCTACCGAGGAGGTCTTCAATTCCGTGTATTGTTTACGTAGCGATCGAGGATGTATAATGAATGAACGATTATACGAAAATTCGATGTCCGGCATAAACGAATGAGCTCTGGATCGTTATGTCACGTATACTTTTCGCCAGCGCTCGTCTATGTGCACCGAGCACATAGAAAACCGTTCATTTCGTATTGATACAAACCTTTCAATGCAGTCGAAAAAGAATTTTATTCTTTTTTTTTTCATTAAGACGATACATTTGCCTTAGTTAAAAAGTGAAATGCCACTGCGTTAAACATTATTGCCAGACTCTGGAATATAGATACCTCACCTACTAAAAATCCGTTTAGGTTGCAATTTTCTTTTCCGTGTGTACAAATGATGATAAAAACAACAATCATTAAAAAAAGTATTGACATTTTCGTAAGGGAGAAAATCAAGTCATTCTTGATCTTTTCGATTTTTTTTTTCTTTATTCGACAGGAGTGTCGTCCGCGAGCTCCACTTTCCCGTTCAAAAATCGCACCGACGCCGAGGACTCACTAGCGACATGGAGGACAACGTGCTCGGTATATTAAAAAATGCTTGTACACTATCACCGTATACAATATTATACGATTGCGAAGCAGAGAGCAAAAGTTCTTGGTGGGGTAGAAGAGGCTCTTTATCATGTTTTTTTTTTTTTTTTTTTTTCTTGAAAGGGGGAGATGAGGATAAAAGTAGTGCGTAGCGTACTCGCGTGCCTTACGGTAACGCGTTTCTAAGCGTTCACTTCGATGCTTTCAGCATTGGATGCCTTTTACATATATGTAGTCGCAAATACACGCGCTGTTTCCAATTTCACAAGAGAGAGAGCAATGTTTGTAAAATATTTTGCTATCGAGCCATGAAAATTTCGAATAAACTTGGTAGTAGCAACAAAAAATAATATTTCGATTTTAATCCTTTTGTTTTTTATCGTGCTTCTGTATTTTTCTGAAACGTTTGGATAGTCTTACGTTGTCAAAAAATACAAAATATAAATTGAAAAATTAATAGATGTACGAATAGTCATTTTTATCCTCGGTTGAAAAAAGGCGATGTAAAGATTTCGATAGCACGAAAGTATATGCTGTGAAGAAAAACAAAGAGTCGAAAATTGTTATTCGATCGCAATTCAAAATCTCTTCTGCCCCTCCACCTCTTCTTCCCCGCAAGAGAATCATTTTTTGACACACAGCCCCCATCGAGAAGGCTTCGTGACCATCGCTATATCGTATATATTTAGTAGTGGTGTCCGTCTGAAATTCGGCGTTGCAGTCATTTATAGTTTACTATATCGTCAATCATTTATATATTATATATAGAGGATCAGAACAGAACACATCAGTTATATGAAAAAAAAAAATAGAATACCCGCTATTCCGCCAATTCTCCAATTTCTCCAATTATATATGTAAATATGGCAATTTAATCGTAGCTATGATTGAATGAAAATTGCGATAAGCGCGTAAAGAAATTCGATATTAATGCTCCACTGGTTAATAGCAGCAGCGGATAGTCCATTTCGTCAAGGACAGGAAATCCATGAATGTTTCTAGATACGGATTGTAATTTTTGACGTCGACCAAAAGCTCTCGGCTATCTATCTGCTGATATGCGTTGTTAAAAGTTTCCTGAAAACCGTACAAAAACAGGAAAACATATAATATAAGAACGTAATATAATACACATTATAAAATACCATAAAATATTACGATTGCATTTGCCAGCAACTCATCCCATTTCGCTTGACACATGGCACCATCTATCCTCGCCGGCATAGTCATCTCCGCTAAATGACTGAAACATAATTTTTTAAAAATAAATGAGTAATTCTAGCGTATTTTTTTAATAAATAATTTAAAGAGTTTTTCTACTTACTTCCATGAGTAGAAAACGCTGATTGAATTCCGTCCAATAAAATATTTGTCGTTACCAATTCTCGCCTTGACTAGCTGCCATTGTAATTCTTCGGTCCCTGCAAATTTATATAATATAATAGTTTTTTTTATATAATAGTTTTAATAATATAATATTTATCCTTACAGTGTTGGTTTTCCATTTCGTAAGTTTAACTTTTTCTTCGACTTCTATTTCGTTCTTTCAGGATTTTTTTTTTAATCTGAAAAACAAGTGACGATTTGTTATAACGTTGACTATCTTTTTTTATTGATTCCATCTCTTTCGATTATTTCTATTCAAGTTATTATTTGTGTAATGAATTCATTTAACTAATCATAATCACATCGTTCATTGTAATTAATCGTTAATGTTGGTAATTTTTCGCTTCGTTCGCTTTACGTTCGATATATCTTGATAACACGATTATTTTGGTATGTGTAATATAATTATGATTCGTTTCGCACGACTTTATTTAAAATATATTATCGAACTGATAAATACACTTTTAACGATCGAAAAAATAATTACGATTGCGTGTCCCTTAACGTCCGTGAAATAATTTCATCTCCTACTATTTCGATCTCAACGAGTATCTCCGCTATATATTGTGACGGGGGTTTTCGTCAGAACTTTATTTCGGGGGAGGACGAGGCAAAGCTGAATAATCGTAGGCGATGGGGGGGATACTTAACAAAAGAAATAGAAATTTATTATAAACACGAAAGAAATTATACAAAAGAAATCAGAAGGAAAAATAAGAAATCATAAACTAAGAAAAAATAACTGGAAAATAGTAACTCGAAAATGATAATAAAAGAAACTGAAGAAAATAATAAATCTCAGAACGCAAATAAATCTTAATAATAATCGCAACTAAATCATAGAAATAATAACTCGAAAAATAGTACTCTGCGGTGAAAATGTCGGGGGTAAACGGGGACGGGGGCTAGAAATTAATAAACGAAATCGGGGGGGAAAATGCTAAGAAAATGACCAAGGAAATAATACAAAATAATAATAATAATTCGCAAAAATAACAATGATTTGAACAACGGATAATTCCGGGTCGTACGGGCGAGGGGAGGGTCGGGGAAAAATAATAAAAGAATTAACGGTGGTTGCCACGAGGCGATCCGCGAGGCGTACGCGGCTCGTGGCAAGAGAAAATGTCGACGGGACTATCGAATATTCTCGGCAAAGGGACGACGGGTCTTCGGGAAAATTACAAGGCAAATCGCGGGGAAAATACCGATAAAAATAACTCACAAAATATCTCGAAATTCGGGGGAAACTACTCAAACAATCTTTTTGGGCGCCAGTTACCTTTCACGGGATAACACCGTTATACGACTCAACATGAGTCAGCAAATATTCAACTTTACACTGAGTACGTAATGGCCGGCAAACTCAAAGGGAACAGCAGAGGGCTCAGGGGAGGGTCAACCGATCTTTGGGCTCGCAATTTAATGCCTTCGGCTCACATACGAATTTCAGGGACGTCAGGGCGATATAACGGGGGAAAATACACGATCAAAAATACTCTCAATTGCACACGTTTAACTTACTTACTCAATAACTTCGCACGCAAAAATAACGTCGCACGCCACTCACCACGTGCACGAGTCTTTGCCGGTAAATGGCGAAACTTGGGAAATTATACGAAAATGAAAGAAAGAAGTGATTACCGGTCACTTCACTAACTCAAGTACGGGGAAAAATATCGGGGGAAGACGGGGAAAAATTATCACGCGGGAGGGAAACTATTACTCGCAAGTATCACACTCTTTACAATATAAATTCACGCTGGGCGATTCCCTTACAAAAATGGCGGGGAACGGGGGAATCGTCCACACACGTCTATACTAATCAACGGCTCGAACGAGGCTGAGGTAACGCTCGTCCTTCTTCTCGGAAATCTTCTCCGTTGACAGCGCGACGGAAGGCGGTGGAGAGAGAGAGAAGACGGTACTCGGCGTCGGTCGATAATTCGCTCGATCGACGGGCGAGGTGTCAGATGGCGGCAGCGATATTGATTTATCGTCGCTCGAGCTATTGAGCGACGATCGAGAGCGGCGGGCGGCGTGGTCGATGAAAGAGGCGACGGGACGGCAACGGTGGACTTTGGCCAGCGACGAGTCCTGTTGTTGTCGAGCGAATATCTTCCTTCGCTGTTTCCCGCTCTCTCTCTAGCTCGTGCGTTGTCTCTGCTTTCGGTCTCTCTCGGTGTCTTGGGTCTCTTGCTGAGCGTTACCTTGCCTAGGCGTGGGGGTACATGGGGGGGGGGGGGGGGAAGGTCTACTATTTCGCGCGGTGATATTAAAGGGGGCTCCGTGGTGAGCGGAGCCTCGACTCGAGTACGAAAAATACTTGTGCGAATTTACTTCGTTACAATATATTTTCTTTAAATTATTTCTATAAAAACATAAATAAAAAAATTTATCATTACGCATTGCAATGCGAGAAGCCCATTAGTCGCAAAAAATAAGAACTTAAGCTTGTATCAAGATGCGTGGTAGCGCCTCGACGCCAAGTACTGAAAAAGCAGTACAAGGCGTACCCGCTACTGAGTAACCTACGCCAATATACCGGAAGTGCATAGTGCGTTCACGGTTCGATCGATATATCTTCGCAATAATACAACGAATGGAATTTTCATGGACACTTTTATAATGTAATTTTGGGTCAATCTTTCAAAAGAGCCTAGTTACCATTCAATTGGTTTAGCCTATTTTGAGATCTCGAGGTCGGGAATTTCACAGGGTCCAAACGATTATGAAGTTTCCTGTCCCCTATATATATGTCTGCGTCTACATCAGTTCATTGAAAAATTTGTGTGGTGGCACGCTCGTCGCTACAGCCGACGTAGCTGTCAGCTGTTGTCAGTGGCAATGTTATACGCCGTCTACGTTTACTTCAGTTCATAGAGAAATTCGCGCGGTGGCGCGCTCGTCGCCACAGCCGGCTCAGTTGACAGTTGTTATCGTCGGCACGTATTTTCACGGCGTGAACATTTTTTTGAGTTTTTCCGAAAATAATAATTATGTATTGCGTATCGTGGTTTAGTGTCTCGACGCGAAGTAAAAAAGAAAAATTACGAATTACGTGTTATACGTGTGATTTTATATCGGTTATAACTTTTCTTTGCGATCTCGAACAACATAACCGGCAATCATCAAGTGGAATATGTAACGCGCCGTTCGCCCAGTTTTGTATATAGAATTAATTTTGTTCAATTTAAATTATCCGGTCCTTCGAAATTAATTTTAAAGGTTAAATTACAAATGTTAGCTTTTCAAAAAG
The DNA here is from genome assembly GCA_964006125.1 of Cryptus viduatorius. Classification (NCBI taxonomy): domain Eukaryota; kingdom Metazoa; phylum Arthropoda; class Insecta; order Hymenoptera; family Ichneumonidae; genus Cryptus; species Cryptus viduatorius. The sequence continues at coordinate 3,190,956 of OZ023221.1, read as the reverse complement.
GAGTGAAATTTATCAAAATATTTTCTTCAAAAAAAGAAGGTACGCCAAGTAACGAAAAAACCGATTTCCAAATATTAAAAAAAAAAAAATGAACCAAATTTTATAAGCCAAGCATAACAGAAAAAAAAGGATTCTATATAACATAAAATATTGTTTTTTTTTAGAAAAAAATTGCTGTAAAAAATTGGCGTTCCAATGCAAATAGTGGTTTATTGTGACGCTTGCAAACACGGGAACGCCAATTTTTTACAGCAATTTTTTTCCAAAAAAAAAACAATACTTTTTGTTATATAGAATCCTTTTTTTCTGTTATGCTTGGGTTATAAAATTTGGTTCATTTTTTTTAATAATATTTGGAAATCGGATTATTCAGTACCTGGCGTACCTTTTTTTTTTTTAATATATTGATAATTTAAATATACTGTGAGAAACCACGAAATCTTGATGCGTGCAAAATTTTAAATAGATTGGCCGTTTAGTTTCTGAGATGTTCCCCATTAAAGTTGAGTTATTTAGCAGTGACTATATCGACGTATCTCTATTTTTCAGCGTATAAAGTGTCCTTACAAAAATCTAGAAGAACTGGTGTCATTATAAAACCTCTCTATAGTAAGAATATGCTTTATGAATAACCAGAATTCATATATTAGAGAGACGCGAGCAATGAGAAATCACGAGACATGAAGGGACGGACGAAAAGCTGAAAGTTCAGTTGCGCGAGCACTAGCGATTGGGTAATGCCATGTTACGTCCCGGAGCGGTCTCGGGAGTCAAGTTAAACCTCCTCGCGTGAAGCGCGAAGAGTTTATATTTATTTTTTTATCGGAATCGGTCTGATTCGCCCTGTACAGGACGTTCTTGAGGTTGGCTGTGCGAGTCAATGAAATATGAGATTTAAAATGAAAAAAATGTTCTGTTTATTAATAGTGGATGTTTAAGGAGCGTTAGATAATTACAGACAAAATAAAGGAACAAGTAAAGTCGCTCTCCACTCACACACGCATACTGTCTAATACTACTTACGATTAGTTCTTAAAATTCGTTGCTTAAATCTACACGACAGTTAATATTGTTCGTGGCGTAATTCAAGACACTATAACTAGCGGGAGAAGGCTGACCACCGCGACGTAAAACACTAACTTGGCTCCCTTCGGCCTTATCGACTTTCGAACGATTTCTATAGACCGCGGATTTCCAAAGAAAGATTTTAAGTTTACTAAGCAGGAGCTACTCGAGGAGTTTTTCCGAGACTAGCTTTTCGCTCTTGTTGTCTAACGGGACTGATCTCTCCGGCGTGCACATCCGCCGATCTCGCGACCGGCGGGTGGCAGGCCGGGGAGGATTCTTGCTGCCGTCGCGTTTTGTGGTCAGCGGAAAAGGTAACGAAGCCGTTCTCGCGGTATTCGTTACTATCCGCGGAACGTGCGCGGCAGTCAGCTCATCTCCTTGCTTATCTATCTAACTTAGCTTATATTTCTATTTGGTTTCTATTTCGCGCACTCGCGCGATCGAGGCTACGGCAGCGAAATTCGCTACCGCATCCACGACCAACACGAGTGCGAGAACTTAGTCGGCATGATGAGGGGCTCTCGAATTGCGCCGGGGAATTTTCCGTTAAGCACGGATCCTTTCCCGGCGCGATCATAACAGCCACTGACCAGCACCGCGGCCAAAGGTATGCGACTATTGCTATATTATAATTTCACAAAATATTTCCTTCAAAAAATTAAAAAGGTACGCCAAGTACTAAAAAATCCGATTGGCATGTATTATTTAAAAAAAAAAAAGAACAAAATATTATAGGCCAAGTGCAACAGAAAAAAAAGGTTTCTATATGACAAAAAATATTGTTTCTTTTGCAAAAAAAATGCTGTAAAAAATTGGCGTTCCAATGCTAGTGGTGTACTGTGACGCTTTCAAACACTGGAACGCCAATTTTTTACAGCAATTTTTTTGCAAAAGAAACAATATTTTTTTTATTTTTTGTAGGAATAAAAATAATATATACATGTACGTAAACGAGAGATAGAGAATCAGTACTGAAAATCGTATAATTTTTCATAACGTTTTGGGAAGTTTTATGCCAATAAAAAAACACTGACCAATGAAAAAATGAATTAAAAAAATCGCTATATATGAGGAAAGCTCCAATGCAAACACTCTATCTCTAGCCCTCTGTCCTCTCTCGCTGTCGTTATTGCATTTATGTGTAGATCCGTCAGCATAAGCCAAGTAGCACATTGATTGTCCGCGCCCCTATATATTCCGTCCAAGGTATATAAATATACTATACAATACTGTACTATATTGTACAACGCGACAACGTCTCAGTATTTTGCACAACAATCGACAGATACGTGATGGGTTAATATACTCGTTATACACTATATATTATATTTTTTCATGTATATATCAATAATAATCCGTGAAATATTGAGACAACGCCATTCGGATATATATATCTGACGCTTTATCAAAAGGCGCGGTACTGCCTCGTGGCCAAGTACTAACATTTTTTTTTCGTGGCGTTCCGTATTACAGTGTGTATATATACGCCAATATACCGGAAGTGTATAGTGCGTGCAACTTTCGATTGATGTATCTCAGGGATTATACAACGAATCGAATTTTAATTGGCATTTCTATAATGTAATTTGGGGTCAATCTTTCAAACGCGCCTAGTTACTACTGAGTTGGTTCAGCCAATTACGAGATATCGGGACCGAAAATTCCACAGGGTCCATACGATTATAAAGTGTAAAAAAAAAAAATGTAAATAATTGGGGTTCCACTGCTAGTGTTTTATTGTGATGATTGCATATACTGAAACGTCAATTATTTACAGCAATTTTTTTAACATCAAAAAGACAATAATTATTAGCGATAGATAACGGAGGGTAATTTAGAAAATCGGTAGAGAGTGAAATTACTATATTAAAGAACGCGCGCCAAATTATTAATTCGGTAGTACTTAGAAAGCGGAAAAGATCGAGCAGTAGAGTGCTAAGTACGCAATAGATAAGTCGCTGAACCAAAACATAATTCGAGAATAATGTAACACAAAAAAAATTATAACGCGAATCATAATCGAGTCGACCGGATCTCTCTCGCCAAACATTAACAGTCAACGCAGGTTACGAAACACGAAAAATATGCGAACCCATTCGCCAAAAATATTAATAACACTTCATAATTAACACGGGTTAATTATCCTCGACGGTCGATGAACGACGCGACCCGTTGTCTCTCTCCCCCAATTCTGAGGCGATAACTTGGCGTGTCGTGTGCACAGGAGTTCCTAGAATTCGGCGATGACGCATGAGTCGTTTAACGTACCGATAGGTACTATATCGCTTGCTGGAGATAAAGGTATATGGGGAAGACATGTAGAAAAATAATGCTAGCGTCTCGATACTGGCCGAACACGTGTTCACGGGCAAAGTACAGTCGGAGCTCCAAATACAACGAAATATTTTAAAGAGATGTCGAGAATCTTACTCGAAGGACTCGATAATGGATGATTACAACGGGTGGAGACCTCCCTCGCGAGGACGAGGCGTGCCTTCCTCGCGAGGGAGGTCTCCACCCGTTTTTTTATCGCGTGCCCTCCTCGCGGTGGGTCCACGCGATACGAAAGGTTAACTGCACCCCGCTGCATCCTTTCCACTCGAGCTTCATTGGCGAGACTCCGCTTTTCACAGCCCGCGAGACTCGGAAGTCTTATAGGGATGGTTCAGCGTGAAGCTGATAAGTCGGGAGTGAATCGGCGACTCAGTGTTTTGGTCAATGTATCATAAGCACTCCGATATCCATTTCTACGAATACTGATGTTCGTTATTCGCTTGGAATGACTTTAAAGCATCTTTTTGGATTCACGAGAATCAACGGTAACGTTAACGCGCGCTAAACTCGTCGACACTGGCATCGAGCCCTTGCGATAATACTTTTGTCACGGACTGTCTAACCAGAACTTTCGGCATCAAAACAATTGTGAATATTCCTTGAGTTTCCAAGAATTCGCTGAAGGCGTCAAAGAAAATAATAATATGTGAAATTTAGAAATAAATCGAGTTCGCCCGACACGAATAATGATTTTGCGAGATAGATAATAGATAATGTAGATAGTAAAACTAGATAGATAATAAAAGAATCATACGATAAATTAACAGTAAACAAAAGATATAATTCGGAGGTAGAGTTCTGGACGCACGATTCGATGGGCGACGTCCGATGGGTCGTAAAGCCGACCCACTGTCCAATGCCCCCTCCGTATAGGTGGCGAAACAAATGTCACGTCAAAATATATATACACAAATAACTGATATCCCGTGAAGCAAAAATGATTAAAATGAAAAAAAAAAAAAACGAAGGAATTCAACAGCTTTGATCCCTTCGTCGTTTTTGCATGACATATAACACAATATAGATTCGATTTTTTTTATTTATCTGTTTGTTGAATTTAGGTTACTCAGCCCCCTTAATCGTTAATATTTTAAAGTAATATTATCGACGAATTTTTTGTTATGAGAAAATTGTTACGAATCTTGATGAAAAAAAATATTTTATTGAAATTCATGATTCGCTACGGATATCGAAAATCAGACAAAACTTGAAATAGTCAAGGAATTTCGTAAATCGTTCGAATTTTTCAAGATTTCATTTTTGTTAGTCAAAAAAGTTTGATGACAATTCGAAAATTTGATCGGGAATTGGACATTTTTTCGTATTATTATCAGTTGTAAAATTTAAGTGCGAATTGACAAGTTTTTCGTTAAAATTAAGTAATTTCAATAGCGTTTAACCTGCGTGGGAATCAACGATAATCGGTCGCGCACATATAACAAACGAGAAAGAGTATTCAAAAATTTGAAAAAATGCAACGTAGTAATCGACATCGTGTTTCATTTTGTTGCCCGTTATTATTGTTACTTATTTCAACGGCAAAAGTCATAAACCGCGTCCAAAAGTTACTATTGATTTTTGATAAATCCAACTCAAAATTTGGTAGCGAGTTTATACAATACATCGAGACAGCATTTCGACAAGCAGCTAAACTCGAAAATGATTAGTTACTGCGACAAATGCATTAATGCGCTCTTAAAAAAAATTGAATTAAAAAAATGAGTGAGGCAATGGAATTTAATAGGCGGAGATCTGTTGAAACGGTTCTTAAAGTGGTCTGCAAATGCGACGTGGTAACACCAACATGGTGTTACGTCCAAATCAGCATTACCTCGATAATTACGGTCAAGGAAATAATCCCCTTTTTACGCGTTCTGTACCATTGAGGTGCTTTATTTGACTAAATTCCCTTTTCGAGTCTAACCTTTCAGAAAATTACTCGGGATAGGTTACAGAGTGCGCCGTGTTAATGATTTAAATACCCGAACCAAAAGAAATAATATCGCACGTGGAGAGATTCACTGTCTCGTAGTACGCGTATAGTAATCTTGTAGTAAACGAACAATGATGGCTGCCACTACGGAATTCCTCCGATAAGACGCCGTACGCTCGATGCGTCTCCTAGTGTAATTCAATCCGAACGAAGTCGCTGAGCAGCGCTCGCGACTATCGCGGCCCGATGCACCCCCCTTTCTACCTTGGTACTCGTTACCAAAGGCCAAAGATAGGACTTATTAATTCGCACTTTAATTTAAAGAAGGTATACCCTTCGATATTTAATTTATTTAAAATAAATGTTATGGTGGAAAAAAATTACGTTGATGACCAATAAATGAAATTAAGTTAAAAAAGATATTAAATATTCGTTTAAACCGTAAGATGCTGTTGAAGACCGAATCTTGGAATCGTCCTTCCTTCCTTTCTTCAAGTTTTCCAGTTGGTGGTGTAAAATATATAAAGATGATTAAATTAACGATGATATTGAAATTAACAGCCGAATTTATTTTATTCGGAATAAATTGTTTAACACTTCGCGTTGATTGTAATTTAATGTTGGAATTTATTTAACATTTTTATCAGCACCAATACACTTTTTTGTTCACTTTCGATAGTTTGGTTTATTGTGTTTTACAGTTTAGTCCCCGTCATATTTTTAAAGTCTCGAAAAATCGTAAATGTTGTTTAATGTTCTGTTAACTTCCCGATTCGGCCAGTGTTAACATTCGTAGAAGTCAATTCACATTTTTATATTATTTTTAGATTATTGTAGTAGTTAACCGTCAGAATATTCTTCAATGGAATATCTTTTATTTAATTAGCGATGAACGGATTATTATTTAAATGTTGATATACTTTTTTCTGCCAACTCTTAACTACAGCCCTCTCAACTACTCTTAACTGTTAACTGTTAACTGTCCTTTGGTCGCTTTGGGTCTTGTATTTATCAACTGTCTCGGGAGGTCACCTGGCCCATAGTTCTCCTCATTGAAGCGTCTACTCCCACCTTAAGTAATTATCGATCGATTTGTCGGTGACAAGTAATAAATTTTATAATATGACTATTTTCGTTATAAACAATAATTAATTATTCCCGATCTCGAGGTCGGGGATTTCACAGGGTCTAAACGATTATAAAGTGTCCTGTCCCCTATATATATGTCTGTGTCTACATCAGTGCATTGAAAAATTTGCGTGATGGCGCGCTCGTCGCCACAGCCGGCTCAGCTGTCCGTTGTTATCGTCGGCACGTATTCTTATGGCGTGAACATTTTTTTGAGTGTTTCCGAAAATAATGATTATGTATTGCGTATCGTGATTTAGTGTGTCGATGTGAAGTAAAAAAGAACAGGCGCCTCAGCGCCCTGCGGGCGCACAGTCTCTTGTTGGTGGGCTCCGCCCCCCAAACCCCCCGGAAAATGTCCCTTCGGGTCATTTTTTAAGGCACTCAAGGGATACACATAGCGCTACGCGCTCCGAATCGAGTATGATTACATTTTGCGTTATGCGCTACGTATTGAATATGATCATACGTCGCGCTGCGCGATTCATCTGGGAAGGAAGTACGGGGGAAAATCATTTATCAATGATGTAAATTGATTCATAGTTTAGCCTTCATCGAATATAAACATTTCGTTTTTATACGAATTGATTATTATTATTCACAACTGATATTTCCTTTTTGTTTTACGATCAATTGTCGAAAATTCAGACACGAGACAAATATAACGAATTGCATTGCGTAGAACTTGATCAAATTAATATAATGAATCAAATCATATCTAGTAAAAGTCGTTTTATTGGTATTGGTACACACTTATGACCAGATTACATGATTATAAAACTAACACCCAAAATATTTACCAACACGAACACCATTACCATTTACCATTCGGGTCTAATGTCCCCTTTAAATGCATCTCTTTGAATGTTTTTTCTTCCCTAAAATACATGGAATCACTTTATTATTGCCTCTGGACAGGACCCAAAGTATTGGAGCCGAATATTCAAAAAATTTGCTTTTCGGTACGATTTGCAATGAATTTTATTCGATATTAATCGTTGTAGCAAAAAAAATTATAACTCGAGATCGAAAATAGATATCGTCTTGGTTCTTATCGTGTATTGAAGAGGAAGTAGAATGTTGCTCAAATAAAAAGTTGTAGTGTCTTGGATGCGTCCAAAATAAATAAAAAATTCAATTTCTCGATGAATTCGACGACGTGGGCTCTTCGACTGTCGATGTATAAGAGAATTCGATTATAACACTTTAAGTATTTTTTCTCTTCCTTATAACAGACAGAATCAATTCGTTATTGTCACTGTACGAGAGTAAAACATTGGAGACGAGAAATCCGAGAAATTTTATTTTTCTATCGTTTTATTTTGTTTTGAGATAGGTATATTAAAACAATTGAAAAAAATAAAAGGGTGGTTGGAAAAATACGAGGTAAAATTTGAATTTTTTTTTGTTTCGAAAAATTATTAGAGATTTGAAAAAATTCAATTGCAGTTTCCCAATATTTAAAGTAATATACATTAAAAAAATGACAAAAAAAATTGATTTTTTTTTTTATTCAAATCATCCCGCCACAGAATACCAACGTCGCGGCGTATGCGAACTTTATCACATCTGCTATGGAATTATCGCCGGCTTCCGAGATTTGACAGATAGAATGAATGGAAAAAAATAAAAGGTCGCGATTGTTTTCAATTTTATTTGACAAATTGCAATAATTTTGGATATTCGATGATTCTTCTTTGTGAAATTATAACCAAGTTTTCAGTGCACCCGCGAAATTTTTTATTTTTATTATGAATGTAAATAACGTATTGTAAAATATTGTGAATGATATTCGTTCATAATATATTATTTTCGGAATAAAAAGGACTAATATTTGTCAATCAATGTGTGATATTTCGTGTTTTATTTTTTGCAACGAAATTTTATTTTTTGACATGATAAAAAATTGTTTTTTGGAAAATTAAAATAACATAACTTTTAAAATCATTCCGCATTAAAAATAATTGTAGAACAAAAATATTAAAAAATGTCAGAATGTCTTCAATTTTGCTGTGCATAGTGTTTTCGATGCAATGAAATTTTGCGGAAAATTAGAAAAAAATTCGTTTGTAGGTGTCAGAATTGCAGCGCCGTACGGACACTTGACGGGAGAAAATCGATTTTTAAATGGAAAATTCCTGGAGAAAATGTTCAGCGACGTCGGATTTGCTATGCATAGTGCTTTTCATAAAATAAAATAATGCTGCGAAAAAGAAAAAATTTGGTTCGTAGACTTCATAATTGGAGCACCGTGTAAAAATTTTGCGGAATAAAATTAAAGTTTTATTTTGGAACAGCTCATTAAAGGCTTCGCAGTAGTTTCAAAACGATTGTGCACAATGGTGATGATATGATACATCACCACTGCGAAGAAGAGAAAAATTCCTTCGCAGTGGTGATACAGTTACAGCATCATATGAACACTTGTCAAAGCAAAAATGGTTTTTTTTTGTTAAGCAAATATTCAAATGCTTTGCAGGGGCTTCAAAATGTATGTGCACAATGGTGATGATATGATACATCATTCCTGCGAAGAGAAAAAAAATTGGTTCGCACAGTTCAAAGTTACTACACTGTACGGACACTTTTCGAAGCAAAAATGGTTTTTTTTTGTTAAGCAAATATTCAAATGCTTCGCAGGGGCTTCAAAATGTATGTGCACAATGGTGATGATATGATACATCATTCCTGTGAAGAAGAGAAAAATTGTTTTGCACATTTCACTGTTACGTTACACTGTGTTACGGACGTCTAAAATCATACATTTCGTAATAACGGTATTTTTATTCAACCACAGGTGGAAAAAAATATTTGCAGTCATTGGAGTCACTTCAAATTAACTACGCCTGATGCTGGAGGTACGCCGAAGTAAATGCTGAAAAACTACATTTTTTGGAGCATACGCTGTGCAGAATCCCCATCGAAAGCTGTGTGAAAAGGCCTCGCTGGTCATTTTAATAGGCACTCTTTGCCTATTGTTGTAGTGCGTGCCTAAAAATTACGAGTTACGTGTTATACGTGTGATTTTATATCGATTATAACTTTTCTTTGCGATCTCGAACAACATAACCGGCAATCATCAAGTGGAATTTGTGACGTGCCGTTCGCCTGGTTTTGCATATAGAATTGATTTTATTCGATCTGAATTATCCGATCCTTCAAAATTAATTTTCAAGATCAAATTACAAAAAAATATTAGCTTTTCAAAAAGAACTGAAATTTCCCAAAATGTTTTTTCAAAAAAAAAAAAAAAGAAGCTACGCCAAATACTGAAAAATCCGATTTGCAAATATGATTTAAAATAAAAAATGAACAAAATTTTATAAGCCAAGCATAACAAAAAAAAGAATTCTATATAACAAAAAATATTGTTTTTTTTTTGCAAAAAAATTGCTGTAAAAAATTGGCGTTCTGGTGATTGCAAGCATCACAATAAACCACTAGCATCGGAACGCCAATTTTTTACAGCAATTTTTTTGCAAAAAAAAAAACAATATTTTTTGTTATATAGAATCATTTTTTTTTGTTATGCTTGACTTATAAAATTTTGTTCATTTTTTATTTTAAAACCTATTTGCAAATCGCATTTTTCAGTACCTGGCGTACCTTTTTTTTTTTTTTTGAAAAAACATTGTGGGAAATATTAATATACGAGTGGGTGATCGTTCGCTGTTTACCGTCGTCTCTCTTCGAGCGCAATTCGTCATCAATAATAAATTAAGAAACCGATAACTTCTGATTCCTTCATTGTTTATAAATCATATAACTGGCATGCTAAAAGAGTTAATGGATACACCGTAGCGATTCTGCAGCATCGCATCCAAGATATCCAATTTTTCTGACACATTATCGTTCCATTAATATCGTTGCTTAATCGTCGTTCTATCCTCAAATAAATTATTTTTCCCTGTAATACATAAATTGGAGACGATATTCACTTTGAATATCTCGCAGCACACGAATATAACATTATCTTGGATTCATTTTTTATGCCGGTCGAATAAATAATGTCATTCGAAAGGACACGCAAGCCGTGGAATATATAGGAATTCGTAATAAGAAGCCAAACTCTCTCGTCGTTTGAAAAAAAAGAGACTAGAAATTGTTTTCATTTTACCCTCACGCTTTACACGAGGTTATCGGAACGCTGTGTTGTGAAATCGGTAACGAGAGTTGTTTCAGCGTTTCGCGTATATATACAAATACAAAACGAACGAATCCGGGGAGAGGGCGACATAACCTCGGATACCAATCCCCTCTGCTAGTTCGTCCGTGGAAACAGCCAACGAGTAATATGGGATGTCGAAGATCTACTGTAGCGAAAAATTATCCAAACGTTCAGTGCGAAGAATTGAACGCGAAAAAAAAAATCATAAATGAAACTATCTGTCTCTCTCTCTTGTACATTTTCGTTTCACGAATTGATAAAACATACAATGCCATTCGTAACGCTCTTCTACAGGGTGATTCAGGAAGTTTTCGACACTTTTTGCCCAATAGTAGTTTGTCGTGTCCTGAGCAAAGTTACTTAGCCGTTTGTCGAAATTCGCAATATTTATTTAATTATAAGCATTGTAAATTTGAATAATTCGACCAATCAGGAGTAGCCATTTTGGCGCGTTGGACAGTTCCATATTGCCATGCGGAAAGCTGGCAACGTTCAATTTACCACTACATCTTCACACAGACAGAGTCTCCGTTCACGGCGGATTGAGACGGTCGGTTTGCCACGTGCTGTCATTGTGCAGTGCTGTTACGTGCGATCCTACGAAAGAGAAGATGCAAAGGTTATGTGCATGTTTGAGGTTCGTGCGGGGTTCGCAGATTGTACAATGCGACGAAACGAATAATCTCAGGTTAGAGATGCGATGAAAAATAATCGGATTTTCTGTCAGGTCAATAAGATTGGAAATTGTAAAGGATATGCACATAGGATATGATAAACGGTGTTAGCATAATAAGAGAAAAATTTTATGCCAAAAAAAATAACCTCCGATAGGTACTAATTCAAGAATGAATTAGAACCCATTGGAGGGTATTTTTTTTTGGTCAATGCACCATTATTGTAATCGAAGCGAAGTCAAATTACACGCTCCACGGTAAGTGGACCATTTTCTTTAATCGTATGCTTTACACAACATTGCTTCAATTAAGAAAAACACAAATTCTTAATATCGTCGAACAGCTGTTTGTCGGGTGTAACCAAACTCCACTTATTGACTGTTGAAACACAAACTGTTGAATCAATCACAAGTAGCCGTTGCAATACTGACCCTGCAGTTAATCGAGCCTGTTGCAAATCGAAAAAAGATGCATAAACCAAAAAAAAAAATACCCTCGGATAGGCTCTAATTCAAGAAAGAAAAAAGACCCTCGGATAGGCTCTAATTCAAGAAAGAATTAGAGCCGAACCGAGGGTATTTTTTTTGGGTTGATGCATCTTTTTCTGAATTGAAGCGACTTTCAGACACGTCTTGTTGGCTCTTGTCGGTACTTCCGAGTATACCGTGTCAATAGCGAAGATGCTTCAATTAAAAATAATGAACCTATACCTAAAACGCTCACGATTTTTTCTCCAAGTTTGGATTGGAAGGCTAAGAGTTACGAAATTTTTCATATCGATTATCGATTTAATTGAAGCGACATTATCATACATGCGATGCATTCGAAAGTACCTACAAAAGATAACGAGACTTATGGAAAAGTCGCTGCAATCAAAATAAATTCTCTTATAATAAAACGAATAACTCGTATCCTTCCGATTCGATCGAGGGAGGCGAGCACAATATTTTTTTGTTTTGGTTTATCTATCGAGATTGAAGCGACGTTGTCGTTCATACGGTGCATTCGGAAGCACCTACGGAAGATAACTAGACGTATGAAAAAGTCGCTTCAATTCAAATAATATTTCTTATAAAAAGAACTAATAGCTTGTAGTCTTCTCAATTAATCGAAGCAGGCTAGCGGAACATTTTTTTGTCTCAGATTATTAATTGATATTAAAGCGATGTTGTCGTTTATACGGTGCATTCGGAAGCACCTACGAAAGATAACTAGACATATGAAAAAGTCGCTTTGATTAAAATAATATTTCTGATAAAAAAACCGATCGCTTGTAGTCTTCCGATTCGATCGAGGGAGATGAGCGTAACATTTTTTTTTCTCAGATTATTAATCGATATTAAAGCGACGTTGTCGTTCATACAATGCATTCGGAAGCACCTACGAAAGATAACTAGACATACGAAAAAGTCGCTTTGATTAAAATAATATTTCTGATAAAAAAAACGCTTCTTCTTCTACAAGCGATCAATTTTTTTATCAGAAATATTATTTGAATTGAAGCGCTTCTTCCATATGTCTAGTTATCTTTCGTAGGTGCTTCCGAATGCACCGTATGAACGACAACGTCGCTTTAATATCGATTAATAATCTGAGACAAAAAAATGTTACGCTCGTCTCACTCGATCGAATCGGAAGACTACCAGCGATCGGTTTTTTTTATCAGAAATATTATTTGAATTGAAGCGCTTCTTCCATATGTCTAGTTATCTTTCGTAGGTGCTTCCGAATGCGCCGTATGAACGACAACGTCGCTTTAATATCGATTAATAATCTGAGACAAAAAAATGTTACGCTCGTCTCACTCGATCGAATCGGAAGACTACCAGCGATCGGTTTTTTCATCAGAAATATTATTTGAATTGAAGCGACTTTTTCATATGTCTAGTTATCTTTCGTAGGTGCTTCCGAATGCACCGTATGAACGACAACGTCGCTTTAATATCGATTAATAATCTGAGACAAAAAAATGTTACGCTCGTTTCACTCGATCGAATCGGAAGACTACCAGCGATCGGTTTTTTTATCAGAAATATTATTTGAATTGAAGCGCTTCTTCCATATGTCTAGTTATCTTTCGTAGGTGCTTCCGAATGCACTGTACGTATGACAATGTCGCTTTAATATCGATTAACAATCTAAGACAAAAAAATGTTACGCTCGTCTCCCTCGATCGAATCGGAAGACTACCAGCGATCGGTTTTTTTTATCAGAAATATTATTTGAATTGAAGCGCTTCTTCCATATGTCTAGTTATCTTTCGTAGGTGCTTCCGAATGCACTGTACGTATGACAATGTCGCTTTAATATCGATTAACAATCTAAGACAAAAAAATGTTACGCTCGTCTCACTCGATCGAATCGGAAGACTACCAGCGATCGGCTTTTTTATCGGAAATATTATTTGAATTGAAGCGACTTTTTCATATGTCTAGTTATCTTTCGTAGGTGCTTCCGAATGCACCGTATGAACGACAACGTCGCTTTAATATCGATTAATAATCTGAGACAAAAAAATGTTACGCTCGTCTCACTCGATCGAATCGGAAGACTACCAGCGATCGGTTTTTTTATCGGAAATATTATTTGAATTGAAGCGACTTTTTCATATGTCTAGTTATCTTTCGTAGGTGCTTCCGAATGCACCGTATGAACGACAACGTCGCTTTAATATCGATTAATAATCTGAGACAAAAAAATGTTACGCTCGTTTCACTCGATCGAATCGGAAGACTACCAGCGATCGGTTTTTTCATCAGAAATATTATTTGAATTGAAACGCTTCTTCCATATGTCTAGTTATCTTTCGTAGGTGCTTCCGAATGCACTGTACGTATGACAATGTCGCTTTAATATCGATTAATAATCTGAGACAAAAAAATGTTACGCTCGTCTCACTCGATCGAATCGGAAGACTACCAGCGATCGGTTTTTTTATCAGAAATATTATTTGAATTGAAGCGCTTCTTCCATATGTCTAGTTATCTTTCGTAGGTGCCTGCGAATGCACCGTATGAACGGCAACGTCGCTTTAATATCGATTAACAATCTAAGACAAAAAAATGTTACGCTCGTCTCCCTCGATCGAATCGGAAGACTACCAGCGATCGGTTTTTTTATCAGAAATATTATTTGAATTGAAGCGCTTCTTCCATATGTCTAGTTATCTTTCGTAGGTGCTTCCGAATGCACCGTATGAACGACAACGTCGCTTTAATATCGATTAATAATCTGAGACAAAAAAATGTTACGCTCGTCTCCCTCGATCGAATCGGAAGACTACCAGCGATCGGTTTTTTTATCGGAAATATTATTTGACTTGAAGCGACTTTTTCATATGTCTAGTTATCTTTCGTAGGTGCTTCCGAATGCACCGTATGAACGACAACGTCGCTTTAATATCGATTAATAATCTGAGACAAAAAAATGTTACGCTCGTCTCACTCGATCGAATCGGAAGACTACCAGCGATCGGTTTTTTTATCGGAAATATTATTTGAATTGAAGCGACTTTTTCATATGTCTAGTTATCTTTCGTAGGTGCTTCCGAATGCACCGTATGAACGACAACGTCGCTTTAATATCGATTAATAATCTGAGACAAAAAAATGTTACGCTCGTTTCACTCGATCGAATCGGAAGACTACCAGCGATCGGTTTTTTTATCAGAAATATTATTTGAATTGAAGCGCTTCTTCCATATGTCTAGTTATCTT
The DNA here is from genome assembly GCA_964006125.1 of Cryptus viduatorius. Lineage (NCBI taxonomy): Eukaryota > Metazoa > Arthropoda > Insecta > Hymenoptera > Ichneumonidae > Cryptus > Cryptus viduatorius. The sequence continues at coordinate 3,175,935 of OZ023221.1, read as the reverse complement.
TCGTAGGTGCTTCCGAATGCACTGTACGTATGACAATGTCGCTTTAATATCGATTAACAATCTAAGACAAAAAAATGTTACGCTCGTCTCCCTCGATCGAATCGGAAGACTACCAGCGATCGGTTTTTTTATCGGAAATATTATTTGACTTGAAGCGACTTTTTCATATGTCTAATTATCTTTCGTAGGTGCTTCCGAATGCACCGTATGAACGACAACGTCGCTTTAATATCGATTAATAATCTGAGACAAGAAAAATGTTACGCTCGTCTCCCTCGATCGAATCGGAAGGATACGAGCTATTCGTTTTATTATAAGAGAATTTATTTTGATTGCAGCGACTTTTCCATAAGACTCGTTGTCTTTCGTAGGTACTTTCGAATGCATCGCATGTATGATAATGTCGCTTCAATTAAATCGACAATCGATATGAAAAATTTCGTAACTCTTAGCCTTCCAATCCAAACGTGGAGAAAAAATCGTGAGCGTTTTAGGTATAGGATCATTATTTTTAATTGAAGCATCTTAGCTATTGACACGGTATACTCGGAAGCACCGACAAGAGCCAACAAGATGTATCTGAAAGTCGCTTCAATTCAGAAAAAGATGCATCAACCAAAAAAAAATACCCTCGGATAGGCTTTAATCCTTTCTTGAATTAGAGCCTATCCGAGGGTATTTTTCTTTATTTATGCATCTTTTTTCGATTTGCAACAGGCTTGATTAGCTGCAGGCTCAGTATTGCAACGGCTACTTGTGATTGATTCAACAGTTTGTGTTTCAACAGTCAATAAGTGGAGTTCGGTTGCACCCGACAAACAGCTGTTCGACGATATTAAGAATTTGTGTTTTTCTTAATTGAAGCAATGTTGTGTAAAGCATACGATTGAAGAAAATGGTTCACTTACCGTGGAGTGTGTAATTTGACTTCGCTTCGATTACAATAATGGTCCATTGACCAAAAAAAAAATACCCTCCAATGGGTTCTAATTCATTCTTGAATTAGTACCTGTCGGAGGATATTTTTTTTTGCATAAAATTTTTCTCTTATTATGCTAACATCGTTTGTCATATGCTATGTGCATATCCTTTACGATTTCCAATCTTATCGACCTGACAGAAAATCCGATTTTTTTTCATCGCATCTCTAACCTGAAATTATTCGTTTCGTCGCATTGTACAATTCGCCAACCCCGCACGAACCTCAAACATGCACATAACCTTTGCATCTTCACTTTCGTACGATCGCACGTAACAGCACTGGACAATGACAGGACGTGGCAAACCGACCGTCTCAATCCGCCGTGAATGGAGACTCTGTCTGTGTGACGATGTAGTGGTGAATTGAACGTTGTCAGCTCTCCGCATGGCAATATGGAACTGTCCAACGCGCCAAAATGGCTACTCCTGATTGGTCGAATTATTCAAATTTACAATGCTTATAGTTAAATAAATATTGCGAATTTCGACAAACGGCTAAGTAACTTTGCTCAGGACACGATAAACTACTATTTGGCAAAAGGTGTCGAAAACTTCCTGAATCACCCTGTATATCGGCGAGTTAAATGGTCGGCAGTTCTTTGGAAAACTCGCGAAGAAAACAAAATTAAACGTATTCTTGTATAAAACAAACAAAATAATTAACAACGAAAAATTAGAGATATGTTTTCTGCGAACTAATCATCGCCGCCGTAGATTAGTACAGTTTATACAATTTATTCAAAAAAATAAGTTAAATAACGCGGGCCATGTTTAATAGAAGAAACACTTCTATATGGCAATAATTATTGTTTTTTGATGTAAAAAAATTGCTGTAAAGAATTGACGTTCTAGTATTTTCAATCATCACAATAAAACATTAGCACTGGAACGCCAATTATTTACAGCTATTTTTTTTGCACTAAAAAGACAATAGTTTTTGCTTTAGTTTTGTTAGTTTTGTAGTAATTCTTCTATTCAGATTGGCCCGTATCATTTCACTTATTTTTTTCAATAATTTTTGTTAAAAGAATTATTAAGTACTTGGTGTACCTATTTTTATTTTTTATTTTTTTAGGAAATATATATATACCATGTGCTCTTTGTCATAATCCAATGCAAATCAATCGACAAACAATACTTAGCTGTGGAATCGCGTGAAGCTGGGCCGCAACGGGTGCAGATCATCGGTGCTCAGTGTAAACAGAGTTAGCTCATAGTGAGGAACATAACGACATATTACTGTCCATAGATTATCCTCGTATTTTCGATGCTACGAAACAATCAGTTTCTCTACGGAAAAACAGGGGGTGAAACGAGCCTTCAAAGTTGGGCATGTCAAGGGGTGATATAATGCAGTTTCACCCAGAAGAAATCGATCGATATTGATGAAACCAAAACTACACTATTTTTCATGAGACATAATGAGAATACCCTATTGAGCGGTAGAAAAAATGACATGTTTCATTCAATTAAATAGATTTTTATCAAGAGTGAAAAAAACTAAGAATCGAGAGCTGGTTCACCCCTACAATAGACTTTTTTTCTAAAACTCATGATATTTGTCGACAGAACGCTTCCGAGAGTTACCCGAAATTAAGTTGAGCTGGACACAGTGTATTTGTTTTCATTATAAAAATGTATTGACAATCAGCAAATTCTGCTGAGGTTATGTTAATTTTGTTATCTTTCAAAAAATAATATTTTATCATATTTAACAAAACCAGCACTAACAAAAACTAAAATACCAATTATTCATATACAAAAAGACATTTATTTTTACTCTTTTATTGCATAAATAATATTTTTTCCAAAAAATTATTTACCTTATCTCACAATATATTATTCAAATTTGTAATAAAAAATCTAAATTTCACGTTTGGACGTAAAAACTTGCTACCACGCCTCTTGATGTGATCTCGTATTACTTGTTACTTGACATCAACTCACCCTTTAACAAGGAAAGAAAAGTTTTTGCACGTTCGCAATGACGAAATATAACTGCAATTTGTATCGGACAATGGAATATTAATATTGTAGCTATGGATTTCCTGTGTATTGATTAATTTTGGCGAAGAATGAAGCGATTTGCACATTGCTTTCTCATTCATTTTTTTATCGTTCACAAAACTTTCCTATGTAGAAATAAGCTATTCGAATAGAGAGCCATCAGCCACACGTTTATAGTCCCGTAGAAGCTGTGCGTACATCATTTTGTACACATGAAGATAAAATTTGTATTGAACCGGTCTTCCATGTTGTGCACAATCAACGCATACGAAAAATGTACGGCGTTTATGAATCTCAGTATTGACGGACAAACCAAGTTCTCGTTTGTGTAAATTAACAGGCAATCTTTTCTTGACTGATAGTATATTTTCCTTGATCGTTAATCCGCCGAAGCAGAGACATCTGCGCATCTGGCGGTTGATCATTGCCAGTTTTTCTTCTAAGGTATCTGGCAATAGCGAAAATGACGGTTACTTATATTTGGAATAAAATAAACTCATGTGCTTCCTCGGAGAGAAAGCTTTGTTTTAATGAAAAAAAAATCGAGATTTCAAAAAAAATATGTTTATAATGTTCGAAAACGTTGAAAAATCATATTTAGAAAAAATGCCTGGCTCTGTGCGTGTGTGTGCGTGTGTGACCAACTCAAAAAATATAAACCTCTATAATTTGATAACGTATTTAAATATCAAGTTGAAACTTTCAGGTGATGGTGACGAGTGAATTATCAACATTCGCTTTAATTTTTGTCAAAATTCTTACAGACATTAAGATTTTTTTATTTGTCAGAAATAACTGTTTGTACGATAACTTTTGCAATTTTTGTGATATCGGTCCAAACATTTCTATATACAAGGACTACTAGTATCAGATGGTGGTATTGAATTTGGAGAGAATCGGTCGAAGCATTTAATTTTTATCAGATTTTGCATTTTTTTCGAAAATGTCTGATGACATGATATTTGCTAGGTATTGCGTAAAAAATGTTTACATAAATGGACTATGCCCATCCGATTATTAATATTAAATTTAATATGACTAGCAGCAACCGCGCGTTTCGCGTGCGTGTTCTCACCTCTCTATTTAGTTTTTTCCAATCAACTCGAGTTTAACAGATTAAATTATATATATTGAACTGTCAAATTACGTCAAAGAACTATCACAATGGAATATGACTGAAGCTCCTCATCGAACGACTCCACCTTCAGGCTGGTGCGACAGCCAATACAGCCAACGAATAAAGCGACAACAATATGTTGTACCCCCGAAACCCGGTTTATCACTCCGTGCTCGAAGGTCGGGATTTTAACCCGAAATAATAAAAGGGATTGTACCAGTCGGGAGTTAGAACTCCAGTGAGAACCACCGAACGTTGTACAAAATGATATTTATTAAGAGAGACAAAACAACAGAACAGTTTTACAATCAAAAACAATTCGTGCGATCAGTATAGCTTACTGAACAATTCACAACTTCACTTTATGATATAACTCACTTCGATAGAACTCGGGTTCGACCCGCTATCGCGTATAATACTTGTAACTTGGATTCCTTGCTCGAATCCCTCGGACCAGACGTACAGTTTCATGAGTCAATTCGGACCTCCTGTATCACGAGTCAATACCAGACTGTCTGATGCTCGCGCTCGTACCGATATATACGGACGAGCTTGTCAACATAATTCCGACGACGAAGCAGTATTACGATATTCGGTAATAATGCGACCATCTGATATATTACGACATTCGTCGCTTTCCGTTGACTGCTGTTTATTATTTTCCGCTCCAGATTCTGTTCAAGAATTTGGAGACTCCGCGCTACACGAACTGCTGACGCGTTGTATTATTTGACCGCGTTTGAGAGTCGCGCGCTCGATGCGTCGATTGCTCAATCGCTCACGAGGCGCTCGATTTCGGCGATCGCGTCGCCTGCATACCTCCGCTATTGCACAATACATCTTTCTGTAACGCCTGTGATATTCGGGGTACAACAAATACATTGAAACGTTACGAGTTTTAGCGTCCGTCGTTTGTCGTCGTTGGACTCGTGTACGAAAATATTGGGTGCAAACTGTAACGTTTAATGCTATTATGATTTACTACGCGATGCCTCGCGTACAAGGATTCTTGTCATGGACCCGAGCAGAAAATTGCTACGTACTGAACGAGTACAAGTTGCTGAGGATTTCTTTCGTTTACTTTCATTTTTACACGATATGAGGCCTCAGAAGTCTAGATTCACTTATGAGTATTTCGCTCTACTCAAGTGTCTAATCCTCTCATCATCGGCTCTTTTATACAGGGTGTTAATTACGGTGAAGAAATATTCCTCGAATCTTTCTTTCGGTTTCTGTTATTCTTCTTATATCTACGTCAAACAGCCAGACGGGCTGACTACTACTTGTATCTACAAATTTTGAATTCACCCAACTACGGGACGTATGTCGAGTGGAGCTTAACACTCAATTTCTAAAAGATAATACATTTTTTTAGAATCGTCAATTCACTGATTCTGTTTAAGACACTTTGTCTATCGCTCACGCACCCAGAAGGGCTGAAATTTAATGGTTCTAATTTGTTTAAATTTTGATATTCGTACGATGGTTTTGTTCCCACTGCATGGAGCTTAACACTCAATTTTGCCAAATAATTTTCCTATTAACTGCCCAAGAACCTTTCCACGTTTCTATTCTCCTTCCTACGATCGATTAACTACGAGTCGTTCGAGATTTTGCGAATATCGAGAAGCGCTTCCGATTCGTTTTACCTGATTTACGGGGGAACGAGAAGGAATCGCAAAGCAGATTGCGAGGGCCGCTTTCCACGGAGTTGCGAGCGTTAGAAAAATCCACAACACTCTCGCTTCTCGCGTTTAGATGCGTCTGACAATGCGCTTAAGGGGGCTGAGTCACCTAAAAATTATTTTTTTATTTATTTTTTTTTCTAAATGTACATACGGTGTACTGCATACACACCAAATTTTAGATCGAAATTTAAAAAATTACCGAAGTTAGAAGCATTTTAGTAGTGTTAGAAATAAATAATGCGTGAAAAAAAAAATGCCGAAATGCAACACAATCAATGCCGGAATACCACATCTCCGCATGTTTTTTTTTTCTTCTAATAAGAAGAACAAGAAACATCGAGAAAGAAACATAAAAAAAACAACCGATGTCGAAACTGCGTTCGGTAGGTAACGATTTACCGACCAAAGGGTCGTTACGTCTAATCGATGTGACTCAGATTATCGCCGCTACCGCGCTTTGTTTTGAGTCTGCGATGCACCGGCGTAATGTACCACAGATGAGTTTTACTGGATTGTGTTAATCGGGTAAAAAACTACGCTTGTAAACTCGGTGTAATTAGTTATGTGTCAGTGTTTACAGTTTTTTCGAATGAACGAAATATATCCTGTATTTTTGCCCGCAATAGTGCAAAAATTATTTTCACAGTGACAGTGTCGCAACGCAAAAAGTCTCGCCGAATTAACTTCTCTTTTAAACGTCACATTTGACATAAGAGTAATTTTTTTTATTTTTTAAACATTTTTTTGCATTTACGAGATTTGTGAAATAAAAAAAAAAAAAAAACAAAAAAAAATTCTAAGTTTTATGTGATAGAAAAAAAAGTTGTGACAGGAAAATAATTGTCAGAATATTCCTCGACGTCATGGCGCTCAACAATACTCCTCGAGCGCTAAACAGGGACATATTTTGACTATCGAATTATTAATATATTTCTTGTTTTCTGTGCTGTCCGATTTGCCATAATGAATTTATTTATTCACAGCACAGATTGTCGATATTGTTGTAGAAGACAAAATATCGACGAGCTAGAGGCGAGATCGCGGAACGGCGTTATCTGATTCGCAGGTTTTGACAAAAGGGCTCATGACGCGCTACGCGAGCGCCGAATTATCGAGCGCACGTTAAACGATCGAACGTTGATCCTCACTTGCCCGTCGACCGTCTTTGAGTACGGCTAGTCAGTCCTCGAGGAGCCTCGTCGATATTTTGGTCGAAAATATATTTGCGTGTAACGAAAGAATTTGAACTATTGAAACTATTATTTGTCAAAAGTGTAAATTGTGTGTTCCGGAACGAATCGAGAAAGATTCACGTAAGTCAAAAGAATTAATTAAACTGGTATTTCTCTCTCGAACATTTTTTTTTCATTTTGGCTTCGCAATATTATTTGGGTCTCCCAATCCTACCCCCCTGTGTTTGTCTCGTCAAAATTATTATTCCGAGTTAGCCGAGTTAAGGAACGGTTCGTTGATTGCCTGAAAATCAACTGGCGCCCATCCGGTAAAATTTATAAAACTTATTAACCGTCAAATAGAGCCCCGGCAGCCCTTGACCCAGGCCGCGCCGGGTGTGGCTTTCGTCATTTTTATTTATTATTCGTCAAAAGAAAGCCTGTCTCAAAGTATACATTATTATGTGACAAAAAAATATAAAAATATTTTTTTTTATTGTGAATCACCGAAGTTGATTATTTTCATTAATCTGTGAAATACATTTTTTGCCACTTATATTTTTCTTCGCTTGCCGCAGGTTTCAGAGAGAATGGCCCCATCAATTTTGGATTGCGACGACTCATTTTCATCGTAACAGTCAGTTTTACGGAACGAGTGCAGGGATTTTTCATGCGATCAAGAATGGATTTATCGCAAGCCATTATGTGAGTAGTTACGAGATAAAAAGTGGAAAAAGTGAATTTTTTGGTAGTTTTTAGGCACTCACTATAACAATAGGCAAAGACTGCCTATTAAAATGACCATCTGTTGCTCTTCGGAGACTGTCGGTGGGGTTACTCCGCAGCGCATACTCCAAAATTTTTTATTTTTCACCATTTGCTTCGGTGTATCTCTAACATCATGCGTAGTTGATTTGAAGTGACTGCGATGACTGGAAATATTTTATTTAGCCTGCGGTTCAATGAAAACAACTTTTTGGCTGAATTTTTCTTCTCGGACGTCCGTATCACACTGTAACTTTGGATGGTGCGAACCAATTTTGTTCTCCTTCGCAGGGTTTTTTTATTACATTATTGCAAGTATGCACATCACTCTTAAAACCAATCTGAGATCTTTAAGTATTTGTTATAAAACATTATTGGTCACAATTTGCATTTGCCTTCCGTCAAATGTCCGTACGGTGCCATCATAACGAACTCTGCGAACCAATTTTTTTCTCATGTGCAGCATCATTTTGTTTTATCAAAAGCCCTATGCATAGCAAATTTGGAGACAATCCTACATCTCTAACCATTTTTTCATGACAATTTTCCATAAAATAGTACATTATGCTACTAGGGAGGAAAGTGCGTGATTTTTGACGACTGCGAGGTTTCTCGAAGCGAGTCGCAGCAGTTTCTCGTGCTGCGACTCGCTTCGCTCGGGCAGCACGAGCACGAGGTAAAAATCCGCTCTTCCCGTGTAGCATATACTATTTTTTACCCGACTACGATAAAAAAAACCATATTTTTATGCCTGCAACGGTACAACACCACAATATAGGTGTAGTGAAAAAAGGCATAACAATAAAATAAATATAACGTCGCGAGCAGCCAATTCCGAAGTGCGTCCGGAGGCGAAGCCCCGGTGGGGGGTTCTTCCAAAAAGAGACTGCCAAAAAAAAATATTTTTGCCCGCAAAATTTACTTTTTTGCCCGCTAATTTACTTTTTTGCCCGCTAATTTACTTTTTTGCCCCCTAAATTTACTTTTTTGCCTGCATATTTACTTTTTTGCCCGCTAATTTACTTTTTTGCCCGCAAATTTACTTTTCTGCCCGCCGGTCAAGAATTGACTACTTTCCACTCGCGTTGCAGGGATGAAATTATTTTCTCACATCTGATGTCCGTACGGTGCTCCAATTAAGAATCCTGGAAACCAATTATTTTCTCTTTCGCAACAATATTTCACTGCATCGAAAGCACTATGCACAACAAATTTTGAGTCATTCCGACAAATATACTTTTAATTATAAAATAATTCAAAAAAAGTGGTTATAACTAGCTTTGCTTCAAAGGTTATGTTATTTACATTTGGCAAAAAACCAAAATAATTACAATTTACCAAATAGAACTAAAAAAAATCGCGAGTATATATTTTTTCGTTTTATCCTATCTGTCAAACTTTGGAAGCAGATGACAATTTCGTAGCAGACGATGCACAGATGCTCATACGTCGCTGCGCGCGTACTCTGTGGCGGGATGATTTTCAAATTAAAAAAAAAATTGACATCTGGTTTCAATCTTTGTTCGTATTTTACCCAAGAACAAATTGATTCTACGCGGTATAGCGCAGATAAAGTGTGCAATCATAAAAAAAAGAATTTTCTATCCTTCGACCGTTGAAGATTCATCGCATTCGAAATCTTTGTCAATTTTGTTCGCTCAATTTATTCGTTTACAGTTCATAAAAAAAATGCTAATTTATTTTCTGGCAACGTAGTTTCTCCTCTTCAAAATGAGACACGATAAGAGTCGATATCTTTTTTCGCTGCCGAGATATGATTTTTTTTAGGCAAAGACTAATTTCACGAATTTTCGTCAAAAAACGAATTGTTTTTTCAAATTTCTCAAAATTGCCATCTCTAATAATTTTCTCTCATAGAAATCATACTTACAAACTGACTCTACGCGTTATTGCGCAGATAAAAAGTGTGCAATGTTGAAAAATTGAATTTTTTATCCTTCGACCTTCGAAGAATTTTGTTCACTCGATTTATTCGTTTACAGCTGATAAAAATAAAAACTGCAAATGTTTATACTATCAACGTATATCCGACGTTTTTTCAAATTTTACAAATTTTCGTCGAAAAACGAATGTTTTTTTCATATTCTCACATCTTGAAAAGTTTTTTTTCGCGAAAAAAACAATTGTACTCTTAATGAACAATTTTAAACAATTATTTATCGATAAAGTGAAAAAAAACTGAATTTGTCGATTTTACGAGTTTTCCCGGACCGAGCAACTTATCCTTGTTTGTAATTAAATAAAATGTTTAAAAATATGATATGATATGATGCTAAATTTGATTTTTTAAGCGACGATAAATATCAATAAAATTTCATTGAAAAACGAAAAAAAATATCGAATTTCTCGTCTCCAGTACTTGTCTGTTCTACAGAGACAATAACGTGCTGGTTCCATATATTATGAGAAAGAAAAAAAAATATATCTCAAATGGTAGAAACGAATTTTTTTATAAGAAGACTGTCAAAGAGCCTTCACAGTTGAGTTTTTCAAAAATCTCATCAATTTGTAAAAAATATTTCAGAGCCATCCAAGAAAACAAATTTTTTATTTGAGTAACGTACTACCTCCTCTTCAATACAAGACAGGAACCAAGACGACATATTTTTTCGTTCTCGAGATAGCATTTTTTTTGCAGCATCCATAAATATCGATAAATTTAATTGAAAATCACAAAGAATAGCAAATTTCTTGCACTTCTCTTCTCCTATGCTTCGGTCTTCTACAGAGACAATAACAAACTGATTCCATCTATTATGGGGAAGAAAACAAAAACATTGAAGGGGAAGGATTTAAAGGGGATATTTGACCTGATTGCTAAATGGTAATCGTGTTGGTGTTGGTACATGTTTTGTGTGTTTATTTTATATTCATTAAATCTGGTCATAAGTTTTAAGCCAATAAAACGACTTTACTAGACATGATTTGATTTGTTAAATTAATTTGATCATGTTTTACGCGATGCAATTCGTTATATTTTTCTTGCGTCTCAACATTTGACAATTTATCGTCAAACAAAAAGGAAATATCCGTCGTGAATAATAATAATCAATTGGTATAAAAAAGAAATGTTTTTATTCTACGAAGGATCAACACTATGAATCAATTTACGTAATTGATAAATGTGTTTCCCTCATACGTACTTTCGAAATAAAACGCGGAGCGCGACGTATAAACATACTTCTTCCGTAGCGCATAACGCGAAGTGTAAATACACTCGATACGGAGCGCGGACCGCGACGTGTACCCCTGTGAGTGCCTTAAAAAATGTCCCAAAGGGACATTTTTCGGGGGGTTTGGGGGTCGGAGCCCACCAACAAGAGTCCCTGCGCCCGCAGGGCGCTGATGATCGATTCTGTTCTATGGTAATATTATTAAACCTTTTTTTTATTTTCAAAAGAATGTTTTTTTTTAGTTCATGATTCGCAGTTGCGTCGCTACAATTGAATATTATTTCTTTCCTCGATTAAAGAATCGATTGTCGTTATATTCTGCTGTTAATACGCACATACGCTCAACGTTATTTTGTATTTAATTTGAAGAAGCGATTTATCAATCTTATATCGTGCTACGTGTATCTAATACTTTGACCATTCATCATTTGTCGCACTTTATAGAAATAAAGAAATACAAAAAAGAACTAAAACCATGATGAGACATGAAAATTGTGCGCGTTTCTTTCTGCGTCTCTCGGTCCTGAACTAGGGCGAGCTGCGCTCGATTATAAAAAAGAATCCTTGTTAACGATATTCCCTCTCTTTCCCTTTATTCTCGTATGATGTATATAAATACGTATGTTAAGAATAAAATACGGATGCGAAGCTCAAATCGAAGCGCGACAGTTTTTTACTCGACCCGGACGAATTTTCTGCCGACGGGATTGACAGCTGCTGCGATGCAATAACAATGATTCAAATCATTCAAATTTCAAGTAAAAACGAAACAAGGAAACGGACCTTTTAGAAAACAATATCAATACCATTCAAAACTTCATCACCGAACATTTTTTCTATTTTTAACATTGTTAAAAAACAGCAAAGGGCATATCAAGGGGAGAATGTTGTGCCTTTTCACGAATGTTTCGTTCCTTAAACAATTTTGCGGAAATTAGAATTACTATTTTTTTTTATAAATTGAATATTTCTATGTTTTCACCGCTAAGAGATTAAACTTTTTGAAAAAATATTATTAATTATTATAATATTAATCAATGGAATTGATATAATTAAGACTATTATTTTAATTAATACAATTATACTCTCGTGCCAAAAAACACAGATTTAATAGCAATATTTTGTAGTAACGAAAAATTTCAAAGAGTGCTATTCTAGAGTTAATAATTCGAAAATAATTTTTACAATTTTTTGGAAACTTGCAGTTCTTCTTTAGTGTCAATATGGAAGCTTGACAGATTAAAACACTAATTTCGCAAGATGCAGCAAACTCGCATCGACCATTACAAAAAGTGAATTTTTTAAAAATTGTTTATCATTCTGACAAAAAGTAAAATAAAGTAGCAATTTCAGACGTATTTATGTACTCATATTATTTGGGATTGATGTTTCCTTCTTCATCAATTCTTCACTAATTTATAATAATAATATTTCCGTCTTTGTCGAGATGAGGTCATAAAAGTTTGCGTTAACGTAAACCATGATTCCTAATGATTGTCTTTCAATGTAGGTATGTAAATGTTAATGTAATATATAATGTAATGCCAATGTAATCTAGAGATACCTATATTGCCGACTGCTCGAATTTCCCGCCGTCGGTAGCTTATCGCGTATGTTAAGTAGAGGAAGTTAAAAAAGAATTTCTGACGAAAAACGGCTGACGCAGAAACAATTTTAAGATTCGTGGAAGATTCAGCTAGGAGACTGGGTGTTAGGTACCGAGTTCGGAATGTGTGTTTAACGGAATTTAAACAATATGAACGGGAAGTATTACAAAATTTTATTTCAACAATGATAGACGTTCGTATTCGGGAAATTTTATGTAAAAATTGCAAGGAAACGTCGCCATTTTGTTTGTCTTACACTGACGATTTCAAAGTCGTACAGCGCTAGTAACTTTGCGTACTATCACGACGTTGGCCACGATTGGAATTTCATTCGGCCACCTGAATGTCACCCCATTGCGTTAGCTTAGAGAAACGGATTGTTAGTGTCATCGAATAGCGCATAAGAGAAAGAATCGGATTTTTTTAATAACTACAAAGTGTATAATAATTTATATTAACCGTTGTCTATTTATGTGAACTCATATTGGACTTGTCGATACAATCGCGCTAAAAGTATCAACATTTAATTCGTAGTTTTCGTGATTATCATCGGGCACCGGGGATAATTCGTCGTTGCACATGTATTTCGTTCGTGGTAAGCATTGTGCTTCGTGAATAGTCTTATTTCAATTCGTTTTATGGTTAATTTCCAAGTGGCTAATTCGATATATCATTACAAGGAATTGGGGGAATCTAATTCGACGGATGTCTCTACGAGCTCCGAAATATGGCAATCTAACCTCATCAGTTTTTTTTTCATTACGAGAAACGAGATTTCAACGGAAATGGATTTTCAACAGTGAGTTTTTTGCATTATTTTTATTCCGATACTATGCTTCAGTGAATAAATTCACTGCCATTGAAGTTCTTACTTCCAGACGGACGGGAAGGCAGGAGGCAAAAAAAATCGAAGTAGTGACAATATTGCTGGATATCCTCAACAGTGGGCTATTAATTCGAAGCTCATGATTGAAATAACAGTTGTCGACGAAAACTGTATCGCTCAACATTGGACACGCTAATACGCTCGATCGCCTCATTCAGATTTATTAAATCTTTTTCAATTCGGTAAAAAATGATTGCATAAATCGTTATTTGTCAATACTTTTCCATGATTCTATTAGCACATAACAAAAAACTTTTTAAATTAAAATTTTCTATTTTCTACACACGCGACAAATCAATGTCAGTCGTGCCGATAAAATTTATTACATCCATTCGAACTTGGCCACAAGTAATTAAGAAATCGTTATTATACAAGTTCTGTTGAGGTCATCAGCAACGTTTGACAAAAATAATTTCAATTTCTTTGTCCATATTATACGGATGCGAAAAATCAATTCTATTAGTTCTATTTGTCCATTCAGATTTATTAACTAGATTTGAATTTGGCCAAAAATGTTCGCAAAATCTTTTTCAGTCAAGACTTTGCCGTGTCTGAGGTTACATTTTTGAATGAATTGTTTTTATTCGTTTACGAATATACCAAAACAATCGTCCCTTCGTTGAAATTTAATAGGTCGATTTTAATTCAGCCATAAATACTTGCAAGAATCTTTATTATTTGAAGCTTTTTCATATTGATGGTAAATCTCACAAAAGAAACTTCTTGAATTCGGTTTTCATATATTCCACGTAAGTGATAAAACAGTCTCATTCCCATCATTGAGATTAGTGAAGTTGATTTAAATTAAGCTGCAAATATTTACAAGAATCTCTTTTTGTCGACGCCGTTCTATTTGTCATCAAGATATTTTACATACATTTTTTAAAAACTCACAAATGCATTTTTGAGTTTACTACACACGTGACATAAGAGTTGTATTCGTGCTGTTGAGATTAACTAACTCGATTTGAATTTGTCAAAATTGTTGCAAAAATGTTTAGTAATCCATACCCGCGCAAAAATTAAAGTATTAAAATAGTATTTTTTAAATATTAGAAGAGTATTAAAATTAAAGTAATTCAAATCTTGTCTAGTGGACTGAGAAATACCGACTTAATATTTGGATCAGAAGTAGTACAGAGTATCCGCGAAGTATTGATGACTTGATCGAGTGGAAATACTGCCCTGAGAGGATTTGTAAAGACTTTATTTTACCTACCGTTTCCTTATTATTCGGAAATGCTGAATAGGACCAACGGAATCTTCATTTTTCGTTCAGATGAAGCGCAGTATTATCGAGATATTGAATAGCATTATTATATATTTTTGATATTTTGAGACTACAGCGTTTTCAAGTATCATCGACGTATTGAAGAGCATTTATTATATACATTTGATATTGCGAAATACAGCTTTTACAAGTATCATTGACGTATTGAGATATTCGTACCGCGAATTTCGACAGCGGCCATATTGCTTCGAAGTATTATCGAGATATTTAATAGTATTATTATACATTTTTGATATTTTGGGACTACAGCGTTTTCAGGTATCATTGACGTATTAAGATGTTCGTACCGCGAATTTCGAGAACGGCCATATTGCTTCAAAGTATTATCGAGATATTAACGAGTATTATTATGTATTTTTGATATTTTGAGACTACAGCGTTTTCAAGTATCATCGACGTATTGAGATATTGGTACCGTGAATTTCGACAGCGGCCATATTGCTTCGAAGTATTATCGAGATATTTAATAGCATTATTATACATTTTTGATATTTTGAGACTACAGCGTTTTCAAGTATCAGCGTTTTTTTAATTTTATTTTTTTTATTATTTTTTTTTTATGAATGATATGTTATAACATATCATTCATCAAATATTTATACATTCATTTTACAAAACTTGAATAAACGAAAAATGGAAATCAGAAACACTCTATGACACTTATGGAACTGAATAGTAAATGTGTGCGGGTAAAGATAAGTAATTTTTCATATAAATATGTTCCCTTCCAACGACACAGGTCTTCTCCAAAACTGCTTCAAGAAAAATGAGGACGACAAGGAATCTCAATCATTTTCTAGCATACGCAATAGCGCAGCAGCATGGAACTCAGAAACCAGTCAATCGGACACAAGCCGAATGCTCAGCAAATCGAATCACGGAAGATTTGTCACGCGCATTTCGATCAGCCTCGTGCTCGACTGTATGAACGTTGAATGCGACGAGGACACTGCGTTCCGCGAAGCGTGCGACATTACCGCGTGCGAGAATCGGAAAACGATTGGCAAGAAGTCGACGTCGATAGGTAAATGAAAATTCGCGACGTTTTTTCTCGTATTCTCACTCTCATGTTAACAATAACTCCTCGTGTCGTGTTTTATCACTGTTTTTTTTTAATTTTACAGCTTTAAGAAAAACACTTGTCTACAACGTTCAAAATGTTAGCTATGACCACATACCGATAAATATTAACACCGTGAAATCTCGAGACGTTGTTCTGAGACAATGTTATCAGGAAACTCGTTCCCTGTTTGAGGAATGCTATCCGCTATCACAAATGTTATTCGAGGTTGCGAGATCGGGAGAATAAGAGAAGGATTTCTTATCCATCGACAATAAAACGTAACGCATTTTTATTCAAAGGAACAGACGAAAAAATATTTATTGAAAAAAAGAAACAGTATGTTCATGAGTTCAACTCGCTTGACGATCGTATCGCTTAAGACTGACGCCTTTCGCGGAAGCCGGAAGGTTTCTTAACGCGCATAGAGGGGATTCCAGTGCCTTCTATGATTGCGCTGCACGCGCGTGCTTTGCTCTCAAGCACGAAATCCCAAGCCCTAACAGTAAGTAACAATAATTCTTTCAAAAAATGATGTTACGGTTTTTCGCAATTTCATGGTAAATAACATTTTATTGGAGAACATCGCATAATAGAATCCTTTCTTTTTTCATTCAATTTTTTTGCCTCGTAAACGTTATTACGTATATTACTGTTGATTTCTTTTTTGCAGTTACCTCAAAAATTGTTGTAAGGTCGGCGAAGGCATAGACAGCGAAGTATTTTTACACGAAAGAGGTACTGAAAAATTCGAATAAAAATCATTTCGATTGGAGGAGATATGAGCGTTAATACCGAGCGTCAAAAGAGATTCGACGAGATACTCTCCGAAATCGCAATTGCCAAGTGAGTCAAAAATTGAAAAACATATTTTTTTCTTAAAAAAAAAAAATGTAAAAAATCGTTGAGTAGTTTTTAATTGTTTTTCAAATATTTTTCCGATTTGAAACTACTGCTATGCTAATGAGTCGATTTTTTTTATTCCACAATTTCGTTGTTTGTTAGAGAATTGCATAATTTGCGATGCGCTGAATCGTCGAATACCAGCAGTTTCGTTTAGGCGAAAAACATCAGATGCTGCGCTGGAAAATATCTGCGAAAATTGATCGGCCTCTGGAATACTTACGATGAGGAAAAGAACCTGGAGAACGATTGTCCGGCGATGTTTGATGACGGTCAACTTTGCATCGTTTTGGAATTGAGTCGCGGTGGTGAGGATCTCGAATCTTTCGTTTTCCAAAACCCTTCGGAGTCCCACGCGTTACTTGTGCACGAAGATTTTTTTTTAATTTCTATTCGTAATTTTCAGAGCAGTTAATGGATTAACCATTTTTTTATTAACACCCGGCTTTTGCCTTTGCCGTAGCGGAAGAAAAACTGGATTTCGATCATCGCGATTTGCATTGGGAAAATCTTCTCATTGCTCGAACTGACGAGACTCATGTCGACTATAAGGTACGCGACAGAACTATGAGACTCAGCAAAGGGGTCAAAGTATCGGTGATCGATTTCACGTTATCGCATATGTCTTATCAAGGATGCAGTATTTTCAACGATCTCTCGATGGACGAAGATCTTTGCGCCGCTCAAGGCAAATATCAGTTCAAAATTTATCGACTGATGAGACAAAAAGTCGAGGGAGTAAAATTGAACGTTCAAGAAAATATATACCCTCTAATCGTATTGCGATTGAAAAACGAATTAATATTAATTTCACAGAAATGATTGGGAAAAGTTCGAACTGTTTACAAACATTCTGTGGCTTCACTATACTATCGATAAAATGATAACGACTGCGAGATGTCGACGCAAGACTTCGAAGATTCACAACAACTCGATAGAAAAGCTATGCGAGTAAAAGGACATGATTCTAAAATAGGAAAGCGCTTATTGACTTTGTTACGAGCTGTGACAGAGTCACGCGACTGCAGGGAAGTCAATACGCGAGCGTCAATATCGCTTCATAAAGCATGTGTTGAGAGAAAAAACAAAAAAAAGAAATGTGCACAGTCATTGAAGGGTCACTGAGAGCTGTAACAACGTTGACGATGTGCAACAGACATCGAGAAAAAATGTAAGTCTGACTGAATGTCATAGTTGATAATTTATTAGGACATTTCAGTTATATTTAAGAGTTTTATGAAAAAAAAAAAAAAACAAACGCCTTAGCTCCCTGCGGGCGCAGAGGCTCTTTCCCAACACGAACACCATTACCATTTACCATTCGGGTCTAATGCCCCCTTTAAATGCATCTCTTCAAATGTTTTTTTTTCCCTAAAATACATGGAATCACTTTATTATTGCCTCTGGACAGGAGCCGAAGTATTGGAGCCGAATATTTAAAAAAATTGATTTTGGTACGATTTTCAAAGAAATTTACTCGATATTAATCGTTGTATCAAAAAAATGATAACTCGAGAACAAACATAAATATCGTCTTGGTTCTTATCGTGTATTGAAGAGGAAGTAGTACGTTGCTCATATAAAAAATTGTAGTGTCTTGGATGTGTCCAAAATAATAATAACAATTCATATTCTCGATGAATTTGACGGCGAGGGCTCTTTGACTGTCGATGTATAAGAGAATTCGGTTATAACACTTTAAGCATTTTTTCTCTTCCCTATAATAGACAGAATCAATTCTTTATTGTCACTGTCCGAGAGTAAAACATTGGAGATGAGAAATTCAAGAAATTTTATTTTTCTATCGTTTTATTTTGTTTTGCGATACGTATATTGAAACAATTGAAAAAAAATAGAAGGGTGGTTGGAAAAATACGAGGTGAAATTTGAATTTTTTTTTGTTTCGAAAAATTGTTGGAGATTTAAACAAATTAAATTACAGTTTCCTAATATTTAAAGTAATATACATTGAAAAATGAAAAAAAAAATGAGATTTTTTTTTTCGATTCAAATCATCCCGCCACAGAATACCAACGTCGCGGCGTATGCGAAATTTATCGCGTCTGCTATGGAATTATCGTCGGCTTCCAAGTTTTGACAGATAGAATGAATGGAAAAAAAAATAAATGGTCTCGATTGTTTTCAATTTTATTTGACAAATTGCAATAATTTTGGATATTCGATAATTCTTCTATGTGAAATTATAACCAAGTTTTCAGTGCACCCGCGAAATTTTTGATTTTTATTATGAATGTGAATTACGTATTGTAAAATATTGTGAATGATATTCATTCAAAATATATTATTTTCGAAACAAAAAGGACTAATATTCGTCAATCAATGTGTGATATTTCGCATTTTATTTTTCGCTCCCAAATTTTCTTTTTTGACATGATAAGAGAATGTTTTTTGGAAAATTAAAGTAACATAACCTTTAAAATAATTCCTGCCTAAAAATAATTGTAGATTAAAAATATTAAGAAATGTCAGAATGACTTCAAATTTGCTGTGCATAGTGTTTTCGATGCAATGAAATATTGCGGAAAATTAGAAAAAAATTCGTTCGTAAGTTCCGGAATTGCAGCGCCGTACGGACATTTGACGGGAGAAAATCGATTATTAAGGTAAATGTCCCTATTCTCGACCCTTGTAAGACCGACCGGGCAAAAGAATTACGTTGTCAAGCGTATCGAAACTGAATTCGAGAATAACGTTTACACCGATCGATTGCTGTATTCATACACTTCCCAAAAATCGTAAACTCAATCCATTCCGTTAAATATTTTCTTGGATAAAAAGTAAAAAATCCACCCGAGTGTATGCTCTATCTACCGACCAGGTGTGCCCAACTCCGACCGGGCATGCCCCCGTTACCGACCACCCATTTTTACCGCATGCCAGACAGAGGTTGCAAATGACATACCAGACAGAGGAAACATAAAATGGGCGAAAAATGAACACAACTCAAAGATAAATAATTAAACCACTAAAAATAAACATAAGTTAAGGGAATAGTCATTTTATTATTATTTAACGATATCAAATAATCGATATTAATTCAACTTCACATCATTATATATTAAAAAAAAAATGCTACATCTCTGTCTCTTTATTTATGACTAAATCGTCTGAAAGACGAATCACTTTCTTTACTCTCGCATTATTTTTTTTTTGTATTAACTCCTCCTGCTTTTTTTTAGCTTTTGTCGATTATTGTAGTTTTTGGTACATCATATTGCTGACTGACTGCCCGAAGTCCGCGCCCAGCCTTTGCAGCGGCTACTGCTGCTTTTAAAGTTTCCTCAGTATATCTTCTCCTCTTCTTTTGCGTCTTAGTTTTTGCCATTCCTATCAAACAGATGCATTTTTTAAAAATAAACATAAAATATTATTATCTTCACGATTATTACTCCTATTTATAAAATCAAATCAAATAAAAAAAATTAAATCATCAAATCAATTTTTTTCTCATAATTTCTTCACCGCAAGTAAAAAAAACTATTAATATCTCTGCGTAGTGTAATCTATGGAATTTATTTGGTTGATGTACGCAGACTCCAAACATGAAATGTACCTTATTAAGATATTACAATAATTAATATTATTAATTAATGAATATTTATAATATAAAAATGATAATATTATTGATACTAAAGATTTGGTGTTCAAAGACTGCGATCATCAAAGTAATAAATTTCATGCTACGTATATTACACTACGCAGTCACAATGATTATATGACAAAATTGCATATGTTTTCATGTTCGAAGACTACATCAATCAAAATAATTACTTCCATGCTACGTAGATTACATTACGCAGACAAAAACTATACATGTACTAGTCACAAAAATATAATAATAAGCTGATGTTTACATGTACGGTAATAGGGACAGGCAAGAATTTTGCTGTGCTCAACCCTGACCATTGAATTAAAAAAAAAAACGGTATCTAGCTATTATTTTTTTGTCTGCAATATGTAAATCGAATTAAGTAGAACGATTTAAAGCTTAAACTATTCGCCACAAACGAATTTTAACAAAAATATTTACTATTTGAACGATAGACAACTCTTAACCTCACTTCTAAGAAACCACTCGAGTGGTGACGTGCGGTAAGAAATACGAAAAAACAATGCCCCAATTATTATACTTACTGTGGACGTTAGGATCCTTACACAAAACACCAATTCCGCAATAATTTCACACCACTGATAAACGTTAATAACAGTTTACAAGCTCGCAAATGACGTTCTACGCCGAAATGGTCGGTAGATGGAGCATGGTCGAAAATAGGAACATTTACCTTAAATGGAAAATGCCTTGAAAAAATGTTCAGAGACGTCGGAATGTCTTAAAGTTGATGCGCATAGTGCTTTTGATAAAATAAAATTATGTTACGAAAAAGAAAAAATTTGGTTTGTAGACTTCATAATTACAGCACGATATGGACATTTAGCGGAACAAAATTGAATTTCTATTTTGGAACAACTAATTAAAGGCTTCGCAGCAGTTTCAAAATGATTGTGAACAATGGTGATGATATGATACATCATTCCTGCGAAGACGAGAAAAATTGCTTCGTACAGTGCAAAGTTACACTGTGATACGGACTTCTATGAAGATAAATTCAGTAATAAAGGTATTTTTATTCAACCGCAGGCGAAAAAAAATATTTCCAGTCATTGGAGTCACTTCAAATTAACTACGCATGATATTGAAGGTACACCGAAGTAAATGCTGAAAAACTACATTTTTTGGAGCATACGCTGTGCAGAATCACCATCGAAAGCTGTGTGAAAAGGCCTCGCTGGTAATTTTAATAGGCACTCTTTGCCTATTGTTATAGTGTGTAAATTCTATATCTTTTGTCCAGAGGATGAACAGACAAACAAAACAAAACAAAAAATACAATTTATACTTCCAAAGTTTATAATTTTCGAGATAATACCCGCTATGCGATAATTCATCATAATTCACATTTTCTTTTTTCTTATTTTCTTTTCAACTTATAATTTTTCAATTGGCCTCATTTCACTCCATTTTTATGATATATGTCACCACCTAATTCGCATATCCCTTCTTCATAGCTCACAAATTTTCCGATACACACACATTACATTAAATCATTAATATATCATCAATACTACCTAATCGTCACCGTCCCATTAACTCATACACACCCACTCTCATTCCGTCACATACAATCAAATCGTCTCGCTAGTCATACCGCTTTTGAGGAAACGAATTTCGTACAAATTATAACACAAAAAACTTATCTGTAATTATCGGAGAACGTTGGCTCTTTGGAATCCCTCTGGGGCTCGCAGTCCACTTGAAAAAGAATACTGTTACTCCTCAGGAAACGAATAGTGAATCCGGCTGGCCACGCACGGACGGGGGACTTGAGACCGTTAATACGACGGTAGTCCTCCCTTTTCCGCGGAGTAGAGACTAGGAGCAGCAGCGCAGGTGTCCCCAGAGGCAAAGAGAACTTTCTGTGTCTTTCGCTTTTATTATTTTGCTCCGAATTTTGGACACGTTCAGTCCTCTCGTTCATAATCGATGCACGCGCGTCGATCATCGATCTACTCAGGGGTGTACATTTTTCTCCTGGGTGTTCCAGGGCTGACCACGACATTTCATCCGGCAGTCTTATATATACACCTTACAAGTGAGTACCTAAAAACGCAACCTGTGCGTGTTACAGTTACATCGACTCGGCACATGTAATTCGCAAAGTAGGAAAAAATATAATGTAGAAAAATAAATGAATAACATCGATAATCGTCGAATGCGGATTTAGAAAAAAAAGAACATAGTTTCTTGTAAAAATGATTATAGAACATTCTTAATTAAAAAAAGAAAAACAAAAAGAAACATGGAGATAATAAAATGATATGTAGAAAGAATGTAGAAAAATATAAAAAACCTCGATAATCGTCGAATTCTCATTTAGAGAACAAAAAGAAAATAGTTTATTTTTTATAGTTGTCTGAATTTTCAAAAAAATGTATTATTCGGCGATACCTTGTTGAAGCGAATTTGTCAACAGCTGGAAAAGGTCTAGGACCAATTCTATTCAAGCTTGTGGAATTGGATGGCTGAAGAGTTAGGAGCTGTCATAAGCCGGCTAGATATAAATTTTGTTCCCTTGAATGTTTGTGAGATTTTTGGCACCGGCTCGTAAGGAATCTTATAAAGGATCTGGAAAAGCGTATGGGATTAATGGCTCGAGGATTCTTCCGGTCGCACGCGATGGCTGCGAGAGAGAGTGGAAAAGCGTATGGGATTGATGACTCGAGGATTCTCCTGGTCGCACGTGATAGCTAGTATAGAGTCTGGAAAGGCGTATGGGATTGATCACGGGGGATTCCCCCGGTTGAACGCAATAACTGGGAGAGAGTCTGAGAAAGAGTATGGAATTGATCGTTCGAGGATTTCACCGGTTGCACGCTATGGCTGGGAGAGAGTTTAGAACAGCGTATGGGATTGATGGGTCGAGGATTCTCCCGGGCGCGTGCTATGGCTGGGAACGTCTCTGGAAAAGTGTATGGGATTGACCTCGCGAGGATTCTCCCGGGTGGACGGGATAGCTGGGAGAGAGTCTGGAAAAGCATATGGGATTGATCTCGCGAGAATTCACCCGGTCATACACGATAGCTGGGAGGGGTCTCGGATAGCCTATGGGATTGATTGCTTGAGGATTCCCCGGTGGCACGTGACGGCTGGGAAAGAGTCTGGAAAAGTGTCTGAGATTGATGGGTCGGTTGGGAGAGGGTCTGGGATAGCGTATGGGATTGATCGCTCAAGGATTCTCCCGGTCGCACGCTATGGCTGGGAGAGACTTTGAAAAAGCGTATGGGATTGATGGTTCGAGGATTCTCCAGATGGCACGCAATGGCTGGGAAAGAGTCTGAAAAAGCGTATGGGATTTATCGCTCGAGGATTCTCCGGGTGGCACGCAAAGCCTGGGAGAGAGTCCGGAAAAGCGTATGGGATTGTTGTCTCCAGGATTCTCCCGGTCGCACGCTATGACTGGGAAAGAGTCTGGAAAAGCGTATGGGATCAATCGCTCGAGGATTCCCCCGGTCGCATGGGCCGATTGGGAGAGGGTCTGGGATAGCGTATGGGATTGATGGTTCGAAGATTCTCCGGGTGGCACGCAATGGCTGGGATAGAGTCTGGAAAAGCGTATGGGATTGATGGCTCGAGTATTCTCACGGTCGCACGCGATGGCTGGGAGGGGGTCTGGGATAGCCTATGGGATTGATCGCTTGAGGGACTTGAGAGGACGCTTGAGAGACTTTGAAAAAGCGTATGGGATTGATGGTTCGAGGATTCTCCGGGAGGCACGCAATGGCTGGGAGAGAGTCTGGAAAAGCGTATGGGATTGATCGCGCGAGGATT
Organism: Cryptus viduatorius; assembly: GCA_964006125.1. NCBI lineage: Eukaryota > Metazoa > Arthropoda > Insecta > Hymenoptera > Ichneumonidae > Cryptus > Cryptus viduatorius. The sequence goes on along the minus strand of OZ023221.1, from coordinate 3,151,856 downwards.
TACCCGGTCGTACGCGATGGCTGGGAGAGAGTCTGGAAAAGCGTATGGGGTGAATATGGCTCCGTCCCAAAACCCATACCTTTCCCAAACCCTTTCCAATACTAGTTCCCATGCTATTTCCCATCGAAATCCCATACACAGGTAAAGACGCTTTCCCATACTACTTTTTTCTACGCGGGATTACATTGGAACTATCTAAGTAAAGGGTTGCTGTTGCGAACGATCGCTTATTTTCCGGACTGCCGCGCTCTCCTAGCGCGGCAGCACGCTCCGGCATCGATCACTGATCGATACTCGCGCACGCGCGGCTCCGTCGTCTTGCCGCTGCTCGACGAGAAAGAGACGAGACTGCCGGCACGGGACGACGGCGGCCATTATCAGCATCGGCATTGTGCGAACTCCACGTGCGTTCTCGCGTCTCTACGGTTTTCGGATACTCTCGGACGTTCTCTCGGTCTTCTCGCCATCGGAATATTCTCGCGATCAGCTCAGTGATAGTGGACCAGGTGTGGGCGACATCTCAACGCATATTTGCGACCAGGAGCGCTCATCAAGAATACTCTCAACGACTCAGCTACTCTCGGCATCGCCAACGGACAGTTCAACGGTCGACTCAACGGCGTCGCGTCTCACCGTCGATTTATTATCACACGGAGCGCTCAAGAACTCGACAGGTATTTTTCACTCTACGCGGTACTCTAGAATTGTATAGTGAAATAAAGACAACGCTCGAATACCTGTAATGCGTCTCTCGAGGTAAATTTATTTAATTGCCCTGACCCCTCTCCCGCGCGTCCATCTTGCTCTCGATCCTCACTACGCGAGTTTCACGACTATACGAAACAGTTGCGTACGCAGTGTCAGTGAATATTTAAGAATAAACGAAAAAAATTCGACGTGTTACTACATTTGATAGATTTTTATTTGTTGGCTTTTGGCCATATTCGCTCGTAATTGAGTCATAGTCTTTGAGTTGAGAATTTTTTTGCGAGATGCACCATGGGAATGTAAACCACTAAGCATCTCATTTGAATTCGCGATTGATTACGTAGCGAGTTTCAAAATTACTACGTAACCATTATCGAATTAAAAAAGCAATTGAAAATTATATTGAATCTCAATTTCATTTTTATCAACCAAATTTACAAATTTAGTTCACGAACACGATTTTGAAAAATCTAAACCATAATTTAAAATTGCCACCCTATTGGAGAACTTCTGTGTACACAATATTGGGTGTTTTATCTTCAGGTACGTGAATGAATAAATTTTTTTCTGAACTTACGCGTGAGCACCTTACATATAGTTGACCGTGTGAAAAACATACATCGTGTAAATCAATATCGGCAACTTGAAAAGTTTGACCTTGTGATTTGTTGATTGTCATCGCAAAACATAGTTTGACTGGAAATTGGATCCGTTTAAACTCGAATGAGTAATTTGCTGGTATCACGGGTATGCGTGGTATTAACATATGTTCGGCGATTGAATTACCGGTAATAATTTCAGCTTCTAATATGTAAGTAATTAATCTTGTAATTTTTAATCTGGTTCCGTTACACAGTTTTGGTGCATTCAAATTTCTCAATAGTATGATAAGGGTTACGATTTTTAATTTTTGGGTATGTCATGGAAGTCCTGGAGGGTTGAGAGAATTTAGAAATTCAATGGTATAATTTGTTACTTGCTGAATTTCTGTGCCACTATCGATCGACCGATACACATATTTATGTGTATCTTCAAGTATCAATTCGTTGATGAAATTAACTCTGTCATTTTTCGGCGCAAGTATAGCGCGTTCCCGAAATCAAGAGCCCATATGTTTTGAAGGTGTCGATATATTCGGATAGACTTTTGATATTAATTCAGTCAGATCAGGTACCACCGTCGCTAATTTTGAATTAAGATTATTTTCGCCATTCTGTTCAGGGTACGTTCCACTGCCAACTTGCAGTAGTGTATCACAAAATACACCTGCTCGTGCGTCACGTTTTAAATAACCTTGCATGTTTGTTGTTAGAGTCAAAATTCCGACAGATTCCCACAAAAAGATGATTTCACACATGCATTAATGGCGTCGGCTTTACTGTCTCTAGGTATTACAGGAAGAGTTTGTCGAAAATCTCCCGCAAATACTATCGACAGAATCAAGAACAATTACATCTCCCAATAACTCTTTTGCGTATGTCCCTTGGACTAATAAATTTCAGTACAATTATTGTGAACGAATGTTTGCAAAAAAGCATGGTGTTTTACAACACCACCGGCGCAATCCGAATCAAATTTGTAAGCGAATTTACACTTGTATTTATTGTAAGAAGACGTTCCGGTAAAAAAATCATCTAAGTTCCCACAATAGGCAGCATTAAAAACCGAAAATAAAGTATGATTTTTACAGATTATTTTTAAGTTCTATATATGTGTCTGTGAGTGTCTGTAAGCGTCTGTGAGTGTCTGTGAGTGTCTGTGAGTGTCTGTGAGGGGTGTCTGTGAGTGTGTGTGTGAGAGGTGTCTGTGAGTGTCTGTGAGAGTGTCTTTTTTTTTATTTTTTTTTTATTTTTTTTATTTTATAGAGGAGGTTTGAAAATGCATTTACGCATACCCGAGTGGGTTATGTGGGACTCGGCCATTCCTGGCAATACCCACTAAAACATTCCTCCTCTCGACTGTATTCCCCCCCGCGGAAACCGCCCAAAAGGCTTTACTTCGCGAGGGGCAGTCTAAACCTCAGACGGCCCTTCTAGCACGCGCTCTGATGTTAGGCGCGTACGCCTCTCCGTTCTTCCATATTCCTGATGGAATTCAGCTTCTCCACAATGGACGTGGCGAGGGTAACCACCGCGTCCCAACTATCCTGTGAGCCAAGCAGGCACCTTCCCATGCCTTCAGGCGTCATGGATCCTCCCCATGACGCTCGGAATCGCTCCCGGTCATCGGCGAATCTCGGGCAATAGAAGAGGACGTGTTCCACGTCCTCGTCGATCCCAGGGCACACCGGGCATTCCTCGCTATCGTACACGCGAATACGATGTAGGTAGCTGCGGAAGCAGCCGTGCCCGGTGAGTACCTGGGTCAGGTGGAAAGTTGTAAGTCCACCGTGCCTGCTCGTCCACGCTCGCACATTAGGAATCACGCGATGGGTCCACCGACCCTCGCCTGCTGAATCCCATCTCTGCTGCCATTCTTCGAAGGTTCTGCTGGACCATCGATCATCACCACGCTCTTGATCGTCGCCATCAGTACCAGTACGCCTACGCTCACGGTACACCCTGGCCCTCTCGGCTGCCACTAGATCAACAGGAGGCAGTCCTGCGATAACCGAGACAGCGATTTCAGACACGGTTCGATATGCTCGGGCCACCCTTAGCGCGATAGATAGTAACTCGCATTGGTCTTCATGGCATCAGCCCAAATCGGAGCCCCGTAGAGAATTACGGAGCTCACAACAGAGGAAAGAAGGAACCGTCGCGGCTCCTTCGGTCCCCCGATGTTGGGCATGATGCCCGCTAGCGCTTGCGCAACCCGTGATGCCTTCGAAGCCGCGTTCAGAAGATGTTCTCTGAACGACAGCCGCGCATCCAGGATGACACCGAGATATTTCAACGTGTCTGCGGTCTTGATCTTGCTATGACCGACCGTGAATGTGGCGTACGCCCTCTTCTTCGTCCGAGAGATGAGCACCGCCTCAGTCTTCTCGTCCGCCAGACTCAGCCCATGGTCGCTCAACTAGCCAGCTACTACCTCGATTGATTCGTCTCCGAGGTATTGCACCTCATCGATGGTTTTCGCGACGACGACAAGGGCGACGTCGTCCGCAAAGGCCACCATCGATACCCCGTCTGGAAGCGGCAGCCGAAGCAGGCCATCGTACAAGACGTTCCAGAGGAAGGGCCCTAGGACCGAACCCTGTGGCACGCCTCCTGTGATGTTATATGAGTGCGTGCCGGCGTCGGTGTCGTAAAGCAGGGTCCGGTCCGTCAGGTAGCTCGAAATGACTCTTCGCAGGTAGAGCGGCACCTTGAGATCTTGCAGGACCAGCAAGATCTTGTCCCACCTGGCCGAGTTGAATGCGTTCCGGATGTCCAAAGCGATGATGGCTCACATGCGCTTTGTACACCGGCTGCCACTGATGGCGTCCGTAGCTAGCGCCACAACCCGGCCGATGGCATCCACCGTTGAGCGACCCTTACGAAAGCCGAACTGGTTTTCAGACAGGTCTCCAGCTCCCTGTATGGCTGCCTCTAGCCTGGCACATATGACTCGTTCGAATAGCTTCCCGGTTATGTCTAGCATGCACAGCGGTCAGTACGAGGAAGGTTCGTCCGGGGGTTTGTTCCCCTTGGACAGAAGGACCAACCTCTGTACCTTCCACTGTGCCGGGAAGCATCCTTCGCGAAGACATGCGCTGAATGTATTCCCAAAGATATCGGGAGCATTCAGCACAGCGGTCTTCACGGCCAGGCCAGGGACCCCGTCCAGCCCTGGAGCCTTACGGACGGTGATCCTGCTGACAGCCATCTTCAGTTCGTCTTCCGTGACGTCTGGCGTCTCGGCTGCACCATCGTCTACCATCAGACCGGTCTCGGCACGCCGCTTCCGGTGTTCCGGGAAGAGGTGTCGGACGACCCTGTCGAGGAAGATTGGACACGTTGGAGCGGTGGCACCCCTGGGCTTGATCTTGTTCATAACCGTTTTGTACGGTCGGCCCCAAGGGTCACTGTCCACTTCCTGACAGAAGTCCAGCCAGCACTTTCGCTTAGAGGCCTTGATGGCAGCCTTGAGGCGTTTCCGCATTATTTCATAGGCCGCAGCCAATTCCTGGTATTGCGGCCTATGAACAGCTCTTTGGTGCAGCTCTTTGGTGCTCGGAAGCACTCTCGACGTATCTCTGCGATGTCCTCGTTCCACCAGTATACTGGTGGACCACCGCGAGGGTTGGACTTCGCGGCCATGGAGGCATCGCTGGCCGCTGTGATGGTTTGCGAGAGGCTTCGAGCTCGTTCCTCGGGCGTTCCCTGCACTGTCGCTCCCTCTAGCATGCAGAGAAACGTCTCCCGGTCGAAGGTGGCGGGTGCCCATCTCTCTTTTTTGCGTCTGCACGACGCCCCTGCTGTCCTGCTGGTCAGCTGGAGCTGGTATACCATGGTGTGGTGGTCGCTGCCCGTGTACCGATCGCTAACTTTCCAGTCGAGCCCTTCCCTCATCAGTCTAGGATCGATGAAGGTCAGGTCGATAATGGAGGTCCTGCCGCCCTTTGAGAAGGTTGGCTTGGACCCGGTGTTAGCGATTTCCAGCTCCAGTATTGCGAAGGCCTCGAGGAGGGCGCGACCGCGGTGATTGGGGCTCGCGCTGCCCCACTCCGTCGCCCATGCGTTAAAGTCCCCTCCGATGACGACCGGCAATCGGGAGGTCCTAGCACTGTCGACGATGGCATCCAGGGATCTCAGGTATTCGTCGGTGGTATCACTGGGTGGAAGGTAGCAACTGTATATTCTTATACCAGCCACCTCCACCCAAGTGAAACCGGGCCGAGGGGCGGCCATCTTGTTGGATATATGGAGGTTTCCGCATACCCAGATGGCCGCCTTGCTGGCCTCGTCCATGTCCTTGATAACCAGGACTTCCCTATGAGTCAGCGTCTGAACAGCCGCCGACTCCACTAAGGTGGCCGAGACCACTGCCTGTAGCACTGGGGTCTCTACACCAGGCTTCCCCAGCTCCAGGAGTAATTCTCCAGCTCGGGTCCGCCTGATGCGGGTCACCCTATCCCCCAGAGGTTTGAGGTCCGGTGCGGCTCGAACTCTGCGAAGAATATCAGCATACGACACATCACCCGTTGCCTTGATGTGGATCGCATCAGGACGGGGGGGTCTAAGCGAAACCTTCGGCTTTGCCTGCCTTTGGTCGCGCCTGCCGGCCTCTTCTATTGTCAGCGGCTGCTGCTGCTGTTTTTTCTTGCCCCGTTTGACAACTGTTGCCCAGTCGGGGTCTTTCGGCTGGGCAACTGCCTGCTGCCTGGCTTCAGCTGCCCGAGGCAGGTCCCCCTGAGGGGTCACCTCTCTCTTCTTCTTCTTTCTCTTTTTTCTCGCCGGCGGAGACTTAGGCGGCGAGGGGCGCTCGCGGTCCAGGTCTCCGTGGGGTGCCCGGTCGATGCGAAAGAGGGGCGAGGTTTGGCTCGACCCCTCTTTGCTCGGTGGTGCTGCCCGGGCTAGAGTTACCGTGGGCCGCGCCGCCGCAAACTCTTTCATCGCCCTTAGGGTACCACGTGCCTTTACCTTGAGCTCAGTGTGGAGGTTCTTCTTTTCCAAGATAAACCCCACCAGGGACTCAAGCTCCTTTGTTAGTCGCTGAAAAGCTTCTTGGTCCTTCAGCGTCACGGTCTCGCCGCCTGTGTCACTTGTAGCATTAGATGCTACAGAGGCCGAGTGACCAACCTCTGTAGTACTGCGGTCGCTAGATGACGACGTCCCGGGGCCCGCTTGCTCACCCCCGACGGACGCCGGTACTGGGGATCCGAACCCCTGCACCGTAAACACTGTGAGAGTGTCTGTGAGTGTCTGTGAGTGTCTGTGAGCGTCTCGTGGACAAACACACAAGAAAAATCGGGACTTTCTTTTATATATTGTGACGGGCCGTTTCGACCCTTCGGGAAGATCGAAACCACCGCCGCCCAATAATAATGACGCCCTGGGATTCTTTAATTCTTCTTCTCTTACCGTTAGGCGCCAGGGAGTGGTTTCTACTCCCAATTCCCAAGGAGGTCGATTTTTCCTTGATGTCCCCTTCCTCTGTACTTCGTTACACGGGTGCAGTCCGACGAGCTAATTAATAACTTCGGATATGCGAGCGAAAAATAAATACGAGCGCCAACAATTTATAAAACAATACCAGTCACACAATATATTTCCCAAATTCGTACAATATAAAAACAAAATAAGAGAAAATAATAGGGTTTCAAATACAACAGTTCCTCTCTCGGAACAATCGCGAAATCTACACGCGGTACTCGGATTATACGCCGGAGAGGCCGGCACGGCCGAGGAATCGATAGCACGACTTTTTATTACACCGGGAGAGACACTTCTCGTCCACGGAAATATTACTCAACAGAAACAATTCGGCTCTGCCTACCTTTACAATATTTCGACGCTGGACCTCGCGTCAATCCTGATCCCGAGTGAGCTCGGCTCTCGCTATCCTCGACTGACCTCTACGGCTTCGCCTCGCTCGGCGATTAACACTTTCCTCGGAAAATTAGCCACGTCCACTAATATTTCCACGTGAACTATCCCTATTTTATTCTCTATCCTATTCTGCGTCGGACTCCTACCGAACTTCTTCTCGGTGCGTCGCCGAATCTATTCTATCTCGACTATTGTCTTGCCTAGACTCTCGTCGCCGATCGACTCTAGACGACTCTTGTCTTACGACTCTTTACCGATGACCCCCTACCGATGACTCCCTACCGATGACTGCCGAAAATCGTTCATCGAGCCTCGATGTGTGGCGTGCCGGTGAGGAGAGGGGGCAACGCTCGCGAATATCGAGCGTCGCTTCACGTAGATCCTTCATCTAACGCTTCTCACGCTGTCTCTCCTCGCATAGTTGCCGAATTTCCCTGTAACGAATTCGAATAAACGGCAGCAACGCGCTCGATAATTTTCGTTTGTCTATCGGCGCTCGGCGGGAGAGACGATCCAGCGGCTTATACTATAGCCTAACTCGCACGTTGCGACGACGGTGGTAACGCCTCGTCACAATATATAAAGATTCAAAAACAGTGGCTATAACAAGATTTGCTTTAAAGGTTATGTTATTTAGATTTGCCAAAAATCCGTTTTTCATCATGTTAAAAAAAAACTTCCGGTGTGAAAAATAAAACACGAAATATCATACACAGATTCACAAATGTTTGCGTTTTTTATTTCGAAAATAATATATTATCACCGAAAATCATTTGCAATATTTTACCATATTTTATTCACATTCGTAATAAAAATGATAAATTTCACGTATTCACTGAAAAAATTGGTAGTAAACTCACAAAAAAGATTCATCGAATATCCAAAATAATTACAATTTCCCAAATAGGACTAAAAAAATCGCGAGTATATATTTTTTCGTTTTATTCTATCTGTTGTGACGGGGGTTTTCGTCAGAACTTTATTTCGGGGGAGGACAAGGCGAAGCTGAATAATCGTAGGCGATGGGGGGATACTTAACAAAAGAAATAGAAATTTATTATAAACACGAAAGAAATTATACATAAGAAATCAGAAGGAAAAATAAGAAATAATAAACTAAGAAAAATAACTGAAATCGGATAACTAAGAATAAAATAGTAACTCGAAAATGATAATAAAAGAAACTGAGGAAAATAATCAACCAAAATAATAAATCTCAGAACGCAAATAAATCTTAATAATAATCGCAACTAAATCATAAAAATAATAACTCGAAAATAGTACTCTGCGGTGAAAATGTCGGGGGTAAACGGGGACGGGGGCTGAAAATTAATAAACGAAATCGGGGGGGGGGGATTGCTAAGGAAAAGGATCAAGGAAATAATACAAAATAATAATAATAATTCGCAAAAATGATAATGATTTGAACAACGGATAATTCCGGGTCGTACGGGCGAGGGGAGGGTCGGGGAAAAAATAATAAAAGAATTAACGGTGGTTGCCACGAGGCGATCCGCGAGGCGTACGCGACTCGTGGCAAGAGAAAATGTCGACGGGACTATCGAATATTCTCGGCAAAGGGACGACGGGTCTTCAGAAAAGTTACTGGAAAAATCGCGGGGAAATTGCTAATAAAAATAACTGACAAAAATCTCTCAAAACTCGGGGGAAACAACTCAAACAATACTTTTGGGCGCCAGTTAACATTTACGGGGTAACGCCGTTATTCGACTCGACATGAGTCAGCAAATATTCAACTTTACTCGAGACACGTAATGGCCGGCAAACTCAAGGGAACAGCAGAGGGCTCAGGGGAGGGTCAACCGATCTTTGTGCTCGCAATTTAATGCCTTCGGCTCATACACGATTTTCGGGGACGTCTGGGCAATATACGGGAGGGAATCACGATGAAGAAATATACAAAATTGCACACGAATAACTTACTTACTTAATAACTTCGCACGCTAAAATAACGTCGCACGCAAAAATAACGTCGCACGCCACTCACCACGTACACGAGTATTGGCCGGTAAATGGCGAAACTTGGAAAAATTATACGAAAAAAAAATAAAGAAAGAAGTGTTTACCGGTCACTTCACTGACTCAATTACGGGGAAAATATCGGGGGAAGAGTCGGGGGAAATGTATCAAGCGGGAGGGAAACTATTACTCGCAAATATCCCGCGTAGAAAAAATTAGTATGGGATTGACTCTGGGAGGACGATGGGCGAGAGGCTGGGGTTTGTTTGGGATTGAATCTGGGAAGCACTATGGGCAGTCATCTGGGTTTTGGGACCCGGCTGGATGGTTTCCCAGACCTTTTCCCATAGCTTCAGTGGACGGGGGGAATCCTCGTGCAATCAATCCCATACGCTTTTCCAGATTCTCTCCCAGCCGTCGCATACGAACGGGGATCCTCGTGCAATCAATCCCATATGCTTTTCCAGATTCTCTCCCAGCCGTCGCGTACGACCGGGGGAATCCTTGCGCGATCAATCCCATACATAGAATCCCATGTTATGTGTAAGTGAAAGAAGATGAAAAAATAGATTTTGTCAAATGGAAGAAAAAAATAAAAAACGAAAAAATATGCCTAAAACCAATTTTTTTCGACGGATATGAGTTCCCCGAGCAAAGTTAAATGCTGCTGTACGTAATCGGCGTTTGAAATTCGATGTAGGTCCCAAAAATATTGTAAAGTATTGGATGAGTTTAACATAGATCTTTTAATTTATCTATCCAAGCTTTTCCCAGTACATCACATTATTTTTGGGGCCTTAAATGAAATTTAACCGCCGATTATGTACTACAGCGCTTAACTTTGCACGGCGAAATCATATTCGTTGAAAAAAATTAGATTTGAGAATATTTCTTCGTTTTTCATTTTTTCCTTCCATTTGACAAAATCTATTTTTCCTTCTTCTTTCATTTACACATAATATGGGATTCTATGTATGGGATTGATCGCGCGAGGATCCCCCCGGTCGTACGGTACGGCCGGGAGAGAATCTGGAAATACGTATGGGATTGATTGCACGAGGACTCCCCCGTCCACTGAAGCGATGGGAAAAGGTCTGGGAAACCATCTAGCCGGGTCCCAAAACCCAGATAACTGCCCATAGTGCTGCCCAGATTCAATCCCAAATAAATCCCAGACTCTCGACCATCGTTCTCCCAGAGTCAATCCCATACTAATTTTTTCTACGCGGGATCACACTCTTTACAATAAATTCACGCGGGGCGATTCCCTTACAAAAATGGCGGGGAACGGGGGAATCGTCCACACACGTCTACTCTGTCTAACGGCTCGAACGAGGCTGAGGTAACGCTCGTCCTTCTTCTCGGAAATCTTCTCCGTTGACAGCGCGACGGAAGGCGGTGGAGAGAGAGAGAAGACGGTACTCGGCGTCGGTCGATAATTCGCTCGATCGACGGGCGAGGTGTCAGATGGCGGCAGCGATATTGATTTATCGTCGCTCGAGCTATTGAGCGACGATCGAGAGCGGCGGGCGGCGTGGTCGATGAGAGAGGCGACGGGACGGCAACGGTGGACTTTGGCCAGCGACGAGTCCTGTTGTTGTCAAGCGAATATCTTCCTTCGCTGTTTCCCGCTCTCTCTCTAGCTCGTGCGTTGTCTCTGCTTTCGGTCTCTCTCGGTGTCTCGGGTCTCTTGCTGAGCGTTACCTTGCCTAGGCGCGGGGGTACATGGGGGGGGGGGAAGGTCTACTATTTCGCGCGGTGATGTTAAAGGGGCCGTGGTGAACGGAGCCTCGACTCGAGTACGAGAAAAATATGTTGTGCGAATTTACTTCGTTACACTGTCAAACATTGGAAGCAGATGACAATTTCGTAGCAGACGATACACAGATGCTCATACGTCGCGGCGCGCGTACTCTGTAGCCAGATGATTTTCAAATAAAATAAATCGACATCTCGTTTCAATCTTTGTTCCTATTTTACATAAATATAAATGTCTTCTACGCGGTATAGCGCAAATAAAAAGTGTCTAATCATAAAAAAAAGAATTTTCTATCCTTCGACCGTCGAAGATTCATCGCAGCCGAAATCTTTGTCAATTATGTTCACCCGATTTATTCGTTTACAGTTAATAATAAAAACTGCAAATTCTTTTTCTGGCAACGTATTTTCTCCACTTCAAAACAAGCCAAAATAAGAGTCGAAATCTTTTTTTGCTGCCGAGATATGATTTTTTTTAAGTAGACTAATTTTACGAATTTTCGTCAAAAAACGAATAGTTTTTTCAAATTTCTCGAAATTGCCGTCTCTAATCCTTTCCTCTCAAAGAAATCGTAGTTACAAACTGACTCTCCGCGTTATTGCGCAGATAAAAAGTGTGCTATGTTTAAAAATTTAATTTTTTACACTTCGACCGTCGAAGATTCATCACATTCGAAATCTTTGTCAATTTTGTTCGCTGGATTTATTCGTTTACACTTGATAAGAAAACTGCTAATGATTATTCTATCGACGTATTTGCAACGTTTTTTTTTCAAATTTTTTCAAATTTTCGTCGAAATACGAATTTCTTTCATATGCTGACGTCTTGAAAAGTTTTTTTTCGCAAAAAAAAAAAAAAAATTGTACTCTTAAAGAAGAATTATAAACAATTATTTATCAAGAAAGTGAAAAACACTGAATTTGTCGATTTTACGACTTATTCCGTACGGAGAAACTTATCCTCATTTGTGATTAAATAAAATTTAAAAAAGTACGATATGATATGATGCTAAATTTGATATTTTTAAGCGACGATAAATATCAATGAAATTTCATTGAAAAACGAAAAAAATTATCGAATTTCTCAAACTTCTCGTCTCCAATACTTGTCTGTTCTACAGAGACAATAACGAGCTGATTCCATGTATTACGAAGAAGAAAAAATATATATCTCAAATGGTAGAAATGAAATTTGTTATAAGAGGATTGTCAAAGAGCCTTCAAAGTCGAATTTTTCAAGAATTTCATCAATTTGTAAAAAAATATTTCGGAGCTATCCAAGATGACAAATTTTTAATTTGAGTAACGTTATACTTCCTCTTCAATACAAGACAGGAACCAAAACGATATATTTTTTCGTTCTCGAGATAGCATTTTTTTGCAGCATCCATAAATATCGACAAAATTTCATTGAAAATCACAAAGAATAGCAAATTTCTTGAACTTTTCTTCTACAATGATTTGGTTTCCTACAGATAAAATAACGAACTGATTCCATCAATTATGGGGAAGAAAAAAAACACTGAAGGGGAAGGATTTAAAGGGGATATTTGGCCTGAATGCTAAATGGTAATCGTATTGGTGTCGGTACATGTTTTGTGTGTTTGTTTTATATTCATTAAATCTGGTCATAAGTTTTGGTCATGATTTGATTCGTTAAATTAATTTGATCAACTTCTACGTGGTGCAATGCATTATATTTGTCTCGTGTCTCAATATTTGACAATTTATCGTCAAACAAATAGGAAATATCCGTCGTGAATATTAATAATCAATTGGTACAAAAAAGAAATATTTTTATTCGACGAAGGTTAAACACTATGAATTAATTTACGTAACTGATAAATGTTTTTCCGTGATACGTACTTTCGAAAAGAAACGCAGAGCGCAACGTATAAACATACTTCTCCCGTAGCGCATAGCGCGATGTGTAAATACACTCGATACGGAGCGCGTAGCTCGACGTGCACCCCCGTGAGTGCCTTAAAAAATGTCCCTTCGGGACATTTTTCGGGGGGTTTGGGGGGCGGAGCCCACCAACAAGAGCATCTGCGCACGCAGGGCGCTGAGACGCTTGTTTTAGTTCTATTTGGGAAATTGTAATTATTTTGGATATTCGATGAATCTTTTTTGTGAGTTTACTACCAATTTTTTCAGTGAATACGTGAAATTTATCATTTTTATTACGAAGGTGAATAAAATATTGTAAAATATTGCGAATGATTTTCGGTGATAATATATTTTTTTCGAAATAAAAAACGCAAAAAATTGTGAATCTGTTGTGACGTGATTTTTTGGAATCGACGTCACAAAAACCCAAAACTACCGTTACTCGCATGGAAATTACGATTTTAGTGCTGAAGTTCGCGTTACTGCCTCTCCCAGCGACTTAAGATACCGTCACGCTCTCGTTGAGTTACCGATCGAGATTTTTGCAGTTTATTTTGTATCATTTTTTTGTAATTATTCCCAATTAGCTTCATTATCGTTATTATTTTAGATCAGTTCGAGTTTTGAGATTCCGTTTGCTTAGTTTGGTTCACGATTTCAGATTCCGTTTGCTTAGTTTGGTTCACGATTTCAGATTTCTTTTAGTTCAGTTTAGTCGACGTTTCCGACTCTATTTGGTGGTGTAAGAAGTAATAATAAAGAGCCCAAATAGAGGAAGGACTCGGCGAAGAGTCTTGCGAATACGTCAAAGTCCGGTGCAAACCCGGCACCCCAAGAGATAGTGCAATGCGTTGAGATCAGGCGGAGGTATCGTTTGGTCCAGGCAAGAGTGGTGGAACACCTTGCGCTGCGTTATAGTTGAGTAGAGCCTTGGATCTCACGCATTGACTAGGGGGAAGCGATTGCGAAGATTCGTTCAAGTTACCGCGTATAGTATCGGCTCTCGATTCGATAAAGTCATGAGATGGTTGAGAGGGTAGTAGTTACCGTTCAAGCTCCCGAAAATAATTATCATAATTCGTTACGAATTTTCGTAGGCAAATTGACAGTCTACCGAGAGCTGCCCTAGAGGTAACTCGGGTCTCTCTCGCGCTCCCGTGTTGTTGACGTTCGGCCTATTGTTCGCGCGCTCGAGTGAGGCTATCTCTCTCGCGCACACAGTGTGGCCTAGCTGTCGGTTTCTCGTTCGCGTTCGGCTATCGCTCGAGTTTTGTGAGCTGAGTGTAGCGAAAGAATTTTGTAATAAATTCTTCGCGATCCCGTGCGTGAGTGAAGCATTAGAAACAATGCTCCTTGTGCAGCGGTGATAGTGATTCGGTTCTCGGTGTATCGTGAGATACAGGTTCCCGCTCATTACAGGATTAAAGTGAAGTTTCGGTGAGTTTTTGAATTATAGAAATTTGTCGATCGCTTATCGATCCGCTTTTGTTACGTTCTCGTTAGCTCGCTTCGATCGTTCGATCAGCTGAGCGTTTCCGATGCACTTACGTGTGATCCCGTGGCTTCTTAGCCAAATTATTATTTTTCGGTCCCGCTTAACTTAACGTTGAGGTTTCGATCTCCGTTTCTCGTGGCTATTCTATTGACCTCGGATCGCGACCCTTCTACCACAACCCGCATCCTGAGCCACCGTGCATTTCCGCAACCGTTTGCTTTCGCGAATGCGTCGGCGTTAGTTCTCGTACCGTTTTCGTTCCGTTTCGTTTTGTCGTTGCGGAGGTCGTAGTTCCACCGACTTCCAGTTCAGTCCGGATTGGTGATTCCGGCGAAACAAAAATCTACCCTTCGGAGGTCGTTCCACCGGCCTCCAGTTCAGTCCGGATTGGTGATTCCGGCGAAACAAAAATCTACCCTGCGGGGGTCGTTCCACCGGCCTCCAGTTTAGTCCGGTTGTTAATACCGGCGAAACAAAAATTAACTGGCGCCCACCGGGACGCCGATGCATCCGCGAGGGTGGACGGCCGAAGGTGACGTAAGTTTCGTTCGCGTTTTGCTCCCGTTTGGTTTGAGCTTTTCGATTTTTGGTTTTTTTTTTTTAATTTTATTTATAGAGTTTGAGTTAGAGTTTCGTTAGGTGAAAAATACGTCACACTGTGTATGATATTTCGTATTTTATTTTTCACAACCGAAGTTTTTTTTTTTAACATGATGAAAAATGGATTTTTGGCCAATCTAAATAACATAACCTTTAAAGCAAATGTTGTTATAACCACTGTTTTTGAATTATTTTATAATTAAAATTATATTTGTCAGAATGACTCAAAATTTGCTGTGCGTAGTGCTTTTGATAAAACAAAATGATTCTGCGAAGGAGAAAAAAATTGGTTCGTAGAGTTCATTATGATGGCACCGTACGGACACTTGACCGAAGGCAAATGCAAATTGTGGCCAATAATTTTTTAGAAAAAATACTTAATGGTCTTAGATTGCGTTTAAAAGTAATGTGCATACTGGAAATAATGTACAAAACAAAATTGGTTCGCACCATCTAAAGTTACAGTGTGATACGGACGTCCGAGAAGAAAAATTCAGCCAAAAAGTTGTTTTCATTGCACCGCAGGCTAAAAAAAATATTTCTATTCATCACAGTCACTTCAAAGTAACTACGCATGATGTTGGAGATACACCGAAGCAAATGATGAAAAATAAAAATTTTTGGAGTATGCGCTGCGGAGTAACCCCTTCGACAGACGCCGAAGAGAAACGGATGGTCATTTTAATAGGCACTCTTTGCCTATTGTTATAGTGAGTGCCTAAAAAGGAAAAAACGGGAAAAAAGAAAGAGTATACTGACCAACACAAACGCCAAAACGAACGCGGACGGACAGGATCGGGTTCAGGAAGCCCAGCAATTTCGACGGAATCGTCCGGCTCAGGAGACCCTTCACCAAAAAGCCGCCGTAAATCAAACACATCATCATACAGCAAAAGCCAACTGAAAGAAAAAGGGGAATTAAACAACAAATAAATAAAAATTTAGAAAAAAAATATATATATGCCTGTGTATAAATATGACAGAGGGTACAAACAACGTTATCCATACTTACTGTGCGTCATTTAATAGCCGCGGATAAATCTTACACGTTGCACTCCCCGGCGTACACTAACAGATACCATCTGTATCGTCGATGCCTCGTCAATGTGCCGAGGCATCGTGTTTTGCTGAAATGGATTAAATAAAGAATAAACGTAAAAAAGGAAGTCGGGTTTTACAATAAGAAATTTTGACAATGCTTGCAAGGATGCATGGGAAAAAAACCGTAAGGTAAAAACCCAGAATTTATTGAAATTAAATTACACTTGAGGTGTGAGCCGAATGTACATATGTATGTATAAATGTGTGACGTTGGCACAAACAGTTGACGGTCATAAACCGAACTGTGAATTTAGGTGTGACGATGGCACGAACAGTTGACGGTCTTAAACCGAACTGTAAATTTATGAGTGACTATGGCACGAACGTTGAATATGTGTAATCGTTGTCGACACTGTTGTGTTGACGAGGTGAGATTACCGTATTCAAAGAAACAAAACTTTAATGACTCGATTAAAAAGAAAAAGAAAATTGAAAGAAAAAAAGAAAAGAAAAGGGTCCCGAACGATTTTCTCAAGATACTCTGCCGTCTCGAACTTATCGCGTACTGCCTCTAAAAAAAACCTCGCTTCGCGAGCCCCATAGCCGACGAGCCTCCCGGCGTTCTCCCCTCTCTTACCCACGAGCCAGAGACAACGACCGTTCGGGCCCGTTCGCTACCGCTCGCGCCCGATATAGCGTAAGCGTAAAACTAAACTTTTCTGAACGCGGCGACGGTCGAGCGCGTCCGCTCTTGTTCGACCGAACACCATCCCCTCAACAAGGGGATCAAGATCCAATAATCGTTGCAGAGACGGCGGTAGCGGTTCGCGTACACATCTCATTTTGTTCCCGGCTTACGAAAGAGTGTTTACTCGATCAGATAGAGAATATCAATACCCAAATTTCGAACGGTGCGGCCTTTTTAGTCATTTCGATGGAGCAAACACTCCGCCTCTTTCTTTATAATTCACGTATCAAAATCCGATGTTTACACATGTAGTCAATGGGCGATCGGGCACGTAGCCGCGACGTGACTATTAACGACGAAAGACAACGGGAGGATAGACGGTAGTGACACTCCATCCTCCTCCTCCTCACCTCCATCCCCCCCCCCCCCACCCCCCATTTTTGTTTCTCTTATGAGCTCATATAATTCGATTTATCAGCAAAATCGATGGCGTTACAGATAGAATTCGGAAGGCTACTAATGGGAGGGATAGTAATCCTCTACCTGGTAACTTTTCTCCGTCACACGGAAGGATTAATCGGATACGATTGCACCGGCGCTACTTTGAATATCACAACCGTCTCCTTATTGGAAGTTGGCGAATGCGATATCCCGCAACAGGAAGTAAACGAAACCGGGGTCCATATACAATTGCTACAAATAAAACAGTACTCCTCAATCCATGTAAAACAATGCAAAGTAGAGATATACCGCGTCATACGGCGATGCGGCATGTGGTCTCACGGCATGGACGTACCTAATGGTGAATTCTCGTACATCGATACCGTATCGCGTGATGCGTACACCGACATGTATAAACACGGAGAAGTAAAAATTGGTCAAACTGAGATCCATGGAATCCGACAAAACGGGACAACGACTAGACCCATCTCAATAGCAGGAACAGTAACACAAAATTCAGAATGCAAAGGAGTTTATTACTCCGACCCTTACGGAAATTGGGAGAAAGTATACGTGAAGGGAACAGCGAAGATCACGCTTCGAGATTATATGGCCGACGTCGATGTAGAGACCAACAAAATACATTTAAAATCAGGTACGCGGTGTGAGCTCGACGAGGGCCATTGCACCGACATAGACGGAGGCGATACCTATTGGAACCCCTTTCCGGCGGATAGCTGCCACACCAAACGCTACGGGGTACTTTACGAGGGACCCGCGAAACGCACGAGCGACGTTGACACTCGGTATAGACAAACAATGTACTCCCTTACGGAAGGAGATGTAGTTTTCGCATTGACCGCCAAAGACCACACGACAGTATGTGGTGTGACGGGGGGTTTTCGTCAAACTTATAGTCGGGGGGGGGGGGGACAAGGCAAAATTAAATAATCGTAGGCGATAGGGGGATACTTAACAACAGAAATAATAATTTATTATAAATTTGGTGAAAAGAAATAATACAAAGAAAATCGGAATGAAAATAAGAAGTAACAAACTACGGAAAATAACTGAAATCGAATAACTAATAATAAAATGGTAACTCGAAAATGATAATAAAAGAACTGAAGAAAATACTCAACCAGAAAAATAAATCGCAGAACGCAAATAAATCTTACTAATAATCGCAACTAAATCATAAAAATAATAACTCGATAATAATACTCTGCGGTGAAAATGACGGGGGTTGGAAATTAATAACTAAATCGGGGGAGAAATAATAAGAAATAATCGAGAAAATAATACAAAATAATAATAATAATTCGCAAAAATAATAATGATTTGAGCAACGGATGATTCCGGGTCGTACGGCTGAGGGGAGAATCGGGGGAAAATTAATAAAAGAATTTACGGTGGTTGCCACGAGGCGATCCGCGAGGCGTACGCGACTCGTGGCAAGAGAAAATGTCGACGGGACTATCGAATATTCTCGGCAACGGGACGACGGGTCTTCAGGAAAAGTACTGGGAAAATCGCGGGGAAATTGTTAATAAAAATAACTGACAAAAATCTCTCAAAACTCGGGGGAAACAACTCATACACTACTTTTGGGCGCCAGTTACCATTTACGGGGTAACGCCGTTATTCGACTCGACATGAGTCAGCAAATATTCAACTTTAATGGCCGGCAAACTCAAAGGGACAGCAGAGGGCTCAGGGGAGGGTTAACCGATCTTTGGGCTCGCAATTTAATGCCTTCGGCTCACACACGAATTCCGGGGACGTCAGGGCGATAGAACGGGGGGAAAACACGATGGAGGAATATACAAAATTGCACACAAATAACTTACTTACTTAATAACTTCGCACGCAAAAATAACGTCGCACGCCACTCACCACGTGCACGAGTCTTTGCCGGTAAAATGGCGAAACTTGGAGAAATATACGATAATGAAAGAAAGAAGTGATTACCGGTCACTTCACTGACTTTACTCACGGGAAAAATATCTCGGAAATCTTCTCCGTTGACAGCGCGACGGAAGGCGGTGGAGAGAGAGAGAAGACGGTACTCGGCGTCGGTCGATAATTCGCTCGATCGACGGGCGAGGTGTCAGATGGCGGCAGCGATATTGATTTATCGTCGCTCGAGCTATTGAGCGTCTACTATTTCGCGCGGTGATATTAAAGGAGCTCCGTGGTGAGCGGAGCCTCGACTCGAGTACGAAAAATAATTGTACGAATCTACTTCGTTACAGTGGATACACTCTGATTCGAACAGAACACCCGAAACTACTAATTGTAGAGATACAAAAAGGATACCCTTTTATATAAAAGGAAGCCCTCTCAGTAGCAAACCTCGACTCATTTGCGTACGTAAACTCAAAATTCGTTTATGTCGAAAAGCATGTACGCACACAAATGAAACAGATGTATCGAGACATCCTAACACAGAGATGCAATCTCGAAAGGCAGGTATTAGAAAATACCATTGGACTCGCCAAACAGACCCCCGACGAGTTTGCCTACAATATAATGAAGGGTCCCGGGTATATGGCTGCGTTGGCCGGTGAAGTAGCCCACATCATAAAATGTATTGCACTGGAAGTAAGAATTAGAGACACCAAGGAATGCTACATATAATTGCCCGTAGAGATAGGAAATCATTCATACCATTTAACACCCCGTACTCATATCCTTAAGAAAACCGGCACCCAAGTCACGTGCAACGGGCTCGTGCCATCCATTTATAAGATAGGAAGAGAGTGGTATTCTATCGAGCCTCGACCGATTCATGTAACACCACCGACAGTGCTCAAACCACTCACGCAACACACGTGGATATATAGAAATCCTCAAACTCTCGCCACCAGTAGCATATATACGCAAAAAGATCTAGATGATCTACGTGACCACATAATGTTCCCCGCTGAACAACCAGCAATTTTAAATTCCGTAGCCAGAGGAATAGCGGGGCAACCTACGATCACGCAAGGAGGGACAATCGCGAATCTAATTGACGAAAAAGCGATAAACAAAATTATCGAAAGCTCTTGGGAAAAATCTTGGGGGTATTTTTCCACCTTCGGCACCTTCAGCGCCGGAATGATCGGTATTATAATGTTGTGCAGGGGGATTAAACTCATAGTCGACACAGTAATACACGCTAATGCTTTGCACACTGTGTACGGATGGTCGCTCTATCTCATCGGTGCTATCTTGGACTCTGTAACAAATCTGCTGATGCATCTCGCCAGGCGACCTACCAAGACAGACAAAGACGACAACAATGGCGACGATGAGTCTGGCCCTAAAAGCCCATTGAATTACGATGAACCACCAAAGTATCGCCCCACCTACACACCTGTGCGGCCCCGAACAGAATTTTTGCCGGGACCGCTACGGTTTGGCTTCGACCCGAGGATTTATGACTTGCGGCCATCAATGCCTACGGAGTCATTGGGTCACCACTACCAAGTCCCAGTAACAGTACACCGAGAGAACGCTCAGTACCTACCTTGTAACCCCGAGGTCAAGCCCATCTCTGCTACATTACCTCGAACCACAGGGCAACCCAAAAAGGCTCCTGTCGACACAACGGAAGAAATCTACAAAACCCCTCGTCCTATATATTATACCGAACTCGCAGAAAATGGGCTCGAATCAAAAGAGTTCGTTCGTAAGGAAGAATCAATCCTTCTCAAGTCCAGTGAGGAACTGGAACCCGAAACATCGACCACACCCGAAACAAAGATCTATCCAACGCTTGAGAGAATTAAAAAGACAGTCGTTCACACCCCTCTTCCTGACCGGAAGCCGGTGTATTTCACCCTCGAACGACGAACAGATAAGCAATAAACCGAAGGAAGGATGCCCGTGGAATAATATAACGAAAAAAATAACATACAAATAAACATGAATAACAAGAATTCCCTACGAAGGAAATAACAACAAAAATATATATATATAGCTTCAGCATTGACCCCTAATCCCTAAAACTGCAGGAACATAGAGCTTTTGTTTTTTTTGTGTTTATTAACAAATAATATCTCTATGTTTCCTCTCAAAGCAGCATGGCATTTGTAATAACAATGACTAAGTAGGTCAAGGGTTCAACTACGTATCCAGACAGGACCATAACTTGCGTGAATTTTTCTTATCAACAGTCAACCAACATGTCTCGATGCATATGTGGAAGAGAAGCTAATCATGAAGTTCATGATATAGCTCCCAAACTCAGCACTTCCGAAACTCTTCCCATTTCTATTGGAAGAGAAAAACCACCCTGCTTAGCAGCAGGGGCTTCGCGGCTTTACTGCTATTGAAAAATAACGCTGTATATCGACATCGCAAGGAGAAACTTCGACCTTTACGTCCCACCTGAATGGAGGAGTTTGACACCGGCATTACTGGAGGATTGGACCGATCAACTGCGTGATCAACCATTCGCAGATATCGTATTAGGAAGAGTCATGTATCATTGGAGTATCGATGTACTTGTGCCCTCACGACAGGACTATAGAACGGTCCCAATACACGGAAGGAACGGATGGCCCGCTTTAATCGAACCCGTACCTCTCTGGAACAAACCCCGACTCACGTTCGCAACAGATCGACTACCTATAACCATTAACCGAGCTCCGTTATTACCGTGTCTAGGAATGGAAAACATCGTGTGCTATTGGCGCATGATGTTGCCCCGGACGGTAGAGCCGAGACGATACGTTTGGGTGCCCCCTGAATGGAGAAAACTCACCGACAAAACACGCCGGTTGTGGGCACGCAGACTAGGCGCTAACCCTGACCAACCTATCGTACTCGGTAAAACTCATTACTACTGGGAAAATAACACTATTATTCCTCACGGTCAAAATCCCACCTCCATCGAATACCTGGGACTGGGAAGATATCAACACGTTGCGCCCAACGGAGAAGGAAATAAGGGTTACTTGGATATTCTTCCAAAACCCGGCACTCCGGACCCCAATCTCCTACCCCGAGTTCAGCTAGTCACCACGCGGCCCGGTAATCGCAGCCTCACACCCAGTAGAGAGAGGTTAATCGGTTCAAGAGTAGCGAGCCTCTTCCGAGAGCCCGTCGACGCCTCGCATGGATACCAACGAATGCAACCGTACACAGGGCCAGAGACAAGGGTCTAAGGGAGTATAAAATAGATACAAGCAGTCACGCAGCGACAACAGTTATGGTATAATTTAACTAAAATCAACACAGGAAATAGTCCTCGCATGAAATTAAAACTTATTAACAAATATGCTTTAATACGGAAAGTAAGGAAATTGACAAGGAAAATGAAAAAAAAACATTAGAGGAAAATATATTATATAGTAAATACAAAAAAAAGAAAAAAAAAATTTTTTTATAAATAAATAAATAAATAAATAAATAAATATATACATATATACAAAAACAAAGGAAATAGCACCTACCTATAAATGGTGAAATAAAAAAAAAAAAAAAAAAACCACATAAAATAAAAAAAACGCAACTTATGCAATAAATAAAAGGTGGAGGGAAAATCAGAACAGTGAGGGGGAAAAATCCCCACTCCGTGAATATCGATAATAGAAGTATCTACACGAATATTGGAAATCTAAGATGTTTACAGTAACAGCATATATATTATCATTTACAGAATATGGTTCAATACCAATTAGTAATCACTGTCGACAATACATACGCAAAACATAGCAAACAACACTACTAGGCCATCATTCCGGGAATTCATGTACCGCCCGAATGGAAGGACGTCCCCGTCTGCATATTAGAAGAATGGATCAAAGAAATACCGGACGAACGGGAAAAGGCTTCCATCGGCGGAACCGTGTATACATTGGAAGACGACCTACTGTTAAGTGTGGGTCAAGCCTCTCATTACATCATGACCGAGGACGACGCTTTATTACACTGGAAAGCCGAAAGACACGCTGCAGAACGCGAGCTGGGAGTCGCCAGGAACAACTTCAACCGAAATCGTTTGAATAGAAGAAATTTGCTGCTCGACGGTTTACTCAACGACGAATAGTATACTTAGTAATAGTAAACCATTTCTTTATATAAACAATTGGAATAGGAAAACTAACTAATCAACAGGGTGACAAGTAGAGTAAATAAGGTATAGAACATAAAAATAACCAATAGAGATCGGAAAGGGCAACCGAGGATAAACACAGATCAAAGAAAGGGAAAACGGGAGACGCGTTAGACGCAATATAGATTATTAGTAATGTACTAATAATCTTCGTAAGGGGGGGAGGTGTTACGTCCTGCGTAACGACCTTTTATTTTTTCTTTCTAATCATGCTTTTCCCTTCTTCACAAAAAAACTTTGAATCTATTAAAGTCTTAAAACATTAAATAATTCACAAAAGAGTGCTTTTTACTTTTCGGCCGCGATCGGTATCTACAAAAACACAACATACACGACTCAAGATAAAACAGGCGGGCAATTCGACAAATCGATCTAATTGACTCCGGGTAGAAGCAGATCTAGGCATTCACCGGTGGTGGCAAGTCTAATCTCTGCCCCGTTTGGGGCTCCGGCGTTTTACCAAAAGAAACAAAAAAAGAGCCCGCCTATGGTAACCTAGGATCTACTCGCTTCTTTACCACTAGTAGGAGAGTCATCGGCGAGGGGACTTACGTCCACCGGCCGCGGGGCCCAAGACCCCCGAAATAATGTTTCGGGCGGCGGCCACCACTCTAACGATAACTTGCCGAATCCGCCTCGTATTTAAATAAGGACCCACAGTTAGAAAGGAGAAGGGCAAAAGAAATAGATACGGATCGTTGCAGAAGGTAGAAAGGCACCTTTAGTCGTTTCAATTACTCAAATTATTTTTAAGAAAATACGAACTAAAAGGACAGCTCTCAGGGCACTCAAAGTGACGAGAGGGAAAAGACAAATACAAGGAAATTAAAGAAATGAATATTCTCAATGAATGACGCGTTGTTACTTGATTACGAGTAATTACACACGAGATAATAAGCACGAAAATCGGCGAATATGCCGAACAAAATATTTCCCACGATCTGTTTTTAATCTCATTTATATTCAAGGGGGGGAGGCAAGGTGAAACATGCCGCGTGACCGGCGAAATCAATGACTAGAGAAAAGCATGAACTACGAAGGCACGAGCACATTACACATTGATAAAATCACGCCGCGCCGCGCGCCTATGTCACCTCGGGGCTTTATGCCCATCCACCTCAAATAAACGCACGTACGATCGATGATCTATGTTAACCATAGACTACAATCGATACTTCCTTTGGCAATAACGATAAAATGCCTCAACGGGTCTCCGAGAGACTTCTGATGTCAAAAAGGGGGAGAGGCGCATCAAGGTGCGAAGTCTCTCCCTAGCAACAATCACGCGCTAAGGAAATAGTAGTAAAACTTTCAGAATTCTGCCGGAAACCACGTACCCCTGTACCACGACTTGAATAATTAAGGAATATACAACTATAAAATCCTCACTTCTAATAAGCTTCACGAAATCAAGAGGAAATTATTAATATTCCAACTCAGGCTACCAATCTTTCTTGAGTCTGGAATAAACATACACGTATCTATTTTATTACCGAAACGTTTAATGTAAGTAGTAAAAGTCTACACCTTATGAAACAATAGTGGGAGAATCGGAATACATGTATTAATTTACAAAACACCTCGTGTGCGACTCTAAGTAAAAATCCTCTCTCCACCGAGGATTTCAACGGTCTCGGATGGACAATCGATTCCGAGAAATGTAACTGCCCGAAACCTTGGAGACATACGACAGGTCAGACTAGGCGCATACGTACACCCCACTCTAGCCTCGCTGTGAAAATGGGCCTCCCAACGGAAAAAATCAATGTACGATCATACGATCGAAATCCCGCCCTAAAATCCATCCACCTCATCTAATACATCCCCACTACGTTTAGAAAATTTCTTACATGTAATACAAAGCATTGTCTTCGGATACGAAAAAAGGGTATATAACCCACCAAAAACGCCCACTCAGGGAGAGTCAGTTGAACCAGCGAACAGAGCGTTTTGCTGTCAAAATTTCGACCCAACGACATTTTTTTCGACTTCTATCAAACATCGGTTTCTTGAAGTTTTGTAGAACTTATATTTCTCATCGATCCTCTGTTCACCGGAATTCTATTCTCGGCCGGACACCGATAAATTTGTCACCTTCCTCGAATTATTATTTTATTCCGATGTTTGTAAACAATTTTTACGTGTATTATTGAAAACCATTTGTTTATTCTTTAATCATTAAAAAGTGGTGAAACATTAAAAACAGTTATTCGTGTTTAAATCATTCACACGCGATCACCGATCAGCACAATCAACAAAAGAAACCACGAAATCACCGTCGTTCGCTGCTCTCCATTAGCAATCGTAAGTACATCTTTATTTTTCCCTTTGTGATTTTTGCATGACCATTTAATGATTTCCTTTGTCAATCTCCTACCAGTTCAGTTTAAAGAGACGCCCTCGGGTACTCCGACTACTCAGGTAGTCTCAAGGATCATAAATCCTTGGCTGTTAGTTAAGGGATTAAAAACACAGATGTAGGTACCTCTAGATCTTCGTAACGACAAGCATTCCTAGGGCTCTATCCCAAGCAATTTTCCGCAAGGTTAGGCTTTAAAAAGAGCGTACGTTGACACCCGGAATCGACTCCAGGTGTGGTATAGATCGATTTATTATCGATCTGACCAGCGCGAGACGATTTAAAAGGTGCAACAGTTACCAACAAAGTTGTTGAGGTAAAACCTCGGCAGTTTGGACGTAACAAAATATAATGGCTTCTAAAATAATTTCTTTAATTAAAGCTTTGTTGAGTTGTCACGGCTATTTATACGTTTTCTCAGCCGTTTATATCTTTTACCGATTTAAATTCATAATAAGTAAGAAGGGTTGGCAACACGTTCGTTACCAAAAATAACCGGTAAAGCTACCGGTAACGTTACTGGTTATTTTAGTAATGAACGTAATTTACCTGTTATTTCACATCACTAGCGATAACGTGCTCTACCCCGTCTTTTGACTGGGTAAGCACGGCGCCTAAGCCTACGCTACAGGCATCTGTTTGTAGGCGAAACGGTTGTTAAAAGTCACGACAGACTAGCGTGGGTGGGGAAGCCAAGCCACGGCGGATCTCCTAAAAGAAGTCTTGTTGTTCCTAACCCCATACGAACGGTTGGTTTTTTCTTAGGAGTCAAGTTAATGCCGTGAATAATTTCGCGAACTCCGGGATAAACCGGCGATACCAGGAGGCCATTCCGAAGAATCGCCGGAGTTGCTTCAGATTACGAGGAGCTGGGTACTCTAATACCGGCGCGACTTTATCCGGATCGATTTGGAGCCCTTGGCAGTTAACTAAGAACGCGAGGTATTTGACCTCCGAGCAACAAAATTCACTTTTCTCCGGATTAATGGTAAGGCCGAATTCGCGAGGCAAATTTTCCGAAGCACGCGCCGCAACCACTGAAGGTGATCGTGAAATGAGCGGTGACAATGATAATATCGTCCAAGTAAACGTATACATGCGGCTGCATCTCTGGGCCCAACAGGCGGTCTAGCGACCGTTGGAAAGTAGCGGGTGCGTTAGTTAGGCCAAACGGCATTCGACAAAACTGGAAGAAACCCATTCCGGGGACAGTGAACGCAGTTATTTCACGACTGTTCTTCTCTAGCGGGACTTGAAAATAGGCCTGACTCAGGTTGAAAGTGGTGATATAATTGACGCTTCTAGGAGGCGGTCTAGGATGCTATTCATGAGGGGTAATCGGGTAGGCGTCTTTTTTAGTTACTGCGTTGACCTTACGGAAGTCTAGGCCGAACCGCAATTTACCAATAGGTTTTCTTTACCATCACGATCGGGCTAGACCATTCGTTCGCCGAGACTTCAATAATCCCATCGGCCAACATTTCCCGAACCGCTTCATTAATCGCCTTCTGAATAAAAGGTGATACCGCGTAGGACCGCTGCTTGATGGCGGGTTGGCCGCCGACGTCGATTCGGTGTTCCGTTAAGTTGGTTAACCCGAGTTTAACTGAGGTCGTTGGGACTTCTTCCGCTATTAGTCGATCGAGCACGCGGATCTCGGCCGTCAAGATTTGGCACAACCCACAACACAGAGATTGATTCGTCTGATTCTCGGAGCGTACTTCGAAAGGGAACGATTGTAAAGGGTTGGCCTTGCTAAACCAACGGGCCTTTTCGAAGTCGACCACGAACCGAGCGGCGCATAAGAATTCCAGACCAAGAATACAAGGTAGTACCAAGGCGGGCAACAGATACGCCGTAAATTGAAATTGCTGGCCGTTTAGGGTTATCGTCGGGCTGACGGTTTCGTAGGCGATAGCCTTCTGACCTCCCGCCCTCTTCACTCCTCACGGCTGCGCGAGTTCTTGGGCCACGCCCACGTCGGCCATCCATTGGATTGCCGCCGGTCCGAGGAAGGTCCGGCTAGAACCGGAATCCACGAGGGCACGAATCGGCCAACCTTTAACCGTAAACGTAATAAAGAAAGCAGTCGCGCTTTCTTCGGTTTGCAAATTACCACACCAGATGGGGTCGGTTACGACGGCATCCTTCACCAACCTTCGATTGGTCTCAGGAGGGTTTTCGCTCGACCGCGGCGAAACCCCACTTATTAGTTTCCCGAACAAGAACAATTATTTGTTTTAGCCCGCACCTTACCGCAGCGGTAGCAGAAGATTTTCCGAGGCTCCTTACATTTAGCGTATCTATGACCGGTTTTTTGGCAATTCCAACACGTAACGGCTGGTCGCTGAGTAGCGGCGGGTGGATTTGCGGCCTCCGGGAATGAACCGGAGGGGCTCGCGTCCGGGTTGGTTGTCGACGCGGTGGCTCGTGAGTTGGCCGGATTCGCCGAAGATTTCTTAGTGACTGCGTTGGAATGAGTCGCGGGCCCGGGTGCATTAATGATGGCGGTCCGCCGGCGACCAGCCCCGGGGGTCTGGACCGCGTTCACCTTAGTGGTCTCGAGGCCGACCTCTAATTTTTCCAACAATTCCAGTGCTGGGGAAGGACCTGAGACGGATTCTGGTTGAGCTAGTCCCTCCGCGGGGACCTCCAGAGCCGCGTGAACATTCTTATTAGTGACCGGTTGATGGGTGCGCTTAGCCCGATATGCCAACTCAGGGCACAGGGAGTGTTCCGGTCCGGCTGAAGCTCTGTACATACGTGCGGGCGGCAAGATAGCTTTTCTCGATTCGTACCGTAATATGCTCAAAGGAAAAAGGAGAAAGGATTTGTAATTTCGGTAGCATGTCACGGTGGGCCGATTGTATTTGCTCGGCGTCACCCCACGGGGGATTCAAGCGCGGGAACAATCCGCAGAGGCACGTTAGGTAATCGGCTACGGGTTCATCGGGGCCTTGAGTTCGCCGCATTATTTCCTCATGTAACGTAAATTGATAGTCCGGTCCGCTAAAACGTATCCTGCTGGCCGCCATGAAGTGGGACCGTGACATCCAACGGTCCCGGTCGTTACAGTACCATTGCAGTGCTACCCCGGTTAGGAAGAACGGCAAACAACGGATGAGATCCCCGTCGTCAACTGGGAATAGGGCACGACCTTCCATAACGCGTGTTAGGAAGGTTTCTATGTCCTCGCCCTTTTTGCCGGAAAACGAGATGTTCCATTTACGCATCGTATTGAGGACCGTCTACGGCGATGCGTGGCCCCGTGTGAAACTGTGATTCGAACCACGGTTAGGCTCCCCTACCGGGTAATCGAATCCCGTATAACCCGGGTTACCGGCCGCGGGGTCGAACATCGCGGATGGTCCCATGAAGGTCGAAAAAAACGGCACAGGGGCGTTGAGAAACCCTGGCGGTCCCGCCAGCCCAGTCGTCACTGGTACGGACGTCACCGGCGCGGTGACCAGTGGTGCCGTTAACGTAGGTTTCGTACTCACCGATATTATGGGCTGCTGGAGGCTTATCGCGGGGTTACTCCAATAGAACGGAGGTGTCATATAGTGCAGTTTCCTCGAAGTTGGCCATACACTGGAGCCCGCCATGCCCAAACCAGAATGTGCGGATAAGGATAAGGCCCGTGCGGGGCGGACGGCTGGCTAATCGCGGTCAAAGGACCGGATCCAGCCGCCGTCAACTCCTGGCCCATGCCCCCGTCAACTCCTCCATGCCCCCTTCCGCTACTGCGGAAGAGGTCACTGGCACATCCGCGGGGTCCTCGGCCATTCTCCTTGGAGAGTTTCAGTCTATCCTTCCCCGAAGACCCTATAGTCGCCCTTGGGGTGAGCACTTCACCACGCGTCCAATCGATAATACAGTCGTTAGGTAACCGAGGATCGGCAGGTAGTAGCCCCGTTAGGTAGCCGAAAGTCGGTAGAGAAATAAAACTCGGTAGGTAGTAGAGAACCGAGAGTCGGTAGTAGACCCGTTAGGTAGCCGAAAGTCGGTAGATAAACGGAACTCGGTAGGTAGTCGAGAACCGATAGATAGTGGAGAATTGAGAGGTAATCGAAAGCCGATAGATCCTAAGAAACCGCTAGATAGCCTAAAACTTATAGATGGTAGAGAATCGATAGGTAGTCGGGAACCGGTAGATAGTAGAAAATGAATAGGTAATCGGAACTGATAGATAGTAGAGAACTGGTAGGTAATCGCTGCGCTGACTCTTGATGTACTCGAGAGGTATTGAAGAACCGCGCACTAGGACGTCGTATCACCAACTGCCCATTCGCTCCGGCACTCTGGGGTACCTGGTTCCACCGAGAAGGTGGGGGGGGGGGGGGGAGACCCGCTAAAACTGACTGTCCTGTATTACGATGGCCGAAAACGTGTTGACTAATGGGCTATTGTAGTGCTTAGGGTTATCATGGGGAGTCAACACCCATTGTTCACGATGACATACAATGACCGGCATGACAATGGAGAACAAAGCAGGATTGGCTCCGCGATCAATTGGTGTGTGGCCGCTGGGTACCGGAGTGTTGACTAACTCGCGCCGATGGCCGCGAAGTTCGAGTCAACATCTCAACCTGCGGGATGTCAATAACGGATTCCGAATCCGACAATGGGCGAGAAAAAACAATAATATACAATCCCGTCTGAATAACACGTTGACAAATATTATGAAACTCGCTCGGGCTATCAAGATTGTTATTGGTTACGGATTAAGTTGTATGAAAGGCAACCAGTGTCCTTTCACGTTAATGATAGGTACAAAACAAGATAATACTTTCGTAAACTCACGGACTTTCTTTTGTCCCGAGTCCGAAACTTCTGGCAGCCGCAACGATAGGTAGTTACTTAAGTTTACGTTACTCGAGCCCCACGTTGGGCGCCTTTTGTGAGGATATTTTCATAACTCCAGCATACGGTGCCCCAATAACCCCGTCCTCACCGCCGGGGCGATAACAAAACAGACCCACGACGAGATATAATCACTTCGCACCCCGGGGTACCCGGGTGCCAAGTACTACGCCGATCAACGATCGGTTTTAATTTAGAGCCCGAGATGCGAAGGAGGGTCCCCCTACGGCGAGTCAAGGCATACGGCAATCGAGAGTCGGCTAGCTCAGCCCGCCTGGGAGAATAGTAGAGGAGGGTGGATGGGGAGAATAACGAAACGTCCAGATTAGTTCTACTGTGTAATTTATTGTACTAATAAATAGAAGTGGTGATGTCAAAAGCCCGCACTGGTAGATAGGTAGCGGTAAGTAGACAATATAATAAGATAGTATAGCGGTAATATGATTGGAGCATCGCAAACGCGTAGGTAATCGGTGATAGATAGGCCGGTAAAGTAGTCTCGTCGCGATTCTCGCAAATACTACGTGATAACGGTAAAAGATAATAAGATAATATAGCACATCCTCGCAAAAATTAATATCTCGAGGCAATTCCGATAACGGACGGAAAATAGCCCAGCGAGTTCTGTGACTCGTGATTCGTCATGATTGTTGCGACTTCCAGATTATTAATCTACCAAAAACTATACGGAACGTACTCGCAGTAACTCAGAAATAATTAATCCCGATGGCGTGAACCACCACGAAGTATTCACCAGATACCCGCGTAGAAAAAAGTAGTATGGGAAAGCGTCTTTACCTGTGTATGGGATTTCGATGGGAAATAGCATGGAAACTAGTATGGGACCGGGTTTGGGAAAGGGATGGGTTTTGGGACGGAGCCATATTCACCCCATACGATTTTCCAGACTCTCTCGCAGCCATAGCGTGCCACCGGTGAAATCCTCGAACAATCAATCCCATACGCTTTTCCAGACTCTTTCCCAGCAGTCGCGTGCGACCGAGGGAATCTTCAAGTGATCAATCCCATATGCTATCCCAGACCCCCTCCCAGCCATCGCGTGCGACCGGGAGAATCCTTGAGACATCAATCCCATATACTTTTCCAGACTCTCTCCCAGCCATAGTGTGCATCCGGTGAAATCCTTGAACGATCAATCCTATACGCTATATCAGACGATCTTCCCGCCATCGCGTGCGACCGTGAGAATACTCAAACCATCAATCCCATACGCTTTTTCAAAGTCTCTCCCGGCCATAGCGTGCGACCGGGGAAATCCTTGAGCGATCAATCCCATACGCTATCCCAGACCCTCTCCCAACCGTCCCATGCGACCGGGGAATCCTCGAGCCATCAATCTCAAACACTTTTCCAGGCTCACTCCCAGCTATTGCGTACAACCGGGAGAAGCCTCGCGGGATCAATCCCATATGCTTTTCCAGACACTTTCCTAGCCGTCGCACGCGACCGGGAGAATCCTCGCGGGATCAATCCCATATGTTTTTCCAAACTCTTTCCCAGCCGTCGCATGCGACCGGGAGAATCCTCGCGCGATCGATCCCATACGCTTTTACAAACTCTTTCCCAGCCACGGCGCGCGACCGGGAGAATCTTCGCGCAATCAATCCCATACGCTTTTCCAAACTCTTTCTCAGTCGTCGCGTGCGGCCGGGAGAATATTCGAGCCACCAATCCCATACGCTTTTCCAGACCATCTCGTGGCCATAGTAGCCATCGCATGGTGCCGGGATAATTCTCGAGCTATCCATCCCATACGCCTTTCGAGATTCTCTCCCAGCCATCACGTACGACTGGGAGAATCCTCACGTGATCAATCCCATATGCTATTATACACTTATTTTCAGATACTGTGAAAGTTTCGGGAAGTTTGGGAACTCCTTCATAGACTCTTTTTAAACCACCGCAGATCGACTTGAAAATTGACCAACAATCAATTTCATACGCTATCATAGATTGATTTGCAGATACGGTCAAAACTTTCGGGAATCCTTGGAGAATCGAATCCATACGCTCTTGTTCACTCTTTCGTAGACTCTTCTTTAAGCCGTCGCAAAGTCTCGAAAATTGACGGATAATAAATTTTGGACGCCATTATAGACTGATTTTCAGATACCGTTAAATTATCTTACCCGCGTAGAAAAAAAGAATATCAGCGAGATTCTAGCCGAGGATCTCGTTGAATCCTATGTACTCGATGTATCAATTCGATTATGCGGTAACTTTGAGGAATCGTTGCGATCGTTCCACCTTAGTCAATGCGTAAGACAAGGCTCAACTTCACTTTACCGCACCGCGAGGTGTTCTATCCACGCCTGGAAAACTATATCTCCTTGCCTTCCAGCATTGCCTTCCAGCTATCCCTTGGGGTGCCGGGATTGCACCGGCGTTTATCCTATTCTTGCAAAATTTCGTTGGGTTGCTTCTTCGTTTGGGCCTTTATTTTCAACCATACACGACTGAATGAAGTCAAGAACCGACTAAGCTGAACTGAATGTCAAATCTTAATAAAACTGAATTGGTCTGAATCTTAAATCTTGAATTGAATCGAGATAATGAACGGGAATGTATCGAAATAATTACGCAAAAACAACAAAAAAAGTAAAGTAGTTGCAAAAAATCTCGATCGATAGCTTGTAGAGAGGTGGACGGTATCTAAAGTCTTGAGAGGCAGAAACGCGAAACTACAGCAATAAAATCGATATTTTGTGCGAATTTCGGTTGTTTTTCGTTCGTTCGAATTGGTTGTATTTAGTTGCTGTACATGACTCCAGTCCGGTACCAGTTGTGGCTACAGCGCTCAAATGAAGAAAACGTAATATAATCTAATCAACAAACATTACAGAACTCTTAATAGTTTTGGCTATTGAGTCTCTAAGTAGTTGTGAATCAAGCAGTTTTTTCGAAGAAGAATCGGCTAGAAGAATTTTCTTTCAATGAAGAATTACAAAAAAAAAATCTGTCTAGGCGAAAATTCGTATTCTAATATACCAATTTATTCATTCGATAGATGAATGTTTAATGATAAATATTTTGATTAATTCTATAACAAATCTAAATTGACAATAGCCTGTAATACTTCCAACTAATGGAATAATAATAACCCACCAAACACTGAACGTAACAGTTACGTAACTTTTGGATTGTAAAAAAACGTAACATTAAAACGTACCTTTCGTGAAATTATGACATAACATTTCGATTCTTGTTTTATTTTTATTTTTTGCAATCAGCCTCGGCAAGATGACGAAAGACATTGATCGTTTGTCGTAACGGAGGCGAGACCAGTTAATTAAGGAACAAATATCGCAGTATACATCAATCCGACTGCAATCTGATAATGATCGACCGGAAGAAATACCTCCCTCAGATGTCGCAAAGAATTTTGTTTCGTGTGAGGATGGACAGCCAAGTCACTCTGAGAATTCCGTGCTACACTCATAAAATCAGGCTGAAAAAAACGTCAATGTCACTCGTTTTGAACAGCGACAAGAAGAGCAAACTACTTGCATCGCTCTGTCTTCTGATATTGCAATGTCAGATAATATTCACGATATGGAAGTCAACCAGTGTGACAGCATCGAGTCAGTAATTTCTGAACAATCGACTCATAACGAAAGAAACTTGTCTCCTCCGCTTAACAGATACGATTCAAATGCATCTGAAGATTAATCGACAGTAAATTTTGAAACTCTAAGCGACGACGTTGCTAAATGCGTAAAAGAAAATCTAGCAGATAGTTTAAGTGCGTGTGTTACAAAATATTCCATTCGCCGTAGGCCGGTCAATACATTATTGCAGTTATTGAAAATTCATGGTGTTGCTGAGCTGTCGAATAATGTATGAATATTAACTCATACATCAAGGAATATGGGTGCTAGTTTCATATCACAGGGTACCCGTCGCTACAAGCAATTCCCTCTGATTGAGGTCTTTACTATGAAAATACGAAAATTCTTCGCAAAATTCCAGATTTTATCACAATCGATATAAACATTGATGGTTTGACACTTTCGAAAAGTTCAAAAAGCCAATTCAGGTCTATCTTAATTTTAATAAAGCCAGAAATTCCAACGACGATGTAACGACGAACGATGTAAATGAATTCTTAACACCATTCGTCACAGAAATGTCTCAAATTTTGGTACGAGGGATCATTATCGATTGGAAGATCGTGCAAGTATAAATTAATGCGTTTGGTACAATTATGGATTCGCGGTGCTAGAACGTTAAGACTTTCTGATCATGAGGCGGATGAAGTGTCGAATCGGTTACTATCTATGAAAGCATACATTCCACAAGAATTCGCAAGAAGACCTCGTTCTCTCTTTGAATGTGATCGTTGGAAAGCAACCGAATTCCGTCAATTTCTGTTATATACGGGACCAGTACTCCTAATTAGTGCAAGAATTTCAGAAAACTTGGTAACACATTTCATTTCTTTCAGCGTGGCAATTTGAAAACTATCTGATCTTCAAACTTGTAATAATGAAAAAACTAGAGACTACGCCGATTCGTTATTAACGTGGGTCGTGTCTAACTATGGTGGTCTCTATGGCGAGCATTATATATCTTACAATGTCCATAATCTCGTTCATTTGTTGAATGAGGTAAAACGTTTCGGCAATTTAGATGAGTTCAGTTGCTTTCCATTCGAAAATTATTTAAAGTTAATAAAAAATAAAATGTCGATCTCTGGAAAGGCGATGGAGGAAATTGTAAATCGAATTCATGAAGATGGACTACTGTCACCTGATGTGAATTGTGCTTCCAAAGAATATCCCATCGTTCATTGCACGTTGCTGGGAGGGATTAGCTACTTGGAATTGGATGGTTGTAGAATTTCTACGAGAAATGAAGACAATTGTTGCGTCCTTAAAGATCAATCCGGAATCATTGTGCACGAATTACTCGCACGGAATAATTCTGTGCACAGAATAGCGTGTATTTGTGTGCAAAAATTTTGAATAATATTGGATCGTTGTTTACAAAGCCATGTGATTCGCACATTCTCGGTATTTTTGTAACAACAGCGAAACACTTGAGATGGATACCGAAATAGTGCAAGTCCCCGTATCCCAAATCAAACAAAAGTGTCTGAGGCTACCATATTCAGGGCAACATAATTTTGTCGTCTTTCCAATATTACATGCGAATAATTAGTAAAAAGAAAAGGAACTGGGAAATTAATACACATAAATAGTGAAGACAATGCGCAACTAAAGCATGTAATTTTTGCAAGGTATTGCTATAACCTTAAGTATAATAGAATAAGAGATTACTACTATGTGAACATTAAGTTCACATAGTTCATAATAGCATAGTTCATGGTTCATAGTTCATAGTTCATAGTTCATTAAGTTCGGTAGTGAGTTGAGTGAGGTTTTCAAGTTAACCGTGAGCGACGTGAGTGTCTACGTGGGCATGCAAATAGTTCGAAACCGCTGAGAAAAATCCTTGGTCATACACCAAGTCGCGTACATACCGAAAACAGTCGAGAAATTCGGGATGTCGAATGCGAAAGCTGTCAGCATGCTGGCTGATCCGCACGCGGCGCTCTCGCCGTTCGAGAGCGGTGATGAACCGGCAATCGTACTGTATCGCGAAGCTGTTGGCTCTCTCGTTAGGCACTCACTATAATAATAGGCAAAGAGTGCCTATTAAAATGACCATCCGTTGCTCTTCGGAGTCTGTCGAAGGGCAGCGCATACTCCAAAATTTTTTATTTTTCACCATTTGCTTCTGTGTATCTCCAACATCATGCGTAGTTACTTTGAAGTGACTGCGATGAATAGAAATATTTTTTTTAGCCTGCGGTGCAATGAAAACAACTTTTTGGCTGAATTTTTCTTCTCGGACGTCTGTATCACACTGTAACTTTAGATGGTGCGAACCAATTTTGTTCTCCTTCGCAGGGTTTTTTATTACAGTATTTCCAGTATGCACATAACTTTTAAAACCAATCTAAGACCTTTAAGTATTTTTTCTAAAAAATTATTGGCCACAATTTGCATTTGCCTTCGGTCAAGTGTCCGTACGGTGCCATCATAATGAACTCTACGAACCAATTTTTTGCTTCTTCGCAGCATCATTTTGTTTTATCAAAAGCACTGCGCACAGCAAATTTAGAGACAATCCTACATCTCTAACTATTTATTCATCACAATTTTCCATAAAAAACTTATTTTCTCACATCTGATGTCCGTACGGTGCCCCAATTAAGAATCCTGGAAACCAATTCTGTTCTCTTTCGCAACAATATTTCATTGTATCGAAAGCACTATGCACAACAAATTTTGAGTCATTCTGACAAATATAATTTTGATTATAAAATAATTCAAAAACAGTGGTTATAACAAGATTTGCTTTAAAGGTTATGTTATTTAGATTTGCCAAAAATCCATTTTTCATCATGTTAAAAAAAAAACTTCGGTTGTGAAAAATAAAACACGAAATATCATACACAGATTCACAAATGTTTGCGTTTTTTATTTCGAAAATAATATATTATCACCGAAAATCATTCGCAATATTTTAGCATATTTTATTCACATTCGTAATAAAAATGATAAATTTCACGTATTCACTGAAAAAATTGGTAGTAAACTCACAAAAAAGATTCATCGAATATCCAAAATAATTACAATTTCCCAAATAGAACTAAAAAAATCGCGAGTATATATTTTTTCGTTTTATTCTATCTGTCAAACTTTGGAAGCAGATGACAATTTCGTAGCAGACGATACACAGATGCTCATACGTCGCGGCGCGCGTACTCTGTGGCCGGATGATTTTCAAACAAAAAAAATCGACATCTCGTTTCAATCTTTGTTCCTATTTTACGTAAATATAAATGGATTCTACGCGGTATAGCGCAAATAAAAAGTATGCAATCATAAAAAAAAAGAATTTTCTATCCTTCGACCGTCGAAGATTCATCGCAGCCGAAATCTTTGTCAATTATGTTCACCCGATTTATTCATTTACTGTTAATAATAAAAACTGCAAATTCTTTTTCTGGCAACGTATTTTCTCCTCTTCAAAATAAGCCAAAATAAGAGTCGAAATCTTTTTTCGCTGCCGAGATATGATTTTTTTTAAGCAAAGACTAATTTTACGAATTTTCATCAAAAAATGAATCGTTTTTTCAAATTTCTCGAAATTGCCGTCTCTAATCCTTTCCTCTCAAAGAAATCGTATTTACAAACTGACTCTCTGCGTTATTGCGCAGATAAAAAGTGTGCTATGTTTAAAAATTTAATTTTTTACACTTCGACCGACTTCAATTTTGTTCGCTGGATTTATTCGTTTACACTTGATAAGAAAACTGCTAATGATTATTCTATCGACGTATTTCCAACGTTTTTTTTTTTAATTTTTCAAATTTTCGTCGAAATACGAATTTCTTTCATATGCTCACGTCTTGAAAAGTTTTTTTTCGCAAAAAAAAAACAATTGTACTCTTAAAGAACAATTATAAACAATTATTTATCAAGAAAGTGAAAAACACTGGATTTGTCGATTTTACGAGTTATTCCGTACCGAAAAACTTATCCTCGTTTGTGATTAAATAAAATTTTTTAAAATACGATATGATATGATGCTAAATTTGATATTTTTAAGCGACGATAAATATCAATAAAATTTCATTGAGAAACGAAAAAAAATATCGAATTTCTCAAACTTCTCGTCTCCAATACTTGTCTGTTCTACAGAGACAATAACGAGCTGATTCCATGTATTACGAAGAAGAAAAAAAATATATCTCAAATGGTAGAAATGAAATTTGTTATAAGAGGACTGTCAAAGAGCCTTCAAAGTCGAATTTTTCAAGAATTTCATCAATTTGTAAAAAAATATTTCGGAGCTATCCAAGATGACAAATTTTTGATTCGAGTAACGTACTACTTCCTCTTCAATACAAGACAGGAACCAAAAAGATATATTTTTTCGTTCTCGAGATTGCATTTTTTGCAGCATCCATAAATATCGATAAAATTTCATTGAAAATCACAAAGAATAGCAAATTTCTTGAACTTTTCTTCTACAATGGTTTGGTTTCCTACAGATAAAATAACGAACTGATTCCATCAATTATGGGGAAGAAAAAAAACACTGAAGGGGAAGGATTTAAAGGGGATATTTGGCCTGAATGCTAAATGGTAATCGTATTGGTGTCGGTACATGTTTTGTGTGTTTGTTTTATATTCATTAAATCTGGTCATAAGTTTTAAGCCAATAAAACGACTTTACTAGGCATGATTTGATTCGTTGAATTAATTTGATCAACTTCTACGTGGTGCAATTCGTTATATTTGTCTCGTGTCTCAATATTTGACAATTTATCGTCAAACAAAAAGGAAATATCCGTTGTGAATATTAATAATCAATTGGTACAAAAAAGAAATATTTTTATTCGACGAAGATTAAACACTATGAATTAATTTACGTAACTGATAAATGTTTTTCCCTCATACGTACTGTCGAAAAGAAACGCAGAGCGCGACGAATAAACATACTTCATTCGTAGCGCATAGCGCGATGTGTAAATACACTCGATACGGAGCGCGTAGCGCGACGTGTACCCCCGTGAGTGCCTTAAAAAATGTCCCGAAGGGACATTTTTCGGGGGGTTTGGGGGGCGGAGCCCACCAACAAGAGCATCTGCGCCCGCAGGGCGCTGAGACGCTTGTTTTTATTTCGGCAGTGTCACGTCCAGACATCGCGTTCGCGGTTAATGCGGTTAGTCGACATTTGAATAATCACAGTGGCGATCATTGGCGCGCGGTAAAGCGCGTTTTCAAATATCTTCTCGGTACCTCGAATCTCGGTTTAAAGTATTCATGACTCATCATATGACTCAATTCATCATATGACTCAAACGGTCTCCCGACAGAATACTTCTCCCAGTAAGTTCTCTAGAATTATTGAATCATCGCACCCTCCATTTATTTATTTATTTTTATAATATTTTGGCACGTTATTTCTCCAGCAAACGATATTTGATTTTTGTTGATTTTACTCATAAACGTGCTTCGACAACAATCCATCATCTATAACTCACACCTCGTGCTATAGGAGCCCACCCCTCCCGAAGATTTATGAAAAATTTTACAGCACCTCTACGAGACAAAGCGACGATGACAAAACTTCTCCGAAAAATGCTGTTGATTACGCCCGATATTTGTTAATACGTGATTGTACTTTTGTTTTACGTTGTTCCGTGGTTTTTATATTTTTGTGATCTCCCACCACCGCTGTTTCTGACTTTGTCAATTGATCGCGGTATCTGTCATCTAGCTTTTTGATCTCAGATTGGATGTGTTCTAACATCTCTTTTTTCAATCTTACAAAATCTTGTCTAAGATCCGCGATATCGCGGTTGTATCGGCGTTGGTTGTTATTTATTGACTCTAGCCGGTAGTTTGTTACATACAAGGCTGTCAATAAATCGTCGAGCGTTGCTGAATCATTTCCGTTCGCGTCGGGAACGCCCTCTATTGCGGTTTGAGTATTTTTCGGCTGATCCGCCATTTTTATTGCGATTTACGCAAATTTATTGTTTTCTATTGAGTTATACTCGAGTATTATTTTTTATGCTCTGTCGGTAAGTTCCACCAAAATGACCCCTTCGCTCGCCCCACGTTGGGCGCCAGTTGTAACGTTCACCTTTTTGGCCGGTGCCACGCACACGGTTCGAAGGCTCGCGTTAGGAGTTCAGGGCGAGCGAATAATCGTTAGATGTTGTCATTTTGGTGAAAATAATAGTTTTTATTAAAATAACATGAAAAATGTAATACAATGTTTGGATTCCTATATTATCGACGCTTAACTTAAATTATCGCGGTTTTTATTGTGAGGACAAATTTACGTTGAAAGGAAATTAAAGTTTGCGTCCTATACTGAAAGAGCGAAAGAACCAAATTTTACCGACCGTTTGTCGGTCATTTATGAATTAGAAAGTTTTTCCTTTTAAATTTCGAATATCACCGAAAGAACATTTATAAACAAAGATTTCCGATCGATCGATGGAAAAGAATCAAATTTTATCATTTTATAGAATTTTACACTGAATTACCGACAGAGCTTCACTTATCGACATGACTTTATAATGGAACGCATTGGTTGAATTTTGAGGTTGTTAATTGCAAAAGAAATAATTTT
Organism: Cryptus viduatorius; assembly: GCA_964006125.1. Classification (NCBI taxonomy): domain Eukaryota; kingdom Metazoa; phylum Arthropoda; class Insecta; order Hymenoptera; family Ichneumonidae; genus Cryptus; species Cryptus viduatorius. Next base: position 3,111,269 of record OZ023221.1, on the reverse strand, counting down.
GAAACGTGACTTTAATATCGAAGCTACTCTGCCGTGCCCACGTGGTGGTGCAGGGCCCTCGTCGAAGAGTTCGGCTTCCACGAGATCGTGAACCAACCGTGTCGCCACTTGGTCGATCCGCGACTCGATTCCGGCTCACTCTTGTCCGGGTTACCTCCCCTATCGCGGTTCCCTACAAGCGGTGACTGGTGACAGGAATGCCCACTACTTCGTCACCAAAGATGTGTGCACCCTGGTTCGGGAGATTGAGTACACCTGGAGCCAACGTCACCGAAGGCTCCGGGGACCCGGAGGTGTTAGAGGAAAGTGTGATCAGTTCCCCGTTGCCGAAAGAACTGATGATAATTTGCTTCGCAGTCGCCTATTTACATACATCCCGGTGTCCCTTCGTTATCGAGAAAGTTTTTCAAATGCGAAATCTCGCGGTCACTTCGCTAACTACTCGTGGATACTCCGTTCACGAGAAAATAATCGAATCGGTGGAACGAGCGGTGTCCTCGGAAACTGAGACACCGTCTCAATATATACTCGCGATTTTTTTTAATTCTATTTGGGAAATTGTAATTATTTTGGATATTCGATGAATCTTTTTTGTGAGTTTACTACCAATTTTTTCAGTGAATACGTGAAATTTATCATTTTTATTACGAATGTGAATAAAATATGGTAATATATTGCGAATGATTTCCGTGATAATATATTATTTTCGAAATAAAAAACGCAAACATTTGTGAATCTGTGTATGATATTCGTGTTTTATTTTTCACAAACGAAGTTTTTTTTTTAACATGATGAAAAATGGAGTTTTGGCAAATCTAAATAACATAACCTTTAAAGCAAACCTTGTTATAACCACTGTTTTTGGATTATTTTATAATTAAAATTATATTTGTCAGAATGACTCAAAATTTGTTGTGCATAGTGCTTTCGATGCAATGAAATATTGTTGCGAAAGAGAAAAGAATTGGTTTCCAGGATTCTTAATTGGAGCACCGTACGGACATCAGATGTGAGAAAATAATTTTTTTATGGAAAATTGTGATGAATAAATAGTTAGAGATGTAGGATTGTCTCTAAATTTGCTGTGCGTAGTGCTTTTGATAAAACAAAATGATGCTGCGAAGGAGAAAAAAATTGGTTCGTAGAGTTCATTATGATAGCACCGTACGGACATTTGACCGAAGGCAAATGCAAATTGTGGCTAATAATTTTTTAGAAAAAATACTTAAAGGTCTTAGATTGGTTTTAAAAGTAATGTGCATACTGGAAATAATGTAATAAAAAAACCCTGCGAAGGAGAACAAAATTGGTTCGCACCATCTAAAGTTACAGTGTGATACGGACGTTCGAGAAGAAAAATTCAGCCAAAAAGTTGTTTTCATTGCACCGCAGGCTAAAAAACATATTTCTATTCATCGCAGTTACTTCAAAGTAACTACGCATGATGTTGGAGATACACCGAAGCAAATGGTGAAAAATAAAAAATTTTGGAGTATGCGCTGCGGAGTAACCCCTTCGACAGACTCCGAAGAGCAACGGATGGTCATTTTAATAGGCACTCTTTGCCTATTGTTATAGTGAGTGCTTAAAAACTAGTCATATTACGTACGACTGAATCGGAATACGTCGCTGCGTCGGCGGCAGCGCGAGAATGGGTGTGGCTCAGAATGTTGTTGAGTGATCTCGGAATTGAGTGCGCAAAAGAAACCGCATTGGACGTTGCCAACCAAAGTGCCATACAGCTAGTCAAAAATCCTGTATATCATAAGCGAACAAAACACATCGATGTGCATTATCATTTCATACGCGAAAAAGCTGAAAAGGGGGAAATCGGCGTTAAGTTTGTTCCATTTGAACAGCAACGTGCTGATATTCTTACGAAGGCGCTACCGAAAGAGCGTTTTCGTAAATTGCGCGAAAGTTTGAATCTAGTCACAGTCTAACAGTAAGCGCGTGAACGGCGGTAGTGTTAAGAAAAGTTCTTGCACAGACTGTACTAGACTGTGTTCTCATGCAGGCTGTACCCGCATGGGAGCACTGTGTCGACGCGCGCACACCTTGGATCCCGAAATCGGAGTCGGAGATACCTGAAGGTGTTCGCGTGTCGTCACATCCCTCCGGTTGTCAACGAGTCAGCAGTCTTTTCCAGAGTCGCGTTGCAGGTGACACGCACTCGCATTAATTTTTATATATTATCTGAAATAAATAACCAAATGTTGTATCTCTCGCTTTTATTTAACCCTCCTTCCAACAATTCAGCCGCAGCAACAAATCTGGTCATAAGCTTTACGCCAATAAAACGACTTTACTAGACATGATTTGATTCGTTAAATTAATTTCATCAAGTTCTACGTGATGCAATTCGTTTTATTTGTCCCGTGTCTCAATATTTGACAATGTTTTTATTCGGCGAAGGTTAAACACTATGAAATAATTTACGTAACTGATAAATGTTTTTCCCTCATACGTACTTTCGAAAAGAAATGCAGAGCGCGATGTGTAAACATACTTCATCCGTAGCGCATAGCGCGATGTGTAAATACACTCGATACGGAGCGCGTAGCGCGACGTGCACCCCCGTGAGTGCCTTAAAAAATGCCCTGAAGGGACATTTATCGGGGGGTTTGTGTGGCGGAGCCCACCAACAAGAGCATCTGCGCCCGCAGAGCTTTGAGACGCTTGTTATTATTAATTCTAAACGAATAAATCCGGTTATTTACATACTTGACAAATATTTTGACTGCGATGAATCTTCAACGCTCGAAGGATAGAAATTTTTTTTTTATGATTGCACACTTTTTATCTGCGCCATACCGCGTAGAATCCATTTGTATTTAGGTAAAATACGAACAAAGATTGAAACGAGATGTCGATTGTTTAAATTTGGAAGTCATCCGGCCACAGAGTACGAAATGGAGGTACAGTAGAGGTCAGTACCAATAAACAATATTTAACAATGGCGGCGGCTGGGAGTGGGGGCGTTTGTTCGGTGCCGTTTCGCTCTCGCTTACTCATCCCCTCCCTCGATGGTCAGCTGGGGAGCCCTATGCTACCGGTCGAGCTAACTTAAGGGTGGGTAGGTAGGGGGTGGAGACGAAGATGTTACTTCATCGACGTCCGGATGCCACCCACCCTTGGTCGATCACTCGACTAGCTCGACGCGTGGACCGATGGCGGGGGAGTGTGGTCGAGGGAGTTTGAGAGGGGAACGCGTGGGGTAGTGACAGCCGCTCGGAGCGCCAGGGCGCATCGCGGCGAGAGCTGTCACTAATGGGATCACAAGTGCTTGGTATGCCACTGAGCGAAGCCCAGCGTTGGTGCCGCTGACGAGCGGCTCGTGCCTGACCTGCGGTCAGCGTCGTAGCGCACAAAACATGCGCTGCTGGAGATTGTATTTATTGTTGCAGAATTTTAACAAAGGACATAAATTTGAAATAAAATGACAAAAAAATTATAAAAAGAAAAAAATAAAGTTAAGTAAGTAATAATGATGAAAAACTGTTGACAATATTTTTTTTCTGTAGAATTTTTATATAGTGTAACGCAACCAACGCCGGCCTCGTCGAGAGTGCACCGAGCGAGAGCGCGAGGGGGGGTGGGGGGGGGGGGGGGCGAGGCATACTGTCCGGCAAGCGTGAGAGACGGCGAACGCGGTAGCCAGGAGAACGAGCGACATGCCTCGGAAGATCCTATTAGCGAACCACCGCAGAGATTAAGAGAGAATCGCCGTTAAGTAGATTCAAACAGAAACAAGTGCGAATAGCCGCGATGCACGCGCCATCGATCATACGATCGCAGCTCGAATAACAGGACATCCAGCGAGTATAAAAGGGCTAGCAACGCGACGGTCGATCTCTTATACTTCAAATATTCATCCTACACTCCTTGTCTAAGTGAACCCCAGGAAAGCACTGGCCTTTCACGAAGACTCCTTGAGAAAAGCCCATTCTCCCTGAAATTTAACATAATCATTTGTGCAGTTGAGGGATAGCTCAACTCTCTAACGTAGATCGATAGGAATAAATTTCTTGTAGTCTAGAGACAGCACAGCTCCTTTCGAGGCATAGCCCAGGCATCGATCGTATTAGGAAGGTTCGGAAAATAATCGAAGTCTCGAATATCATTTGCGTATTCGCGAGTGAAAAATAATTGCAACACCGAATATCGCGAAAATCGAAATTCAATCGTTTCACGTCGCTGCTTGAGCATCGCAGCCACTGAGCGACGTTACTCTTTCACATAGAAAGACTCGATTAACGTAGATTCATAATACTCGTCGCTGCTCGAGCATCGCCGCCGCTGAGCGACGAAGTAACTTGTATTTTTCGAACGAGTCGCTGCTCGTGCATTGCCGCCGCTGAGCGACGAGAATATATTTGCTGAAATTAAAAAAAGAATCAAATGATATCTAGTAAAGGTCGTTTTATTGGCTTAACACTTATGACCAGATTAAATGAGTATAAATCAACAAAAAAATATTTACCAACACGAACACTATTACCATTTACCAACAGGTCCAATGTCCCCTTTGAATGCATCTGTTTAAATGCTTTTTTCATCCCTAAAATACATAAAATCACTTTATTATTGCCTCTGGACAGGACCCGAAGTATTGAAGCTGAATATTAAGAAAAATTGCTTTTTGATACGATTTTCAATTAAATTTACATGATATTAATTGTTGTAGTAAAAAAATTATAACTCGAGAACAAACATAGATATCACCTTGGTTCGTGTATTGAAGAGGAAGTAGTACCCTGCTCAAAATAAAGTTCTAGTGTCGTGGATGCGTCCAAAATAAAAAAAATCAATTTCTCGATGAATTCGACGGCGAGGACTCTTGGACTATCGATCTATAAGAGAATTCGATTATAACACTTTAAGCATTTTTTCTCTTCCCTATAATAGATGGAATCAATTCACTGGTTATTGTCACTGTCAGAGAGTAAAACATTGCAGACGAGTAATTCGAGAAATTTTATTTTTCTATCGTTTTATTTTGATTTGAGATAATTATATTGAAACAATTGAAATAAAAATAGAAGGGTGTTTGGAAACATACGAGGTAAAAATTGATTTTTTTTTTGTTTCGAAAAATTGTTAGAGATTTGAAAAAAGTAAACTGCAGTTTCCCAATATTTAAAATTATATACATTAAACAATGAGAAAACAATAAGATTTTTTTTTTCGATTCAAATCATCCCGACACAGAATACCAACGTCGCGGCGTATGCAAACTTTATCACGTCTGCTATCGAATTATCGTCGGCTACCAAGGTTTGACAGATAGAATGAATGGAAAAAAATAAAGGTTCGCGATTGTTTTCAATTTTATTTGACAAATTGCAATAATTTTGGATATTCGATGATTCTTCTTTGTGGAATTATAACCAAGTTTTCAGTGCACCCACGAAATTATTTATTTTTATTATGAATGTGAATAACGTATATAAAATATTGTGAATGATATTCGTTCAAAATATATTATTTTCGAAATAAAAAGGATTAATATTTGGCAATCAATGTGTGATATTTCGTATTTCATTTTTCGCAACCAAATTTTCGTTTGTGACATGATAAAAAAATGTTTTTTGGAAAATTAAAATAATATAACCTTTAAAAATAATTCCTCACTAAAAATAATTGGAGAATAAAAATACTAAGAAATGTCAGAATGTTTTCAAATTTGATGTGCATAGTGCTTTTCATAAAATAAAATAATGCTGCGAAAAAGAAAAAATTAGGTTCGTAGACTTCATAATTGGAGCACTGTATGGACATTTAGCAGAACAAAATTTAAAACACCTCATTAAAGGCTTCGCAGTAGTTTCAAAATGATTGTGCAATATGGTGATGATATAATACATCACCTCTGCGAAGAAGAGAAAAATTGCTTCGCATAGTCCCAAGTTACAGCACCGTACGCATACTTGTCAAAGCAACAATGGATTTTTTTTTGTTAAGCAAAAATTGAAATGCTTCGCAGGAGCTTCAAAATGTATGTGCACAATGGTGATAATATGATATATCATTCCTGCGAAGAAGAGAAAAATTGCTTTGCACAGTCCAAAGATACAGCACCGTACGGACACTTGTCGAAGCAAAAATGGTTTTTTTTTCTTAAGCATACATTGAAATGCTTCGCAGGGGCTTCAAAATGTATGTGCACAATGGTGATGATATGATACATCATTCCTGCCAAAAAGAGAAAAATTGGTTCGCACAGTCTAAAGTTACAGCACCGTACGGACACTTGTCGAAGCAAAAATGAATTTTTTTTGTTAAGCAAATATTCAAATGCTTCGCAGGGGCTTCAAAATGTATGTGCACAATGGTGATGATATGATACATCATTCCTGCGAAGAAGAGAAAAATTGCTTCTGTTACGTCCAGCGTAACGCATAGTTTATTTCCTGTTTTACCTTCAATAGTAGTTGAGCCTAAACTTTCTTTGTGAAAGTAAAAAGGGGAATCTGATCTAAAAATTCTTCATTTAACAATATCTATTTTACCTACTGCTTAATCAGTGTCAAGGTAGCCTAGAGTCTTTCCAAAATCGGTGTCCCACCTTAGCGAGTCGATACCGATGGAACAGGGTAAAACAGATCCGGGCCTCACAGGCGGAGGTCGAGAAAGGCGGTCTCTGACCCCTCTCCTGAGCGCTCCCCTGGAGAACCAAAAAGGAATTAAAAGAAACGCGGCCCGCTGACAGTTACCATTGGGACCTACTAGTATCGATATCGACTACCTCCCCGTAGATCAGTAAATCTATTTTACCATGGCTCGAAACCATTCAGGGAGGAATTTACAGACAGTCGATTAAAACCGTCGGGTTTAGATACATAGAATCGGGTCGACAAGTTATCCTCGTTAAGGGAAAACGCTTCAAACAGTGTTTTAGTTGAACCGAACTCCACAAGTTAAAACAAAGGAGACGGGGCTCATGACCTTGATTTTAGCAGGAAGAAGGAAATATCTTCTATTAAATCTTAATTAATTAATCCTTAAATAATTAGTAAACCACGGATTCCTCTCATTATAACACATCGGAAAGCAATAGAGGTCAGACTTCTGAAGAAATAATAAAGTAATAATCAATAGAAAAACGAAACTGAGAATATAGTCAATTTAAAAAGAAATAATAATAGACAATTCACCCCCAGGAATTGCTCTCTTGAACGCCTGTGTTTATCCTTATGGTATTAATTAAGTATGTAGTAGTAATTACACGGAGAATGATACCATTATAAAAACGAAAAGGGATTTTCACCTTCTGAAAATTATACAACGTTGGCATTCGACAGTTCAGGTACAAAACCGCCGAGTAACGAAAAAGAGTTCTCTCGCAATAGGCAGAAAACTTGTTCATAAACTCTCCGACTGTAAAGAAATTACTACACGTACAATATTAATTTAGTTCGTCCTTCGAGAAATTCTTAACCATGGACAACTTGTACGCCATTTGTTTAAACAAATGACTGAAGGAGTTAACGGTAAAGCATTTGCCGAGGAAAGTCTTTTCCATGGCACGCCCCTGGACGAAATAACATGAAAAAGATTTATTGCTTTTTCTTTTATTTTATTAGTAATATAGAATTATACTTTTGCATTATTATCCAGACAGACGAGTACAAACTAATCAAGTACTAAATAATTAGTTCACGATAATAGGTTATGGTTTATATCAATGATATTCATTATTATATTTCATTATTATATTCATTTCTGTTAGGAATAAGCGAGTCCTGGTTATAAGAGTCTTACGAGAAACTACGAATTTTATAATTCACGTAATACGTATAAAATTCCGAAGACATAGGAGAGCGTATTTTCACTGTTCAATACCGGTTTTTATTTGTCTAGACAGTTGACGAAATTCTATAGTCCGATTGGAACTCGTGCGACCTTTTTACATATAAAGTATTTAGCCATAAAAGGCTGCATACCAACAAAAATCTTTCTGGTAATGACTTCCCGGAAAACGGAAACGAGAAAAGGAGGGGATTGATGCCTACGTGATCTCGTCTGCGCCCTTTTACTTTTCGATACCCCACCCCGTCATCCACGGCGCGGGGCCCGATAAACGCATTGCGCCTAAAAGAAGGACTTAAGATCATGGACCAATCAGGAATGAGACCGGTAGCATCACCTCATCTTCTCGTTACTGTACCAGAATTTTATACCGAATAGACATACAAAAAGACACTCGCATAGCAACATCCCCTCTACTTGTCACCAAGGAAAATGGTATAAAAACCCCCGAAATTGTACGCTCAGGAGCACATCTTACCTAGTTATTATCGGGGGATATTCCTTCAGTTTTGTTAAGCACACTTTCTTCAGTTTTTTTGAGCACACCTCTTTCAGTTTTATAAGCACACTTTACCCAGTTATTAGAGGAGGTTATTCTTTCAGTTTTGTTCAAGCATATTCCTTCAGTTTTGTTCAGCATATTCTTTCATTTATTTGTTCAAGATACCACAGTAGTACCGCTCAAATCAGTTATCCATTGTTTCGAAATTCAGTTTTAACCCGATTGTCTTTCAGACTTTCGAGTTGTCAGTATTAAATCCAGGACTCAGAGAAACGGAATTAATTCTTCAGTCTATAATTTGACATTGTATTTCGCGAGTTTTAGGAATTCCAACCATATAGACTTTTGGTCTCCATTGTTTTTTTTGTTCAATATTATCACCTGTATTACTCATATTTTTTTTGTGACATTAAAAAGTATTAACTCTACCTGAATTTCCGTGAAACACATCAATTTTTTTCTTTAAATTCATTTTTGAATTAAACCAACGTGAAGAAAGTTCTATATCCACGAACACCAGGAAAGCACCGTTTATTACCGTAAGTACCTGTTTATTTATTTATCAACAGTGCATTATTTCATTTTGTTCTTGCAACCCAGTGATTTGAAGTGACCACCAAAATCTCGTTTAACCGTGTCGCGTGCTCCGACACCTGGTCAGAAAACGGCAGGTAGCTGCCGTCTCACCGAAGATTTCCTCTCTATCTCTCTCTTTGCCTGAGAGACGCAAAACCCTCTACTAATTAGTTTACACCCTACGACACGCATTTAACAAGCACTCTTAAGGGCTCCATCCCAAGCAATTTTCCGCAAGGTTAGGCTTTAAAAAGGAGCAATCGTTGTCCTCCTTATCGACACCAGGTGTGGTAAAGGTAGGTTTAACACCCACTTGACCAGCGCGTGCGATTATAACGGAGACAACTGTTATATTTCAAACTAGTAAAGAAACAACGCTAGTTTGGACGTAACAGAATTTTTGGGGGCTCGTCCGGGATCATTAGAGTGTTTGTTTAAACATTTAAATAAAAAAAAAAAGGGGAGTAGAAGATAATCTCAAGAAAAAAAAGGGGGTAACACAAAAAAAATAACACAACTGTACACGCTCCTCTCATTTCCTCCTACCTTCCTAAGCCATCATTTGTTTAAACGCTTCCATAGGCGAACAAGTTGATGAAGAACACAATTAGTTATAAGCCATCATTTGTTTAAACGCTTCCATAGGCGAACAAGTTGATGAAGAACACAATTAGTTATAAGCCATCATTTGTTTAAACGCTTCCATAGGCGAACAAGTTGATGAAGAACACAATTAGTTATAAGCCATCATTTGTTTAAACGCTTCCATAGGCGAACAAGTTGATGAAGAACACAATTAGTTATAAGCCATCATTTGTTTAAACGCTTACATAGGCAAACAAGTTGATGAAGTAACACAAACACACACAAACAAACACAAACAAAACACAAACAATACACAAACATTTTCTCCAAACAAACGCTAACACCTCTATAAAAAGTAACGATACCCGAATTTCCTACCCTGTGTACAAAAAAAAATATAAATAAAGGGGCAATAGACAGGTTATATGCCGAAGCAAGGAGGCTGGCGACGAAAAATACGAGCATTAGTAAGAAACAAAAGCAATCAAAAACCAGTAGCTGAATCAAATCCTATCGCCCCATCACTAGAAGACAGATCGACCAGGGAATTGGTGGAAATAGACTTTCTTTATTTAACTTCCAACGAGGCGATATTTTGTGAAATTTGGAAAAAGCCTCTCTCGGTGAAATCTTTCAAGTTATTCGAGAACAAACCGCGAGTTAGTAAGTTCGAAGAAGCCCAAATAATAATCACGCCAATAAAACCAACAGAATCTTTTGTTATCCCCGAAAGCTGGTTTCAATAAAATTGTAAACTAATTATTTTATTTGCCGGAGGAAAAAAACACAAGCGGTAAGGCATAAAAAAGGATAGAGGAGGAAAATAACCAGTTTCTATATGCTAACCAAATCCGTTTTAAAGCTTTTGAGAAAATTAATTAAGAGCTATTGCTACTTGTTCATAACCAACCGACACCGAAAGAACAAAATTATTACACAGTACAAAATATCTTTCATCAAACCACGCTCTCACAAGCATAGGGTAAGAACGGTCTTAAGGAAATAAAATACGCCGAGCAGTAAAATTGAATAAGGATAATAAATATAATAATAATAATAACGAAATAATTCCTTTCCACTTCCTTTTGGGAATCTAAATGAGTTCTACTAACCCCGAGAGAAAAAGCGAACCATCGTCCCGTTCCACCCGATCAACTCGTTCAAACACCACTATTCCTGACCACATTGTACACCAATACGTAAACGAACGAAGAAGTAGCAGAAGTAACAAGTCATTACTCGCGGAAGAGGGAACAGTTCCTAAAAAAATACCAACCATAGACGAATCCCTCAAAGAAGAAGAGGAGGAAAACCTTGAAGAAGAGACACAAGCAGCGAAAGAAGACACTCAGATACAGGTAATAGAGAAGGTAATCGAACAAGAAGAGACAGACGAAGTAACGGCGAATCAAAGGTACCTAGAAGAACAATACGAAATATTAAGCGTTAGAGCCCAGAGTTTGTCTATAGCTGAGGACAGGTTGAAAGCGGAGGAACTTAAATCAACCGAGCGAAACACTGTTGAAACGCTCGCAGACCCTTCACGGAGACCCGATACGCCGGTACCCCATCTCCTCGATACGACCACCGAGTCCGATAACGAGAGTACACATACGATCATTGATAATTTTTCTGAAAAGGACATTGGAGAAAACTCAACATACATATCGTTCGCAGACCAGACAATTTATAAGAGCCTCGCTGAATTTGATACGAGTGAGGAAGAATTTTATACACCGGAAGGCGATTATCCTGTGCCTAAAACTTTTCTCCCGCAACTTGACGCAGTTAGGCGTAATCTATATCCAATCATAGGAGAAGGTGCAAACCGAACACCGGGAACCAAGCCAAAATCAAATTCAGAAATCTCTACAGCCTCAAAACAACCAATTGATCTCGATAAAACGCTTACGGGTAAAATTGAGACACCCGAAACAAAAAATACAAGAAGTCCTCCCATAAATACTCCACGAGACACCGCCGAACAGATAGAACGAAAGAACATCATGGCTAATTCCGGGCTAAAAGTGTCTCTCAAAGACGCTTTGGGCGTCATCCCCACGTATGACGGTATTAATACTTCGCTGAATCTGTTTATCCAATGTTGCGAAGAGGCATTAGAGATGTTGGACGGCTCTAGCGAGGAGCAATTAGTCAAGGCAGTCAGAATAAAAATCGTCGGCGAACCCCGACGATCAATAGCTCAACAGACATTTAGGAACATGAAGGAGTTGCATAAATTTTTAAAATGTATCTATGCGCCCGCGAGAAATATATATCAATTACAGGGAGAACTCGGCTCCATATATCAACGACCCGAAGAAACCGTAGTGGCCTATGCAAATAGAATCCGTGATTTGGGTTTCCAAATACTGGAAGCTTACGAATCGGAAAATAACGAACCCGCAGATAAGGCTTTCAGAGATAACACTGCCTCCAGCCTCCCTCCATGTTTCATACAAGGATTAAAACCGGAAATCGAAGCACGAATGACAGCGGAAGGAACGATCGACGACATAGTAAAAAGAGCAGTAAAGATCGAAAAACAATTAATAGCTCGAGCTGCTTTGCGCGAAGGTAACAGGAGTTCAGAAAACACCAAGGATGCGAGAGTCGAGGGTAAACGTCCTATCCGGGCAATTAGCAGCGAGACACCCGAGTGTCAGCTTTGCAGCAAACCTGGACACATAGCTGTGAACTGCCCCGACAAACCTGTAAACAACGCGGCGGGATCTACGGACTCAGGTAGCCCAGAAAAGGTAGTACCCACCTGTCAGTACTGCGACAAGAAAGGACACGTGGCCAGCAAATGCTTCCAGTTATTCTCTCCTAAGAAAAATAATGACCCCACGCCCAACACCCCCGTAATTACCGTGTGCCAACATTGCAACAAAAGAGGTCATACTGCTGATCGATGCTATAAATTATTCCCTCCATCAAATCAAGAGAAGCCATCTGTTATCTGTCAACTATGTAAAAATCAAGGACATACGGTGCAAGATTGTCACCTGTTGCCAGGCCATGCTAAAAAAATAACGAGCAATCAGAACACTCGCAACAATCCCGTGCCGCAAGGTTTGCAGTTCACGCAGGCAGCCAATATCGTCTGTCAAATATGTAAAAAGAATGGACACGGGGCATATTTATGCCCTTACCGCCACAATCAAGCTCAATGCGCCTCGTCCCAGCAACAAACTTTCGCAGACACCACTAAAGGCGATCCAAAAACAACCGGCGCCTGCCATTATTGCAAACAAACCGGCCATTTTATTCGAGAGTGCCCGGCGAAAAAAGCCAATGAATCGCGGTATAATACGTCTCCGGGAAACTCCAACGGTCTCCCGACGACGGGTGCTGCGGGGACCACCCAGAGCGTGCACCCAATACACGCGATCTCAGTAGTATCCAATCCACACGAACAGTAAAAATTCACACAGTAATATTGCACAGGGAAAGCAGCGTCCCGACGATCGAGTTAACGAGTGAAAATCTAACAACATCTATAATATTAATGGTTGACACTGGAGCTGGACCAAATATCATCAAAAGGGAATTCGTAAACTCAACAACGGCGATTGACGACAACGAGATCTTACAATTAAACGGAATCACCACCAATTCAATATATACCCTTGGACGAGTGACGCTCGAAGTTTTCGGACGATTTGCTACATTTCATGTAGTAGAGAATAATTTCCCCATCTACGAAGGCGGAATACTGGGATCGGAATATTTGGACGGAAATAGAGTTGTAATCGACTACGAAAGACGGCACTTAAAAATGCAAGATCTAAAAATTCCATTCTCTACCCCCGAAACAATAATAATTCCGGGACAAACGCGAAAACTTTGTTTTGTTCGAATAAAAAATTTGGAAATTCGTGAGGGATATCTGCCCACCCTGGAAGCTGGAAAGGGAGTTGAGATAGAAACCGGATTGGTTACCAATGAAAATGGAAAAGCATACATTTATGTGACAAATAATAATCCCTACACGATCAATTTACAAGTACCAGTACTAGAACTACTCACGGAAAAGGCAACTGGCATAGAAAAGGAAATAATGAGTAATGAAAATAAGGAGAAAAATTCCGCAGATACTGCGCTCTCGGTGAAATCGGAGCCCAAGGCCCTTTGGAATCCAAGGAGAACAGGAGGGATGCAGGAAGGATGAACGAGGATATTAAAGAAACCAAGGAAATTGAGATGACAACTGAACCGCAAAGTATAACTATTGTGACCCGACGATCGCCGATAAATAATAAAGACGAGTGTATATCTAAAGAAAAATCAAGTAAATCTACAAAAACATCGCTATACGAATCCACAGGGGAATCAAGTGAGGCCCAGGAATTTCGTGATGATTTCGTTTTAACATCAGTACAAAGTGAGGAAGTTAAAGTTGATAAGGAATATGAAAAAAATAATTCTGTTGCTGCTAAAGACTGTGACGTGAGCCCAGGTAGCTCTAGGGGTCTAAGTATGACCGAGAGAGTTTACAGTGGTCAAGTCGAAGAGTCTGAAGTCAATGAAATTTATAATCGCCCAAGTGAGGCGAAGGAACAAGGAAAAGAAAAAGAATGTACTACGAGATACCACGAAATTACGAAGCCGAATACGAAAACTCATGAGGATGAAACTGATCCCGAGGAAATGGGAAATTTACCTACAAAATACGAAGAAGATAGTATGGCCATGCGACATGTAGAATCCTTGACGAATAAGAAAACTTGTAACCAGAGAAGAATGGTAAATAATGACACTCTTTCAAAAAATAATAAAAGTTATACCGTCGTAAACCTCGAACTTGCGAAGAAGTTACGATCCAGCTGCCTACACCCCTTTTTAAAGGAAAGTTTCTGTTTTACACTCACAGTCCTCGACACGAAAGATCGCTTTGAGAAGATAAAATCTCTCCTCCGATTGGATGAATTAAATATGGAAGAAAAAACCAGCATCGAATCCTTATTACAAAGCAGCGCTCACCTCTATCACTTGCCGGGAGAAGCATTAACACACACGACAATATTACAACATCGAATTCCCACGACGGATGATTTGCCCATTAATACGAGGGGATATCGCTGGCCGGAATGTACAAAGGACGAAATAGAAAAACAAGTCGACGATATGCTAAGAAACGGAGTAATAGTACCATCGACCTCTCCTTACAATTGCCCTGTGTGGGTAGTACCAAAAAAGAACGACTCTAAAGGAAATAAAAAATGGAGGGTGGTATTTGACTATCGGGCCCTTAATGAAAAAACTATTGCCGATGCTTATCCCATCCCTAACATAACCGAGATACTGGACCAATTAGGCGGCGCAAAGTATTTTTCTGTGTTTGACTTAGCATCAGGATTTCATCAAATAGAAGTCAGTCCTTTGGACCGGCATAAGACCGCATTTACGACGCCACGAGGCCATTTCGAGTTCGTTCGAATGCCGTTCGGACTTCGGAACGCCCCGCCCACTTTCCAAAGAACTATGGATCTCGCTCTAAGCGGACTACTTGGAAAAGGAATATTTGTATATCTGGATGATATCGTTATTTATTCGCGAGGATTAGAAGAACATGAAACCATCTACAAAGAACTGATGAAAAGGCTCGAAGTGGCAACTCTAAAACTACAACCTGACAAATGCGAATTTTTAAAGGCAGAAGTCGCCTATCTAGGACACATCATCGGCAATGACGGAGTTAAGCCCGACCCTAAGAAACTCGAGGCAGTACGCGAATTTCCTCGGCCCAAGAACGTTAAAAATATTCGACAATTCTTGGGACTAACGGGTTATTATCGACGTTTTATTGATGGCTATGCAAAGATATCAAAGCCACTCACGCTACTTCTTCGGAAAGAAATACCCTTTGAATGGCATAACGAGGAACAGGAGGCTTTCGAAATTTTAAAGGAAAAATTGTGCACCGCTCCTGTGTTACGGTACCCAGATTTTTCGAAACCTTTTATTTTAACGACCGACGCCTCAGGAATAGCTATCGGCGGTATCCTTTCTCAAGGGGAAATTAACCATGACCATCCATGCGCTTATGCTTCCCGCGCCCTCAACAAAACCGAAGAGCGATACGATACCTATGAGAAAGAAGCTCTCGCAATAGTATATTGCATCCTTCATTATCGCCCCTATTTATACGGACGCAAATTCACGGTAGTAACCGACCATAAACCACTGCTATGGTTCCGCCGAGCCACGGACGGAAACTCGAAGATTTTGAGATGGCGGCTGAAACTCGCCGAATATGAATATGACGTAGTATATAAAGCAGGAAAGACCAACGTAAATGCTGATGCTCTCTCTCGAAATCCCGTCTGTGAACCCATTAGTCCCGACGGCATCTTTATAATTCGCACCAACCCCACGACTAAAACGCGCCATAAACCGGCACGCGGATTAACCGACGAGGAAATTGCCGAGTATTTAGCTTTAGATAGCGACGAAGATGTCGATGAAACCATAGATCCAGATGAGGAATTATTAAAAGCCGACGAGGATCCGTGGGAGCCTCCAGACCCTGACAACATATGCGAAGCCTCGACGAGCGGCGCCCTTGGACCAGCCGGCGGGACACAGGAAGGAGACGTGCCTGAAGAAAGCGGGGACGACTTTGGCAACGTGGATTACGAGAAAGTCCACTCAGCCGGACCATCAAAAAATCATAAAAAATCAACCCGAGGGAGGAATCCCACGCCGGAACGAAAAGATCAGGAAACCTTCGGAGAAAGCTGCAGCCGAAGAATTAACGAGACTACCGATACTAGGATAAGCTACGGTAACATGCACGAAGACGGTGCACCTCTTCAGGCGACCAGAGATCTCGAGGATATTGACAACGAGCTAACGAAGGAAGACACCGAACTTTCGGACGAGGGTAGTGATATTGAGGACAATCCTATAAGAAAAAAAGATGGTCGGCAACCGCTGGTTTACAGCGATTCGGAGAATTCCGACGACGAAAGCACCCCACGCTGCACACCCGGCAACGAGTGCGAGAGACTCAAAGTTAATTTACCTGACGTCCGAGCACAGCGGGAAAAGTCTAAAACTATCCAGCAATCTCGAGATCTTTTCTACAGTCGTAAAGATAGCATGATGTTTTTCGTGGATACAAGGGGGCTGCCGATGGATAAGGGGGCGCAATCATTGGTAGACCGAGAAGAAATGCCCAATTTAAGAAAATTGAAATTACGAGAAGCGAAAGCCTTGTCTAAGCGAAATAATAAATATTTTATTGCTTTGCCTATTCGAGACGAAATACGAGACGGACCAACATTAATCCTTGAAAATATCGTTGAAAGTTTAAAAAGCTGCCGAAACCTCGCAGAGGAATTAAACTTGAAATCAATCAGCGTTTCAAAGTCTTATGCGATTTGCAATATACAATGGAACGATATCGTAATTCAAATCCACCAATTATTTCAAGAAACAGACATAAAAATAATAGTCTGTCTGGGAATTATCAGGGAACCAAAGGAAGAAGAGCGAGAAGCAATAATAACGGAAAAACACTGTTCGGCCGTTGGCGGACACAGAGGTGTGAGCAAAACATATAATCGAATTCGACACGATTACTATTGGAAAAATCTCAAACAGGACGTTCAGGACTATATAAAAAGATGTTTGAATTGTCAATTAAAAAAATTGGTGAGAGTCAAGACAAAACAACCGATGGTCATCACCGATACACCCCCTACGGCTTTCGAAAAAATTGCTATGGATATCGTGGGACCATTGCCGAAAACTCACAAGCAAAACGAATATATACTTACTATACAAGATCAACTAACAAAATTTTCAATCGCGGTAGCTCTACCGAACGCCAAAGCTGTAACCATAGCTGAGTCATTCGTTAAGAGATTTATCTGCAATTTCGGTTCTCCCCGAGCCGTATTGACCGACCAAGGCACGAATTTTCTGAGCAACTTTATGAAACAAATTTCAAAGTTATTTAAAATCAAGAAGATTAAAACTACAGCTTTTCACCCACAGTCGAACGGTTCATTAGAAAGATCACATCACGCTCTCGCCGAATATCTCAAACAATATACAACCCAAGAAAATAATTGGGATGATTGGGTGGAATTAGCTATCTTTAATTACAATACGAACGTTCACGAGAGCACAAGGCACACCCCTTACGAAATGGTATTCGGTCGAATCGCAAGAACCCCCTCGAATTTTCCTCTTGACGACCTCGACAAGCTAGCAACGTACGACGATTACTTGACAAGATTAGTTACACAGATACACGAGATTCAAAAAATAGGAAGAATAAATCTCATAGCTTCTAAAGAGAGAGCCAAGATATATAGAGATCGCCACATCAATCCAGTTACGTTCAAGGTTGGCGAACCCGTCTTTCTGCTTAAAGGGCCAAAGCCAGGGAAATTAGGAGATCAATATACAGGACCTTTCGAGATATTGGACATTTTGGAAAAGGGTAATCTGCGGATTCAACTCAAAGGCAAAACGTGCGTCGTTCACCCAGAGCGAGTGAAGAAGTCGCACATACCTGTACGAAAATGATGGGAACAGGCGACACTGGAGAGTCTGCAGGTGTTTCGAACAACACGACTCAAACACCGAAAAGCCGGAAGCAGCCGCAATACCACCGATATCGGCGTGAGACAGAGAGAGTGAAAAGTTTTGTCGGATGGCCGCGACCGTACCTGAAACCCGAGGCACTCGCTGCCGCTGGATTTTATTACGAGGGCCTAGGTGACGATGTTATCTGCTTTGAATGCGGTATAATAATGCATGATTGGAAAATCGGCGAGGATCCTTTAACTGAGCATAAATTGGAATCGATAGGATGCCGTTTCGCGCACGGACTTCCATGCGGTAATATACCGATGGACGAAAAGAAAAGAGAGAGGCTTCGCCCATGATGTTACGATCGCGCCGGGAAAGGATCCGTGCTTAACGGAAAATTCCCCGGCGCAATTCGAGAGCCCCTCATCAGGCCGACTAAGTTCTCGCACTCGTGTTGGTCGTGGATGCGGTAGCGAATTTCGCTGCCGTAGCCTCGATCGCGCGAGTGCGCGAAATAGAGACCAAATAGAAATATAAGCTAAGTTAGATAAGCAAGGAGATGAGCTGACTGCTGCGCACGTTCCGCGGATAGTAACGAATACCGCGAGAACGGCTTCGTTACCTTTTCCGCTGACCAAAAAACGCGACGGCAGCAAGAATCCTCCCCGGCCTGCCACCCGCCGGTCGCGAGATCGGCGGATGTGCACGCCGGAGAGATCAGTCCCGTTAGACAACGAGAGCGAAAAGCTAGTCTCGGAAAAACTCCTCGAGTAGCTCCTGCTTAGTAAACTTAAAATCTTTCTTTGGAAATCCGCGGTCTCCAGAAATCGTTCGAAAGTCGATAAGGCCGAAGGGAGCCAAGTTAGTGTTTTACGTCGCGGTGGTCAGCCTTCTCCCGCTAGTTATAGTGTCTTGAATTACGCCACGAACAATATTAACTGTCGTGTAGCTTTAAGCATCGAGTTCTAAAAATTAATCGTAAGTAGTATTAGCCAGTATGCGTGTGTGAGTGGAGAGCGAATTGTCCTAACTACTATTTTCTATTCAGTTTATACAACGCCTATTCAAATTCAAACTCAACTACACTATTAATAAATCGCAATACATTAAAATTACCAATCGCATTTATCATTCGCACAATCAACCTCAAGAACGTCCTGTACAGGGCGAATCAGACCGATCCCAATAAAAAAATTAAATATAAACTCTTCGCGCTTCACGCGGGGAGGTTTAACTTGACTCCCGAGACCGCTCCGGGACGTAACAAGTAAACTGGTGTCAGAAGTGGGATACTCTGATTACTTCTTGAGATTGGTTGACGAGATAAGCGTCAACACTTTCACTTTGTAAAAGACTTGCAATCACTTTTCGAACTTCTTTGACTTAACTTCTTCAAAATTTTTCTTAACCTGAAGTTTAACCGTTATACCGTTATCCGTCATAGAAAGACGTTAAATTGAGATATTGACAATCAAACCTACGTTATCAGACAAATGGTGCAGCAGGAATACGCACCTGTGATACAAGGCTATCCTGAGCACGAGATTTTCTCGGATCAGTTGGCAGGAGGTTCGGCAATCTTCGAACCTAATTTCAATTACGGAATAAATATCGTCCGCCTTAGCGAGCTCGAACCGAGCGTAGAAATACATTCTGCAACTCCCGTCCTGCTCTTGAAGGGCGACGATATAATCGAGCTCCTCGGAACTGTCCTCATCACTACGACGGCAGGACCTGGGGGTCCTATACACAATACGTATTTATTTCACATCGCGGAGAATTTTACAAGTCCCTACGCAGGGGTGGTTGGCACGTTTGCCACTTGGGATCCGTCAAACTATCATTATCAACCGATTATAATTGCGCCGGGCGAATAAACCGCGAATACTGGTAATAATCATAATTCCGTTGTAACTATCGTCCGTGCGTAAAGTATATAAAATGGCGACGGGTGGTGGAGAGCAGGCGTCGGTGTCGGCGCCGACGCTCGACGTCTCGACGCGAGCTCTGCAAGACGTAAGCACCGCGATGCAGAACATGACCCTCTATAATCGGTACGCGAACCTGCCGACCTTTGACGGAAAGAATATGTCACTGAGGGACTTCCTTCAGGATATTCAAAACATAAAGATATTTGTGCCGGCGGAAAACGAATCCGAATTCGTCGCGGCGGTAATATCTAAATTGCGCGGTAGTGTTCGTAATTGCGTATACGGGGAGACGATCAACACGGTCGAACAGCTGACTAAGTTGTTAAAGAAACGTCTCGCGAGAGGAAAGACCTACGCGTACTATAGTCAACAATTATCGTCCATAAGAATGAAAAAGGACGAAAGCGTAGGCGATTTTTACGACCGAATCCGTATTCTAGTTAGTGGCAGCCGTACTGCGTACCGGACGCAACACGGCAGGGATCCCCCTGATAAGGATGCGGATCCTATCTACGATCTTGCACTTGCGGCATTCATGGATGGATTGCCGACAAATATTGGCCAGGCCGTGTGGCCTCGTGCGCCAAAGACTTTAGACGACGCCTTTGAGATCGCGGCGGAGTTCATCGAAAACGAAGAACGCCGGTCTCGCCGCGACGGTAATATAGCGCAAGTGCTCTACGGGAACTTCGGCGACATGCGTAGTCGATCGCCAAATTCCCGTTCAAATTGGTCTAATCAACGGCCCGGAAATCGCTCGCCGAGTCCCAATTGGCAAGCGAGAGAAGGGCGCGGCAACGCACCTCAGCAACTAGAGGGTGCGAGACGAATGGACGCAGAGGGCTGCGGGCACGAGTTCTGTTGGTTTCAGGGCAGAGGCTGCCCTTGTTGCCCGTGGAACCGTATACGCGCGGCAGAGGCCCGGGCGTCGCGGCCCGACGGTCCTTTAAACTCGCAACCGGCTCGTCCCGCGGAACCGGTGGCGAGCCGGACGCGATCCAATTCACCGATGCGATCGAGCCGTTCGCCCGACGGGCTACAGTCAGTGAGGTTCCTGGGAAACAATGCCTCGTCCTCTGGAACCCCACCCCCGTCGAGGACCCAGTAGTTGAATTAACTGCACCGGAGCTGCGCCGCAAGAAGGGACGGTTCTTCCTTGACACCGGCTCCGCGGCCAGCTTAATTAAATTAGATGCGCTAGATGAAGACCTGCGCGTTGATACTCATGATATTATCTGGATAACCGGCCTGGAGGAAACGAAAATTCCTACGCTAGGATCCGTCAATCTTTATTTTAACGAAAAACCGAGTAAGTTTTACGTAGTTCGCCGACTGCCGTTATCCAGTGACGCGTTAATTGGAAGACCGTTCTTTTACGACGAAGGAGCGGAAATCTCCTTCCACCATAAGGCCTTAGTAACGCGGAGCGACCCGATCCGCCCGAAACCGTTTGTCGAGAGTCCTCCCGCAAAACCCGAACCGACCGCGGAGATACTTTTCACGAAAGCGAAACCCGCGAAAAGAAAGTACAGGTTACGCGCGCGGATGCGCGAACAAATTGCGTTACCAATCGCGGAAACGGACTTGAATGACGGGTATTTGCCGCGGGTAGAAACTTTAAAGGGCGTGTACGTCGGGGACGCGATCGTAACGCGAAACGCGGGAGTCTGTCAGGTACTGGCGATTAATACGCGTTTCGAAGACGTGGAGATAGAAATAGGCCCGCAGGAGATCGAGTCCTTCGAAATAAAAAACCCGGGAGACTTAGACTCAGGGTTTGAAGATGATAGCACCACGGACGAAGAGGCGTCTCCGCCAGCCGATCGAATATCGGCAATAATGGAAGCGCTACGACTAAACGACCTCAACGACGAAGAGCGTCGACACGTTCGACGACTCGTAGAGGAGTTTCCTTATCGATATAAACTGCCGGGGGATAAGTTACATCGGACGGATCTGGTATACCACCGGATCCCGACGATTGACGATTTACCGGTAAATACGAAGCAATATCGTTTCCCCGTGGTCTATAAGGAAGAGATGGACCGCCAGGTACTAAAGAAGCTTAACGACGGAGTCATAATTCATTCCTGCTCTCCGTATAATTCTCCCGTGTGGATTGTGCCGAAAAAGGCTGATTCGCAGGGACGTCCTCGCATGCGAATGGTTATAGACTTCCGCAAACTCAACGAAAAAACTATCTCCGACGGATATCCATTGCCAAATATGATCGAAATCTTAGAGCAACTCGGCGAAGCCAGATACTTTTCGACATTCGATCTGGCGAGCGGATTTCAGCAAATACCCATGGATCCGAGGGATGGTCCGAAGACCGCGTTCTCTACGTTGAACGGTCATTACGAGTATGCCAGAATGCCGGAAGGGCTGAAAAACGCACCCGCGACATTCCAGCGTCTCATGGACCGCGTGTTACTAGGACTACAGGGAACCGAAATGTTCGTCTATCTGGACGACATTGTGGTATTCGCCGCATCCCTCGAAGAACACGAGAAGAAAGTTCGCAGACTCATGATGCGTCTAGAGGATGCGAATTTGAGCCTGGAACCTGATAAGTGCTCCTTCCTGCGAAGGGAAGTCGCATACCTCGGGCATATTGTCAGCTGCGACGGACTCCGCATGGATCCGAAAAAGCTCGAGTCCGTCCGATATTTCCCGGTACCAAAAACACAGAAAAACGTACGGCAATTTCTCGGCCTTTGCGGTTATTACCGTCGTTTTATTCTCGATTTCGCGGAAATCTCCAAACCATTGTCGGATCTCTTAAAAAAGGGACAACCCTTCGTGTGGGGACCAACACAGAAAAAGAGTTTTCGCAAGCTACGAAAAGCACTATGCAGCGAACCGATTTTGCGATATCCCGACCTCGCGAAGCCGTTTACCTTGACGACCGACGCGTCGGATATAGCTCTCGGCGCAGTATTATCACAAAATCACGAGGGATGTGACTTGCCGGTTGCGTATTTTTCGCGCGTCTTGACCCCCCCTCAAGTCAACTACTCAACAACCGAAAAGGAATGTCTTGCGATAATAGAATCTATTGAACATTTCTCGACATATCTTTACGGGAAGAAATTCACGCTTGTTAGCGATCACGAGCCGCTGAAATGGATGCAGACCACTCTGGATCCAGGAAAAAGGCTCAACCGGTGGAAAATGCGATTGCGAAAATATGACTTCGACTTCGTGTACAAGCCAGGTAAGCTAAACACAAATGCCGACGCCCTTTCTCGCAATCCGGTCGCTCGAGAGCTGTCGAGTTCAAGCGATTCGGAGGTAGAGGCGCCGGGAGATACGAGTGATAAGGGTTTGCAGGTATTGCCAATATCATCTGGCGCTGCTTCCACTGAGAAGGGGAACGCATCAAAGCCCAAACCGATCCTCAAAGCTCCATCGGGGGCACGAAAGAAAAATCCTCCGAGGGTGGTTTTACCGCCGAGTACAGAGGCGATAGCCGGTCGCACGCGTGCGAGATTACGCACGACACCGAGCACCGCACCGGTTTACAAGGAGGTCAGCACGAGCTCGGAGGCGTCCGAACCGCCGATACAACGGCTGCATCGAAGCATGCTGCCCGCGGTGCTGCTCCCCCCGAAAAGTCCGAAACCTACTCCGCTTGTCGCACCTGTCACGGAGGAAGCGACAACCGATTCGGATACGGCGGCAGCCGTGGATGCCCCGATGAATCCTCCCGGCATCGCGATAGTAGTTAGACCACCAATGGATGAATCCGACGATGACGATGTGTTTCAGCCTGAAGAAATACTACCACGTGCGCAACCCGGGGGAGATTGCGCGTCGAAAACAATGCAAGAGTCCCTCCAATGGTTCGACGAATCGCTGCGACTGTTGGAGGAACGATTTGAAAACAAAACCAGCGCACAAGATCCTAAACAAGACTCCTATGGCGAAGAAAATTTCGACTGGCCGGATTTCCTTTCCGAAGGAAATGAGGTCCCACCAGAGACACAGGAAATTCTCAACGCCCTTGACCCGATTGATGAAGCCGGGCTTGATCTCGAGCTATCGCGTCGGCTAGAGAAAATCGCCGAGCGAGAGAAAGGGGTAAGCGAAGCCGAATTACTTCGGCGCGTAAGCCTTAAGGGAGTCACGCTGCCAAGTAAAGAGGATGATACCGATGCCGATGACGAGAGTGAGGAGATGAAAGAAATCGACCCGAGCCCGTCGGAGGTCATGGTTCACGAGGCAACCGAACTCGAAACCGCCGCGCCGGAAGTCCCGCGACGATCGGTGAGATGGTCACTGCCTCCCGCGGGCCACGATCCCATGGCGCGTTCCACGCCGCACCCGAAGCGAGCGGTGCGCGCGGCACCGGAGGATGACACTATTACCAATCCAATTCCCGAGGACGAATCAAGCATAGGCTCGATCCCCGGGAATGGATCGAATGGTAGAACAATCGACCCTCAGGAAGAAACACCAAAAATCGGAATTAATTGCCCCAATGCCTCGTTCGAGGTAGAGCCATCGGATAGCGACTTCGTCAACGATGGGCGCGAATCGAAGCCCTTGAGTGATAAAGTCGCGGAAAGACACGATAAGCCGGTAGTCGGTACTCGCGAGTGCCTGACTTACCGCATAGACAATTATGTGCACTTTATCTCGGCGGACGGCGAATTATCGACCCCGATCGGGCGATTGTTAGCCGACCTGGGAAAAATCAACGCACAAGCCATAAAAAATCAAGGGTTACGGGTCGGCCAGATAGCAATAACGCCGCACGGCGAGCGAAATGTCTACAGCGTGGTTGTAAAAACCCGTTATTTTGACCAGACGCCGGACAACAACGTATTACAAGGCTTAGAAAATCTAAAAAAAATTCTCGTAAATTCAGGCGTCGAGTCGTTTCGAATTTCACGTGCCGGGGATTACTCCGACACCCTGTCGAGTGGACGACTCGTTGAAAACCTACACGAGCTCTTCGATAAGTCTGGCATAGCGGTGACGGTTTGCTACGGCAAGCTGTTATTGCCGCCAGCAGAGTCGAGAGCTAAGATAATAAATGAGTTTCATTGTAGCCTTTTCGGAGGACACAAAGGAGTAACGAAAACTTATCGGAAAATCCGAGAGCGTTTTTATTGGCCCTCGCTTCGCAACGATGTCCAAAATTTTATTAGACGCTGTAAAGGCTGCCAAGAGCGAAAGCTTGTACGGGCTAAGACCCGTGAGCCAATGCTGTTGACGGATACACCCGCCGATACTTTCGACAAAGTTTCACTCGACACCGTGGGCCCTTTACCCACGACGCCTCATGGCAATAAACACATACTTACCATGCAGGATCATTTGTCGAAGTATTGTCTAGTGGAGCCTATTCCGGATTTAAAGGCCACCACTATCGGCGAGGCCGTAGCGCGCCGATTGTTTACACAGTTCGGCGCCCCCCGGGCTATCCTAACCGATCGAGGGGCTGCTTTCACCAGCAGTCTGCTACAAGAAATATCCGAAATATTCAAAATAAAACAATTAACGACCTCCGGGTACCGACCGCAAACTAACGGGGCACTCGAGAGGAGTCACATCGTATTGGTCGAATATATAAAACAATACGCCACTCAATACGACGATTGGGATAGGTTGTTGCCTTATGCCGAACTCTCGTATAACACGTGTGTTCATGAGGCAACAAACTTCACACCCTATGAAATTGTTTACGGGAAACTGGCTCGGCTGCCGAGCGAATTCCCCGTTGACAATAAATTAGAAACGTACAATTCTTACACCATCGAATTAATCAAACGTTTGTCGGAAATTAGAGCGATGGCGGGATATAATCTAAATGCAGCGAAAGAAAAATCTAAAAGCTATTACGATCGGAAGGTCCGCCCTTTCGAAGGTAAGATAGGCGATAACGTCTACGTCCTTAAGGAACCAAAGAAAGGGAAGTTTGATTGTCAATATCACGGGCCGTATAAAATCGTGGAAATATCTGATCGAAGTAATGTAATCCTCGAAACAGTAAACGGTCAAAGAATTCGTAAACACGTTGACAAAGTCAAGTTGGCGTATGAATAAATTAGTTGACTATCCTGTGTAAGCCGGGAGGATTCGAACGACGCGCGGCGTAACGGGATACGTAAGCCAGGTGAGCAGGTAAGACGGGGCATAGCGCGCGCTCCCTCCGAACGCGTGCCGTCTCTGTCACTCTGTCAACGCCGCGCGCGGCCGAACCCTTCCAGGCAATAAACAAATGTAACCGAATGACGTATGAAAGAGAACGAGTGTAATGTAATGTGAGCGAGGCGAGATTAGCCATGTGTTGTGTTTTGCAGATGTAGCTGCCAGTGCGCGATAATCTCCGCCGAATTCTCCCGGGCAACAAATCTACCGGGAAGATGAAGCTGTTGATGACATGCATGTGCCTGACTTACGTCCTCGGCCAGTTGAATCAACATGACGTGTATCACGTGACCCCGGTGGCGGATCGCCCAGGACTGTACTACGAGCGAGTGGTGACCCTTCGATTGCAACATGTCGATTGGAGGGTGGCTGTTTTTATCGATTTGCAAAAATTCCTATCAAGCTTCCCGGAGGAACAATCGCGATTGTCAGAAGTGTTAGAGAAGTGCCGCGAAGTAACTTTCACGCTGTTCCACGGCACCAACTTTCCGCGAGGCAAATGCAGCGAATTACTGAATTCGGATCATTTGCACAGCCGCGTCGCGCACGCTAGAGCGCTAGCGAACGAGTTGTCCAGAATAGCTCACGATTCGACGCCTATTAGGCCTCCCAGTGACCTCCATCTGCGCACAATGAAAAAACGATCCGTGCCTCTAGGATTCATCGGCTCGCTGAGCAAATCGCTTTTCGGGACGATGAACGAAGAAGACGCGGAGTATATAAACAGTCAGATTGACAGATTGTTTTCCGATCAGGCTAACATCACGAGGCTTATCGGGAAGCAAATGCATCTCACTCGTTCCATCCTACAGGGATTACACGAGGAGCATCTCGAAGAAACCAAGCGAGTAAACGTCATGGACCGACGAATAAACGAATTGTGGAAAACCGTAGGAGGAATCACGAAGGATACCGCTGAGATGATCTTCCGCGTCGAGCTCGTAAATTACGCACGGCGCGTCGAGATAAAAATCGACCGCTATATCGACGCGTGTGAACAGTACCTTCAAGTCATCACAGCGGCCCGTGACGGACGTTATCATCCGGCCGTTCTTACTACGGCACAGCTAACGGCCATCTCTCGTGAAATAAGTGAGCGCGCACCCGAGTTTGAATTTCCGCTCGCCGGCGATTACCTGCGAGGGGAGTTATTGGCACGAGTATCGCGCGCCGATTTAATGTATCATACGGGAAGGCTACTGATTATCGCGCATATTCCGCTGCTGGACCGAACAAGCTACAACCTGTATCGAATGCATCCGTGGCCGGTACCGCAGACAACAATCAACACAA
This sequence comes from Cryptus viduatorius, assembly GCA_964006125.1. Lineage (NCBI taxonomy): Eukaryota > Metazoa > Arthropoda > Insecta > Hymenoptera > Ichneumonidae > Cryptus > Cryptus viduatorius. The sequence continues at coordinate 3,083,861 of OZ023221.1, read as the reverse complement.
CAGGATCGGCCCATATTACGCCGGGTACCACGTATATCGCGGTGTCAAACGATCGCCGGAATTATTTCCTTGCCGACGATATCTACATCGCCGGATGCAGTCGACTCGAACAAAAATACATTTGCACGATGGAAATGCCTTTGCACGAGGTATCGACGTCGGAACAATGTGAAATCACGATGCTTACGAGACCGTCGGTAGAAGCCTATCGCAGCTGTAACGTGAGAATCCGGGCTCAACACGGGGCCTCATGGACACATTTGCCATCTCAAGGAGGGTGGTTGTTCTCTCTCAACGAACGAGAGAAAATACATATTCTCTGCGCCGGACTCGGGGAGATAACGACGACGCTGGAGGGGGCCGGAGTGTTCCATCTTAGCCCCAACTGCGTCGGACGGACGCGAACAACGGCGCTCACCGGCATCCGTACTTACGACAGCCGGGAGCAATATTTTTATACGCCGGATGTATCGCTAAATGTGACGATCGTGGTACCAGAACTTCTCGAGCTCCCGAATGCCGCGAGCTTCGCATTAGCCCCCGAATTACCTGACGAAATAATTCCGGGAAAAATCTCGGAGTCATGGAAGCTGCAGGAGGACGGTGAGTCGTTGTTTGAGTTAGAACAACGAATCATTGAAATAGGAACTCATCGACGCGAAAAGCAACGGCGGCAATATTTATTCCTCGCCGGATTTTCGTGCCAAGGGCTATTGATAACGGCATTGATGTTTTGGTTTTGCCGTTCAAGAATATTGAGTGCATTACCGTGCCTATGCCGTTCAAAGCGACGACGACGAAATAGTGGGCTCGAGGCAGGACGAGGGGACGACATAGAGAAACGAATCTCGCGAACGAAACTTCGTTCAAAGAAAGGCTATCGCTTTCCGAGTACCACACGTGAGGCTGCGGCATCGGCGACGTTCGACGTCGAGAGCGAAAACATCGTAATCTCAAGTGGAGCCGAGCGCCGTAACAAAACACCACCATGCTCTCTGCCCAGGCAAGACGCCGAGGTAGATTAGAACGGTTTAGCTGACTCGAACCTTTGTGCCCCCCACCAAGACGTCGGTCCCAATAAGGGATGGGGGCAGCAAGACGCCAGAGGAACGCTTGACGACCGCTGGACGCCTCATCGTCACTTATTAAACTGCCGTCACCCGAGCGACATATACCTCCGACGAAATTACCGAGGAATACCGCCGCGAACAAAGTGCCGGGGTGTTATAGTGCCTAGCATACGTCGTGCGTCGTGCAACAGATCTTAGTGACGAATCGCGAATAAAACGTGAAAAATCTGAACATTACGCGTGGACATTAACGCGAACCCAGTGATAAATCGTGTCAGTTGTTGGAGCCGAGTTACGCCGCGTCGCCTGTCCAGGTTACTGTGGCTAAATTCGGTTCATCCTCTGAAAAACCCGTCTAATCGGGCAGTGCCCAGTCAATCCGCACCTACTGTGGAGGTCACCTCGCGTGACGAATTAGCGAAATCCGCTGATTTAGCGTCAACCCGCTGAATTAGCGTAACCGCTGACTCCCCTTGAGTGCGAGACTGAGCTCTGTCCTTCCTCTCCTTGAGCGATCTTCCGCTCAACTTCCCCGTTCTGTGCGAAATCCGCTTGAGATTTTCCTGGCGGACTTTACTGAGCGATAACACCGCTTAGCATCGTCTGCCGGAGTTTCTCTGAGCGTACATCCGCACGAACACCCCTAACCTTTATTCCCTGCGAGGAGGGTGACCGGGATAGCTCGCGGTGCCTGAATGGGTCGGCGTGCCGGGGCAAAGCACCGACAACAACGCGAGAAGGCGATCGCAGCGGCGGCTGCGAGGAACGAAGAGGAGCCAGTTCGCGAAGCCGTTGCACCTACGGCTGCACCACAGCGGTCGTCCGTCGGAACGGCTCAACCGGCCCCACCATCCACGCCTACTGAACCGCCGACAACCGCGAGTAAGGAGAGACCGGTGGCAACGGTACTGCCCTGGAGTGTGGCCATTCCATACATCCTAACGGATCGGCCACCCGCCGCGCAGCCACCCACAGCAACCGAAGGAAGCGCGGCACCTGCAGCAGAGGAGCCGATCGCCGGACCATCGAGGAGGCGACGGGCCGACGAACGTGAGTCAACGGTCGACGGACCGCCGAGGAGACGACGGGCCGTCGCTCGCGACCCAACGGCCGAAGCACCAGCGGAGCCGGCCGACGAACCACCCAGGAGACATCGACCGGGCCCGCTATCATCGAGACGACGCACCGTTCGAGAGGCGGTAGAACCGGCAGCGGCCCAACCGGCAACCATCACCATCGAGTGAAGTTGCCTCGATAGAGTGAAGTTCGCGCTGATCGAGTGACATTCGCGCCAATCGGGACTTTCGTGCGTGAAGCTCGTGCGATTGAGACTCTCGCGAGTGAAGTTCGCGCTGATATAGTGAAAGGTTCGCGTGAACGGAAAAAAAAAAAAAAAAAAAAAAAAAAAAAAAATGGAACAACGCGCAAGGAGCACGACGCTAAAAGGACTCTGCGCATGCTGCGGCAGAACGGTGTCGACATGCCCAGACTGGGCCAATTGCTATGAGCGAGCCACCATGCGGCCAGGGAGAGGCGGCGAAAGACGCACCTGCGTCCTTTGCTGCACGACCCTGGCCTACAAGGACATAGCGCGACACGCCGGCGTGTGCGTCGCGCAATACGCGCGATGCATACAGCATCTAAACGCCGACGGAGCCGGCGCATCCGGCGCCAGCAGGACGAAAACCGTGGCGACGGGTCCCCTCGCCGAGCCCAGCCAGCCAGCTACCAGCCCGGTACCGCGACCATCGCGAACGATCTGGCCGACCGCGAGACCGGGAGCCCCGGTCAAGCGGCCAGCCACAATAACCGTCAAGGACAAGGCGGTACAGGCGGAACCGGCAACGAAAGACAAGGGCACCGGGACTGTGCCAATGAGCCTGACGCCGGGAGCAGCTTATCCACATGTCCAATGGATCGGGCCAGTGCGCCTCGGACGGCCGCTCTTAAATTCGGACAGGCAACGGCTCGAGAGAGCTTTCCACAGCCTCTGGCGGGAGGTTTACTCGCTGCTCGACGCGGGAGACGTCGAAAGCGTCGCGGAGCCACCAAACAAGGCAGAGGAGGCCGACGGCCAAAAACCTGCCGCGCAACGCGACGAGGAAGCGGAGGAACCGCCAGAAACGATGACAGAGGAGGCCGAGCCCGAGCCGGCAACACCGACGTCCGAAGACGGCTCCGAAAAATCATACGAGGCACCGACAATCACCAGGATCTACGGACCGCGGAACCAGGATCGGTTCGACATCTGGGTGGAGAGAGGGCTCCTTTTCGAAGAAAAGGCCGCCGACTATATGGACGCGGCAGGCCGAGCCGAACTCCGGAGAAGCTTCGCCCGCGAGGAAGCGAAGATACACGCGGCTCCTCCTTCTCCGCCATCGCCCACTGTAGTGGCAGAACGTCTCCGGCAATGGGTGGCACAACAACAATTGTTCGGCGAAACCATCGACGAAGCCGCGGATCAGAAGGACGGCGATCGCGAGATGGCCTCCACCGCCTCCACCAGCGACGAAGGCGGCTTGGGAAACGAGAACGGCGACAACGACGATCCGGCTGTGCCAACCGCTGCCACGGACGGCGCAGCCGGAATCGAACAGACAGCAAAAGACGTCGAGGAACTGGATCGACTACTGTGGTTGCAACTACATCTGCAGCCACAGGTATTCGCCCACGTATTCGGAACGCCGGCCGAGTTCTTGGAGTTCGTCGAAACGCACCTTGACGGCGAGGGAGACACGGCCGTCAACAACAAAACATAGACGGCGAGGGAGACACGGCCGTCAACAACCATACATAGACGGCGAGGGAAACACGGCCGTCCAACCCCACCTCACCAACAGCCAAACCGCCGTATCGTTAATATATTACTTTTATTATTTACCTCTACTTTCGTCTGTAGATCTTCTCTTATTATCTTCACCTTCCTTATTATCTATCATTTTATTGCGACATCTTCTTTTATTATCCATTATTATCTATTATTATCTATAATTACCTATAATGGCGATGATCGAATCGACGAGGGCGTCGACTCTTAAGGGGGGAGGGATGTTACGATCGCGCCGGGAAAGGATCCGTGCTTAACGGAAAATTCCCCGGCGCAATTCGAGAGCCCCTCATCAGGCCGACTAAGTTCTCGCACTCGTGTTGGTCGTGGATGCGGTAGCGAATTTCGCTGCCGTAGCCTCGATCGCGCGAGTGCGCGAAATAGAGACCAAATAGAAATATAAGCTAAGTTAGATAAGCAAGGAGATGAGCTGACTGCTGCGCACGTTCCGCGGATAGTAACGAATACCGCGAGAACGGCTTCGTTACCTTTTCCGCTGACCAAAAAACGCGACGGCAGCAAGAATCCTCCCCGGCCTGCCACCCGCCGGTCGCGAGATCGGCGGATGTGCACGCCGGAGAGATCAGTCCCGTTAGACAACGAGAGCGAAAAGCTAGTCTCGGAAAAACTCCTCGAGTAGCTCCTGCTTAGTAAACTTAAAATCTTTCTTTGGAAATCCGCGGTCTCCAGAAATCGTTCGAAAGTCGATAAGGCCGAAGGGAGCCAAGTTAGTGTTTTACGTCGCGGTGGTCAGCCTTCTCCCGCTAGTTATAGTGTCTTGAATTACGCCACGAACAATATTAACTGTCGTGTAGCTTTAAGCATCGAGTTCTAAAAATTAATCGTAAGTAGTATTAGCCAGTATGCGTGTGTGAGTGGAGAGCGAATTGTCCTAACTACTATTTTCTATTCAGTTTATACAACGCCTATTCAAATTCAAACTCAACTACACTATTAATAAATCGCAATACATTAAAATTACCAATCGCATTTATCATTCGCACAATCAACCTCAAGAACGTCCTGTACAGGGCGAATCAGACCGATCCCAATAAAAAAATTAAATATAAACTCTTCGCGCTTCACGCGGGGAGGTTTAACTTGACTCCCGAGACCGCTCCGGGACGTAACAATGGATGCAAAAGAGAACGGCCACTTATCAAGAAGACCCTCCGATCGAACACTATGTGCGTTTAACAGCATCAGGAGCAATAATCCTTCCGACTCCGCCGGACCACCCAAAAACGCCAGAACTACCACCGGCTCCACCAAGCCCTATCGGACCCCCCAATTCCCCGGTATCACCAATGGATCATGGAGGAAGGGACGAAATTATCTCCGAGAATCAACACGAAAATATAGAGAAGGGAAATAATAATCTCTGTCTCTCTTGTCCTGAGCCGGGAGAAGGGAGTTCACGGTCTGCCAACAAGGAGGCAGCGAGCGAGAAAAGGATAGCGGTGATCGGAAGCAGAGTAGATATACCACCAAAAGGTAAAAGAAAGACAAGGAGCAATTCTGGTGCGTCTGGTTCAGCTCAAAGCGGTGACGATCCCTTGCCACCAACACATCAACCGTGTAAAATGAGAGCTCCAGAACCCCCGCGGTCAACGCAAACTCCTGCACCTGCAATAAGCGCAATAGTACCCCCCAGAGCATACGGCGAAACAAGATCCATACCAGATCCGCCGAGGTTCATCCCAGGATTTTTGCCAAGGCCTTCGTATAGTCAGGTAATTAATATCGGACCGGCACCGCATGCAGAATATTCTACATATGAGCAACGGCTCAAGACATATGAGGACTGGCCGATTGCATTGGAACAAACTCCCGAAAGAATGGCCGATGCGGGATTCTACTACCTGCAAAAGGGTGATCGAGTAAAATGTTTCTCATGCGGAGGCGAGTTGCACAGATGGGTTCCCGGTGACGACCCTTGGAAAGAACACGCTTGCTGGCATAAGGACTGTCTATACCTGCGGGAGAGAAAGGGACACGAGTATATCAAGGAAGTTAGGAGACAAGGAGACTCCGGTCCCACCATCGCCGAGGTTATGGATCACTATAGAACGTTTTGCCAAAAGAGAATTAAACCGAGCACCTCAGGAAAACCGCCGTTGCGCGAATTCGAAAAGAATGTTCTCGTAGATTATATACCTAGTGGATTCATTGCACCAGGCATCAGACTGGACGACATTGTTTTCGACAACCTCTGCCGTTATTGCGGAGAAAATCGAGTATCAGGAATTTATATTCCCTGTGCGCATGCAGTAGCTTGCTACGATTGCGGTATGGCCTCGAATCAATGCGACCTCTGCCATGAGGACATAGTCAGCGTACGGCGCATGGTAATCCTGCCTGAACGCGTTTACAGCGAGTATGACAAACAAATAAGCCCAGCAATGGTGCAAGAAGCTCACGATCTAGCTAAAAGTACTATACGCACTCTCCAAGCCCTCTGCAGAAAATAAAAAGAAAAAAAAACACCCCTTACGAATAAAAGGAAAAAAATATATGTACATATATATACATAATGAGATAATTAACGACACGACCAGTATAGTATTACCAACCACGTAGAGTAGGGTAAATAATTTTAAGAAAATAAAGGCAATAGCCGGGTAAAAGGCTTTAATAGGAGAAGAGAAAGGGAGACAAAAAAAATGGCATTCAACTTTTGGAAAACGGGATACCCACCAAAAGAAAGGAAAGAAAGAGACAACCGTACCTGAATAGAATAGACCCACGTGGGGCAGAACGTTGAGAAGAAGGAGAGCTAACGAGAAAGAGAGAAACGAGAACCGACAGGCTAGAACCTCTTTGATACAATCTTCCGTAAATCCAGCCGATTCAGGAAACGTAAGAGGCCCCTGAAGGAAAAAAAGGCGTAACAACTGACCGACAAGATGCCCCGCGGAGGAAAAACGCATGAAAAAAAAAAAAAAAAAAAAAAATGTGTAATATAATATAAAACAAAGTGGCAGGCGTTAAATAAACAAATAAATAATAATGAAAATAACAATATCTTCTCTTTAAGCAGATTAAGAGTTAGTCAGCTGAAAAGAAAGGGGAGAATGACTTATTAAACCCCTGCCGGAGCATTCACTGGGAAAAACAATACGCTATGTAAATATAAGGAAAAGGAGAGAAAGGAAGAGATAAAAAAAAAAGAGACGAAAAAAAAAAAAATAAAAACAAATATATACAAATAGTAATAATAATAATAATAATAATCATATAATAACAATATTAATGATGAAAAATATAAAATCGAAAAGAAAAACAGGTGAAATAAAAAAAAAATGAACGAACACAAGACAGGAGAAATCAGGTTAAATCGCCCCGGTGGAGCATTTATTGACACAAAAACCCCACCCTCAACACAAAAGACATACAATTACAAATACAAAAAAAAAAATTTCTTATATACAAAACATATAAAGGCATTAATCACAATAAGAATAATAATAATTATAATAAAAATGATAATAATAATGAGAAAAAAATAATAATAATAATAATAAAAAAATATATATATAATAACGCAAGTGAAGAAAAGGGAACGAAAGGAATATGTATATATGTACATATAGACAAAAAAAAAAAATTTTTTTTATATACTACAAATAAAACAAAAAAAAACACAAGAAAATCAGTTTAAATCTGCCCCGGTGGGACATTTATTGGAAAACGGAGAAAATCTCTCCGAATATTCAAAAAAATATATATACACATATAACTCTTATAAATACATGTAAATTAAACAGAAAAAATATAACGATAAATTAGACGAAGGAAAAAATAATATATTTGCATGTATATAAATAATGATAATAATAATAACAATAATAATAATAATAAAAATAATAAAAATAACAGACATCCAAAATAAAAATAAAAACAACATAGGGAAATATATAAAAAAGAAAACCCAACAATAATAAAGACCAACGAAGATAAAAACGAAAGCGCAAACAAACCAAGACGTAGCAACGAAAACCAACGAAAATGAAACGATGAGAACCAACGATGACGAAAAGACAATGAAAACCAACGATGACGAAAAGACAACGAAAACCATCGATGACGAAAATACAACGATAAACCAACGAAGACGAAACGAAAACGCAAACCCACGAAGAACAAAACAACAACGATGAACCAACGAAGACGAAATGAAAACGCAAACCCACGAAGACGAAACGACAACGAACAAAGACGAATTTAAAAACAAGAACAAAATGGAAAAAGGAGAAGGGAATAATCGGACTAAGCCGAATCATAAAGAAAATGTTTCATTTAAAATATCCCTTTCGGGACGTATATTTTGAAAAAAATTCAACCTCCCACACAAAATACAAGAAATAATACGAAATATAAAAAAAAAAAAATCTTCTTAAGCCTAGTGGCATACGCCACATAAAAATAAATGAAAATAATAATTCTAAAAAAAAAAAGAAAAAAAAAATAATATTCTTAAACTAAAATACAAAAAGTTAAAAAAAAAAAAAAAAAAAAAAACTTGAAATTACAAATACAAAACAAAAATATAAAGAAAAACTTAAAATTAAAATACACAAAAAAAAATATATAAAAAAAAAAACTTAAAACTAAAATACAAAATATAACTTAAGTTAAGGGGGGGGGGGGGGGGGAGTACGACGAGTCGGCGGAGAGAAACACTACCCCTGCAACAAAAAAAAAAGAAAAAGACAAAGTTAAAAACAAAAAAAAAACACAAATATAAGTTCAAAAAAAAAAAAAAAATGAATGAGGAAAAAAATTCACCAATCGTCGTCGTAGATGACCCCTTGATGGCGGGGATCGATCCCGCCTCCGCAGCAGGCCCCGGCCCAGGTTTGGGAAGAGCCGCGACAGCTCTTCTAGTAGCGATGGCCGCCGCGGCCTCGGGACCACGAGGCCCCCCGGAACTCCCCGATCGGCCGGAGGAGGGCTCGCCGGACTCGGTGGAGGAGCGGTTTGGAGCAGCCGCTCGAAGACAATCGACACTTCCGGGGTCTCCGGCTCCCAGGCGATGGGTGGCAGGGGCTCCGGCACCCACACCTTGCGGCTACGCATCTCCGCGTAATAATGCGCGTACCGCGCCCCCTCATCCTCGTAGAGGGAAATTTCCCTCGGCACCAGAATTGGGGACTCGAAGTCCCAATCTTCAAAATCGACCTGATAAGGGTCGATTCCGAAGAGGATCCGGAGGGCGAACCTATCCTCCGTCTCAAAACGCCAACTGGAAAAGAAAAAAGAAGAAAAACTTATTAATAAAATATATAAATTACAAAAAAATATATAATAAAATTAAGAAAAGAAAATACACTTACGGGTTGCGTGCCCGACGTTCTGCCCTGGTCCGAGCCACCAGCTCCTCGAACGCTTTTCCTCGCAGGCAGCGCGTCCCCGCTGCCGGATAGATGGTCCGGAGGACCTCATCGACTTCGAAAAAGTCGAGCTCCTCGTTCGAGTAAAATTCTCCGTAGAACGGCATGGTTTCAAAGATTTTTCAATTTGGTATGGTTACACCAAAAGAAAAGAAGATACTGATGAGGAAACTGTGGAAACCTGGCCTTTTTATATCTAAATCGAGGGAGGTTACCCCGTGGAAAATTTTAGAGAAGCGGGGATGAACAGCCAATGGTCAACGAGGAAAAACCGGACGCCTCGAAAAAAAGGGCCCAATTAAAAGGAGTAGGGGAGCGAGACATCTGCTAAGCAAACGAAAAAGGACGACCCATCCAACCCTTGAGGAAAAAATCTCTTCTCAAACATCAATGAAAATAGTTATGAACATACCTTTGCTAAATTATATACATTTCCATCTAAAGAAAACAACGAATAAGAAATAGTGGAAAAAAAACTAGAACAAGAAATATAAAAAAAAAAAAACGAAATAAAAAAAAACACGAGATAAATGATATGACATTTTATTACAAAAAATATACAATGGAAATAAATTCTCCCGGAAAGTGACAATTAGCAATTAGTTAAGCACACAACGCGCAACGCTGAAAAAAAAGAGAGAACAAGAAATAAATAAAATCCTAATAAAAAAAAAGAGAGAGAAAGGAAAATAACCCATCGGTTCATAAGAGAGAAAGAGAAAGGAAAACGTACCAACAAAGATGCCGATAGAGACGCCGTCGCACGACCTGACGCCCTGCAACGAACCCCTCGAGCCGCCCTGGAGGCGCCGTTATTTCCATCGAGAAAAGTCGGCGAAGATCGAAGATATCTTCGTATGACAAATCCCAGCTGAAAAAAAAGGGGGCCGAAAAAAAATAGAGAAAGGAATTCAGCAGAAAAAAAACTTACACGTAAAGCCACTTACCTTGCTTCGTTCAACATCCTCCGAAGGAAACGTATACGACGAACTCCTTGTCGCACTTTTATCGAAATGGTACCCGGTACATGAGGATTGCTATCAAGCAACCTCTGCAATGAAGGAGTCATAGGCTCGTTCACACGCGGCATAACCGAATCGCGTCCGTAATAGAGCGGCGGAAAATGACGAAGTCCCTTTCAATGTAGAAAGGGTTAAACGAATAAAAGAAATCTCGGAATGCACTGGGTTTTTAAACACCTCGATACACTCCGAGAGATCTTGTTCCCCCATCCTATCTGAATATTAATCGCTTACGACTCAAAGACCAACGGAGTTGCTCCGCACCTCACCAATCGGTGCCACGCACCCGTTTTATTTCCCTTTTCTTGTCGATCCTAGGAGCATTGCCGCGCCCAAAATCTACATATAAAATCACTGACATTACAGATGGAAAAGGCGTTACTCGCCCGAGGAATAGCGTTCTTACTCCTGCTATATTCCCTACCCCCGGTGGAGGGAATAATCGGATACGATTGCACCGGCGCCACTTTGAATATTACAACAGTATCACTCCTCGAGATCGGCGAATGCGACATTCCTACACAGGAAGTGAACGAAACCGCGGTCCACATCCAACTATTACAATTAAATCAATATTCTTCTATACAAGTACGACAATGTAAAGTCGAAATATATCGCGTAATTCGCCGATGCGGCATGTGGTCGCATGGGATGGACGTGCCCAACGGAGAATATGCGTATATCGATACCCTTTCGCGAGACGCTTGTTCCGAAATTCACAAGACAGGCAAAATAAAAGTTGGACAAACAGAAATATATGGAGCAATGCTTAACGGCACAATAATGCGTCCCATCTCGATAGCCGGAACTGTAAATCAAGATGCATCGTGTGAAGGGGTATATTACTCTGACCCCTACGGAAATTGGGAAAAAGTATACGTAAAAGGCACGGTTAAGATCTCTCTCCGTGATTACTCTGCGGACGTCGATGTAGATACCAACAGAATTCATTTAAGATCAGGTATGCGTTGTGAGCTTAGTGAGGGTCATTGCGTCGATATTGACGGAGGCGATACCTTTTGGGAGCCTTACCCTGAGGACAGCTGTCATTCCAAACGGTACGGTGTGCTTTACGAAGGCCCCGCCAAACGGACCACCGACACCGACACCACATACAAACAAACAATGTATTCACTGACGGAAGGAGATGTGATTTTTGCACTAACAGCCAAGGGACAGACAAATCTGTGTGGATACACATTAATTCGAATAGAACATCCTAAACTACTAATTGTAGAAATCCGCAAAGGAGATCCATTCATAAAAAAGGAACCATTGTCTGTGAACAATCTCAATCTCTTCGCATACGTAAATTCAAAATTCGTATACGTAGAAAAATACATACGAACACAAATGAAACAAATGTATGTGGATATATTAACACAGAGATGTAATCTCGAGAGACGGGTTTTGGAAAACACCATAGGACTAGCAAAACAATCACCGGACGAATTCGCTTATAACATCATGAAAGGACCAGGATATATGGCCGCATTATCCGGGGAAGTAGCCCATATCGTGAAATGCATACCAATAGAGGTAAAAATCAGAGAGACACGGGAGTGTTACACTCAGCTACCTGTCGAGGTAGGAAACCACTCCTACCATCTCACACCTCGCACACATATACTCAAGAAGACCGGAACCCAGGTCACCTGTAATACCCTTGTGCCGTCTATGTATCGTGTTGGAGGAGAGTGGTATTCGCTCGAACCGCGACCCATCCATGCAACACCACCAACCGTACTTAAACCTCTTTCCGAACACACCTGGACATACCGTAATCCACAAGCACTTGCTACCAGTGGCATATATACGCAAAAGGACCTGGATGAATTACGAGAACATATTATGTTTGCCGCTGAACGCCCCGCTATTTTAAACTCCGTCGCGAGAGGAATAGCAGGACAACCCACCATTACTCAAGGAGGAACTATTGCCAATTTAATTGACGAACAGGCAATAAATAAAATAATCGAAAGCTCTTGGGAAAAATCATGGGGATACTTCTCGACCTTCGGTACGTTTAGCGCAGGTCTAATTGGCATCGTAATGTTGTGCAGAGGAGTAAAGTTAATTATCGATACGATAATCCATGGATACGCTTTACACACGGTATACGGATGGTCATTATATCTTATCGGAGCCATATGGGATTCGGTAACGAGTCTATTACTGCATCTGGGAAGGAAACCCCCTAAAGACAACGAGGAAGATGGAAATGTCGACGAAGAACCCACCAATAAATCTCCGTTGCAACCTAAGCCGCCGAGCTACTACGCTGAAAACGAAGGAAACAGGACTACTTTCACCTTAGAACCGTTCCATTTCGGTTTTGATCCAAGAATTCGTGACCTCCAACAAACCCTGCAGCCCGAGACATTGAATCACCATTACCATGTACCTGTAATTACACATCAAGGGACCACACTACCTTCCTATTTTAGTCCCGAAACTTCAACCCTTCCGCGCAAAAATGAGGCGGGAAGTAGTAAATCAACGAGGGAGGACGATCATTATAAAACTCCTCGACCTTTCCACGAACCACTCAAAATGAGTCTATTGGAACACGGAATGGAAACAAAGGAATTAACATCACTTCCGCCGGCATCGATACCGCCTTTCGCGACAATGCCCAGAGTTAAACCGCGAGAACGCATTCCACTAGAACTAATTCCTCAAGAGTCCACGCGACAGGAAAGGAAGAAACAAGGGTCAGCTACACAGGACCAGGTAGAATCCTCCCCGTTATTAAAAGCCACCGTTAACAAGGAGGTAGCGGCCGGCGACGAACCAGAGACAAAAATATATCCTACCCTCGAGAAAATAAAGAGAGTCCCTGTTCATACACCATGCCCCGAGAGAAGGCAGATGTTCCTCTCTCTCGAAAGACGTTCAAACAAGTAAAAGAAAGGGAAAGAGATGAAGAGGCGAGAATAAGGAAAATCTACAATACCATCCCTCGCGCAAATCATAATACAGAGATGACTCCTGGTAACACAATAATGAGCCTCCCTCCGAAAGAAAATATAAAAAAAAAAAAAAATGAATAATAATATATTTTATACATATATACACGCACAACAATGATAATCCTGAATTTCCCTACATACCGTTACGAACTCAACAGCTTCAAATCGGTATTTTTGCTTAAAGGAGGCTCAAAATCCAGAGGACGCGAACGACATAAAATCGAAAAAAATCAACGGAATCCCTCAATCTGAGAAGAAATAAAAGGAAACAAACTGAAGAAAAGGAGCAGGAAAATACAAGCGACTCCAAGGAAAATGACGACGAACCAACAAACCATCGGTCCGGACTATCGTTTAGAAGAAACGCGGCTACTCAGTTTTACACTCTGGCCGAAACCAAAAGTATCAATTGAAGAATTGGCAGCCGCAGGATTTTATTACACCGGGCAGGCAGACGAAACTACATGTTTTGAATGTAAACTGACGATAAGCGAATGGGAAGCTGACGACAAGCCTCTGTTAGAACATCGGAGATGGCAAGATAAATGCCGATTCGTGCGAAGGATTCCCTGCGGTAATGTACCCCTTGGAGTGCCTCCTTCCGTTATACCTGCTGCACGCGCACCGAAAGGACCCTATGATACCAAAAGCCCCGGATCGCAAAAGGCCGATCGGATTACCCATTCTCCTGAGGATGGACCCACCTATCCGGAATACGCTGCTTATGTCAAACGTTTGAAAAGTTTTGCGAATTGGCCAACATCATCACCGCAATCAAAGGAAAGTCTTGCAGCAGCTGGTTTCTTTGCCACGGGAAAGTCTGACGAAACAATATGTTATTATTGTGGGGGCGGATTGACCGATTGGCAGGCTACCGACACAGCAATGGGCCACCAACACGTCAAATGGTTCTCGAAATGCAGATTCTTGCGTGCCCAACGGAGATCCGGAATCCAACCGACTAATAATCATGATTTCGAACTATCAAAGTTATTGGAAGAATCAATCGAACTAAAGAAAGCGGATGATACGGTTAAATGGGCCGCGTGTCTAGCAAACCTCCGAAAATATACGACGGACATAAATAAATTTATCAGAGAAGCAGGACGCAAGGGACAGAACCAAGCAGGTAGACAGGTACCGACATTAAACGAGGCAGCCAACGAGGAAAAGAAACAGGAGGCTACGATCCTTGAAGAGGTCAAAGACAATAACATTGACCCGTCAGCAAAGGCTTCGGGCTCACAAATACCATCCGAACGTAAACATCTGTCCATCCAGCAAAATACGGGAGAACCGAAACTTATCAGCATTGGCACTTTGAACAAAGTAGTCAATAATAATCTATGCCATCGTTGCTTTATGAAAAGCATTGGAATAATGATTTTGCCCTGTCATCACGCCACTGTTTGCACCGACTGTGTGAAACAAATAAAAAAATGTTTCACGTGCAAACTTAACATTGATTACGGAGTGGAGTTCTCCATTGATCACGACTATAGCAAAGGAAATTGTTTGACACTTATCGCACCCCGTACTATCCCTGAATTATAATCTAGAAAAAATACAGGGAGAACAAAAAGAGGAAAAACGAATTCTACCTCGAATAACTTTACAATCTTTAAATAAAAATAGAATTTAGTAAAAATAATAATAATAATGATAATAATATTAATAAGGAGAAAAGGAAAATAAAGAAAAAAGAGAGCGGAGATGTAAAATATGTAGGAAATAGATCAGCCAATTAAGATGCCGTAGAAAAACCAGAAAACGAAAAAAAAAGAGAAAAAAAAATAAATATATATATACACAACAAAAAAAAGGAAGGAGAGAGAAAAAAAAAGGAAAACCTATAAATAACGAGACTAGGAAACTAACATATCAAGTAAGCAACAAAAGAAAGAACGGAAGAAGTACGTATATAACAACTTCGTTTCGTAATAAACTCTCCAATGCACTATAATGCAAGCCATATGCTGAGAACTTTATCGCATTCTCGGGACTATTTTCATGAGCTATGTGCATGGAAACCCCGAATAAGGCTTAAACTAATAAAATAATGCTTCTGCCCTATAAGTAAGAAAAAAAAAGAGGAAAAGTAGACTAATCTTAAACAAATAATAAAAAAAAAATATAAATAAAAAAAAATGAAAAAAAAAATAAGAAAATAATATTAATAATAAAAAAATATATATATGTTCAGATATACTTAAGAATTAATGCATCAATTGTCTGTATGTGTTAGTATCACCAACATGTCTCGATGCACGTGTAGAAATGGAAGGCAATTCGATAGTGTGGGAGTAAGTGCGAGGCCCGCCAATCCCGACGAAATACTTCCCATCGAAATAGGACGGAAGAAACCGGTATGCTTAGTACCCGGAGCAACGAGGCTCTATTGCTATTGGAAGTTGGCGCTGCGAATCGACATTGCAAAAAAGGACATCGTGCTGTACGTCCCACCGGAGTGGAGGGCCTTAACTCCCGACCGATTGGAAAATTGGGTCAATCAGTTACGCGATCGACCATTCGAGGACATCGTGTTAGGAAGGGTTCAATATTTTTGGACCATTGATGTACTTCTACCGGCACGGCAAGACTACCGAACGGTCCCTATCCACGGGAGAAATGGATGGCCAAATTTCTTCGAAACTACACCCATATGGAATAAACCAAGGCTGATCTACGAAACCGACCGTTTATCCATCACGCTGAATCGCAACCCAATCCCGCCCTGCCTGGGTATGGAAAATGTGGTGTGTTATTGGCGCATGCGATTGCCACGTACTGTACAACCACGACGATACGTTTGGGTACCTCCTGAGTGGAGACGACTCACCGATAAAACTCGATCGTTGTGGGCGCGTAGATTAGGCGCTGATCCCGAACAACCAATTGAACTCGGAGGAACTCATTATTATTGGGATCGTGATACAATTATTCCTTATGGACAGAACCCGCATTCCATAGAATACGTAGGATACGGGAGATATAAACATCTTGACAATCAGGATGAAATCGACACACCACCTTGTCGGCCAGTCATCAGGTTCCCCTCACCACCCCCTCGTGCAGTACAAGTCGATAGAAAGAGCAACCGATTGAAGGATAAGATCGCCCAACGGGATCCTCCAGTCCCAAAAGAGAGAACAGGACCCTTCCCGAAACTAGTGCGAGAATACGTGGAACTCTTCGACCAACGAAGTGAGAACGCATACACGACCCCGTACCCTCGACTCGAGACCGCCGTTTAAAGGGAAAGGCGAGATAGAGAGAGAATGAAAAGAAAAGGGAGAAAACTATTCGAAAAAAAAACTTTTACTACCTCGTAAATTTTAAGGGATAAGGAAAAGGAAGAAAGAAAAAGAAAAAAATATATATATATAACACAAAAAAAAGGGGCACGAGGAAAATAACCACATACTTCTATACATCTATAATAAGGACAACTAATCGTCAACAACGAATTACGCGAATACTCCCATCTATAATCCGCAGGAGATGGTCCAATACCAGTTAATCATGACCGTCGACAACTCCTACACAAACCACAGCAGATCATACTACTGGTGTCTCATCCCGGGAGTCTACGTACCCCCCGAATGGAAGGACGTGCCCGTTAGCATCCTGGAAGAATGGATCGCACTAATACCTGAGGAATCGGAATCAGCAATCATCGGAGGCACAACCTACATCTTACAATATGACTTATTACTACCATTAGGTCAAAGTTCGCAATACATCATGACCGAGGAGGACGCAAAGATTCAACAAGCAAACGAACAACGGTTATACGTCCGAGAAATGATACCAACGGTGGACGCATTACTAAGGGAGGTTCAAGGTCGCAGACGGTTACGACTTGAACCGCTCAATTTATAACACCACTCAACTACAAGAACCATCATTAAAGATAAGAATTAGAATAATAAAAATATAAAATTAATAGGAAATAAGAGGAACAAATGCATATACATACATACACGTACACGCACACATACACATATACCTACGTACACGTACACGCACACATACACATGCACATACAAACATCCACGCATTCATATATAACAACAAACGTAGTAACTTTTATAACTTCATAATATGAGAAAAGGAAAGGGAATACATTACTCTATAAATTATATTCGGGTAAATCCTTAAGGAAGGAAATAATGGTAGCATTAAAGTATATATATCAAGAAATATATCCTTAAGAATAAACATAGAGCCAAGAGAAAACAAGTCGCAATCCAAAAAAAAAAATTCTCAGTTTCACCCCGCGCCGCGGAGGCGATTATTAGGCTTCCCCTAATAATCGGCTTAAGGGGGGGAGGTGTTACGTCCAGCGTAACGCATAGTTTATTTCCTGTTTTACCTTCAATAGTAGTTGAGCCTAAACCTTCTTTGTGAAAGTAAAAAGGGGAATCTGATCTAAAAATTCTTCATTTAACAATATCTATTTTACCTACTGCTTAATCAGTGTCAAGGTAGCCTAGAGTCTTTCCAAAATCGGTGTCCCACCTTAGCGAGTCGATACCGATGGAACAGGGTAAAACAGATCCGGGCCTCACAGGCGGAGGTCGAGAAAGGCGGTCTCTGACCCCTCTCCTGAGCGCTCCCCTGGAGAGCCAAAAAGGAATTAAAAGAAACGCGGCCCGCTGACAGTTACCATTGGGACCTACTAGTATCGATATCGACTACCTCCCCGTAGATCAGTAAATCTATTTTACCATGGCTCGAAACCATTCAGGGAGGAATTTACAGACAGTCGATTAAAACCATCGGGTTTAGATACATAGAATCGGGTCGACAAGTTATCCTCGTTAAGGGAAAACGCTTCAAACAGTGTTTTAGTTGAACCGAACTCCACAAGTTAAAACAAAGGAGACGGGGCTCATGACCTTGATTTTAGCAGGAAGAAGGAAATATCTTCTATTAAATCTTAATTAATTAATCCTTAAATAATTAGTAAACCACGGATTCCTCTCATTATAACACATCGGAAAGCAATAGAGGTCAGACTTCTGAAGAAATAATAAAGTAATAATCAATAGAAAAACGAAACTGAGAATATAGTCAATTTAAAAAGAAATAATAATAGACAATTCACCCCCAGGAATTGCTCTCTTGAACGCCTGTGTTTATCCTTATGGTATTAATTAAGTATGTAGTAGTAATTACACGGAGAATGATACCATTATAAAAACGAAAAGGGATTTTCACCTTCTGAAAATTATACAACGTTGGCATTCGACAGTTCAGGTACAAAACCGCCGAGTAACGAAAAAGAGTTCTCTCGCAACAGGCAGAAAACTTGTTCATAAACTCTCCGACTGTAAAGAAATTACTACACGTACAATATTAATTTAGTTCGTCCTTCGAGAAATTCTTAACCATGGACAACTTGTACGCCATTTGTTTAAACAAATGACTGAAGGAGTTAACGGTAAAGCATTTGCCGAGGAAAGTCTTTTCCATGGCACGCCCCTGGACGAAATAACATGAAAAAGATTTATTGCTTTTTCTTTTATTTTATTAGTAATATAGAATTATACTTTTGCATTATTATCCAGACAGACGAGTACAAACTAATCAAGTACTAAATAATTAGTTCACGATAATAGGTTATGGTTTATATCAATGATATTCATTATTATATTTCATTATTATATTCATTTCTGTTAGGAATAAGCGAGTCCTGGTTATAAGAGTCTTACGAGAAACTACGAATTTTATAATTCACGTAATACGTATAAAATTCCGAAGACATAGGAGAGCGTATTTTCACTGTTCAATACCGGTTTTTATTTGTCTAGACAGTTGACGAAATTCTATAGTCCGATTGGAACTCGTGCGACCTTTTTACATATAAAGTATTTAGCCATAAAAGGCTGCATACCAACAAAAATCTTTCTGGTAATGACTTCCCGGAAAACGGAAACGAGAAAAGGAGGGGATTGATGCCTACGTGATCTCGTCTGCGCCCTTTTACTTTTCGATACCCCACCCCGTCATCCACGGCGCGGGGCCCGATAAACGCATTGCGCCTAAAAGAAGGACTTAAGATCATGGACCAATCAGGGATGAGACCGGTAGCATCACCTCATCTTCTCGTTACTGTACCAGAATTTTATACCGAATAGACATACAAAAAGACACTCGCATAGCAACATCCCCTCTACTTGTCACCAAGGAAAATGGTATAAAAACCCCCGAAATTGTACGCTCAGGAGCACATCTTACCTAGTTATTATCGGGGGATATTCCTTCAGTTTTGATAAGCACACTTTCTTCAGTTTTTTTGAGCACACCTCTTTCAGTTTTATAAGCACACTTTACCCAGTTATTAGAGGAGGTTATTCTTTCAGTTTTGTTCAAGCATATTCCTTCAGTTTTGTTCAGCATATTCTTTCATTTATTTGTTCAAGATACCACAGTAGTACCCCTCAAATCAGTTATCCATTGTTTCGAAATTCAGTTTTAACCCGATTGTCTTTCAGACTTTCGAGTTGTCAGTATTAAATCCAGGACTCAGAGTAACGGAATTAATTCTTCAGTCTATAATTTGACATTGTATTTCGCGAGTTTTAGGAATTCCAACCATATAGACATTTGGTCTCCATTGTTTTTTTTGTTCAATATTATCACCTGTATTACTCATATTTTTTTTGTGACATTAAAAAGTATTAACTCTACCTGAATTTCCGTGAAACACATCAATTTTTTTCTTTAAATTCATTTTTGAATTAAACCAACGTGAAGAAAGTTCTATATCCACGAACACCAGGAAAGCACCGTTTATTACCGTAAGTACCTGTTTATTTATTTATCAACAGTGCATTATTTCATTTTGTTCTTGCAACCCAGTGATTTGAAGTGACCACCAAAATCTCGTTTAACCGTGTCGCGTGCTCCGACACCTGGTCAGAAAACGGCAGGTAGCTGCCGTCTCACCGAAGATTTCCTCTCTATCTCTCTCTTTGCCTGAGAGACGCCAAACCCTCTACTAATTAGTTTACACCCTACGACACGCATTTAACAAGCACTCTTAAGGGCTCCATCCCAAGCAATTTTCCGCAAGGTTAGGCTTTAAAAAGGAGCAATCGTTGTCCTCCTTATCGACACCAGGTGTGGTAAAGGTAGGTTTAACACCCACTTGACCAGCGCGTGCGATTATAACGGAGACAACTGTTATATTTCAAACTAGTAAAGAAACAACGCTAGTTTGGACGTAACACTTCGCACAGTCCAAAGTTACACTGTGATACGGACGTCTAAGAAGATAATTTCAGTAATAAAGGTATTTTTATTCAACCGCAGGCGAAAAAAAATATTACCAGTCATTGGAATCACTTCAAATTAGCAACACATGATGTTGGAGATACATCGAAGCAAATGGTGAAAAATAAAATTTTTTGGAGTATTCGCTGCGGAGTAACCCCACCGACAGGCTCCGAAGAGCAACGGATGGTCATTTCAATAGGCACTCTTTGCCTATTGTTATAGTGAGTGCCTAAAAAGTAGTATTCCTGAGCACGGAAAGGCGCCAACCGTTGGCTCGTCATGAGCAGCGTTTGAACTTGATAAAGTAAAATCTCAACAATTAAATTCCGGAATTTATTCCGTTTGACCGAGGCAAGACGGTGATCAACTCGTGAATTCGGGATATTCCTGAATTCGTAGAGAGTCGAGCGTAGAGATTCGCAAAGGCGGTCTTGCGCAGGCTGATAAGTCGTCTCAGCAACAGAGACTTTTCGCACACTATAGCCAACGACAATAGACTTACACTAATAGAACAGCACCATATCACCATACATCCTACTAATTTTGTCCACTCGGCCGATGACGACAATAGTCTCCGTCTTCGGACAGTGTGGTGAGTTGAAATCTGAGGCCTTTCCTTACTAAACTAATCCGCGATCTCGCCCCGAAGTACTCGGCCGCCCAGAGCTCGGATCATTAAAGTATTTTTTAAATAAAAAATCATCGGAATTCGCAAAGGCGAAATTCCGAGGAAATTACATTGGCGTCCAACGTGAGGCTCGAACCCACGACCCTGAGATTAAGAGTCTCATGCTCTACCGACTGAGCTCGAAATTTTTATTCGTTAAAATCTCGAAACATTTCATTGGCGCCCAACGTGGTGCTGGCGATATTGTGTGTAGCCGTTACCTTCCTATCAGAGATTGTTCCTCGATTCACTTCGTGCCTCGAGATCACCCACTCCGGGGGGCGATGTAACGGAACGACTACCCCCCCCCCCCTTCCCCCCCAGCATTCTTTTCTAATTTTCCACCGCTCCGCTAGATGGCGAGCCGGCGGAGATTTCGCGTAAGCGAAAGCGCTCCGGTGAGCCTTGTAATACCCCACCTTCCCAATCCTAATCACGCTATCCATTCCTACCAAAACACACACTCATATCACATGGGTATCACCGCAGTAATGCGTTGAACCTGATTTGTGTATGTGTGACTAGCGGTCTTACGACTCGCAGTCACACGCAAGCATAGCACAAGCTTACGTCTTGTCTTCGTCTAGGACGAATGTAAGAACATTTTTCATTTGGATCTCTATGCGATTGTTCGGTAGCCCAATGGCCAATCGTGATTCGTGAGCTCGCCCAACTTACCAAATGTTAAATAGTTTTATATCTCGTCTTTCCTATCCTTAGTTCGGAGGAAAGTACTCTTTCTTGAAGGTCCGGTGGATTTCTGGTCCCCGAATTGCAAGTTATGAAGAAATCTGACGGCTAACTCCTTTCCTCACAATATCTCGCCAATTCAGAGCTCGAACTCGAGTCTTTCCGCAAGGAAAAAGAGGATCTAAAAAATCCTAAGTTCGAGTTTTTTATTCGTTGTAATCTCGAAACGTTTCAACGGATGCTAGGAGGGGGGTGGGAGGAGGTAGCCGTTCCGTTACAATAGACATAGGAAACGAAAATAGCAGGGTCAGAAGGAAGGTAAGTGATGAAGAAGATATTTCTACAAAATATTTTTATAATTTATTTTTAAAACCTCGGTATACATATATATATATCTATATATCTCTCTATATATATAAAGTTTCCGCCGCTGTCGCCGCCGCCGCCGTCGCCGCCGCCGCCGCCGCCGCCGTGTCAGGAATCGAGGGGAGGGCAAAAATATTCTAAGTCCCTCTAAAGAGGAAAAGAAAAATATTCTAAGTCCCTCTAAAGAGGAAAAGAGAAATATTCTAAGTCCCTCTAAGGGGGACTTAGAATACTTAGAATAAGGGGGACTAAAAGAAAAATATTCTAAGTCCCTCTAAGGGGGACTTAGAATATAAGTCCCTCTAAGGGGGACTTAGAATACTTAGAATAAGGGGGACTAAAAGAAAAATATTCTAAGTCCCTCTAAGGGGGACTTAGAAATTCTTAAAATATTCTGTCCCCCTTAGAGGGAAAAATATTCTAAGTCCCTCTAAGGGGGACTTAGAACATTTTTCCCTCTAAGGGGGACAGAATATTTTAAGAATTTCTAAGAGGGAAAAATATTCTAAGTCCCTCTAAGGGGGACTTAGAACATTTTTCCCTCTAAGGGGGACAGAATATTTTAAGAATTTCTAAGTCCCTCTAAGGGGGACTTAGAATATTTTCGGTCGAAGGGGGCGGGGGGAATCCCCTTAGAGGGACTTAGAATATTTTTCTGAAGGGGGGGGGAGGTCGTGGGAGGGGAAAGTCAAAATATTCTAAGTCCTTCAAGGGGGGACTTAGAATATTTTTGGTCGAAGGAGTAATGGCGAAGGGGGGGGGGGAATATTCTAAGTCCATTCAAGGGGGACTGACTAAGTAAAAATACAAAAAAAAGCGGCGGCGACCTCCATTGGTAAAAAGTTGCGGCGGTGATTAAACATTATTATAATGTTGATAAAAGAGATGCGAGCGCGCGTAGCGCGCGAGCCCGGGGAAACTCTAGTATCTATATATATACTAGAGTTTCCCCGGGCTCGCGCGCTACGCGCGCTCGCTCGTCAATCGTAAAATATTTTGAGTTAAGACCCATTTGGGGAATATTTTTGCTTTCTCCGCCGCCGACCACCGCGGCTGCCTCCTTCGAAACGCCCCTGGAGGGGGGACTTAGAAGATTTTTTTCTCCCCGCCACCCTGCTATGGCGACCGTTGCTATGGTGACTGTTGCTATGGCGACCGTTGCTATGGCGACCGTTGCTATGGCGACCGTTGCTATGGTGACGCTTACTATGACGACGGTTGCTATGGTGACAGTTGCTATGGTGACAGTTGCTATGGCAACCTTTGTTATGGCAACCGTTGTTATGGCGACCGTTGCTATGGCGACCGTTGCTATGGCGACCGTTGCTATGGCGACGCTTACTATGACGACGGTTGCTATGGTGACCGTTGCTATGGTGAAAGTTGCTATGGTAACCGTTGCTGTAGCAACCGTTGTTATGGCGACCGTTGCTATGGCGACCGTTGCTATGGCGACCGTTGCTATGGCAACCGTTGCTAAGGGGATCCCCCCCTCCACGCAAAAATATTCTAAGTCCCTCTAAGGGGGACTTAGAATATCCCCCTCCCCCGACCGCTTCGACCGAAAATATTCTAAGTCCTGAGCGAGCGGGAGCGGGGCGGCAGGGGAAGGGTCGAGCGGGGCCAGGAGAAGAGAAAATATTCTAAGTCCTCCTTAGACGGACTCAGAATATTTCCCCCTCGACCCCATCGACTGAAAATATTCTAAGTCCGTCTAAGGGGGACTTAGAATATTTCGCCCCCTCGACTGAAAATATTCTAAGTCCTGAGCGAGCGGGATCGAGGCGGCAGGGGTCTCGATTCCTGACACGGCGGCGGCGGCGGCGGCGACAGCGGCGGAAACTTTATATATATAGAGAGATATATAAAGTTTCCGCCGCTGTCGCCGCCGCCGCCGCCGTGTCAGGAATCGAGGGGAGGGCAAAAATATTCTAAGTCCCTCTAAAGAGGAAAAGAAAAATATTCTAAGTCCCTCTAAGGAGGAAAAGAAAAATATTCTAAGTCCCTCTAAGGGGGAAAAGAAAAATATTCTAAGTCCCTCTAAGGGGGACTTAGAATATTTTCTGTAAGGGGGACCGAATATATTCTAAGTCCCTCTAAGGGGGACTTAGAATATTTTCCGTCGAAAAGGGCGGGGGGAATCCCCTTAGAGGGACTTAGAATATTTTTCTGAAGGGGGGGGTCGTGGGAGGGGAAAGTCAAAATATTCTAAGTCCTTCAAGGGGGGACTTAGAATATTTTTGGTCGAAGGAGTAATGGCGAATGGGGTGGGGGGGAGGGCAAAAATATTCTAAGTCCCTTCAAGGGGGACTGACTAAGTAAAAATACAAAAAAAAGCGGCGGCGACCTCCATTGGTGAAAAGTTGCGGCGGTGATTAAACATTATTATAATGTTGATAAAAGAAATGCGAGCGCGCGTAGCGCGCGAGCCCGGGGAAACTCTAGTATTTTTTTAATATTATCCTTCACTTTACAAAAAATGATCTAGCCTGGGACGACAATATTGAACGTATTTTCTAACATGAACACCCCGACCAGTAAGCGATTTTTCAGAAAGTTCATTTAAACTTTTCAACTGGGTCGGGGTGCGCGTCATTAATCGTTTGTAAAAATTAGCGGCAATGCGATCGTTTCGTTTGAGATCGGCGGTGAAAAGAGAACCGAATCGAAGTAGAGAGCTCCCGAAAGCCATATGATGAAGAAACATGACGTAAAAATGGCCACACACATTTGAAGACAGGCTCTGAAATTGCTTCGTATTCCATCGGTAGAGAGTACAGTTCTTTCCTAGACGGCGGATATGATCTGGTATAATTGGGGGAATACCGTAGCTATCGAAATATGATCCCCGTCCTCAGCCATCGATGTAGATTGCAACCCAGTGAGTCCCGGGGCGTGTGTGGTCATTGGTATTAACAACAAGAGCCGTCGGTCTCGTCAACAGAGCTGGAATCTGATCAGCTGCGTGAACGCCTCGTGACACTATCGCGTATAAACTCTGCAAGGCCTGGGCAATCTGGGTCGTATTCATCACTCATCACAGTCGGAGAGTATAAGCTGCATGTGTTGTTTTAATTTGATGCGGCAGGTAAGAAGCTTGGTGATGATGACAACAGTGTTGTAGGACCCACGTCGCGAAGTATCCAGTCTTTCAGTTTGGCGGCGTTTTGTAGTGCACAAGATAGTTCAGGTCTTTTGCAGAGTCCGTGATGGAGGCACACTTCTACCGAGAAGAGAAGATCGTTGAATGCCGGACAATCGGTGTTTTCAAAGTTTTTTATATCTCGTGCAGTAACATTTTGCAAATATTTTGCTTTTTCGCGGCCACGGGTGTATATGATTCCAGCAGATCTCGTGATCTGACGAAGGTTCGCATGTAGTGTTCTTAGTGGAACGTCCCCTTCGAACCACTCGAGACCGTGATGATGGCGAGTTGTCCAGCTATTCACTAGCTTTGGTATCTCCGTGAAAATGTGTGGCGGAGATGCTATCCACTGGGCAATCAACGGCTTGTCAAGCGCTAGTACGGCTACCTCTTTAGAAATAAAGCAATCATCCTTATCGTAGAATCCTTGAATATCAACCGCGTAGTCCATGTTTTGTTTTGGTTTTTTTTTTATGGGAAAAAATACGTTCGACTCTGCTGAAATCTCGCAGTATACTAATACTAAAGTCTTGAGACGGAGATGCATTTCTGTTGGGACTGATGAAGGCCCCACTACGGTGGTGAGGGAGGGAGGGCTCGGAAGGGTCATGCCCTGTTACGCCTACAATTGTGACGTTAACGAAACTCCAAATATTCCCTCCCCACTACTATTTACGCTGTAGTCGTGGTACAAGAAGTAAGACATCACTTGCATTGCAATTCTCAAGACGGATACATAGAAAGCTAAAAATGGAACGTCCCAACAAGTTTTGCCGGTCATCAGCCGCAAGTTCCGAAAATGCCAACAAACACCGCGGGGAAAAAGTATAAAACCAAGGGTAAGGATATTAGTTTGGCGAAGGAAGCCGAAAATGGAAGGAAATGTCAATATAAAAAAATTATGGCATATACGGAGACGTCAATATATTGCGCGCAAGAAACGAATACAGCAGCGCGTAGTCGTATGTAAAAAAAAAAATTAATAATTAAATTGTATAAAGTTTATACGGTTCGTTACTTATATATATTGTGACGAGGCGTTGTAAACGCTCTCGCATCACGCTATAGGTAGAGCACGCGCGAGAGTCTTTGTTAGCGCGCGCACAGAGTCGATCCCCGCGGAACCCGAGAAAACTGAAAAATATAGAACACAAGTCTGCCGTAGAGCTATGTTATATTTTTCAGGTTCGCGAAAAGCCGTAGCTACGCCGGTTACCGCGTGAGGAGAAGACGATAGGAGAGCAGCCGCGAGGAACCAATAATAATTGCCGAAGTACAGCAAGGGAACCGTCGCGACCCCCTTCCCCTCAGATACCGGTCCGCAAAACAAAGTACGGGTGAGGAAGCGTTACTCTCGTCGGAAGCGTGCTAATAGTTAGACGCAAAATTAGAACTCTCGCTAGATGCGTGGAAATAGTTAGACGCATAATAGTAGAATCGATCAGTAGTGAATCGAGAAGTAGTTGAGACTAGTGAGCTAATAAACGAGCGATAAGGGATTCCGTGAAATTTCATCTCCGTGAGGGAGAAGTATCGAAAATCAACGTCCGCCGAGGAGAATTAACGCCGTGTCGACGGCCGATAGAAAACCGTTGTCTTGAGGAGGAGATTCGACAAAGTAGAAGGACGATCGCATCGCTGCGGGGATAATTTACAAGGTAGGTGCACGTGGTGCACACCATCTTTGGTTACTTTATGCCGAGAGCGATACGCGAAATCGCAGAGTGCTTTCTCGCCCGTACTCGGCAAATTAGCGGTGAAATTTCGGATAATTCTCGTCGCGTTGACGACAGGTCGAGAAAATAATTTACGTCGAGTCCAGCGAGTCATATTAATAGTATTGTTGCGAACGAATCGTCGTTCAGGAAAAGCCCGTCGAAGAGGCTAAAATTTTGTGTTCAACTACGGGAAATAATTGAATAAATACCGTTTTATTGCTCTTATTTCTTGCGTAGTGTGTGAAAAATTATTTGATTTGTTGAATTTACTTCGCGCCCGAACTGCACTCCCTATCCCGCTAGCCGTGTAAGTTAGTTGTAAGTTTGAGATAATAGAGAATCGGAGAATACCCTGGATATCGGGTGATAGATATCCTGGCGCCCAGCAACAATTCGGCGTGAATCAGAGGGAAAGGTAAGGGAATTGAAAAACAAGGGCGTCATTATATTTTGGACGGGTCGCGGATCGAAGTAAAGTCCGAGACTTCGAGAAGCACGTCACAATTTTTGGCGCCCAACGTGGGGCCGCGGAACAATAAAAATTTCGTAAAGTTGAGAAGCCCACGTTTGGCGAAATTGTCGTCACAATTTTTGGCGCCCAACGTGGGGCAGCGGAAGTAAATCAATTCGGACAATTGAGAAAATCTCGAACCGCACGAGATCGGTAGCCCACGTTTGGCGAGAATTGTCGTCACAATTTTTGGCGCCCAACGTGGGGCGGGCGATGTAATTAAATTCGGACATTTGTAATTCGTAAAAATTCTTTCGAGAACTTTGTGTGAGTACGCGACAGAGAACAATAGATTCGCTGAGCCGAGCTCGAGTCTCGAGGACGCGCGCGCGGATGTAAACATCAACAGTGCGCGAGGATCGTCGAAGAAGCTCGCTCGTAGTTCGCGAACGTTAATACATTGCGTGAAATAAATTCGAAATAATATTTCCGTAGTGCTCAATCGCGAGTTCGTTCAACGTCCGAGACGTCGGTCGGATAGTCCGCGACATTTGGGTAAACGGTTACCGTGTCGGTCGTCCGAAATCTTGCTCGTACCGCGAGAGAGACAGACGGTATAGTGCGCGACGCTCGAGTACACGTGTACCGAGGCCCCTAGCCGCGCTCTCGCTCGTAGCGCGAGAAGCGACAGCTCGCGAACAAAGGACATTCGTGAGTCGGTACAATAAAACAGTGCGTGTAATAATCCGTGGTAATTTCGCGACATTTTCGTAAAATAAAATCGCGAATAAATCGGAATAAATTCGGCGATTTTTCGAAAACAGTCCCGCGATTTTCCGAAAATTACAGACGCAAAACTTTGCACAGATAGTGAGAGACATCCGTTCGAGAGATCGATCGCGTGAGAATACGACCCCGCGTAGAAAAAATTAGTATGGGATTGACTCTGGGAGAATGATGGTCGAGAGTCTGGGATTTATTTGGGATTGAATCTGGGAAGCACTATGGGCAGTTATCTGGGTTTTGGGACCCGGCTAGATGGTTTCCCAGACCTTTTCCCATCGCTTCAGTGGACGGGGGAGTCCTCGTGCAATCAATCCCATACGTATTTCCAGATTCTCTCCCGGCCGTACCGTACGACCGGGGGGATCCTCGCCCGATCAATCCCATACATAGAATCCCATATTATGTGTAAATGAATGAAGAAGGAAAAATAGATTTTGTCAAATGGAAGGAAAAAATGAAAAACGAAGAAATATGCTCAAATCTAATTTTTTTCAACGAATATGATTACGCCGTGCAAAGTTAAGCGCTGTAGTACATAATCGGCGGTTAAATTTCATTTAAGGCCCCAAAAATAATGTGATGTACTGGGAAAAGCTTGGATAGATAAATTAAAAGATCTATGTTAAACTCATCCAATACTTTACAATATTTTTGGGACCTACATCGAATTTCAAACGCCGATTACGTACAGCAGCATTTAACTTTGCTCGGGGAACTCATATCCGTCGAAAAAAATTGGTTTTAGGCATATTTTTTCGTTTTTTATTTTTTTCTTCCATTTGACAAAATCTATTTTTTCATCTTCTTTCACTTACACATAACATGGGATTCTATGTATGGGATTGATCGCGCAAGGATTCCCCCGGTCGTACGCGATGGCTGGGAGAGAATCTGGAAAAGCATATGGGATTGATTGCACGAGGATCCCCGTTCGTATGCGACGGCTGGGAGAGAATCTGGAAAAGCGTATGGGATTGATTGCACGAGGATTCCCCCCGTCCACTGAAGCTATGGGAAAAGGTCTGGGAAACCATCCAGCCGGGTCCCAAAACCCAGATGACTGCCCATAGTGCTTCCCAGATTCAATCCCAAACAAACCCCAGCCTCTCGCCCATCGTCCTCCCAGAGTCAATCCCATACTAATTTTTTGTACGCGGGACGTTCGGGTATACGGGGTACCGCATTGCCGCGATCTCCCTCGAAGCGCGAGGTGGCATTTGGTGTGAATTTTGACAGTACAGTGCGGTTTTTCGAGAAAATAATTTCGTGATTTTTTCGCGATTAATAACGCTTTCGTTAAAAATTATTCCGCGTTTCGGCGAAAAGGTTTCGCGGCGTGTCGAGTAATAACCGCGCAAATATTCGAATAATAATTTCCGCGTCTCGTCGAGAATAATTCCGCGACGTGTCGAATTAAATAAATTCGAAAATCTCGAAAAACGATTCCGCGATTTTTCGTAAAACAGATAACGCGTCTCGGGGAAAATAATTTGGGATATTTTCGCGATTCGACGCGGTTTGGCGAAAAATAATTTTGTAAATTTGTGATAAAGGATTGATGAGAGATCCATCCGAGCGATCGATCGGATAGGGTGGGACATTCGGGTAAACGAGATACCGTGTCGCCTATCTGGAATCTCGTTCGAGGAGTGAGACAGACAGCGCGAAGTGTACGACGCTCGGGTACACGGGGTACCGCCTCGCTCAGCCGCCATCTTGCTTGCTGCGCGAGAAGTGACAGCTCGTAGCCAATCGAGGCAATATCGCGTATAATTGGGGTCGGTAATGAGAATAAATCCGTGACCTTCCGAGAAACTATTTTGCGATTTAATAGAAAAAAAAATAATTCGCGATAACTCGGAAAAAAATAATAATTCGCGTTCGCTGGAGATAATTCGCGTTCGCTCGGTAACAAGTCTTGAGATCGGTGAATAGTTGTAGGGTGTCCGACAGTATTTCGCGATTCGAAAAATGTCGGATAGTGCGTCAATCGATTTGCCCGCCCGATTCATTCTACTGGGATCATCAGTGACAACGATTGTCGAGTGTGACCGACGGCGAGTACAAGAAAGTGGTACGTCGCTCGAGTCGAGTCACAGAGGTTCGAGACTGGAGAGTTCGGCAGACGATACGCGTGAGACGGAGCCCGAAAAAATGGAAAATTCGGATGACAACGCTCGACGCAATACAGTCACTTCAACATCGACAGAGTCAATACTTCCGGAGTGGTATCGTGCAGAGTGCAGGAGCGGAAGTGAAACCGGTAACGACAGGAGCGATGAACGACGCCTGCGCGAGGCCTCGCGAAAAGTCCAGGGGGACGATCCAGAGTGGACGCGAGACGGTGTCGTGAATCGCCGAGATGTCGCTACACAGACGTGCTTTGCCGATATACCACCAACGAGGGAAATTGCTACCCAGACATACAGCGAGGTTAGTCAAAAGTCAGCTTTGAGACATCGAGAAAAACGGAAGCGAAGAAAACGGAGAAAACTCTCTTCGAATGAGTCAGATCGCGCGGGCGAGAAGAAAAACCCGGCGAGGAATGCTCGGAGAGTCTCGTCGAGTGGATCGAGTAGCGGATACACGAGTACACACTCGAGTAAAATTAAAAACCGCGAAGATCCTCGACGTTCGAGAGGGCCGAAACGATATGTCGCGAGGGACACACGCGCATCGGACGACAGTACGTCGTCGGTTAGAAAAGACGAGTACGATGACAAGTCGAGGAGGCGCGTGGCCAAGCATCGTCGAGAACGTCGTGACGAACAACGTGAAACGCGCGAAGCCGAGCGCTCGCAGCAGAAAGCACGTTGCATCACGCCGAGACGTCGGCAGAAGCGGAAACGACGACGCAAACGAAATAGCGGTCATATCGAGACAAATGGACAAGTCGACAACGCAAAGCTCGAGTTAAGTGATAAGGGGTCGCACTCTGAGCAGCGTGAAACCACGTCGTGTGTGGAGAAACAGAGGGCGCGAGATGAGGCTCGACGCCACTCTCCACGCTGGAACAATCGATACGCGAAACATCGATTGCCAGAGCATAAAACCCACGCCGTGCCGTCGGAGAACTACGCAGGGGTTGAGAAAGAGAACGAGACAACGAGACGCGATCGGCGAGGATCGCGAAGATTGGAGAGAACAACGAGACGCGATCGGCGAGGATCGCGAAGATTGGAAACGCACCAACAGTCTGGTGGGGGGATGAGCCGTGTTGCACCCCCGTACGAACAGTCGAGACGCGTGAGGAGATCAGAGTAATTTTGTTATAATTGCGGCGAAGTTGGTCACTACGCAAGAGGCTGTGACGCGCCTCGTGTGCGATTATGCAAAGGATGCGGTCATACGAAAGTAACCACCGAGACGTGTCGCTGCGCGTTATCAGTAGGATATTTGGAATCGGCGAGACATCGAGGACAGACGAGAACGGGAAGAAAATTAGGGAGTAGAGAAGCTCCTTTCCCCAAATCCCGTCCCGATAAATCCACGAGTGCAGTTTCGGAAGTAAGTTCGAGTAGGGAAAGCGCGACAGAATCCGCGAGTACATCGAACTTTCCGGTAAATAAAATTTGCATTCCAGCCGATCAGTTAGAGAGAAAAAGGAAAGTTTGGTGGAGACCCGAGGCTGTCGGAGTATGGAAATTAGACAGCTCGGAGTTGTACGCAGAGAAAAGTCAGAGAGAAAAATCGTCCAGTAGCGAGCTCGTTGAGCAGAGTAAATTAATAAATAAAATATTTTTGATTTTTGCTGTTCCGAGAATACCGTTTGATCGCAAGGAATGCGAACACGCTAACGCTACTGTTGAGACGAGAAATTTTTGGTAAATGGAGATTGAGTTACGGTCGACTCAGAGCGCGTCGCGATACTTGTAATTTCTCCGATGGTATCAGATGTAGTTGAACGTCGGAACGCCTGAGCGAAACTCGGCGTGTGAAATTTATTTGGTTGCGATTTTGGAATTTATATTACGCTCGGAGCGCCGGCAGATCAATCGAAAGTAATGTGTAACGTTAGGAAATGATTGTTATTTGTGCGACCGGAAATGCCGGAAAAATCATTTTCATATTAACGTCTGTGAGAAATTATCCAATTGTATTGCGAAAACGGCCGTGCGGACGCGAGATACGCGAAGGTACGAGGGTTGATGTTCTTATTGTAACGCGATAAAGGGAAATCCGTTGAACGGCGCGAGTCGAGACTCGACGCCTTCTGCGTAGATTAAATTTTCAGTTATACCACGAGGGTGAAATGTAGTCACAATTTTTGACAATTACCGTGGGACTGCGACAATAATACAGTAAAATTTCGAAATGGGATATTGTAGTTATTTTCGGGGATCTTTAATTATTTCTTGATAAGCGACCGTGTCGACGCGAGAAGCGCGAGGTTGCGAAAAAGGTTTTTTGGTTTTGAGATCCGAGATAACAGAGTTTGAAATTTCTCGAGAGAGCCAGAAACAGCCGAAATGCCCGAGGCGCGATAGCGGCGTATATAATTAGTTATTTGGTATTTTGGTATTGGTTTGGTTTGTGAAATTTTTGGTGAAGGATTGCCGGGTGCGCGGGGGAAGGACTCTGTGATAAGGCGTGATGGTGTGTATCGGCGTGTGCCTACCTGCGAAAACGCAGGAAGTCAGGGCCTAGTGGGGGGATGTGACGAGGCGTTGTAAACGCTCTCGCATCACGCTATAGGTAGGGCACGCGCGAGAGTCTTTGTTAGCGCGCGCACAGAGTCGATCCCTGCGGAACCCGAGAAAACTGAAAAATATAGAACACAAGTCTGCCGTAGAGCTATGTTATATTTTGCAGGTTCGCGAAAAGCCGTAGCTACGCCGGTTACCGCGTGAGGAGAAGACGATAGGAGAGGAGCCGCGAGGAACCAATAATAATTGCCGAAGTACAGCAAGGGAACCGTCGCGACCCCCTTCCCCTCAGATACCGGTCCGCGAAACAAAGTACGGGCGAGGAAGCGTTACTCTCGCCGGAAGCGGGCTAATAGTTAGACGCAAAATTAGAACTCTCGCTAGATGCGTGGAAATAGTTAGACGCATAATAGAAGAATCGATCAGTAGTGAATCGAGAAGTAGTTGAGACTAGTGAGCTAATAAACGAGCGATAAGGGATTCCGTGAAATTTCATCTCCGTGAGGGAGAAGTATCGAAAATCAACGTCCGCTGAGGAGAATTAACGCCGTGTCGACGGCCGATAGAAAACCGTTGTCTTGAAGAGGAGATTCGAGAAAGTAGAAGGACGATCGCATCGCTGCGGGGATAATTTACAAGGTAGGTGCACGTGGTGCACACCATCTTTGGTTACTTTATGCCGAGAGCGATACGCGAAATCGCAGAGTGCTTTCTCGCCCGTACTCGGCAAATTAGCGGTGAAATTTCGGATAATTCTCGTCGCGTTGACGACAGATCGAGAAAATAATTTACGTCGAGTCCCGCGAGTCATATTAATAGTATTCTTGCGAACGAATAGTCGTTCAGGAAAAGCCCGTCGAAGAGGCTAAAATTTTGTGTTCAACTACGGGAAATAATTGAATAAATACCGTTTTATTGCTTTTATTTCTTGCGTAGTGTGTGAAAAATTATTTGATTTGTTGAATTTACTTCGCGCCCGAACTGCACTCCCTATCCCGCTAGCCGTGTAAGTTAGTTGTAAGTTTGAGATAATAGAGAATCGGAGAATACCCTGGATATCGGGTGATAGATATCCTGGCGCCCAGCAACAATTCGGCGTGAATCAGAGGGAAAGGTAAGAGACTTGAAAAACAAGGGCGTCATTATATTTTGGACGGGTCGCGGATCGAAGTAAAGTCCGAGACTTCGAGAAGCACGTCACAATATATACTAGAGTTTCCCCGGGCTCGCGCGCTACGCGCGCTCGCATTTCTTTTATCAACATGATAATAATGTTTAATCACCGCCGCAACTTTTCACCAATGGAGGTCGCCACCGCTTTTTTTTGTATTTTTACTTAGTCAGTCCCCCTTGAAGGGACTTAGAATATTTTTCACCTCCCCCCCCCCCCATTCGCCATGACTCCTTCGACCAAAAATATTGTAAGTCCCCCCTTGAAGGACTTAAAATATTTTGACTTTCCCCTCCGACCCCCCCACCCTTCAGAAAAATATTCTAAGTCCCCCTTAGAGGGACTTAGAATATTTTTCTATTTTTCTAAGTCCCCCTTAGAGGGACTTAGGATATTTTTGCCCTCCCCTCGATTCCTGACACGGCGGCGGCGGCGGCGACAGCGGCGGATACTTTATATATATAGAGAGACTAGCAGGTTGTCGGGCTCGCGCGCTCGCATTGGATTACATTGGATCTATCTAAGTAAAGGGTTGCGTACGCAATGTCAGTGAATATTTAAGAATAAACGAAAAAAATCGACGTGTTAGTACAATTGATAGATTTTTATTTGTTGGTTTTTGTTGGTTTATTTGTTGGTTTTATGGATTTCATTTTTGTTAACCAAATTTACAAATTTGATTCGCGAACACGATTTTGAAAAATCAAAACCATAATTTAAAATTGCCACCCTATCGGAGAACTTCTGTGTACACAATATTGGGTGTTTTATCTCCAGGTACGTAAATGAATACATTTTTTTCTGAACTTACGCGTGAGCATCTTACATATATTTGACCGTGTGAAAAACATACATCGTGTAAATCAATACCGGCAACTTGAAAAGTTTGACCTTGTGATTTGTTGATTGTCATCGCAAAACATAATTTGACTGGAAATTGAATCCGTTTGAACTCAAATGGGTAATTTGCTGGTATCACGGGTATGCGTGGTATTAACACATGTTCGCCGATTGAATTACCGGTAATAATTTCAGCTTCTAATATGTAAGTCATTAATCGTGATTTTTCGGCACTCACTATAACAATAGGCAAAGAGTGCCTATTAAAATGACCATCCGTTGCTCTTCGGAGTCTGTCGAAGGGGTTACTCCGCAGTGCATACTCCAAAAATGTTTATTTTTCACCATTTGCTTCAGTGTATCTCCAACATCATGCGTAGTTACTTTGAAGTGACTGCAATGAATAGAAATATTTTTTTTAGCCTGCGGTGCAATGAAAACAACTTTTTGGCTGAATTTTTCTTCTCGGACGTCCGTATCACACTGTAACTTTAGATGGTGCGAACCAATTTTGTTCTCCTTCGCAGGGTTTTTTTATTACATTGTTTCCAGTATGCACATTACTTTTAAAACCAATCTAAGACCTTTAAGTATTTTTTCTAAAAAATTATTGGCCACAATTTGCATTTGCCTTCGGTCAAGTGTCCGTACGGTGCCATCATAATGAACTCTACGAACCAATTTTTTTCTCCTTCGCAGCATCATTTTGTTTTATCAAAAGCACTACGCACAGCAAATTTAGAGACAATCCTACATCTCTAACTATTTATTCATCAAGATTTTCCATAAAAAAATTACTTTCTCACATCTGATGTCCGTACGGTGCTCCAATTAAGAATCCTGGAAACCAATTCTTTTCTCTTTCGCAACAATATTTCATTGTATCGAAAGCACTATGCACAACAAATTTTGAGTCATTCTGACAAATATAATTGTAATTATAAAATAATTCAAAAACAGTGGTTGTAACAAGATTTGCTTTAAAGGTTATGTTATTTAGATTTGCCAAAAATCCATTTTTCATGATGTTAAAAAAAAAACTTCGGTTGTGAAAAATAAAACACGAAATATCATACATAGATTCACAATCGTTTGCGTTTTTTATTTCGACAATAATATATTATCACCGAAAATCATTCGCAATATTTTAACATATTTTATTCACATTCGTAATAAAAATGATAAATTTCACGTATTTACTGAAAAAATTGGTAGTAATCTCACAAAAAAGATTCATCGAATATCCAAAATAATTACAATTTCCCAAATAGAACTAAAAAAAATTGCGAGTATATATTTTTTCGTTTTATTCTATCTGTCAAACTTTGGAAGCAGATGACAAATTCGTAGCAGACGATACACAGATGCCCATACGTCGCGGTGCGCGTACTCTGTGGCCGGATGATTTTCAAATAAAAAAAAATCGACATCTGGTTTCAATCTTTGTTCCTATTTTTTATTTACGTAATTTACGTAACTGATAAATGTTTTTCCTTCATACGTACTTTCGAAAAGAAACGCAGAGGCGACGTATAAACATACTTCATCCGTAGCGCATAGCGCGATGTGTAAATACACTCGATACGGAGCGCGTAGCGCGACGTGCACCCCCGTGAGTGTCTTAAAAAATGTCCCTTCGGGAATTTCTTGCTGAATTGCTGAATTCTGAATTGCTGAATGCTGAATTTCTGTGACACTATCGATCAACCGAAACACATATTTATGTGTATCTTTAAGTATCAATTCGTTGATGAAATTAACTGTCATATTTCGGCGCAAGTATAGTGCGTTTCCGAAATCAAGAGCCCGTATGTTTTAAAGGTGTCGATATATTTGGATAGACTTTTGATATTAATTCAGTCAGATCAGGTACCACCGTCGCTAATTTTGAATTAATATTATTTTCGCCATTCTGTTCAGGGTACGTTCCACTGCCAACTTGCATTAGTGTATCAAAAAATACACCTGCTCGTCCGTCACGTTTTAAATAACCTCGCATGTTTGTTGTTACAGTCAAAATTCCGACAGATTCCCACAAAAAGATGATTTCACACACGTATTAATTGCGTCGGCTTTACTGCCTCTAGGTATTACAGGAAGAGTTTGTCGAAAGGAAGTCCCCCTTATAGAGGGACTTAGAGGGATCAAAGGGGTCTCATATACCGGGTGTCTCATAAGTAGGTAATGATTCCTGACACGGCGGCGGCGGCGACAGCGGCGGTAATTTTATATATTGTGACGTGCTTTTTCAAAGTCTCGGACTACGACTTCGATGAGCGACCCGTCCAAAATATCATGACGCCCTTGTTTTTCAATTCCCTTACCTTTATTTTTCCACTCTCCAAATTGTTGCTGGGCGCCAGGATATCTATCTCCCGATATTCAGGGATTTAACGTTCTTTCCTAACTTACTAATTACCACTATCTTACACGGCTAGCACTATAGGGAGAGCAGTTCGTGCGCGAAGTAATTAATAAATCAATAATTTTTCTGACACTACGCACGAAATAAAAGCAATAAAACGATAATTTATTCAGTTATTTCCCGTAGATTAACACAAAAATTTAGCCTTCTCGGTCGGCTATTCAGAACGACGTTCCGTTCGACAAAATACAATTTCAATGACTCGCGGGACTCGACGTCAATTATTTTCTTAATCTATCATCTACGCGACGAGAATTACCCGAAATTAGCCGATAATTTGCCGAGTACGGGCGAGAAAGCACTCTGCGATTTCACGTATCGCTCTCGGCATAAAGAAACCAAAGATGGTGTGCACCACGTGCACCTACCTTGTTAATTATCCTCGACGCGATGCGATCGTCCGTCTGCTTCCTCCAAATTGTTCTCGAGACAACGGTTTTTTCCGGCCGTCGACACGGCGTTAATTCTCCTCTACGGACGTTGAGATTATCGAAACTTCTCCCTCTCGGAGATTACACTTCACGGAATCCCTTATCGCTCGTTTACAATCTCACAATATCGATCAACTACTTATCGATTCTACTCTTCGATTTTTCTATTGTCTTTGTTCTCAACAACTAACGAAATTACTACGGTACGTCTTACTAATCGCACGCGTTAAGCGAGAGTTATAATTTTGCGTCTAACTATTAGCACGCTTCCGGCGAGAGTGTTGCTCGCTCGCCCGTACTTTGTTTCCCGGACCGGTATCTGAGGGGAAGGGGGTCGTGACGGTTCCCTGCTGGACTTCGGCACCCTATCGTATCACGCGAGCGATTTTTGTGACGCCGATATGGTAAACGACAACATGAACTCGGGAAGAAATTTGTCGGAACGAAATCCCGAGGGAAACCCAATACAAATCGGAAAAATAGTAAACTCGTGGAAAATTAGTTACCCAAAATCTGAATCGGATCCAGATCAATTTTTTTTACTTTTGGGAGATTATCTAAGCCAGAGCGGGATAAATAAGGATCTATTTGTTCCGTTTCTCTCGAGGTTATTCGAAGGTGCGTATAGATCGTGGTACTTAGTTCACAAGTCATCCTGGCGGACGTGGAGAGACTTCACAACCGCTTTCCGCTACGATTGGGGTATCAGGAAAACAGACTCCGACCTTCTCGCTGAGGTACAAAATTTAAAACCCGAAAAAGATGAAGCTTTGACCGAATACGCTTGCCGCGTTCGATTTATTTATGAGCGGATGCAACAGCCCCTCGACTTCCGCACACAATTGAAACAGATTTTGGCTAGGTTCGGTTCGCGACTCTCGAGCGAGGTGCTTAACCTCCACCATCGTAATTACCACGAGCTTTTCAGCTACTTAAGCGAGCGCCAATATGAAAGTAGACGAGTCTATGAATGCGCTCCGAATCGCGCTAAAGTAAAGTCGATTAGCTTAAAACAAATGCAAAATGAATCCGAATCGTCATGTACCGAGGACAATTCAAAAGTCCATCCGATACTAGACGAAGAGAGTCAACAAGTCGTAGATTTCGACGCTCTTCAGACTCACCCGAATAAAGTAGAGAAGTCGACCACACAAAATTCGAAGCCCCTAAATCAACAACGATTGGAACAAAATTTGCAACGTTTTGATAAAACGAGTGGTCAAAGTAAAGCAACCGGAAACGCGAAAAGTCAACAATTCCCAACAAGAACCCTTCGATGTAACGAAGGCATTTTGTTACAATTGCGGTCAAATCGGGCATCTGACGCGCTCTTGTACTGCCGAAAGGCAGGTCGTTTGCGCCATTTGTCGCAAGACTGCTCATCAAAGCAAAGACTGTCCAAACGCTCAGGGAAACGAGTAAAGCCCTCAGTCTCTCAACCCCAAGAAACTGAACAGAAGGCCACGACCGGGGAAAATAAAGAGAAAGCCACTTTATCGCAGGTCAAAGAAAAATCAAAACTCCAATTAGAGAAGACCAAAAGTCTAGCGTCATCGGAGACTAGCTTAAAATTAGACCTAATTGACGACTCATTAGAACTGACAATGTCGCACAACGGAAGCGACATTGACGAACAAATTGACGGTCAGGCCATAGAAACAGACGCACAAACAAACAGCGGCAAAACGCAAATATCACTATGTGTTCTCGGCACGGAAGAAACAGGTATTGGGAAGGGTTCAAAATTAAATTTACCACCCCCACAAAATATCCATAGACTGATAAAACGAAAGATCTATCGCGACGACGTCATAAAAGAACCAAGTAAAGTTATGCGTATCCCCATAGAAATTATGATCTCCGACGTGAAAATCAAGGGAATAATCGATAGTGGTAGTGAACGTTCATATCTAAGCGAAACAGCCTACGAACGTGTAAAAGGCTTCCAGCTTCAACCGTTAGCTCCCGATACAACAACAAAGCACGGTGTACGCTTAGGCAATAAAACACTAGCCAAAACACATGGAGGTACCAGCTTTATAATTGACATCGGTGACGTCTATGGACCTCAGTGGATAAGCGTAATGCCCGGCCTTTCGGGTGATCTAATACTAGGAATGGACTTTTGGTTAGCGTTCAAAGTGATAGTCGATCCATTCGAAAGGAAGTGGACTCTAGCCGGCAGCGACCATACCTATACACTTTTCCTCAGATTCAATTTCCCGACCGAACTACGTGCCCTTGACCTCGACCAACGCAACAAACTCGCGAAGTTTTTAACTGAAGAATTTGGAAAATTTAGCCAACAGTCTACAGGTAAAACAGATCTTATCGAACATGAAATCGAGTTAAATGACACGACGCCGTACAGACAAAAACCGTATCGTCGAAGCGAGATAATTCGGAAATTCATAGACGAAGAGACTGACAGACCGTTGAATAAAGGTTATATTAAATGGAGTAACAGTGATTGGGCCTGTTCACCCGTGGTTGTCCCTAAGGCCAACGGTGGACTAAGATTTTGCATCAATTATCAACCGCATAATCGACAAACGAAAAAACCGGCCTACACACTCCATAATATGCGTTCCATTCTATCGCAACTCCACCAAGCGAAAATAATTTCGACAATAGATATGAGTGCGGCCTTCCACTAAATACCAATGGCAAAGGAAAGTCAAAAGTATACCGCGTTCGTTGTAAAAGGAAAGGGTCTATTGGAATTGCAGCGTATGCCATATGGCTTAACAGGCGCACCATCAACATTTCAACGTTTGATGGATATTCTAAAGAGACGATTAAAAGAACTAATCATCGAACGAAAGCTACGGTGTAAGTGGGCAGATCAAGTATTCACTTATCTCGACGACTGGATAATAACCAGTCAAGATCTAGATGAACATATCGCTTTGTTGGGTCTAGTCTTCGAAGTGTTTCGAGAGGCAAAATTAATCGTCAAACGGCAAAAGAGTAGTTTCGCCTGTAAGGAGGTAACATTCCTCGGTTACATAATCGATGAGTCCGGCATGCGACCTAATCCGGAAAAAATTAGACCAATACTTGACTTGCCGACGCCAAAAGACCGAACACAGTTAAGGAAATTTAATGGTTTAGTAAATTGGTACCATAGACACCTTAAGAATATTGCGCGAATCCAAGGGCCTCTCAACAAGCTGACTAGCCCTAAGGTACAATGGCGATGGACGGATGTAGAACAACAAGCGTTCGATGAAGTCATAGAAGCTTTAGCTAACGCCCCTCGGTTATATGTGCCGACACCGGGACAACCATTCGTGTTGTACACAGACGCGAGCGACTTCGGTTTAGGGGCCATCCTCGTCCAAAAAGATCCAGAAACGGGAACTGAAAATTTGATCGAAGTTTTGAGTAGACCACTGAGAGGCGCAGAACTCCATTATACAACAACGGAAAAGGAGTGTCTCGCCGTGGTCTGGTCCGTAGAAACATTGCGATGCTACCTCGACGGTGTATCATTTAAAGTTGTGACTGATCACCAGTCGTTAAAATGGTTACATAATTTGAAAGACCCCGTAGGACGATTAGCAAGATGGGCAATATACTTATATCAACACGATATGACAGTAGAACAACAGACAGCTTTGTCGCGAATGCATGACAAAGATGTTGATCCATTGGGATGGGAAAAGGTAGTCGAGGAAACAATTCGTAACAGGATGCAACTAGCAACGATCTGTGATCAAAACTGGTATGACACCAAGTTCAAATTAGTCAAAG
Organism: Cryptus viduatorius; assembly: GCA_964006125.1. Lineage (NCBI taxonomy): Eukaryota > Metazoa > Arthropoda > Insecta > Hymenoptera > Ichneumonidae > Cryptus > Cryptus viduatorius. The sequence goes on along the minus strand of OZ023221.1, from coordinate 3,042,201 downwards.
AACAACCGAACCGCTTCTCGGAACGGAAAATAGAACAAGACGAATTGTATTATTACCGACCCGATTATGAAAAGGCCCTTATAGATGACGAAAACCCTTGGAAGAAAGTCGTAAAACCAGATGATATACTAACGATCATGCGAGAAAATGACGATACACCCCACGCAGGCCATCTAGGGAAGGACAAGACGCTTGACCGAGTCCGACAAAATTATTACTGGCCCGGAATGACCTTAGACGTTAAATCTTACGTAGACGACTGTGACATCTGCCTCAAGGTCAAATATAATCAGAATCCCGTCAAAGGCTTGCTGGCCACAAGGCCGTTGCAACAACCGTGGGCACAAATTTCAGTCGACACAGTAGTATTACAATTACGATCAAAAAAGGGCAACTCTAACATCATTGTTGTACAAGATCTATCCCACAAAAACACCAATAATGGTGTACAAAAAGTTGAGACAAGTACATTTACAGTAGTTGTTTTGACAACACACTAAAATATAAAAAATAGTTCTTTAAAAATTAAAAAACATATGTTCCATCTTTGCAAAAAGTTATTAAATAAATTAAAAGCTTCTTAGGGTTCGTGGCCAAGTACATGTACATTTTGACTCAGTAAAAGGTCAGTCATAGCAGCATAAGAGTTATGAATTACAGTCTGATCATTTTGTAAGTCAAAGTATATTTCAAAAGTAACTTGTCTGGCCGTAATCGTCACATAATAATTGATTACAAAGTTATTAGAAGTTAATTTAGCTAATTACGCATTCACATATTGATTTGTTCAGTATAATGGCCAGACAAGTTACTTTTGAAATATACTTTGACTTACAAAATGATCAGACTGTAATTCATAACTCTTATGCTGCTATGACTGACCTTTTACTGAGTCAAAATGTACATGTACTTGGCCACGAACCCTAAGAAGCTTTTAATTTATTTAATAACTTTTTGCAAAGATGGAACATATGTTTTTTAATTTTTAAAGAACTATTTTTTATATTTTAGTGTGTTGTCAAAACAACTACTGTAAATGTACTTGTCTCAACTTTTTGTACACCATTATTGGTGTTTTTGTGGGATTTCATATCTTTTTGCAAAGATTTGATTGAAATATTTTAATGTCCCGTTTTAAATGTTTCTAATAATACTGTTTAATTTTCTTCATAGCGTTGTATGATTTGCTGGATTTTCATAATTTTCTTTAAAATATTTGCGTTTTTTTATTTTTGTAATATTTTTTTAATACTTCCAGTCATATTTATAATATATACATACGAACTTAGCAGCAGCAAACAAAAGTAAATGCAGCGTCCGCTGCAATTTGCAACGATATATATATATATATATATATAGTGCACAGTGTGCGCCGACGACGCCGCTGATATCTACCTATATACCTATATATAAAGCAATATGGCGGCGAACACTACAGCGATGGGTGCCGCCATGTTGTGTGCGGTGGAGACGACCACTGAATTCGTATTTCGGGTCGCTCAAAAAAAATCAAACCGATATTTCTTATACGCCGGTATCCTACAGGCTTGAAATAAATCGGATTTGATAGATAAAAATAAATAAAAAATTAATGCTCAAACGTTTATTACGTAAAACGTTCGTGTATTAATATAAAAATAAAAATGTTTTTCGAGAGGCCGAAAACAGCGATGTTTCGCGTATAGGAGTCTTGTCGCGTCTATCGAGCGTCGTCGGTAAAGTAGAACGTAAATGTACTTGTCTCGAGACGCGACCGCGTCTCTTGATACACGAAATACATTGAACTCTATCCCATTCGAAACCGAACAGGGAAACACGTAGTTAGAATTCTCGACGCAATCTTTGACCGATGGGGAACACCAAAATCAGTAATCACTGATAATGGCTTAGAATATGTTAACAAGGACGTAAAGTCTCTCTTACAAGCACGAGGAGTCGAACATATAACAACGCCGTTAGCACACTCTCAAGCGAACCCGGTAGAACGCGTAAATAGAACTATAAAACCTATGGTAGCTGCATTCATTACAGGTGTTACGTCCGGATAAAATTATTGTCGAAAACTTAATATTACACGAAAATAGTAGCGCTCAAAAATAATAAAATGTATAGCAAAAAAAAATAATAATTTCTTCCCGACCACCATCAGCGATCCCACGCTGATGATGGCGGTGTTATATTCGGAAGCGCTCTTATCAGCGCTTTCTCACGATGGGATGCTGAGCAAAGTCAGCAATCCCACGGTAGGAGACAGGGTGCAGCGCACCTCCGAGATGCGCTACGCCCTGCACAAACGATAATCAAAATTATTACGCGGTGACTGCGCCACCGCTTTTTACGGGAGTCTCATCCCGGAGCTCGACCAACGAGGTCGAGTCCGAGAAACAAATCATCTTTTTTTTTCAACGGCAACTACAAAGTTGCACGCGTGAACTAAAGTCTTACGTTAGGGCTCGACCAGCGAGGTCGAGCCCCGATAAAATACAAACATTCAAAATTAACAATCAAATTTATTAATCCGTTTGTAACGGAACTGTTAAATTGTGAAGTTACGTTTTTTTGTTTTAATAAAAAGTGAAAGAAAAAACATAAAGTTAAATTGAATAAATAAAAATCACACATCCGATGGTCTCCGATCCCTGAACGTGTCTATCACGTTCAAAAACGGAGAAACTCTCGAATATGCACCGGTTACGCAGAGTCGGGACGTAACACAGGTAAACACAACGAGTGGGACGAACACCTCTCGAAATTCCAGTTCGCATATAATACCGTGCCGCATTCGGGTACAAGGGTGTCACCGTTCTTTCTCAATCACGGTCGCGAAGCCGTAGCTAGACATGATAATATACACTCGGGGCAACGCGAGAATGTAAACAGAGACGAATCGATAAACCATTGGATCAATGGATTGAAAAAGATAAACGAATTTCGCCACAAAGTCGAAATCCAATTAAAGAAATACTCGCAGCAGCGTCTTGCCAAGGCTAACACCGGTAGGTCATTATCAATAGATGTTAAAGTCGGGACCGAGGTTTGGTATCCTAATAAAAAACTTAGTATAAAAGCAGAAGGTTACTCTTCCAAATTTGAGTATCGATATTTGGGACCGGCTTTTGTTAAGCGAAAATTAGGACCTATGGTCGTTGAGTTAATGGATAAAGACGGTACGAGTGTAGGGAAATATTATCGTACTGACTTGAAAATACCGAGACGAAGCTTGCGTTCCACAGCATCCAATGACGAAGCCAGCTCAACGAACAACGACCGATAACAACAGAAGCCAAGTCAAGCCGAACCATGGGAGACCACCTCGAAGACCTTGACCAAAAAAGCTCGAACTACTTGCAAGAATCAAAGAATTGGAGGACAAATTGGAACGTCAAATAAACCTCAGCGAATCCAAAGAAAGCCTGACAACTCAAACATCGGACCCAGAGGAGTCAACCACCACCGATTCCGATGAAGAGTTCATGTCAAAACTCTTCGACCAACCATTGACTGGTCTTAGGGCAAAGTTAGCACCAAACACAGTTAATCCGGAAGCAATAAACCTGATCCAAGAAATTCAGCAACTCGCTCCACCCGAACTCCATCCGGCTGCCTATCAACGCATGAGTTCAGCAGAAGTCAACGAAGAGAACAAACGCCGCTTCCGACTCAGCCATCTCGACCGACCAGTCATGGTCACTAACGCCGGAGATAATCTGGGTCCACACGGAGCCACGTTAGCCCCGTCGATCCAAGTGAAGCCGTTGCCCTTAGACAAAATGCCACCATTTGACACGGTGCTTGAAGAACTTGGAGTACCAGCTTTGACCAAAGCCACAGGTGGAAAAACACCGCTCTATTTCGCTGACTGCCGCATCCTCACGCAGCAGCTACTCAAGAACATCGTGACGAAGAGAGCCGAATACTTGATCAAGAAAACAGAGTCCGCCAAGGTTGATCAAGGAACCCACACGTTCATTACGCATGTCGGCAAACAATATCCACCCGGCTGCGCCAACTGCAAGTCAAGGGACCACTCGTTTAAGGCCTGCAACCTTCCCTTCAGACCAGGCTTCTGTAAAGTCTGCGGTGCAGAAGGTTTCGACGAAAAGGACTGTATCTACCCACATGGCATAGAACACGAAATGGCCCTCGGACGATGCGCAGGATGCACCAGAGATCTCGGCTTGTACTGTCCCGAGTGCCCCGACTGCAACATCCGCTATGAGGGACTCGTCGACTGGCTTTGACTCAACTATACCACCTGGCCAACTTGGATGGTACCGATCGACCACCGCAACATGGTTAACGAAGCAGAGAGTGTGTTGAACAAAAGAACAAAGGTTAAGTTCAATGACCCCAACGATCGTCCGAACCGGATGAGAAATTTTCTCATCAGAAAAAACGCACTCTTAGCTGCACCACCGACTAATATCACAGACAGAAACGTAATCCGAATGCTATCCGAGGAAAAAGGACCATTTGGCAGTCAAAGCCATCCGAACGCTCCTTGCGAAGAAATCACTAGATCAAGTCTTCCAGGAGCGACCCGAGCTAAGTGACGGCGAAGTCATCAAGGTCATCACACCGACGGCTTTCCAAAAAAGATAGACCAAACCGGTCCACCAAGACACAACGTGGGAATTCTATCAACATTCGATCAACAAATCGACGTTTATTTTTCTTTTGTAAACCTTATATTTTTGCTATTTTACGACGAGTTACCCACGTATTTCTATTCTTTTGCTATCGATCTATCATTTATGTATAGTCACATATCTCACACCTTAATGTAGACCATATCATGTCATTAAAACCATTACTCCTTGAAATCTCCCGCGTAGAAAAAATTAGTATGGGATTGACTCTGGGAGGACGATGGGCGAGAGGCTGGGGTTTGTTTGGGATTGAATCTGGGAAGCACTATGGGCAGTCATCTGGGTTTTGGGACCCGGCTGGATGGTTTCCCAGACCTTTTCCCATAGCTTCAGTGGACGGGGGGAATCCTCGTGCAATCAATCCCATACGCTTTTCCAGATTCTCTCCCAGCCGTCGCATACGAACGGGGATCCTCGTGCAATCAATCCCATATGCTTTTCCAGATTCTCTCCCAGCCGTCGCGTACGACCGGGGGAATCCTTGCGCGATCAATCCCATACATAGAATCCCATGTTATGTGTAAGTGAAAGAAGATGAAAAAATAGATTTTGTCAAATGGAAGAAAAAAATAAAAAACGAAAAAATATGCCTAAAACCAATTTTTTTCGACGGATATGAGTTCCCCGAGCAAAGTTAAATGCTGCTGTACGTAATCGGTGTTTGAAATTCGATGTAGGTCCCAAAAATATTGTAAAGTATTAGATGAGTTTAACATAGATCTTTTAATTTATCTATCCAAGCTTTTCCCAGTACATCACATTATTTTTGGGGCCTTAAATGAAATTTAACCGCCGATTATGTACTACAGCGCTTAACTTTGCACGGCGAAATCATATTCGTTGAAAAAAATTAGATTTGAGCATCTTTCTTCGTTTTTCATTTTTTCCTTCCATTTGACAAAATCTATTTTTTCTTCTTCTTTCATTTACACATAATATGTATGTATGTATGTTCTATGTATGGGATTGATCGCGCGAGGATCCCCCCGGTCGTACGGTACGGCCGGGAGAGAATCTGGAAAAACGTATGGGATTGATTGCACGAGGACTCCCCCCGTCCACTGAAGCTATGGGAAAAGGTCTGGGAAACCATCTAGCCGGGTCCTAAAACCCAGATAACTGCCCATAGTGCTTCCCAGATTTAATCCCAAATAAATCCCAGACTCTCGACCATCGTTCTCCCAGAGTCAATCCCATACTAATTTTTTCTACGCGGGCTGTTGTGTTGTCATTTGTGAATTGCAGAGGTGATATTACCCATGAACCAATGGGTGAGAAGATTCGAGTAATTATGGATTTACAGGTCTAATTCATCTTTTCTCGCCGCGACGTCAAGGTTCGAGGGAGGAGGATTGTGACAGTAAATTTGGTTGACGAGGTAAGCTCGACGACGCGATCGAGCGTCAATAGAAATATATATGCGCCCTAGCGTTTAGGCGCATGCGCGGGTCGACGACTCTCGAACCCTCGATCCTTACGTGATAACGCGAAGCGTCAAGAAAGACATTCGTCTCAAGGGACTCAGTCCGTACGGAGCCACGCGCGTAATCATAGATCCATTGTATTTCTGGGTGTGTGTGTGAGAGAGTAAGAAGGTCGATAGCGATGTTGCGGACACGTATCCCAAAGTATTGAAAAATACAACTCATCGAAACTGTAAGTAGGTCTATAATTATTCGAACTCATTTCTGCAATTTTCTTGGGTCTCTCGAATGGAACCCCATCCCTGCACCTCTCACCAAGTAATGAAATTTGAACGACGATAGACGAAGTATTTATCGACCCATCGTGTCGATTGGTGCCCAACAAATTCATTCATATAATTCGTTATTCCTAGAGGCCTAAGAGCCATTGACCCAGGCCGCGTTAGGTGAGAACCTCGATTTTCTATATATTTGCATTAAAATCACGCGTTCTTAAACGAGTAAAAAAGAGGTTTGTCTCAAACTATTTAACTCGCAATAGAAAATATCGAAGGCTAACATGTTGATAATTGATACAAAATTGATGCTTAATCGTCGAAATTAGAAATAAGTGACTTGGTAAATTCACGATTAATAGCGATGCTAATGTGAGAATGACCATCAGATATTGTGCACAATGCGATAGTGCACAGTGTTTTTGTGCATATCACGATAGTGCACACGAGTATCGCCTGACCCAACTAACGACCATCAGATATTGTGCACAACGCGATAATGCGCAGCGTTTTTGTGCACGTCGCGATAGTGCACATGAGTATCGCCGGACTCCCTCCCAAAGAGCAACCGTCAGTGCACAACGCGATAGTGCACAGCGTTTTTGTGCACATCGCGACAGCGCACAGCGTTTTTGTGCGAATCGTGATGAGATAGAGGGACAGAGATTAGAGAGAGAGGCTTCGTTCGTTTGTTACCTGACTGGCAGCAAAACTTATTCGGCTACAATTATTTTGTGCACGATGATATAGTACACATTCATTTTGAGCACAATGTGATTGTGCACAATTATTTTAGTGCACTTAATTTTCGTGAACAAATTATGCAGTTCACAGCAATATTTATTTGTGCACACGACGTATTGTGCACATCGTTGTAGTGCACATTAATTCGTGTGTATACAGGCAGGTGACAATTATAAGGTGAACACTGTTTTTTAAGCGTATTTCGAGGTGGGGGAGGATTGGGTGTTAAAGAATTTTTGATACCCTCTTCGATGGTGTAAACAGTTTCGTTGTAGGGCCCATAGTTTTTAAGGGGCGATTATTTATTCGTCGAAATTTTTCAGAAAATAAGTTTTGAGCAGATATTCACCAAGAGTATTAAATTCTGAATACGAAACGCTCATCGGCCAATAGATTCGATCGTGTTACGCGGAAGATAATCGACTTCAAAGTTGCAACTTTTAGCAGCCGGATCGAGGTGGGACCACAATAACCGGAAGTGGACCGGTAATGCAAATGCGCATGCGTCGCGCGTGTAAACGAATAAATCGGGTGAACATAATTGACAAAGATTTCGGCTGCGATGAATCTTCGACGGTCGAAGGATAGAAAATTCTTTTTTTTATGATTGCACACTTTTTATTTGCGCTATACCGCGTAGAATCCATTTATATTTACGTAAAATAGGAACAAAGATTGAAACGAGATGTCGATTTTTTTTTTATTTGAAAATCATCCGTCCACAGAGTACGCGCGCCGCGACGTATGAGCATCTGTGTATCGTCTGCTATGAAATTGTCATCTGCTTCCAAAGTTTGATAGATAGAATAAAACGAAAAAATATATACTCGCGATTTTTAGGCACTCACTATAACAATAGGCAGAGTGCCTATTGAAATGACCATCCGTTGCTCTTCGGAGTCTGTCGGTGGGGTTACTCCGCAGCGAATACTCCAAAAATTTTTATTTTACACCATTTGCTTCAATGTATCTCCAACATCATGTGTTGTTAATTTGAAGTAATTCCAATGACTGGTAATATTTTTTTTAGCCTGCGGTTGAATAAAAAAACCTTTATTACTGAAATTATCTTCTTAGACGTACGTATCACAGTGTAACTTTGGACTGTGCGAAGCAATTTTTCTCTTCTTCGCAGGGATGATGTATCATATCATCACCATTGTGCACATACATTTTGAAGCCCCTGCGAAGCATTTGAATATTTGCTTAACAAAAAAAATCCATTTTTGCTTCGACAAGTGTCCGTACGGTGCTGTAACTTTAGACTGTGCGAACCAAATTTTCTCTTTTTCGCAGGAATGATGTATCATATCATCACCATTGTGCACATACATTTTGAAGCACCTGCGAAGTATTTGAATATAAGCTTAAGAAAAAAAATCCATTTTTGCTTCAACTAGTGTCCGTACGGTGCTGTAACTTTGGACTGTGCGAAGTAATTTTTCTCTTCTTCGCAGAGGTGATGTATCCTATCATCACCCGCGTAGAAAAAATTAGTATGGGATTGACTCTGGGAGGACGATGGGCGAGAGGCTGGGGTTTGTTTGGGATTGAATCTGGGAAGCACTATGGGCAGTCATCTGGGTTTTGGGACCCGGCTGGATGGTTTCCCAGACCTTTTCCCATAGCTTCAGTGGACGGGGGAAATCCTCGTGCAATCAATCCCATACGCTTTTCCAGATTCTCTCCCAGCCGTCGCATACGAACGGGGATCCTCGTGCAATCAATCCCATATGCTTTTCCAGATTCTCTCCCAGCCGTCGCGTACGACCGGGGGAATCCTTGCGCGATCAATCCCATACATAGAATCCCATGTTATGTGTAAGTGAAAGAAGATGAAAAAATAGATTTTGTCAAATGGAAGAAAAAAATAAAAAACGAAAAAATATGCCTAAAACCAATTTTTTTCGACGGATATGAGTTCCCCGAGCAAAGTTAAATGCTGCTGTACGTAATCGGCGTTTGAAATTCGATGTAGGTCCCAAAAATATTGTAAAGTATTGGATGAGTTTAACATAGATCTTTTAATTTATTTATCCAAGCTTTTCCCAGTACATCACATTATTTTTGGGGCCTTAAATGAAATTTAACCGCCGATTATGTACTACAGCGCTTAACTTTGCACGGCGAAATCATATTCGTTGAAAAAAATTAGATTTGAGCATATTTCTTCGTTTTTCATTTTTTCCTTCCATTTGACAAAATCTATTTTTCCTTCTTCTTTCATTTACACATAATATGGGATTCTATGTATGGGATTGATCGCGCGAGGATCCCCCCGGTCGTACGGTACGGCCGGGAGAGAATCTGGAAAAACGTATGGGATTGATTGCACGAGGACTCCCCCCGTCCACTGAAGCTATGGGAAAAGGTCTGGGAAACCATCTAGCCGGGTCCCAAAACCCAGATGACTGCCCATAGTGCTTCCCAGATTCAATCCCAAATAAATCCCAGACTCTCGACCATCGTTCTCCCAGAGTCAATCCCATACTAATTTTTTCTACGCGGGATCACCATTGTGCACAATCATTTTGATACTACTGCGAAGCCTTTAATGAGGTGTTTTAAATTTTGTTCTGCTAAATGTCCATATTTTTTTCAAAAAAAAAAGGTACGCTAAGTACTGAAAAATCCGATTTGCAAATATTGTTTAAAAAAAAAATGAACAAAATTTTATAAGCCAAGCATAACAGAAAAATAAAGATTCTATATATCAAAAAATTTTTTTTTTTGCACAAAAATTGCTGAAAAAAATTGGCGTTCCAATGCTAATGGTTTATAGTGACGCTTGCAAACACCGGAACGCCAACTTTTTTCAGCAATTTTTGTGATATTTTTTGATATAAATCGGATTTTTCAGTACTTGGCGTACCTTTTTTTTTTTTTGAAAAAAATATTTTGGGAAATTTCACTTCTTTTTGAAAAGCTACTATTTTTTTGTACTTTTCCCTTTAAAATTAATTTCGAACTCAGAAAATTTAGATCGAACAAAATTAATTCTATATGCAAAACCGGGCGAACGGCACGTCACATATTCCACTTGATGATTGCCGGTTATGTTGTTCGAGATCGCAAAGAAAAGTTATAATCGATATAAAATCACACGTATAACACGTAACTCGGAATTTTTCTTTTTTACTTCGCGTCGAGACACTAAACCACGATATGCAATACATAATTATTATTTTCGGAATCACTCAAAAAAATGTTCACGCCGCAAAAATACGTGCCGACGATAAGAACTGACAGCTGTGCCGGTTGTGGCGACGAGCGCGCCACCGCGCGAATTTTTTTATGAACTTATGTAAACGTAGACGGCGTATAACATTGCCACCGACAACAGCTGACAGCTACGCCGGCTGTGGCGACGCGCAGCGCCACCACGCAAATTTTTCGATGAACTGATGTGGCGCAGACATATATATACGGGACAGGACACTTTATAATCGTTTGGACCCTGTGAAATTCGCGACCTCGAGATCTCGAAATAGGCTAAACCAATTGAATGGTAACTAGGCTCTTTCGAAAGATTGACCCAAAATTACATTATAAAAGTGTCCATGAAAATTCGATTCGTTGTCTTATTGCGAAGATATATCGATCGAAAGTTCAACGCACTATACACTTCCGGTATATTGGCGTAGATTACTCTTAGTAGCGGCACGCCTTGTACTGTTTTTTCAGTACTTGGCGTCGAAGCGCTACCGCGCTTCTTGATACGGTGCTCCAATTATGAAGTCTACGAACCTAATTTTTTTTTTTCGCAGCATTATTTTATTTTATGAAAAGCACTACGCACAGCGAATTTGAAGACATTCTGACATTTCTTAGTGTTACGTCCTGACCCTTAATACACACGTATTTCAGATTTTCCTATCGTTATTTGAAATTAAACGATTTAATTTCTTTTATTATTTCCACTCGCAAAGGAAGGAGCCCAGACGCTAGATCATCCGACCGGATAATTAATATCAAATTTCGCCAATACGTATCCGCTCGCGACAATTCGCGAGCGCTCGCGATTTTACCTGAGAATTGCATATTTCTATTCTCTTTCTCGGAACACTCACTCTTCCGTCTTATATTCAAATCAGCATTTCGAGGTTTCCCTCATGCTGGATTTTACCTCTTGCTTAGTGACAGCGCGTGTCGCGCACTGTCAGCATTTTCGGCCGCTTCGCGACGGCCAGTTTCATTCACTCAAAATTCAGTCTTACTTCAAACTTCAAACCGATCGGTCGAACTCATCCTAGAGCGGACACATTCCTCCGCGATTAAGTTAGATTATAATTTAGAGTCATTCATTCACACACATATACTCTCGCGAATTATAATTGTATCAATCGTAGCTTCGTTTGAACGAAATAAAACGCGAAGTTGTTACTCTCGAAACGGGATCTTTCGATCTTATTCGAGGAACCGAACCCCTTAAATCTTTAATATTCCTGAATTGCGTTATCATGTTAAACGCGCGCGTGACCGCTGCGACTATCGTGTCCAAGTCGACACGCTTGCTAGTAAACCTCTGAGACGTAACAGAGAATTTTTTGGTGTCAGAAGTGGGATTCCTTCCTCGAGTTTCCAGTGTAACGCGTGCTAAAGTGAGTGCGTGACGTTTAAGAAGAAACAACATCGAAAGAAAATCGAAAGAAAATCGAAAGAAAATCGAAAGAAAATCGAAGAAAATAATCGACATCCACGGAAAAGCAGAAAGACGCGCGGTGCCCATCCTGAACCGATAAGCAGATCGACCGGATATCTACAAAGATGCTGATGTCCAGCCCGATCATTCTGCTGTTTCTACCGATTTTCACGTAAGTACCATCTATTTACTTTGATACGATCACTGATCGTTCGACGAATATATTTCGTCAACCGAAAATCTTATTTTCGGGCAAAATATATAAAACATCTCGCCAATCGAGAATTCCGATTTTCGGAAAATTTACGGGATAAACTCCATCCTCCCGCTGCTTAAATTATCAAAAATCCCCAATACTCGAATCACCCGAATTTCGACGTTTGGAAACTCCAAATGGTAGAATTTATCGATAATCCGAAATTTAACAATTTTCGAACGTTTTGATTTTTCGATTTTCAATCATTTGAATTCCAAAGTTTTCTCAATACCCAGTGATTCCGATTCCAAAATCTTCGAATATTAAAATTTCCCAATTTTCAAGATCTAAGACTTTTATTTTCCTTCGAATATTTAAATTTGTAAATTTTTTAATAATTTAAAGTTTAACATTTTCAAGTACTGCAACTTCACATTTTTCAATATTTAACATTGTATTTTTCGATTGTTCAAACTTTTCCATTTACGAATTTTTGAATTTCTCGGAATTTTTAATTTTTGAATTTTTCAAGTAATTAAACTTTTCAGTTTGCAAATTCTAATTTTCAAATTTTTTCGCAAATTTCAACTTGTCAATTTTCAGTTATCCGAAAATTGTAATTTGTATAATTTTGCATTTTTCAATTTTTCAACTAGTCGAACTGACAATATTCGCTATTTTTTATTTTTTGCTTTTGCCGATCTAATTGCATAGAATTTATTATTTCCCAAACTTTATGATTTTTTTATTTTCAAATTATTTGAAAATTATAATTTCCGAAATTTTTGATTTTTCGATTTTTCAGCTATTGCAGATTGACCGTTTTCGAAATTGCAAATTTTTCGATTCATTGAGTACTACTCGAAATTTCTAATCGCCGAAATTTATAATTTTGCAAATTTGAAATTATTCGAAATTTATAATCTCCAAAATTCTTAAAATTTCTATTTTTCGTAAATTTTCATTTTTCGATTATTCAATTATTTGAAGTTTAACATCCTTTCGAGTTTTCAACGCTACTGCCAATTATTTGCAGCGATTATCAATATTGATCCATGATTAAAAAAAAAAAAAAAAAAAAAAATCGTTCTCGATTTTCATATCCGAAATGAGTGTTCTATTCGTCTAGACGTACTAGACCAATATTAAAACTCAAACATGTCGGATCGAACAAATTATTACCATAATCGAACGTCGAAAACCAACAGACGAGATCACGACTGTTGCAATATGCACAACGACAATACCCATAAAAATTCACAAGAAAATGCGCGAGTTCACTTCAACGGAAGTTTTGGAACGGGCGATCCCGATCAACAAAACATAAGAATAAATCTCTGTAACGGTCCCGCTCCACCTCCGATGAGAGATGTCGAGATGGTTTCGAACTTCCATCGAATGAATATACGCAGTGATAACGATTGGCTAACGACAGTGCTTTCCCCAATCCCTTGCTTCGACGGAAAAAATATACCGATCGAAGAATTCATATCCGATGTACAGTACGCCATGTCCACTCTGGACGTTAGCGATTTTGTCAAATTTCGCTACTTGTTGTTTAATAAACTGACGGGCGACGCACATAATCAAATCCACCCGAAACGTCATATATATACCTCCGTACAAGAGATTCTGGACGATCTAGAAAGACTGTACTCGCAAGAAAAAGACGAACGTAAAAACAGACACAGATGGCACTCGCGCGACGAGCCTGAGTATAGAGACTATCCGCGTTCATCCTCGAATCATCATACGCGACACGAAAACGTATCTCAATCGCGAATAGCGGTGAAGTTTGAAACGTTGCAAGGTTGCAACGGTTTTCCCAGCTCTCGCGCCCGGCATCTGTCAGAAGCGCTAAGAGGTTATGTTTATCGCCGATTAGCTATATCCCCCTTATTTTAATTAATCGTGCCCAATGGATCCCAAAACTAGGTTCTATTTCAACATAACTACTCCATATCCATCGGGGAACACGAGCAGAGAGGATTAAAGCTCCGCGCTTGGAACAATATATTTTTGAAAATCGCATTTTCGACGAACACTCTACTTTGACGAATTTTCGTGCAACAACGCATTTGTCGTGCAAAATGTTAATTTTTTTTTTACGTTACTCTTCCCTAGGTTCCTACGAACATTATTGCCAAGTTTAAGCCTTCGGACTCGATTCCTTATACGTAAAAAAAAATAAAATTGCTAGGCAATCTGCCGATTTCTTGCGACTTTGTGTGCAACAACGCATTTGTCGTGCAAAATGTTAATTTTTTATTTTACGATACCCTTCCCTAGGTATCGACGAACATTAGTGCCAAGTTTAAGCCTTCGGACTCGATTCCTTGTATGTCAAAAAAAATAAAATTGCTAGTCAATCTGCCGATTTCTTGCGACTTTGTCTGCAACAACGCATTTGTCGTGCAAAATGTTAATTTTTTATTTTACGATACCCTTCCCTACGTATCGACGAACATTAGTGCCAAGTTTGAGCCTTCGGACTCGATTCCTTGTACGTCAAAAAAAATAAGTTTCACGGAAAACGGTCGATTTTTTACTACTTTGCGTGCAACAACGCATTTGTCGTGCAAAATGTTAATTTTTTTTTTACGATACCCTTCCCTACGTATCGACGAACATTAGTGCCAAGTTTAAGCTTTCGGACTCGATTCCTTGTATGTCAAAAAAAATAAAATTGCTAGGCAATCTGCCGATTTCTTGCGACTTTGTGTGCAACAACGCATTTGTCGTGCAAAATGTTAATTTTTTATTTTACGATACCCTTCCCTACGTATCGACGAACATTAGTGCCAAGTTTGAGCCTTCGGACTCGATTCGTTATACGTAAAAAAAAAAAAAAATTCACGGAAAACGGTCGATTTTTTGCTATTTTGCGTGCAACAACGCATTTGTCGTGCAAAATGTTAATTTTTTTTTTTACGATACTCTTCCCTAGGTTCCTACGAACATTATTGCCAAGTTTAAGCCTTCGGACTCGATTCCTTATACGTAAAAAAAAATAAAATTGCTAGGCAATCTGCCGATTTCTTGCGACTTTGTGTGCAACAACGCATTTGTCGTGCAAAATGTTAATTTTTTATTTTACGATACCCTTCCCTAGATATCGACGAACATTAGTGCCAAGTTTGAGCCTTCGGACTCGATTCGTTATACGTAAAAAAAAATAAAATTGCTAGGCAATCTGCCGATTTCTTGCGACTTTGCGTGCAACAACGCATTTGTCGTGCAAAATGTCAATTTTTTATTTTACGATACCCTTCCCTACGTATCGACGAACATTAGTGTCAAGTTTAAGCCTTCGGACTCGATTCCTTGTACGTAAAAAAAAATAAGTTTCACGGAAAACGGTCGATTTTTTACTACGTTGCGTGCAACAACGCATTTGTCGTGCAAAATGTTAATTTTTTATTTTACGATACCCTTCCCTAGGTATCGACGAACATTAGTGCCATGTTTGAGCCTTCGGACTCGATTCCTTATACGTAAAAAAAAATAAAATTGCTAGGCAATCTGCCGATTTCTTGCGACTTTGTGTGCAACAACGCATTTGTCGTGCAAAATGTTAATTTTTTATTTTACGATACCCTTCCCTACGTATCGACGAACATTAGTGCCAAGTTTAAGCCTTCGGACTCGATTCGTTGTACGTAAAAAAAAATAAGTTTCACGGAAAACGGTCGATTTTTTGCTACTTTGCGTGCAACAACGCATTTGTCGTGCAAAATGTTAATTTTTTATTTTACGATACCCTTCCCTAGGTATCGACGAACATTAGTGCCAAGTTTGAGCCTTCGGACTCGATCCGTTATACGTCAAAAAAAATTAAATTGCTAGGCAATCTGCCGATTTCTTGCGACTTTGCGTGCAACAACGCATTTGTCGTGCAAAATGTTAATTTTTTATTTTACGATACCCTTCCCTAGGTATCGACGAACATTATTGCCAAGTTTAAGCCTTCGGACTCGATTCCTTATACGTCAAAAAAAATAAATTTCACGGAAAACGGTCGATTTTTTGCTACTTTGCGTGCAACAACGCATTTGTCGTGCAAAATGTTAATTTTTATTTTTTACGATACTTTTCTCTAGGTTCCTACGAACATTAGTGCCAAGTTTGAGCCTTCGGACTCGATTCGTTATACGTAAAAAAAAAAAAAATTCACGGAAAACGGTCGATTTTTTGCTATTTTGCGTGCAACAACGCATTTGTCGTGCAAAATGTTAATTTTTTATTTTACGATACCCTTCCCTAGGTATCGACGAACATTAGTGCCAAGTTTGAGCCTTCGGACTCGATTCGTTATACGTAAAAAAAAATAAAATTGCTAGGCAATCTGCCGATTTCTTGCGACTTTGCGTGCAACAACGCATTTGTCGTGCAAAATGTCAATTTTTTATTTTACGATACCCTTCCCTACGTATCGACGAACATTAGTGTCAAGTTTAAGCCTTCGGACTCGATTCCTTGTACGTAAAAAAAAATAAGTTTCACGGAAAACGGTCGATTTTTTACTACGTTGCGTGCAACAACGCATTTGTCGTGCAAAATGTTAATTTTTTATTTTACGATACCCTTCCCTAGGTATCGACGAACATTAGTGCCATGTTTGAGCCTTCGGACTCGATTCCTTATACGTAAAAAAAAATAAAATTGCTAGGCAATCTGCCGATTTCTTGCGACTTTGTGTGCAACAACGCATTTGTCGTGCAAAATGTTAATTTTTTATTTTACGATACCCTTCCCTACGTATCGACGAACATTAGTGCCAAGTTTAAGCCTTCGGACTCGATTCGTTGTACGTAAAAAAAAATAAGTTTCACGGAAAACGGTCGATTTTTTGCTACTTTGCGTGCAACAACGCATTTGTCGTGCAAAATGTTAATTTTTTATTTTACGATACCCTTCCCTAGGTATCGACGAACATTAGTGCCAAGTTTGAGCCTTCGGACGCGATTCCTTATACGTAAAAAAAAATAAAATTGCTACGCAATCTGCCGATTTCTTGCGACTTTGTGTGCAACAACGCATTTGTCGTGCAAAATGTTAATTTTTTATTTTACGATACCCTTCCCTAGGTATCGACGAACATTATTGCCAAGTTTAAGCCTTCGGACTCGATTCCTTATACGTCAAAAAAAATAAATTTCACGGAAAACGGTCGATTTTTTGCTACTTTGCGTGCAACAATGCATTTGTCGTGCAAAATGTTAATTTTTTTTTTTACGATACTCTTCTCTAGGTTCCTACGAACATTAGTGCCAAGTTTGAGCCTTCGGACTCGATTCGTTATACGTAAAAAAAAAAAAATTCACGGAAAACAGTCGATTTTTTGCTATTTTGCGTGCAACAACGCATTTGTCGTGCAAAATGTTAATTTTTTATTTTACGATACCCTTCCCTAGGTATCGACGAACATTAGTGCCAAGTTTGAGCCTTCGGACTCGATCCGTTATACGTCAAAAAAAATTAAATTGCTAGGCAATCTGCCGATTTCTTGCGACTTTGCGTGCAACAACGCATTTGTCGTGCAAAATGTTAATTTTTTATTTTACGATACCCTTCCCTAGGTATCGACGAACATTATTGCCAAGTTTAAGCCTTCGGACTCGATTCCTTATACGTCAAAAAAAATTAATTTCACGGAAAACGGTCGATTTTTTGCTACTTTGCGTGCAACAACGCATTTGTCGTGCAAAATGTTAATTTTTTTTTTTTACGATACTTTTCTCTAGGTTCCTACGAACATTAGTGCCAAGTTTGAGCCTTCGGACTCGATTCGTTATACGTAAAAAAAAAAAAAATTCACGGAAAACGGTCGATTTTTTGCTATTTTGCGTGCAACAACGCATTTGTCGTGCAAAATGTTAAGTTTTTATTTTACGATACCCTTCCCTAGGTATCGACGAACATTAGTGCCAAGTTTGAGCCTTCGGACTCGATTCGTTATACGTAAAAAAAAAAAAATTCACGGAAAACGGTCGATTTTTTGCTATTTTGCGTGCAACAACGCATTTGTCGTGCAAAATGTTAATTTTTTATTTTACGATACCCTTCCCTACGTATCGACGAACATTAGTGCCAAGTTTAAGCCTTCGGACTCGATTCGTTATACGTAAAAAAAAATAAATTTCACGGAAAACGGTCGATTTTTTGCTACTTTGCGTGCAACAACGCATTTGTCGTGCAAAATGTTAATTTTTTATTTTACGATACCCTTCCCTACGTATCGACGAACATTAGTGCCAAGTTTAAGCCTTCGGACTCGATTCGCTATACGTCAAAAAAAATAAATTTCACGGAAAACGGTCGATTTTTTGCTACTTTGCGTGCAACAACGCATTTGTCGTGCAAAATGTTAATTTTTTATTTTACGATACCCTTCCCTACGTATCGACGAACATTAGTGCCAAGTTTAAGCCTTCGGACTCGATTCGTTATACGTCAAAAAAAATAAATTTCACGGAAAACGGTCAATTTTTTGCTACTTTGCGTGCAACAACGCATTTGTCGTGCAAAATGTTAATTTTTTATTTTACGATACCCTTCCCTACGTATCGACGAACATTAGTGCCAAGTTTAAGCCTTCGGACTCGATTCGTTATACGTCAAAAAAAATAAATTTCACGGAAAACGGTCGATTTTTTGCTACTTTGCGTGCAACAACGCATTTGTCGTGCAAAATGTTAATTTTTTATTTTACGATACCCTTCCCTACGTATCGACGAACATTAGTGCCAAGTTTAAGCCTTCGGACTCGATTCGCTATACGTCAAAAAAAATAAATTTCACGGAAAACGGTCGATTTTTTGCTACTTTGCGTGCAACAACGCATTTGTCGTGCAAAATGTTAATTTTTTATTTTACGATACCCTTCCCTACGTATCGACGAACATTAGTGCCAAGTTTAAGCCTTCGGACTCGATTCGTTATACGTCAAAAAAAATAAATTTCACGGAAAACGGTCAATTTTTTGCTACTTTGCGTGCAACAACGCATTTGTCGTGCAAAATGTTAATTTTTTATTTTACGATACCCTTCCCTACGTATCGACGAACATTAGTGCCAAGTTTAAGCCTTCGGACTCGATTCGTTATACGTCAAAAAAAATAAATTTCACGGAAAACGGTCGATTTTTTGCTACTTTGCGTGCAACAACGCATTTGTCGTGCAAAATGTTAATTTTTTATTTTACGATACCCTTCCCTACGTATCGACGGACATTAGTGCCAAGTTTGAGCCTTAAGCGAAGGCTTAAACTTGGCTTAATTAACATTTTGCACGACAAATGCGTTGTCCGTCGATACGTAGGGAAGGGTATCGTAAAATAAAAAATTAACATTTTGCACGACAAATGCGTTGTTGCACGCAAAATAGCAAAAAATCGACCGTTTTCCGTGAATTTTTTTTTTTTTTACGTATAACGAATCGAGTCCGAAGGCTCAAACTTGGCACTAATGTTCGTCGATACGTAGGGAAGGGTATCGTAAAATAAAAAATTAACATTTTGCACGACAAATGCGTTGTTGCACGCAAAGTCGTAAGAAATCGGCAGATTGCCTAGCAATTTTATTTTTTTTTACGTATAAGGAATCGAGTCCGAAGGCTCAAACTTGGCACTAATGTTCGTCGATACCTAGGGAAGGGTATCGTAAAATAAAAAATTAACATTTTGCACGACAAATGCGTTGTTGCACGCAAAGTAGTAAAAAATCGACCGTTTTCCGTGAAACTTATTTTTTTTGACGTACAAGGAATCGAGTCCGAAGGCTTAAACTTGACACTAATGTTCGTCGATACGTAGGAAAGGGTATCGTAAAATAAAAAATTGACATTTTGCACGACAAATGCGTTGTTGCACGCAAAGTCGCAAGAAATCGGCAGATTGCCTAGCAATTTTATTTTTTTTGACGTATAACGAATCGAGTCCGAAGGCTCAAACTTGGCACTAATGTTCGTCGATACCTAGGGAAGGGTATCGTAAAATAAAAAATTAACATTTTGCACGACAAATGCGTTGTTGCACACAAAGTCGCAAGAAATCGGCAGATTGCCTAGCAATTTTATTTTTTTTTACGTATAAGGAATCGAGTCCGAAGGCTTAAACTTGGCAATAATGTTCGTAAGAACCAAGGGAAGAGTATCGTAAAAAAAAAAATTAACATTTTGCACGACAAATGCGTTGTTGCACGAAAATTCGTCAAAGTAGAGTGTTCGTCGAAAATGCGATTTTCAAAAATATATTGTTCCAAGCGCGAAGCTTGAATCCTCTCTGCTCGTGTTCCCCGATGGATATGGAGTAGTTATGTTGAAATAGAACCCAGTTTTGGGATCCATTGGGCACGATTAATTAAAATAAGGCGGATATAGCTAATCGGCGATAAACATAACCTCTTAGCGCTTCTGACAGATGCCGGGCGCGAGAGCTGGGAAAACCGTTGCAACCTTGCAACGTTTCAAACTTCACCGCTATAATCGCGACACGACAAATCAGATTCCGATTTAGACCGTAGTCATTACGAGTCTTTAAACTATCACGAGACTCAGCACGACAGCGCGACGTTGAGTCAGTCTCAAAAAGCGTTCCTTTCGATGAAACAAAAATTATCTACGCTAGTATCAAAATTAGCAGTCGGCTGCCTCAGTAGCAAAGCTTTATAGATTTCAGTAATTCCGAAATTCGGAAAATCATAACGCTGTACGTCATAAATTACTCTACAGAAATTAACATCATTAAACAAAGCTACGTACCGCCGAATTTACACATCAATCGCAATATAATTTGCGAGATCGATACTGGCGCATCTGATTGCGAATATTCTCTAGGAGCGGTTGCGATGTCCGTCAACGGAATTTACGCAATTTTTCACGTTGTAACTGATGAATTTCCAATCAAGGAAGACGGCCTTATACGAGTCCTATACCTTGAGAGTTGGATAGCCATGTACGGCGAAACCTATCCTCCTAACCATCTTGAAATTGTTACGGTGCCGGCCAACACCCGGAAACCCATGTGTATTCGCGTTCTTAACGAAATTTCCGCGGGCTACGTCCCATTAAAAACAATCACGCAGGGCGTGTATTACGGAGACGCTGTTGTCAAAAATCGGAACGGAATTGCATACCTCTATATTACTAACACCACAAAAGAACTCGTAGATGTAGTCATACCGTTCGTAGAATTAATTCCACTCGTACCTCTGAATAAGCCACCGAGGCGTAATACTCTAAACTCACTAAAATTAAATCCTCGTTGTCTACCGCTCTCAGAAAACACTTCGGACAAATACCAAATATCCGAACTTACTGACTCGAGTATCGCTCTATCATCATCCGAAAGTCTAGCATTCGGCGCATTCAAAAACGATAATAATAAGATGCTGCATCGATATAAGAACTGCACGTGTTCGTACAACGAATTGTGTGATTATTTCTATCACTCAGCGCTAGAAAAAATGCGCGAAGAAACAACTATCACGCGAACACACGACGTCGACCGCCCGCCACTGGAATTCGCTGACATCACAAAACAGCAGCCTCCGCCTAACACAGTGCAACTACTGATACGAGACGACCGTGTTGTGGATTCCGAGCCGAACAAATCGACTCCGTCTACGGAAGGGAAATCGACACATCTGCAATCGACTGCAACGGAAAAGAATATTCAAAAACAATCAACTCCCTCAACCGGGGAGGCGATTACAAAATCGATTACTTCCAAAGAAGGATCGTCATCAGCACCATGTATCTCGAATGAGAGATTGTGGGAATCTGGAATCATCGCGAACGAAGAATCCGATAAGTCGATACAAAACGACGTTGGGGAACCATCACCTCAACCGACATCGTCAAGCAGTTCGTTACCTAACTACGACACAATAATCGATAAAGATTTAGACATCGAAAATTCGTGCCGTCAACGATCTTTCTCGGACACAGCTGATCATCTCAAACGGCCTCACCGAGTAAAATCGTGCGAGTTGTTGACACACGAAGGTGAGAACCACGAAGCATCGCCACCTGATCCAAAAGTTAATCAGAGCTACGCACGAATCAGCGCTTCCATATCTGCAACCAACGTTTCCACCGAATCTCGGAAAAATTCACACAACATTCGCCGATTGTCCGTTAAAAAGACATTCAAAAGCTATGCTTCAAAGGTCACTGCAGTAATCGACCTCGCGAAGGTGCACTTGGCCCCCTATGCAACAACTGGGGAGGCGATAGATAAAATATCTATCGCTGCTAACAACAGCAAGAAAGAATTCGTCGTAGAAAATTCGTACTACCGACACTTCTTCACGGATACAACCGACCACCTCAAACGGCCTACACGATTAAAATCGCACGTGCCGGTGACAAACAGAGTTCACGACAGGGAAGCAACGTCACTTGATCCGAACGCCAATCAGTGCAAGATACTAGCGGATCCTTCCCAGTCTACGGTCAATGAACATGGCAATGGTCAATCATATGAACACGAGACAAACATGCTTCCTATCACACTATCTGAAGACGCCAAAACAATAGAAACGAATCGTCATCCATAGGAAGAAAAGGTCGAGATAGAACTTACGAAATAACAATCGGTATTGCGGACGCAAACATCATCCCCCATGCAATAACCGGGGAGGCGATCGATCGAAGATCTATCGCATCAAAGTGCAATTATCCGCCGTGGCTAACGAATTAATGATATAGTTTTATAAAATCTTCTACACCGTGCTGAACACATTTCCCACAGACAAATCTGTAAAATTGTATCGTAACTGTCAACGGGGTCCGTTTATACGACGAGCAGGCGCAACCCGAAAAGGGAATAGGATAGATCGAATTTTTTTTTCAATATTTTATGTTTCTTTTTCTCTTTCTGTCTCAATCATAGCATCGCACAATTAACACTAGTAGAATAAAAATCAGGCAACACAAAAGCGATTTTCGAACACAGAATCTCCAACCACACGCTCGCTGATTCCTCCTGATACCTTTCTATGCTCACCCGAATGACTATCCAACAGTTACCATCAAATAAAATTATCCGCGATTTGCGATACAACGCATAAAAAAGCGACGAACCGCTCCTGGAAACTATACCAACTCGGAGCGTTCAAAAAAAAAAAAGAGATGTGTAACCTACTATCGGAATTCGACGGTTAACGAGATTAACCAACCTTTTTTTTGCGCCCTTACACGTGGTAAGCGCCCAAAAGAAAGGGGGAGGGTTCTCTCTCTCGTTACCGGCTCAAAACGCATTCTTTCACAATTGACGGTTCACGAGTAAATTTAGTCCAGTCAAAGTCTGGTAAATAGACATACATGAAACAAAAAAAAAAAAAAATTAACTCAACTCCGAACTAAGGAAGTGGATAACGCTTTTCTAATTAGATAAACTCAGTACAGATTTTTATGCAAATTCCGGACTATATTCGATTCGAACACATTTGACACAAAATTCACTACGAGACTGAAAAGTATTCTTAAACTGCCAAATACACTAAATCATTATGATTTTACGCATAAAACGATAAAATACCTACCTAAATTAAAGTGGATTTATCGATTTTCGATAAACTATAAATCTTGCTGGTCGCAAGATCAGCTCTCTAATCCGAAATAAGATCAGTTTCAGCAAAATCTTTGGAGGAACCTGCACATGAAACTATTAAACGTTAATGTACCACAAGGACCAAAGTAAAGGACTATACTATGCCAACTAGGTAAAAATATCCTAACAACCTGTTTCCCCCGGAATACAAGGTAAATTACGAATAATAAGCACTATCACCATCGTATCTTCTCTTCTTTCTCCTCGAAAATAACTTCAATTCGAGCAGTTTTCTCGAAAAACTCCAAGTTAAATTCAATGATCGTTCAAATCCTATACTCCCTATTATAATCAATTTTCGATAGTTTGAGATTCGAAACCATACGCAAAAAAAAAAAAAAAGAAAATATATTTTTTTTATTGCGTCAACAACCCATCAACATATTCACCAACCAGCTACTCAACATTATTTTCACACCATCAAGGACCTCTCTACCAACAGTAAGCCAAAATTAATCGGGATACTCTAACAACAGGAAAACACCAAAGGATTTTCAATGCAACGACTCACCATCCGAAAGAAGACCCCAAACCCACACGCGACTCTCACAACACCCCAAATAAAATACTTAAGCTCGTAATTATGGAGCTATTCTCCAAACACTTTTAACGGGTTAACTATAAGTACACACTACACTACACGAATAAACATAATCACGTCAGGACGCGCTACGGCGTATTGCCTTCACCATAGCCGAGGCATTGCGTTGGCTCGACTATCTCTTTAGGCGGGGAGGTGTTACGTCCTGACCCTTAATACATACGTATTTCAGATTTTCCTATCGTTATTTGAAATTAAACGATTTAATTTCTTTTATTATTTCCACTCGCAAAGGAAGGAGCCCAGACGCTAGATCATCCGACCGGATAATTAATATCAAATTTCGCCAATACGTATCCGCTCGCGACAATTCGCGAGCGCTCGCGATTTTACCTGAGAATTGCATATTTCTATTCTCTTTCTCGGAACACTCACTCTTCCGTCTTATATTCAAATCAGCATTTCGAGGTTTCCCTCATGCTGGATTTTACCTCTTGCTTAGTGACAGCGCGTGTCGCGCACTGTCAGCATTTTCGGCCGCTTCGCGACGGCCATTTTCATTCACTCAAAATTCAGTCTTACTTCAAACTTCAAACCCATCGGTCGGACTCATCCTAGAGCGGACACCTTCCTCCGCGATTAAGTTAGATTATAATTTAGAGTCATTCATTCACACACATATACTCTCGCGAATTATAATTGTATCAATCGTAGCTTCGTTTGAACGAAATAAAACGCGAAGTTGTTACTCTCGAAACGGGATCTTTTGATCTTATTCGAGGAACCGAACCCCTTAAATCTTTAATATTCCTGAATTGCGTTATCAAGTTAAACGCGCGCGTGACCGCTGCGACTATCGTGTCCAAGTCGACGCGCTTGCTAGTAAACCTCTGAGACGTAACACTTAGTATTTTTATTCTCCAATTATTTTTAGTGAGGAATTATTTTAAAAGGTTATATTATTTTAATTTTCCAAAAAACAATTTTTTATCATGTCACAAACGAAAATTTGGTTGCGAAAAATGAAATACGAAATATCACACATTGATTGCCAAATATTAATCCATTTATTTCGACAATAATATATTTTGAACGAATATCATTCACAATATTTTATATACGTGTTCGGGATTCCGTGTCGCAAAGCAGCGGCACAAGCGACGCTCCCCGCAGCGCGAACGATCCGTTGCGCGGCAGCACCTCACGGGTGCAGCCGGCTGGCAACGCGAGGCATCGTGGAAGGATCTAGAATCGACCACGATGTTCTCGCAACGGCTCGCCGGCCGGCGGCAGCCATCTTAGCTCATTAGTATTCATCGATACGTGCCACGCGCTACATCGCTGCTGATCATTTTCAATTTTCTTTGTCTTTCACGCGCTCGATTACAATGTAATCGCACTCACTAAATTGAGGAGAACTCATTCTCAACAGTTGTCGCACCGGGCGCAATCGCAAATCTATAGTGCATCCTCATTTGAACGATCTCATTCTCACCACGTGGACTCGCCAAACTCGTGGATGCAATCGTGCAATCATCGGCGCGATCTCAACGTTGTCCGCGTCAAATTAATATAATTTCGTCGCGGCATCGTTTTAGTGTAAATCTCATCTTAATAGTGTAATTTAATTTTGTAGACTTTCTCAACAATATTTTGGTGATTGACTCTCATTGTTTAATCATTGACATTGATCTCATTTCACTCGTTGACTGTGCACCGCAATATTCAGTGACATTCCTTAATTTTACATCAAATAAAGACGTGTGTTTTTTGGTCACATTTTTTCACGAAAAGTGTCGGAACTTTTATTTAACACCCTTTGTCACGATCATCCTACATCCCGGCAAAAATTTCGGCATTTCTCAAACATTTTGGTCCTTCGAGCCGGATCGTGACAAGTAGTGAGCACTCGAGTGAATTTTGTGAATTTTTGTGTGAAAATTGTGGTGCAAAATCATCGGGAAATCTCAACGGAAAATCATCGATTGTGCAACTCATCGTGTGGCGTCGTTCAGCAGCCAATCGCCGTCGCGCTCTCGAGTCACGCGATCGTTCACCGACGCTCTCGCGGTAAACAGTCGATCTCAACCGCTCTTGTTCTCAAACCGACGAATCGCGTTCGTTCTTCGTCGGCACTCGGCCAATCACGTTGTCGCACTCATTTTCTCGATCAATTCTCAGTCGACATCGTGAATACTCACAGTGCTTCGCGGTTTTTATCTCAACGAAATATAGTTTACGCATAATAATAGTGAATTTCGGACGTTCTCATTGCGATTTTGTGTTGCGCGAATTTTCTGCCAAATCTTCGTGTGACATTTCATCGTTTCGCGAAATTCAGTGCACTCAAAAAAACCCGAAAATTCGTTTAACGCGTTTCGTTCGACGTTAAATAAATTCGACGGATCTCAACCCGGTTATAAATCGTTTCATCGATTTTTTCGAACATTAATTTCGTGAAGTGCGCACTCATCCAGATCCTCAACATGTCGAAACAAAGCTCCGGTCGTACGACTCCGGAAATCATCGAGG
Organism: Cryptus viduatorius; assembly: GCA_964006125.1. Taxonomy (NCBI): domain Eukaryota; kingdom Metazoa; phylum Arthropoda; class Insecta; order Hymenoptera; family Ichneumonidae; genus Cryptus; species Cryptus viduatorius. The sequence goes on along the minus strand of OZ023221.1, from coordinate 3,015,584 downwards.
AGACTTTTGAACTCACCAAAGAGGAGCGATCCGAAGCACCTCCCATTCAAGAGGTTGGAAAGATCGATCCTTCTCAAGCGAGCACATCAGGTCTCAAGGTGAGAGAAAAACTCAGCGCGCGCTCTTCAAGGCAAAACTCACCCGCGCGCTTACCGACTGAACTCACCTTGAAATACAAGAGTCAACTCAACCGGCTCGCTTGTATCGACTCAATCGCAGACGATCTCCCTGAAGACCCGTCTGAACTCGCACTCAACGACGTCGATTCGGAACTCGAACAACTCGAAGCGCTGCATGAGGAGTTCAGATCAACTCATACATACTTTGAACTCAATTGGCCCGCCGCTCACGTCGATCATGAGTACTTTGCCGACGACGTTCAAGGGAGGGAGGCAAAGCTGTATCGACGCACTCGCAAAATACTCACGCGGGCGAAAACCGCAATCCTCGCCAAGCTACCTCCTCCAAGGCCGAACTCACCAGACGCACGAGCTGAACTCAAGCTACCTGACATCAAGCTTCAACAGTTCAGCGGTGAATACGCTGATTGGCCGCGATTTAAGGAAATGTTTGAAGGACTCATCATGCGTAACTCACGCATCACCGACATCGAGCGTCTGCATTATCTCCGCAGCTGCATGGCAGCAGGTCCAGCTGAACTCATCGCGAATTATCCACTGGCTGGGAGTTCGCTGCAACCATCATGGGAAGCACTCAACGCCAGGTACGAGAACAAACGTCTACTCGTACAGGCGCAGCTCGACAAGATCTGCAGGCTGGAGAAACTCACAAAGAATTCGGCAAAGGGGCTTGAAAAAATCATCTCTACGGTCTCAGAGGCTCGCATGTCTCTAGAGTCATTGGGGATGATAGAACAATTGGGCGATCACATTCTCGTGCATCACGTATGCCACAATTTGGATCCCTCTACGCGGGAGGCCTGGGAAACTTCACTGGGCTCATCTCAAGATTACCCTCCTTTCAAGAGGCTCGAGGAATTTCTCACTTCGAGAGTACGCGCTCTTGAGAGGATCGAGGCTGCTGCTCAGCAGCCATCGCACTCAAAGGCGATCCCAGAAAGAAAACCGGCCGCAGCTCACCACGGATCATCTCAGCAAAGTGGAACTCAACCGGAGCACAGAGCGTTCTCATGTGATTGCTGCAAGGGCACTCACTTCATCGTTTCGTGTCCTACATTCCGGAATATGAATGCGACCGAACGAACGAACGTCGTGAAGGAACGTCGGCTGTGTTTCAACTGCATGGGACGTCACAGTGTCCATGCATGCAAGTCATCAGTTGTCTGCAAGACATGTGGTGGCAGACATCACACCATGTTGCATGAGCAACAAAGACGGCCGACGACAACTCAACAAGCTCCTGCACCTCAACCATCAACATCAGCAGCTCCTCACTAGGAGCTTGGTGCAATCGTCAACTCATCAGCTGCTCCTCGCACTCAACAAACTACGCTGCTAGCCACAGCGCTCTCAAAAGTTTACTCATCCGTTTGTCGCACTCAACTGGCTCGTTTACTCATCGATCCTGGATCGGAACTCACCTTCGTATCAGAAGCACTCATTTCGCAACTCAATCTCGTTCGACAGCACTCATCTACACCAATCATCGGAATTGGAGGGAAAAGGACTACTCAAACACGCGGTATCGTAACACTCACTCTTGAATCTCTCAATGCAAACTTGCAAGTTACGGTACGAGCTCACATCCTCTCAACAGTCTCTTCCATTTTACCATCCTTCCAATTACCTGCGCAATCATGGCCTCATCTTGAAAAGTTAAAACTGGCCGAACCCAACTTTCTTGAACCCCGCGCCATTGATATCATCATAGGCGCTGACTCATACGGCACGATCATCAAGCCTAACATCATTAAGGCATCAATATCAATGCCAATAGCCCAACTATCCATTTTTGGTTGGCTTGTTCTCGGTCCAGTAAACTCACCTGACTCATCGCCTTGTGTCTCATATCATGTTTGCACTCTACCAGATAATTCTGAGCTGCAGGATTTACTCACGAAGTTTTGGGTACAAGAGGAACTCAAATCGGACTCCGCAAGCGCACTCTCATCAGAGGAACTCGAGTGCGAAGAACACTTCAAATCAACGCACACACGCGACTCCACCGGTCGCTACGTTGTCCGACTACCACTCACATCTTCAACAAATTTGTTGGGAAACTCATACACGGCAGCTCACCATTGTCTCAAGAGAATACTCAGAAAATTCCAGAAGGACGAATCGTATAAGGAGCTCTACAAGAACTTCATGAAGGAATACGAACAGCTTGGTCACATGGTTCGGATCTCACCAAATCCATCATCTTCAACTCACTCAGGCGAGTTCAACGCTTGTGTCTCTGAAGGAGGGATGACCTTAGCACCAGATGCCTCAAAAACATCCGGAGGGTTGAGGGTCTCTTCCGACGGGGCACAAGCACGAACTCAACCTCATCCAGTTTACTACTTACCGAACCATGGGGTACTCAGACCAGGAAGCAAAACAACAAAGCTGAGAGTCGTCTTCAACGGCTCGTGCCCAACATCATCTGGACACTCGTTGAATGACATCATGCACACGGGGCAGAATCTTCTGCTAGATATCACGGATGTCCTCACCTGGATTCGTCATCGTCGCCACATTTTCGCGACGGACATCACGAAAATGTATCGGCAAATCAACGTACACAAGGACGATTGGGATCTACAGAGAATTCTGTGGCTCGACGAAGAACTCAACGAGGCTCATTATCAACTCACCACAGTGACGTACGGTACTAAAGCAGCTCCGTATCTCGCTGTGCGAACTCTACTGCAGCTTGCCGAAGACGAAGGTCACCGCTACCCACTCGCAGTGCCTTCACTCCTCAAGGGGAGATATGTCGACGACATATTTGGCGGCGCAGATTCTGTCGAGCAACTCATCGAGATTGCAACTCAGTTAAAAAATATGTGTCACGCGGGAGGGTTCCCTCTCGCTAAATGGCAATCGACACACCAGGATCTTCTCACGGCTGTAGACTCAACACAGGAGGCAGCACCAGTCATCACATTCGACGATTGCGCAACCAAGATACTCGGTCTCAAATGGCTTCCATCAGCCGACGAATTCGCATTTTCAGTGCATCTCAAGGAAAACTCTGGTAAATTTACGAAGCGACTCATATTATCTGAGGTAGCGCAGATATTTGATCCACTCGGCTTCATCTCACCCGTCACGATTCGAGCCAAGGTTCTTCTTCAAGAGCTTTGGTTACACAAAATCGGTTGGGACGACTCAGTGCCATCCTCTGTGGCAACACGATGGCAACTCATCCGAGAAGACTTGAAAAATTTGGCCAACATCTCAATCCCCAGGTGGTTCAACACTTGGAGCGACTCAACGGTAGAAATTCATGGCTTCTCAGACGCGTCGCAACTCGCAATGTCGGCAGTAGTCTACATTGTGACTAACTCACCGTCCACAGGCGCCAAATCGGCTCTCGTTTGCGCAAAGACGAAAGTCGCTCCACTCAAACAGCTAACCATCCCGAGGTTAGAACTCGCTGCAGCGCTGCTACTCTCAAAACTCATCAGTCAAACCCAGAGAACTCTTCAGCTACCAGTCACATCGACACATTTGTGGACGGACTCTCAAGTAACATTCACGTGGATCACAGCACCCGCTTCGCGTTGGAAAGACTTTGTAAGAAACCGAGTCTTACAAATCCAACAACTCACCACCAACGCTCAGTGGAGGCATGTTCCTGGCACGTCAAATCCAGCAGACGGCCCTTCCAGGGGACTGACCACTCAGCAACTCGAAGATCATCCAACCTGGTGGACGGGACCACCATGGATGATAAAATCTCAGAACTCATGGCCTCGCCAACCAACAGTCTCAAGCGACTTCAGCGCCCCTGAAGCTCGTCCGGGAGTAGCGCTCTTCGTAGCCACCCCGAAGGTTGATTATCACTGGGATTTAATTTACAAATTCTCATCGTTGCAGAAACTCACACGGATAACAGCAATCTGCTTCAAAGTTATCGCGAGACTGAAGAAGCAACTCACCTCTACGCCTGTAACCATCATCTCATCACGCGAGATGGAAGCAGCAAAACTCTTCTGGGTAAAGGCCACTCAAGCGGCTTTTTTCGCGGAAGAACTCAAGACTCTCAAGTCGAACTCAACCTTTGGGAGGACTCACGCCTTCTCACGCTTAACTGCCTTCCTTGATCACGAAGGAGTTATTCGAGTCGGCGGAAGACTCAACAAATCGATGCTCTCCTCAGAGAGCAAACATCAAGCTATATTGCCTCGGTACTCACGTTTGTCAGAACTCATCATTCGAGAATCTCATTACAGAACGCTCCACGGCGGCACTCAGCTTACACTGGCAAACATAAGGAATTCATACTGGATCATCGGAGGTCGAGCACCGGTAAAAACTCATGTTCTTCGCTGCGTCACGTGCGCATGGCAGCGAGGAATTCGTGCTCAACAACTGATGGGACAACTACCGATGGCTAGAGTCTCACCATCGAGACCATTCACTCACACCGGCATTGACTATGCTGGTCCACTCACCATCAAAACCTGGAAAGGCCGTGGAGCGAAATTATCAAAAGGGTGGATCTGCGTGTTCGTCTGTCTCACGACCTCGGCGATACATCTCGAAGTCGTGAGCGACTACTCAACCAACGGATTCATTGCCACATATCGACGGTTTGTCTCACGACGAGGAATCCCCGGCACGCTCTACTCCGACTGCGGAACCAACCTCATCGGAGCAGATGCAACTCTACGGAAGATGTTCACGCAAAGCACTCAAGAACATCATAAAATTGCCTCACTACTGTCAAATGACAGCACTCAGTGGCAATTTAATCCACCCGCAGCTCCACACATGGGCGGTAAATGGGAAGCCGCAGTAAAATCAGTCAAATTTCACCTCAAACGCACCATCGGCGAGATGCAACTTACGTTCGAGGAACTCACCACGCTTCTCGCGCAAGTCGAAGCAACTCTGAACTCACGACCTCTCGAACCACTCAGCGACGATCCGGACGACGTATCAGCACTCACACCTGGACACTTTCTAATCGGAAGTGCCCTCACATCTTTACCTGAAGCGTCACTCATGGATCTCAACGTCGCTCGCCTAGACCGGTGGCAACTCATACAACAGAAATTTCAATGCTTCTGGAAGCAATGGAGCACTCATCACCTGCAACAACTGCAGGCAATCTCAAAATGGCATCATCCTTCGCACGACATCCAAGTGGGAACGCTCGCACTCATAGCCGACGAGCGTTCCCCCCCCAGCAAATGGCCGCTGGCTAGAATCACAGCTCTACACCCTGGCAAGGATGGACTCACCAGAGTGGTTACGCTGAGGACAGCAACAACCACACTCACCAGGCCCATCACCAAGCTCGCACCGCTTCCAGTGCGACTCAAGGATCACCTCATATGAAGACATCATCAACCCTGTGATGATGGCGGGAGAATGTTCGGGATTCCGTGTCGCAAAGCAGCGGCACGAGCGACGCTCCCCGCAGCGCGAACGATCCGTTGCGCGGCAGCACCTCACGGGTGCAGCCGGCTGGCAACGCGAGGCATCGTGGAAGGATCTAGAATCGACCACGATGTTCTCGCAACGGCTCGCCGGCCGGCGGCAGCCATCTTAGCTCATTAGTATTCATCGATACGTGCCACGCGCTACATCGCTGCTGATCATTTTCAATTTTCTTTGTCTTTCACGCGCTCGATTACAATGTAATCGCACTCACTAAATTCAGGAGAACTCATTCTCAACGGTTGTCGCACCGGGCGCAATCGCAAATCTATAGTGCATCCTCATTTGAACGATCTCATTCTCACCACGTGGACTCGCCAAACTCGTGGATGCAATCGTGCACTCATCGGCGCGATCTCAACGTTGTCCGCGTAAAATTAATATAATTTCGTCGCGGCATCGTTTTAGTGTAAATCTCATCTTAATAGTGTAATTTAATTTTGTAGACTTTCTCAACAATATTTTGGTGATTGACTCTCATTGTTTAATCATTGACATTGATCTCATTTCACTCGTTGACTGTGCACCGCAATATTCAGTGACATTCCTTAATTTTACATCAAATAAAGACGTGTGTTTTTTGTTCACATTTTTTCACGAAAAGTGTCGGAACTTTTATTTAACACCCTTTGTCACGATCATCCTACATCCCGGCAAAAATTTCGGCATTTCTCAAACAATACGTTATTCACATTCATAATAAAAATAAAAAATTTCGTGGGTGCACTGAAAACCTGGTCATAATTCCACAAAGAAGAATCATCGAATATCCAAAATTATTGCAATTTGTCAAATAAAATTGAAAACAATCGCGGCCATTTATTTTTTTCCATTCATTCTATCTGTCAAACCTTGGAAGCCGACGATAATTCGATAGCAGACGTGATAAAGTTTGCATACGCCGCGACTTTGGTATTCTGTGTCGAGATGATTTGAATCGAAAAAAAAAACTTATTGTTTTCTCATTGTTTAATGTATATAACTTTAAATATTGGGAAACTGCAGTTTACTTTTTTCAAATCTCTAACAATTTTTCGAAACAAAAAAAAAATCAATTTTTAAATCAATAGGGAAGAGAAAAAATGCTTAAAGTGTTATAACCGAATTCTCTTATAGATCGACAGTCCAAGAGTCCTCGCCGTCGAATTCATCGAAAAATTGATTTTTTTTATTTTGGACGCATCCAAGACACTACAACTTTATTTTGAGCAGGATACTACTTCCTCTTCAATACATAAACCAAGACGATATCTATGTTCGTTCTCGAGTTATAATTTTTTTACTACAACAATTAATATCAATCAAATTTAATTGAAAATCGTATCAAAAAGCAATTTTTCTTAATATTCAGCTCCAATACTTCGGGTCCCTTCCAGAGCCAATAATAAAGTGATTCCATGTATTTTAGGGAAGAAAAAATCAGTTAAACAGATGCATTTAAAGGGGATATTAGACCTGTTGGTAAATGGTAATGGTGTTCGTGTTGGTAAATATTTTTTGTGTCGATTTATACTCATTTAATCTGGTCATAAGTGTTAAGCCAATAAAACGACCTTTACTAGATATCATTTGATTCGTTACATTAATTTGATCAAGTTCTACGTGATGCAATTCGTTATATTGTTCGTAAAACAGAAAGCAAATATCAGTTGTGAATAATAATAATCAATTCGTATAAAAACGAAATGTTTATATTCGATGACGGTTAAACTATGAATCAATTTACATAAGTGATAAACGATTTTCCGCCATACGTTCTTCCGAGATGAAACGCGCAGCGCGACGTATAAACATATTCGATATGCTGCGCATAAGGCAAAGTGTAATCATACTCGATACGGAGCGCGTAGCGCGACGTGTATTCTTGTGAGTGCCTTAAAAAATGTCCCAAAGGGACATTTTTCGGGGGGTTTGGGGGGCGGAGCCCACCAACAAGAGCCACTGCGCCCGCAGGGCGCTGAGGCGCTTGTTTTAGTTCTATTTGGGAAATTGTAATTATTTGGGATATTCGATGAATCTTTTTTGTGAGTTTACTACCAATTTTTTCAGTGAATACGTGAAATTTATCATTTTTATTACGAATGTGAATAAAATATGCTAAAATATTGCGAATGATTTTCGGTGATAATATATTATTTTCGAAATAAAAAACGCAAACATTTGTGAATCTGTGTATGATATTTCGTGTTTTATTTTTCACAACCGAATTTTTTTTGGTTAACATGATGAAAAATGGATTTTTGGCAAATCTAAATAACATAACCTTTAAAGCAAATCTTGTTATAACCACTGTTTTTGAATTATTTTATAATTAAAATTATATTTGTCTGAATGACTCAAAATTTGTTGTGCATAGTGCTTTCGATGCAATGAAATATTGTTGCAAAAGAGAAAAGAATTGGTTTCCAGGATTCTTAATTGGAGCACCGTACGGACATCAGATGTGAGAAAATCATTTTTTTATGGAAAATTGTGATGAATAAATAGTTAGAGATGTAGGATTGTCTCTAAATTTGCTGTGCGTAGTGCTTTTGATAAAACAAAATGATGCTGCTGTTACATCTGGCGAATTTAAAAATTTTATTCGCCGACTTAATTTCAAAATAGCCAAATTTTACAATATTTATAGCTATTTATGAGAGAAAAGAGGACAGAGAATAAGGTGGAGAGCGAAGGATAGTCCAAAACACACGCATTGCATGTGATTTTATTATCGTCTCTCAGTATAAAAAAATCGATAATTGGACAATAACTAAATCTGTTAATTGGTAAAAGCCAAATATTCAATCATTGGCATAGTACCGGTCATGTACTTGGACACGACTTGGTGACTATTCGAATTACCGAAAGGGGTGGTATCGCGAGCGGAAATACCTATTCGCATTGCTTAAACCAGACTACCTGGGCAATACGAATCTTTTTCTTTCACGTGATCATCGAACGCTTGCTTATCGCTCTAACACTAGTAGCGATGCAACTCACGCATTGATACAAGCGTGCAGCCAGAGAATCGGTGTGGCTGTCTCGAAGGAGACGATTCGAGAAATTACCGTTGTCACTAATGAGTGCAGCACTTCTCGAACAATAAATTAATAATCAATTTTGAACTAATCAGCGCCCTGCGGGAGCAGATGCTCTTGTTGGTGAGTTCCGCCCCCCAAACCCCCCGAAAAATGTGCCTAAGGGACATTTTCCCTAAGTATAAATGTCCCTAAGGGACATTTTTTAAGGCACTCACGGGGGTGCACGTCGCGCTACGAGCTCCGTATCGAGTGTATTTACACATCGCGCTATGCGCTACGGATGAAGTATGTTTATACGTCGCGCTCTGCGTTTCTTTTCGAAAGTACGTATGAGGGAAAAACATTTAACAGTTACGTAAATTAATTCATGGTGTTTAACCTTTGCCGATTAAAAATATTTTTTTTTGTACCAATTTATTATTAATATTCACGACGGATATTTCCTTTTTGTTTGACGATAAATAGTCAAATATTGAGACACGAGACAAATATAATGAATTGCACCACGTAGAAGTTGATCAAATTAATTTAACGAATCAAATCATGTCTAGTAAAGTCGTTTTATTGGCTTAAAACTTATGACCAGATTTAATGAATATAAAACAAACACACAAAACATGTACCGACATCAATACGATTACCATTTAGCATTCAGGCCAAATATCCCCTTTAAATCCTTCCCCGTCAGTGTTTTTTTTATTCCCCATAATTGATGGAATCAGTTCATTATTTTATCTGTAGGAAACCAAATCATTGTAGAAGAAAAGTTCAAGAAATTTGCTATTCTTTGTGATTTTCAATGAAATTTTATCGATATTTATGGATGCTGCAAAAAAATGCTATCTCGAGGACAAAAAAATATATCTTTTTGGTTCCTGTCTTGTATTGAAAAGGAAGTAGTACGTTACTCGAATAAAAAATTTGTCATCTTGGATAGCTCCGAAATATTTTTTTACAAATTGATGAAATTCTTGAAAAATTCGACTTTGAAGGCTCTTTGACAGTCCTCTTATAACAAATTTCATTTCTACCATTTGAGATATATTTTTTTCTTCTTCGTAATACATGGAATCAGCTCGTTATTGTCTCTGTAGAACAGACAAGTATTGGAGACGAGAAGTTTGAGAAATTCGATAATTTTTTTCGTTTTTCAATGAAATTTTATTGATATTTATCGTCGCTTAAAAATATCAAATTTAGCATCATATCATATCGTATTTTTTAAAATTTTATTTAATCACAAACGAGGATAAGTTTTGCGGTACGGAATAACTCGTAAAATCGACAAATTCAGTGGTTTTCACTTTCTTAATAAATAATTGTTTATAATTGTTCTTTAAGTGTACAATTGTTATTTTTTTTTGCGAAAAAAAACTTTTCAAGACGTGAGCATATGAAAGAAATTCGTATTTCAACGAAAATTTGAAAAAATTTGAAAAAAAAAAAACGTTGGAAATACGTCGATAGAATAATCATTAGCAGTTTTCTTATCAAGTGTAAACGAATAAATCCAGCGAACAAAATTGACAAAGATTTCGAATGTGATGAATCTCCGACGGTCGAAGTGTAAAAAATAAAATTTTTAAACATAGCACACTTTTTATCTGCACAATAACGCGGAGAGTCAGTTTGTAAATACGATTTCTTTGAGAGGAAAGGATTAGAGACGGCAATTTCGAGAAATTTGAAAAAACGATTCGTTTTTTGACGAAAATTCGTAAAATTAGTCTTTGCTTAAAAAAAATCATATCTCGGCAGCGAAAAAAGATTTCGACTCTTATTTTGGCTTGTTTTGAAGAGGAGAAAATACGTTGCCAGAAAAAGAATTTGCAGTTTTTATTATTAACTGTAAACGAATCAATCGGGCGAACATAATTGACAAAGATTTCGGCTGCGATGAATCTTCGACGGTCGAAGGATAGGAAATTCTTTTTTTTATGATTGCACACTTTTTATTTGCGCTATACCGCGTAGAATCCATTTATATTTACGTAAAATAGGAACAAAGATTAAAACGAGATGTCGATTTTTTTTTATTTGAAAATCATCCGGCCACAGAGTACGCGCGCCGCAACGTATGAGCATCTGTGTATCGTCTGCTACGAAATTGTCATCTGCTTCCAAAGTTTGACAGATAGAATAAAACGAAAAAATATATACTCGCGATTTTTTTAGTTCTATTTGGGAAATTGTAATTATTTTGGATATTTGATGAATCTTTTTTGTGAGTTTACTACCAATTTTTTCAGTGAATACGTGAAATTTATCATTTTTATTACGAATGTGAATGATTTTCGGTGATAATATATTATTTTCGAAATAAAAAACGCAAACATTTGTGAATCTGTGTATGATATTTCGTGCTTTATTTTTCGAAACCGAAGTTTTTTTTTTAACATGATGAAAAATGGATTTTTGGCAAATCTAAATAACATAACCTTTAAAGCAAATCTTGTTATAACCACTGTTTTTGAATTATTTTATAATTAAAATTATATTTGTCAGAATGACTCAAAATTTGTTGTGCATAGTGCTTTCGATGTAATGAAATATTGCTGCGAAAGAGAAAAGAATTGGTTTCCAGGATTCTTAATTGGAACACCGTACGGACATCAGATGTGAGAAAATCATTTTTTTATGGAAAATTGTGATGAATAATTAGTTAGAGATGTAGGATTGTCTCTAAATTTGCTGTGCGTAGTGCTTTTGATAAAACAAAATGATGCTGCGAAGGAGAAAAAAATTGGTTCGTAGAGTTCATTATGATGGCACCGTACGGACACTTGACCGAAGGCAAATGCAATTTGTGGCCAATAATTTTTTAGAAAAAATACTTAAAGGTCTTAGATTGGTTTTAAAAGTAATGTGCATACTGGAAATAATGTAATAAAAAAAAACATGCGAAGGAGAAGAAAATTGGTTCGCACCATCAAAAGTTACAGTGTGATACGGACGTCCGAGAAGAAAAATTCAGCCAAAATGTTGTTTTCATTGCACCGCAGGCTAAAAAAAATATTTCTATTCATCGCAGCAACTTCAAAGTAACTACGCATGATGTTGGAGATACACCAAAGCAAATGGTGAAAAATAAAAATTTTTGGAGTATGCGCTGCAGAATAACCCCTTCGACAGACTCCGAAGAGCAACGGATGGTCATTTTAATAGGCACTCTTTGCCTATTGTTATAGTGAGTGCCTAAAAACGTAATAATCAACAATTAAGTCAATCATCAACATTTCATCGATCAATAATAAGAAAATAATTTCAACATTTCGTTAATAACCAAAAGGTCTCTGAATTTTGTTAATAATATTAAAATTGAGCATGAAATAGAATATTTGGGTCACATCGTTATTAACCAAACATACAAAAATATAATTAAATCAATTTTAAAAGTTCTTCGTCTTTAAATTGTTATCTTTACTTGTATTTATCGTAGAATTTTCAATCAAATTCGACAATTATTATTTTTAATTAAAGGGAATATTTTTAGCAATATTTAACTATAAAAATTATTGTTTATAACGGAAATTGTCATATCATAAAATTTAATACTTGTCACCAACCGACCGATCGATAAGTACTTGAGGTGGGAGTAGGCGCTTCAATGAGGAGAAGTATGGGCCAGGAGACCCCCCGAGACAGTTGATAAATACAAGACCCAAAGCGACCAACGGACAGTTAAAAAGTTGTCAACGGTATTTAACAGTTGAAAGAGTTAAGAACAAGGGTAGTGACAGTTAAGAACGAGGATAATACCAGTTAAGAGTTGTCGACAGAAATTAATAATTAAGGACAATAGTTGAGAATTGGCTGAAAAGATTAACAGAACTTTAAACAACAATTAGGATTTTTCACGACTTTGAAAATATAACGGGGACTAAACTGTAAAACGCGATAAACCAAACTATAGAGAGTGAACTTAAAAGTGTATTGATGCTGATAAACATTTTAAATAAATTTCAACATTTAATTTACAATCAACGCGAAGTGTTAAACAATTTATTCCGAATTAAATAATTTCGGTTGTTAATTTCAATCTCATCGTTAATTTCATCATCTTCAAATATTTTACACAAAAAACTGGAAAACTTTGAAGGAAGGAAGGAAGGAGGAATCCAAATTCTCAATCATCTTCAACTACATTCATCAAATTCAACATTAAACATTTAAATCAACATTTAATTTTTATTTTAATTCATCAATCACCAACGTAAGTTTTTCCCGCCATAACATTTATTTTAAATCTCAACTCAACAATTAAACCGATTTCAATCATCATCATAAAATAAATATCGAAGGGTATACCTTCTTTAAATTAAAGTGCGAATTAATAAGTGATCTCTTCAACCTTTGGTAAGGAGTACTAAGCTAGTGAGTCGAGCGTTGGTCAGTGACAACGTACGGGTCGAATTACACGACGAGGCGCACCGAGCGTACGGCGTCTTATCAGAGAATTTTATAGTAAACACTTTCGTCATATGGTTACTACGCCTTTACTATACGCGTACTACGAGACAGTGTCTCTCTCCACGTGCAATTTTTATTCTTTTGGTTCGGGTATTTAAATCATTAACGCGGCGCACTCTGTACCCATGAGGCTGAAGCTAGCCGCTGCGGCTAGTTTCGCCAGGGGCGAAGCCTGATGAAAAAGGGTAGCTATGGTGCCCCATGTGTTATGGACGTTCCGATAATGTTTAAATTCGGCAGTCGTCTTTACATTAATATACCAGACACGGAGAATGCAATTTTGCGAAGAGACGAGGTTATTAACTATTTTTTTAGCAATTGTTTATAACGAGCGAAAACAGTATATCGCCTCGCATAAATCGCTTGATTTTTTTTCGAAGTCGAAACTTGGTGCAACGGTTACGGATAATGCCCCCAATACGTAGAATATGATTTTGCGAGGGGACGAGGTTTTTAACTATTTTTTAGCAATTGTTTATAACAAGCGAAAACAGTATATCGCCTCGCATAATTCGCTTGATTTTTTTTCGAAGTTGAAACTTGGTACAATAGTTACGGTTGATGCCCCGAACACGTAGAATATGATTTTGCGAGGGGACGAGGTTTTTAACTATCATTTAGCAATTGTTTATAACAAGCGAAAACAGTATATCGCCCCGCATAATTCGCTTGATTTTTTTTCGAAGTTGAAACTTGGTACAATTGTTACGGTTGATGCCCCGAACACGTAGAATATGATTTTGCGAGGGGACGAGGTTTTTAACTATTTTTTAGCAATTGTTTATAACGAGCGAAAACAGTATATCGCCTCGCATAAATCGCTTGATTTTTTTTCGAAGTCGAAACTTGGTGCAACGGTTACGGATAATGCCTCCAACACGTAGAATATGATTTTGCGAGAGGACGAGGTTTTTAACTATTTTTTAGCAATTGTTTATAACAAGCGAAAACAGTATATCGCCTCGCATAAATCACTTGATTTTTTTTAGAAGTTGAAACTTGGTACAATAGTTAGGGTTAATGCCCACAATACGTAGAATATGATTTTGCGAGGGGACGAGGTTTTTATCAATTTTTTAGTTATTGTTAATTAAGTACAAACGGGCAAAATCACCTCGCATAATTCGCTTGATTTTTTTTCGAAGTGGAATTTTGGTACAATAGTTACGGTTAATGCCCCGAACACGTAGAATATGATTTTGCGAGGGGACGAGGTTTTTAACTATTATTTAGGAATTGTTTATAACAAGCGAAAACAGTATATCGCCCCGCATAATTCGCTTGATTTTTTTTCGAAGTTGAAACTTGGTACAATAGTTACGGTTGATGCCCCGAACACGTAGAATATGATTTTGCGAGGGGACGAGGTTTTTAACTATTTTTTAGCAATTGTTTATTACGAGCGAAAACAGTATATCGCCTCGCATAAATCGCTTGATTTTTTTTCGAAGTCGAAACTTGGTGCAACGGTTACGGATAATGCCCCCAACACGTAGAATATGATTTTGCGAGGGGACGAGGTTTTTAACTATTTTTTAGCAATTGTTTATAACAAGCGAAAACAGTATATCGCCTCGCATAAATCGCTTGATTTTTTTTCGAAGTTGAAACTTGGTACAATAGTTAGGGATAATGCCACCAACACGTAGAATATGATTTTGCGAGGGGACGAGGTTGTTAACTATTTTTTAGTTATTGTTAATTGAACACAAACGGGGAAAATCCGATCATTTTTGCAAGCCTTGCAAGATTGTAACTCGTTAACATCAATTACAAGTAAATAAATATCACATAAAAATCAAGCGAATTATGCGAGGTGATTTTCCCCGTTTGTACCTAATTAACAATAACTAAAATATTGTTAACAACCTCGTCCGTTCGCGAAATCATATTCTACGTGTTGGGGGCATTATCCGTAAACGTTGTACCAAGTTTCGACTTCGAAAAAAAATCAAGCGAATTATGCGAGGCGATACACTGTTTTCGCTTGTTATAAACCATTGCTAAAAAATAGTTAAAAACCTCGTCCCCTCGCAAAATCATATTCTACGTGTTCGGGGCATCAACCGTAACTATTGTACCAAGTTTCGACTTCGAAAAAAAATCAAGCGATTTATGCGAGGCGATATACTGTTTTCGCTCGTTATAAACAATTGCTAAAAAATAGTTAAAAACCTCGTCCCCTCGCAAAATCATATTCTACATGTTCGGGGCATCAACCGTAACTATTGTACTAAGTTTCGACTTCGAAAAAAAATCAAGCGAATTATGCGAGGCGATATACTGTTTTCGCTCGTTATAAACAATTGCTAAAAAAATAGTTAATAACCTCGTCTCTTCGCAAAATTGCATTCTCCGTGTCTGGTATATTAATGTAAAGACGACTGCCGAATTTAAACATTATCGGAACGTCCATAACACATGGGGCACCATAGCCCCCCTTTTTCATCAGGCTTCGCCCCTGGCGAAACTAGCCGCAGCGGCTAGCTTCAGCCTCATTCTCATTCATCCTATCCCGAGTAACTCTCCGAAAGGTCAGACTCGAAAAGGAAATAAGTCAAATAAAGCGCCTCAATGGTACAAAACGTGTAAAAAGGAATTATATTCCTTGACCGTAATTACCGAGGAAATGCTGATTTGGACGTAACACTGCGAAGGAGAAAAAAATTGGTTCGTAGAGTTCATTATGATCGCACCGTACGGACACTTGACCGAAGGCAAATGCAAATTGTGGCCAATAATTTTTGAGAAAAAATACTTAAAGGTCTTAGATTGGTTTTAAAAGTAATTTGCATACTGGAAATAATGTAATAAAAAAACCCTGCGGAGAACAAAATTGGTTCGCACCATCTAAAGTTACAGTGTGATACGGACGTCCGAGAAGAAAAATTCAGCCAAAAAGTTGTTTTCATTGCACCGCAGGCTAAAAAAAATATTTCTATTCATTGCAATCACTTCAAAGTAACTACGCATGATGTTGGAGATACACCGAAGTAAATGGTGAAAAATAAAAAATTTTGGAGTATGCGCTGCGGAGTAACCCCTTCGACAGACTCCGAAGAGCAACGGATGGTCATTTTCATAGGCACTCTTTGCCTATTGTTATAGTGAGTGCCTAAAAATGTGATAATTGATGTACGCTTCGATGATTTGGAGTCGATGTTGTGTTGTTCTTTTTGTCGTGAAAGATCATAAGAATAGTTAATTAAACAAAAAAGAGGTAAATAATTAAGTTATAAAAAAAAATAAATAAAATATATACATATTTATAATTATTATAATAATAATGGGCTGCGAAAGTACAAACGATTTTTTAGAGGATCCATGAGACTATTTGGGTGTGCGTGTGCGTGTGCGTATGCGTATGCATGTGCGCATCATTCGAGCTCATGATTTGAGAACGGTTTAAGATTCGAAGCTGAAATTCATACCACATGGTGGGGGTCAAATCCCCTCTTTTCGTCAAATTTCCTCAAAATCTATGCAGTCGATGAGTTTTGACACTATTTTTAATTTTTCAAAAAAATGGTGGTGGCGTTCTAACTACCACGATTTTTGAAATATCGGGTTGAAATTTGGTAGACGGTTGGATTGTTATAAAACAATGATTGTCATTGTATTTAGAGGAAATCTATGGAGGCTTCAGTAGTAGCGCTCTTCAGTAGTAGCGCCAACGAGAGAAACGTCTTTATCAGTCAGAAGTGGGATATTGTATCCAAAAACCCGTGAAAGTGTTTTTTTTACGTAGTTTTGCGAATTTTCGGTGACCACGCGGTCGACGCCGGTTACGGAAAATTGCCTCGCGCAATGGAAATTACATAGAGAACGATTAACGAACGAACTCCGAACATTTAAAGGAACTTTGGAAGAGCTAGAATAGGAAGTGCATTTCAGTGAATAGTGAACGATGCATCGCACTCCACCCGGAGGTCGCCGCTCACGAACCGGCAGGAATCAGCAAGATACGGGGAACGATCAGGCACAACGGTCGGGATCGTTTTCAAATGCGCAAGGGCGTGTACGAGCGGCCGATTTCGCGGCGTACCCGTCAGTTAGAGCCTCAGCACAGCCGGTAATACAGGGAGCATTCCGACCGATTCAAGTCCCGAATGTACCCCCGCCACAATTCGCGCAACAGCCGGTAATGCAGGGAGTTTTTCAACCGGTTTCCGGAGCACAGCCGTCACGAGACTTCGACAATTTGGACAACCGATCACGCCGCCGTTTAACCAACACGCACCGCCACCAGCGAATCCAAATCTACAGCAAATGTTAATTGAGGACGGTCGCCGCCGAGACGCGCTGTTCGAGCGACTCGTCGATCGCATCGCAGCACCTGTCAACGGTGGTCAAGGGGATCCTAACCTCAATTACAATATTATGCCGGATTTAACGAAACAAATCAAATCGTTCGACGGAGAGAGTAGCGGATCAGCAGCACGCGAATGGCTCGAATGCCTTACTGGAATGCAACGATTGCACCACTGGCCAGACACCTTCGTTCTTGAAATCGCTCGCATGCAATTGACAGGCGGAGCTAAAGATTGGTACAGAGTGCATAAACATGACCTCGAGACGTGGAGTCAATTTCGAATTGCCTTCCAACGCACGTTTGTGATAATCGAGAGCCACGCAGTTCGTTGGAAAAAGATGGTCGAACGAGTTCAACGTAAAGAAGAAGCGGTATCCACGTACTTCCACGCGAAGGTAAAACTTTGTAAGAATCTCGGATTATCCGACGACGATACAAAGGAACAATTGATAGTCGGTTTCTGGTCAAAGGATTTGTATA
Source organism: Cryptus viduatorius (assembly GCA_964006125.1). Lineage (NCBI taxonomy): Eukaryota > Metazoa > Arthropoda > Insecta > Hymenoptera > Ichneumonidae > Cryptus > Cryptus viduatorius. The sequence continues at coordinate 2,997,723 of OZ023221.1, read as the reverse complement.
TTTCGATGGCCGCACGATCGCACGAAGATCTCGATAGTCTTTACCGCGATATCCTCGCTTACGCTCGAGTCGAGGAACAACGTGTGGATCGCATCCGAACGCAACGTACGTCGCCGCCGGAGAAGTCGAAACCCTCCGAAGCGAGTAAATCACCGACCTCAAAGACAACGAACGACTCAATACGTCCGTCGACTGAAGCAAAGACTACGGTGAAACCTGAGTCGACTGAAACCAAGTGTTTTAACTGTAATAAACTTGGACATTTTTCCAGAGATTGCAAGGAGCCGAGACGCGAACTCTCTTGCCTCAAATGTCAACAAAAGGGTCACACGCAGAAGCATTGCCCGACGAAAGCACCAATGACGGAGACAACCGCTGCCAATCAAGTTTCGTCAAATGCAGTCGGAGCACTCAAGGTCTACGTCAAGGACGTCGACATCGGCGGAGAGCCTCTCAAGGGACTGATCGATACAGGCTGCGCAGTCTGTACACTTAAAGTGACGCAGGCCCTCATCCGAAAGCTTTCGTTCAACCCGGAACCCGAAGCGTTGAAAGTTTCGGACCGCAGAACTACCAGGTAGTTTCTCCAGGTACCGTATCGGTCAACATCACGATCGACGGAGTTACGGTCGAAAACGTCATCGCACGCGTGGTGCCCGACGACGTTCAACCTTTCGATATGTTGATCGGTCGTACTTTCACCGCCGCCCCTGGCGTCGAATACCGTCAAGTGAACGGTGAATTACACTTCAATCGAGGAATGGCTATTCCCTTCGCCGAAATGGAAATTCAACCGTCAACATCATCGTCGATTCGAGCCTCCGAGACCGTCGAAGCAGCGGCACGATCAGTGCAATTCGTTCACGTGGTGAACGACGAACAGCGATACCAACTACCCGTCGTCAAATTCTCCGAGGAGACGAGAAGCATCGTCAAAAACGAAGTGTTAGTGATAGGAGAAATAAGTCCCTTACCGATTATGTGTGCACGCGCCCAACATCGAGAAATTACTCGAGAAGACGTGAACGTCAGTGACGAAAATTCCGAACTCATTATTACAGACTTGATAAGCGTATTGAATAATTTTAGAGATACGATAGCGCTTTCAGTAAACGCATTAGGATGTACCGATCTCGTGGAGATGGACATTCACGTAAAACCGAATAGTAAACCCGTTTATGGTAAACCTTATAAGGCGAGCGAAATCGAACGCGTCGAAATGCGTAAAATTATAAAAGAATATCGAGACATCGGCGCAGTCCGCGATACAAACTCGACGTATGCAAGCTCAGCATTTCTCATTAAAAAGAATGCGCCGAATCGCGCTTAGTAATTGATTTTCGAAAACTTAATTTGCAAACAGAACGAACTCATTTCCCATTGCCGAGCATTGACGAACATCTCGCGTTAATTAGCGACGGAAAACTATTTATTACGCTTGATTTGGCACACGGCTATTTACAAGTTCCATTATCGGAAGACGCGATGGCAAAAACGGCCTTTATTACGCCGGACGAAACCGGTGAATTCACTCGCTTCATGTTTGGTCTGATGAACGCGCCGTTTTATTTTATGAAAACTATGCGCCGCGCTTTAGGATCGTTACGTGATCAAACCGTACTGTTCTACCTCGACGACATTGTAATTCCTGGTCGAGATTGGCCCGATTTGAAAACTCGATTATGCCAAACGTTATCGGCTCTAAGAAAAGCCGGACTTGCGATTAAACTCAAGAAATGTCAATTCTTGCAACCGAAAGTTACGTACCTCGGACACGAGATATCCGGTTCCGGTATCGAACCCGGACGCGACAAGCTACGAGCGATACGCGAAATTCCGTGCCCAACGAATGTTCACGAGGTCCGCCGCATTCTCGGCTTATTCGGATTTTTCCGCAAGTTCGTGCTAAGATTCGCCGAGCGAGCCGTACCGCTACACGCGTTATTGAAAAAGAATCAAAAGTTCGTTTGGACCAAAAAACAACAAGGAGCGTTCGAAGACATCCGCGATGCGTTAGCTTGCAGCCCAACGCTGAAAACGTATAATCCGACCCATGAAACCGAACTGCATACCGATGCCAGTGCGGTTGGCTTAGCCGGAATGCTATTGCAACGCGGAAACGACAACGAATTTCATTTGGTCTACGCGATAAGCCGACGAACCGACGAACATGAGTATAACTACGATTCGAGTAAATTAGAATTATTAGCGATTATTTGGGCCGTCGAACGCTTCCGCCCGTTATTAATAAGTATTAAATTCATGATCGTTAGTGACTGCCAAGCACTCACGTATTTGCAGTCGACTAACAACGCACAATCGACACGTTAGCGCACTCTACTCGAAGATTTCGATGCCGAAACAGTACATCGACCCGACCGACAACTCGCTCACGTCGATGCACTCAGCCGCGCCCGCGTAGAACCGGCTCCGATCGTAAATGATCCCGAAGCGAACGCGGGAGCAGTATTTTTAATAACAACCGTCAAGGACGAAATTCTCATGCACCAATGCGTCGAGCCTACAATAAAACGAAAATGCGAAATACTACGAAAATCGGCCCGTCAACGGACGAAAGCCGAAATAAACGATGTACGCGATTACGAACTGCACGGCAGTATATTATATAAAAAGGAGGGTGAAACGTTACTCTTCGTGGTGCCGAACTCTATGCGAAAGAGTATAGCCGTAAGATTTCACGACGCGCGGAGTCATCCCGGACTCGAACGAACGCTCGCAGCGATTCGTCAAACGTATCGTCTCGGTCGGTGCCATCGATGAAGAAATATTTGAAAAATCATATCGGCGCATGCCTACATTGTTTGTTAGCGAAACCGAAGGTCGGGCGACAAGCCGGTCAATTGCATCCGATTGCCCCCGGTGAACGTCCCTTCGCAATCATCCATATGGATCACGTTGGTCCCCTAATTACGAGCGCCCGAGACAACAAGTACGTTCTCGTACTTATAGATAACTTGACACGATTTTCTATCCTGAAGCCAACAGAAGATACGAAAACTGCGGGAGTTATCCGGTTATTCAACGAGTTCATTCTACAATTCGGAGCGCCAGTACGAGTCATCACCGATCGCGGAACCTGCTTCGGCGCGAAACAATTCAAGGTGATATGCGAACAACACGGTGTTTGCCATGTTCTTACGTCCCCTCGTCATGCTCAAGCCAACGGGAGGGTGGAACGAGTGAATGGTACGCTGCTACCAGCAATACAAGCATCATTAATTGAATCGGAAAGAAGTGATTGGGATACTCGACTGAAATATGTTCAACGCGATTTGAATACGAGTAAAAATCAAACGACAGGCCGCAGTCCATTCGAACTCCTCTACAGATATACTCCGAAACACGACGAAGGACCGCTACGAACACTCCTCGACGAAGGTCCCACCACTTACGCCCATCCGACGACGCTCCAAGACGAAGCTCGCGACAACGTCGCTCGCCAACAGTCCAATTACAAGGAACGATACGATCGCAATCGATTGAACAACGCAAAATTCCACGTGGGAGATATCGTCGCGATGACGACAACATCGCCGGCGACGGGTGAAAGCAGCAAATTTCAAGCTCGTTTCCGCGGGGCTCTCAACGTAATCGAAGTCCTCCCCGCCGTACATATCGAGTCATGGAACTGCGAGAAGATCGCGGCGGAAAGCGATACTGCACCTCCGCACACGCTAGCCAATTAACAATTTGGCGTCCCCAGACGGAGGAGACACTCGACGATTCTCCCGAAATCGACGACAACGAGGCAGATAACACAAGAAACAACGACGAAAACGCAGAGTCCGCACAAAATGTCGATGAGGACGACGCAGTTCCGAGAAACGACGCAGGAGACGAACTCCTCGAGGAGAGGAACAACGCCGAACCTAACAACGAAAACAAAGTCATCACAGACACGCCGAGCCGATCGACCGCAACAACACCCGCTCCGAGAGCCAGCAAACGACCAACCGTCCCGTTACGACGAAGTCGTCGCGAACGGAACGCTCCGAAACGATTTTGCGACTACCTCGCATAAAAGAATATTGACTCGAGTCCATCACGAACGAAGTACAGCACGGCACCCAAGGACGAGTGCGAATCAGGACGGTCGAGTGTTAAACACGATTTAATGCCGATACAAATTACGCGCGATACGAGGTATGAGCTACGAGACGAGTGCGCGTCTACGCCCCCCCCCCCCCCCCCCCCCCCCCCCCCCACCCCCAAGATATCACGATCGATCCCGAGAGAATGCGAGGAATGCGGAAGCGACGCTCGCGTAGAGAGTCTTGATCGATACGCCGAGCCGGACACGACGTTACGCGAAGACAAAGAAAACCGAACGACGATTGAAAACTCGAGTGACGCCATTACGGGCAGAACGAGAGAGAGCAAACGGGCAACGAATCGACCGCGATCCGACCGCGGGCATTTCGGAACGAAGAATCTTAATCGAGAAACGTCTCGCGAACTTTACGTTTACGGTTTATTTCATTTATTACTGTTTCTTTTCCTAACTTACGATTAATAAAGTGTTCGAGTGAACTTTCGAAGCGTACACCGGTAATTTTACCTCTCCTCCGTATATTCCTGACACATTTTGCGAATCGCGATATTCAATTTTTTCAAAGTATTCAATGCATTTGAATTTTTGTTTTTATCGGATTTTCGATTCCGCAAATTCTTATTAATACGACCAAAATGTTTACGCGATCTTACGTGCGCGCCGAGTTCGGCGTGAAAAAATTCATAGTCGCAGCTTTGGCAGTAATATTTATAATTTTTCACAAAGGCGATCGTTTCGCGACCGTAATGTACGAGAGATTTTCTGTGACGATTGTCGCCGATATGAGAATCGACATCCTGATGACGTAGAAATATTCCAGAACCGCGGCAAACGTGACAAAAGTATGTTGTGTCATCGATTTTCGCAACCTTGATGCAAAACGAAAGCTTAACGTTTTCATCATTGTTTTTCAGAATTTTTGGAACGCGATATCGCTTATCGCTCGAATCTATTGCTGCGACAATTTTTTTTTTGCTTTTTCGTTTTTACGTAATGATAAACGCGCTTCATTTCGCGAAGTCTCTTGTCGCGATATTCACAGCGATATTGCCCCTCATTATGCATTATACCGTCGCAGCCGTTTGTGCGAAATGTGGCGATGTGACGCTCCGAAGAAACTTGATTTTACATCGCGTCGGCGGGCAATTGGAAATCGCAAATTTCGCAATAAGGCTTTTCTGCTTCTTGCGTGTTAATGTAAGCAAACGTTCTAATCAATTTTTTTGCAGCTTCCGAACATTGCATTTGATGACGCTGAACTCTTCACTGGTTTTGGAGTCGCAGCGATATTCGCGTCTTTCAGCTTCGGGATGTCCTACATGATGCAACGAGGATTTGCTACGTTTTTCTTCAGTTTTACAAGTTTCCGTAGTTGATAACCGCGCGGTTGAATCTGTTATACACAAAAAATGGAATTTATAGCAGCGTTACAAAAATAATTATTTTTTAACGTTATTCAACATTAGAAACATCACAAACAATTTTGCTTTCCTTTGTTTTTTCGTTTGTTGACATTACGATTGTTACAGAGTTTGCGAATTTATCGACGACGTTACTGTTATTTAATATCCCGAACACAAAAGATTTCTTTTTTTGTGCACTGTTCGATTTTGCAAATATTCCTTCGTTTTTCTTTTGTCAAAATTACCATTGTTCGGGAATTTACGAAATTGTCGGTGATGTTATTGTCACGGAAAATGTAGAAAAGGTAATTTATTTTATTTTTTTTATTGATTTTTTTGTTTGGTTTTGTAACAGAATGGCCGATATGTTCGATGAGGTGATGGCAGACGATGTGTGACGATAGGGCCAGAAATAAATGGTAGAAAATATGGTGACCCCGGGATTCGAACCCAGGTTGATCAGGTACTAATTAAGAGCGCTAACCACTGCGCTATAGTGACCCATATGTTTCTATCATTCGTGTTGTCTACTTATATGCAAAGCTGGACCCGTCCGTCACACACCGTTACAGTTCAGCTTCAGTTCAGTTCAGCTTTCGATAACAATGAGGTTAGGAACACTGTCAACCCCGCCAAACGATTCGATGTTTTTTTGTTTTTTTCGAACTTACAATTGTTACAAAGTTTGTGAATTTATCATTTACTTTATCGGCATTGATTATTTACAGGAGGTTACTTTATTTTTTCCTGAATAAATACTTTGTTTCTATTATTATTATAATCGATAAGATGTACGTACCGTGTCCGAGGACATGTTGTTAATTTATTACGCGATTCGTGTTACACGAAAGTGCTTACATTATTAATTTGATAAAAAGAAAACTTACAAACATCGTAATAACACGATTTGCCGAAATCCGTCGCAAGAACAGCTGTTACTTCAAGTTCTACAATTAGTCAGCTGGGTCGAGAGAAATAAGACGATGTTTTTATCGTCCGTTTATTTTCCGACCTTCCCTCGAGCGTCTCGGACTTCGAAATGTACGGGGGACGAGTGAACGATTCGGTCGGAAGCAGATATGTCGATTACCGACTAATCGATCCTTGGTTATCCTCTTCGCGAGATTATTACTTAACAAGCGTCTCAGCGCCCTGCGGGCGCAGATGCTCTTGTTGGTGGGCTCCGCCCCCCAAACCCCCCGAAAAATGTCCCTTCGGGACATTTTTTAAGGCACTCACGGGGGTGCACGTCGCGCTACGCGCTCCGTATCGAGTGTATTTACACATCGCGCTATGCGCTACGAATGAAGTATGTTTATTCGTGCGTTTTTTTTCGACAGTACGTATGAGGGAAAAACATTTATCAGTTACGTAAATTAATTCATAGTGTTTAATCTTCGTCGAATAAAAATATTTCTTTTTTGTACCAATTGATTATTAATATTCACGACGGATATTTCCTTTTTGTTTGACGATAAATTGTCAAATATTGAGACACGAGACAAATATAACGAATTGCACCACGTAGAAGTTGATCAAATTAATTTAACGAATCAAATCATGTCTAGTAAAGTCGTTTTATTGGCTTAAAACTTATGACCAGATTTAATGAATATAAAACAAACACACAAAACATGTACCGACACCAATACGATTACCATTTAGCATTCAGGCCAAATATCCCCTTTAAATCCTTCCCCTTCAGTGTTTTTTTTCTTCCCCATAATTGATGGAATCAGTTCGTTATTTTATCTGTAGGAAACCAAACCATTGTAGAAGAAAAGTTCAAGAAATTTGCTATTCTTTGTGATTTTCAATGAAATTTTATCGATATTTATGGATGCTGCAAAAAAATGCAATCTCGAGAACGAAAAAATATATCTTTTTGGTTCCTGTCTTGTATTGAAGAGGAAGTAGTACGTTACTCGAATCAAAAATTTGTCATCTTGGATAGCTCCGAAATATTTTTTTACAAATTGATGAAATTCTTGAAAAATTCGACTTTGAAGGCTCTTTGACAGTCCTCTTATAACAAATTTCAATTCTACCATTTGAGATATATTTTTTTTCTTCTTCGTAATACATGGAATCAGCTCGTTATTGTCTCTGTAGAACAGACAAGTATTGGAGACGAGAAGTTTGAGAAATTCGATATTTTTTTTCGTTTTTCAATGAAATTTTATTGATATTTATCGTCGCTTAAAAATATCAAATTTAGCATCATATCATATCGTATTTTAAAAAATTTTATTTAATCACAAACGAGGATAAGTTTTTCAGTACGGAATAACTCGTAAAATCGACAAATTCAGTGTTATTCACTTTCTTGATAAATAATTGTTTATAATTGTTCTTTAAGAGTACAATTGTTTTTTTTTTTTTTGCGAAAAAAAACTTTTCAAGACGTGAGCATATGAAAGAAATTCGTATTTCGCCGAAAATTTGAAAAAATAAAAAAAAAAAAAACGTTGGAAATACGTCGATAGAATAATCATTAGCAGTTTTCTTATCAAGTGTAAACGAATAAATCCAGCGAACAAAATTGACAAAGATTTCGAATGTGATGAATCTCCGACGGTCGAAGTGTAAAAAATTAAATTTTTAAACATAGCACACTTTTTATCTGCGCAATAACGCAGAGAGTCAGTTTGTAAATACGATTTCTTTGAGAGGAAAGGATTAGAGACGGCAATTTCGAGAAATTTGAAAAAACGATTCATTTTTTGATGAAAAATCGTAAAATTAGTCTTTGCTTAAAAAAAATCATATCTCGGCAGCGAAAAAAGATTTCGACTCTTATTTTGGATTATTTTGAAGAGGAGAAAATACGTTGCCAGAAAAAGAATTTGCAGTTTTTATTATTAACAGTAAATAAATAAATCGGGTGAACATAATTGACAAAGATTTCGGCTGCGATGAATCTTCGACGGTCGAAGGATAGAAAATTCTTTTTTTTTATGATTGCATACTTTTTATTTGCGCTATACCGCGTAGAATCCATTTATATTTACGTAAAATAGGAACAAAGATTGAAACGAGATGTCGATTTTTTTTTTTGTTTGAAAATCATCCGGCCACAGAGTACGCGCGCCGCGACGTATGAGCATCTGTGTATCGTCTGCTACGAAATTGTCATCTGCTTCCAAAGTTTGACAGATAGAATAAAACGAAAAAATATATACTCGCGATTTTTTTAGTTCTATTTGGGAAATTGTCATTATTTTGGATATTCGATGAATCTTTTTTGTGAGTTTACTACCAATTTTTTCAGTGAATACGTGAAATTTATCATTTTTATTACGAATGTGAATAAAATATGCTAAAATATTGCGAATGATTTTCGGTGATAATATATTATTTTCGAAATAAAAAACGCAAACATTTGTGAATCTGTGTATGATATTTCGTGTTTTATTTTTCACAACCGAAGTTTTTTTTTTAACATGATGAAAAATGGATTTTTGGCAAATCTAAATAACATAACCTCTAAAGCAAATCTTGTTATAACCACTGTTTTTGAATTATTTTATAATTAAAATTATATTTGTCAGAATGACTCAAAATTTGTTGTGCATAGTGCTTTCGATACAATGAAATATTGTTGCGAAAGAGAACAGAATTGGTTTCCAGGATTCTTAATTGGGGCACCGTACGGACATCAGATGTGAGAAAATAAGTTTTTTATGGAAAATTGTGATGAATAAATAGTTAGAGATGTAGGATTGTCTCTAAATTTGCTGTGCGCAGTGCTTTTGATAAAACAAAATGATGCTGCGAAGAAGAAAAAAATTGGTTCGTAGAGTTCATTATGATGGCACCGTACGGACACTTGACCGAAGGCAAATGCAAATTGTGGCCAATAATTTTTTAGAAAAAATACTTAAAGGTCTTAGATTGGTTTTAAAAGTAATGTGCATACTGGAAATACTGTAATAAAAAAACCCTGCGAAGGAGAACAAAATTGGTTCGCACCATCTAAAGTTACAGTGTGATACGGACGTCCGAGAAGAAAAATTCAGCCAAAAAGTTGTTTTCATTGCACCGCAGGCTAAAAAAAATATTTCTATTCATCGCAGTCACTTCAAAGTAACTACGCATGATGTTGGAGATACACCGAAGCAAATGGTGAAAAATAAAAATTTTTGGAGTATGCGCTGCGGAGTAACCCCTTCGACAGACTCCGAAGAGCAACGGATGGTCATTTTAATAGGCACTCTTTGCCTATTATTATAGTGAGTGCCTAAAAATGGTGTAAACATAAGAGATTCAGATATTTGTTTGTTTCTCGATTGTAAATCGTTATTAAATAATCATTATAAACATCGTACGAAATATTACCGAAATAGTTTTCGCATGCAAATGAAAAACAAACATTTCAATAATCGGATACGTTTATCTCGATCGTGAGGTACTGTGGTATTTTTTTTAAATATCAAATACTCTACATTTATAAAAATTCAACAATATTAAGAGTACTTTAGCGATCTTATATTTAATTCTTTCGTTTAATACAACATTATTTTATAACACAAAATTTGTCTCAAGCACATCGTACCCTATTTACGAATAATCATATAAATATTAATACGAATACCGCTACAGATGAAAACCTGCATAAGGATTACCACAGCACATCACTGCGAATGTTTAGGATAACTTTTTTAAGTTACGATCCGGAAATTCGACATTATTGGCGACCGTTCTATCCCTCGTGAAAAATTACTAAACTTCCGACGAACGGAGTACATCTAAGCTCTTCGAACAAAACATTCGGAAACGATTTACAATAACTTTGTTCACAGCTTTGGTGATATTGTGCGGGAGATCGAAGGGATCTTGTATGCACATAGCAGAATCCACGCGGAAAGGCTCTCGGTCGGCGGAATTTTTCGCGTAAGCGATTTACCGTGCCATTTCCTTAGATAGATTCTGTACCTAACGATAGTCGAAGTGCGCGTAGAACGTGAAAAATCTCATAAGAAGTTCTCTGATACTGAAGTTACTCTCCACGACGTTGCAATTGAATTCGTCAGCAACGCCGACTTCCCAGCCTGCGAATGAAGAAAACCTTTGTTAGTTTTGTGTATTTAATGATCTATCGATTTTTTAATAAGAATTAAAATTAAAGTTATTCTTCTCGTTGCCGTAAGTATTTTTAATGAAATTTTACTTGTTTTTGAACGTTACGAAAAAACTCTCACATATAGATTGTATGCGATTTGAGACTGATAGTCTCGTTGCACAATTGTAGAGCATGCAGAAATTAAGTCGAAGACTTTGCGTAGTTTTAGTACTCACTATGTTTTATTTAAAGTCGATGTCTGGTATTGGTAACAATCTTCCCGAATACAATAGTTGGAAAAAAATCTCCGAAGACTTAGCCGCGCAGGGCTATCGTAGAGCGTTGCGTGGATTTAGCCACACGAGTTATCGTGGAGCGTTCGCTGGACTTAGCCGCACGAGCTATCGTAGAGCGTTCGCTGGACTTAGCCGCACGAGCTATCGTAGAGCGTTCACTGGACTTAGCCGCAGGGGCTATCGAAGAGAACTCTGTCGAACAGAGCTTGCGCACTCTGCCGAGCAGGGACTTATCGTAGATCGTAGAGAACTTCTGTTACGTCAAAAATGTGGATGTTTCTCTTTTCATCCTAATTTTTAACGCGTGGTTGCGTCGAGTACGATTGAATACGCGCTGGTCAAGAGAGAGATCTCCCTCCTCTACCACTCCTGGCATCAATTATCGGCGCAACTGCCCATTTTCTAGTCTAACCGTGAGGAAATTTACTAAGGATAGGGCTTGGAATGCTATTCGTTGACTTGTCTGAGAGGTATTACGAAATATCTTATCTGTCGCGTAAATAAAATGCGGATCATAGGTGATTTTAATTATGTCGAAATATTTCAACGCGGTACAAACGATCTGGTAATCTGAATGATGTTCTGTGAGTAATGTAGATGATGTCTGGCGACGGCTAGGCGAATTATCGGGGAGGTAGAGTGACACAGGATATTATACACACTTCTAATTATAGAAATATTGAAGAAGTTGAATTAAATTGTACTTACGTTGTTCGTTGAGGTGTTGATTGTTGCGATGAAATCGGTGAAACACGACTGTGTACGCGGGATTCTCGTAATATTCAAATTTTATTCAAAGAAAAATATCTCAGGCAGATTCAAAAAGAATGCAAGAGAATGCGAGTTTTGGAAAGTACAATTGATTCCAAGACCGTTATTCGTACAGAAATCTCTTTCAACAATAAAGTAAGAAAAGGATTTTGACGGTGAAGCGAAGCTGACTTCGTTACAACGGATGAATTGAGAGTGACAATTTGGTGAACTAGACTGGACCAAGAAAACTCTGGTCACAGTGAAAATGAGTACAATTTTTGGAGATGGAAAATATTATAAACAAACTTCTCCAATAGGAGAGCGGTAGAATTCTATTCGTTGTCCGAAAAATACCCGTGATGTCTCTTTCTAATGGTGGTAAACAGAGTGCGCGGTCTCTGACTCTATCTTTCTCGCCGCCCAGCCGGAGCACCAGCCTACCGATCGGATGCGCCGGTTGCGCGCTTCCGTTGACTTCCTAACTCTACTCCTGATCTCTAATCCTGACTGTAGTTACTCTGTCCTGGTACTCTCGTGCCCTCTTTTCGCGGGCTCTTATATACTAGAAAAATGGTAATCAGAGGGGTAAGAACCCTCCCTCATGTATCCCGGGCATTCTGCTCCCCTGATGAGTAACGTTGCCCCTTCGCTATTCTCCTCTCGGCTTGCTCGAGATTCCAGGATTTCTGGAATATTCGTATTGCGAGATAATTGTAAATTTATCCCGTTTCTATTGAATTCCCTTTCCTTTCTTATGTCTAATTATTTGCCTGAGTTATTTGTAATTTTAATATTAATAATTCGTAAACAAATTACTAAAAATAATTAAGATTTGATATGTTTAACATAAGAGAGAGAGAGAGAAAATCAACTGATAGTTGCTGTTTGTAAAATTCTCCGGTATGTCTTCGTATTCCGAGGACGGTGGTAAAAGTCGAGAGATATGTATATTTTATTATTAATAATTTCGTAGCATTGTCATTGTTTGGGTGTCAAATTATTATATACCTGAAGGGTAATAGTACATTATGCTACAAGGGAGGAAAGTGCGTGTTTTCCACCGAGTGGGGTTTGCGGCCCGAGCGAAGCGAGGGCTGTGATCACACGAGGTGAAAAGCACTTCCTCCCGTGTGGCATACGTTACTTTATTCCCGACCACCCTATAAAGTCTATATTCTGTACATGCGACGGCGAAAAGGGTTAACTCGGAGTACGGGCACCTTTCGGGCACCTCTCGGGCGTCGGAATACGGGCACGGGAGGGCGTGCGTATATAAATTATAATACTGATATTTTTTTTTAATAACAAATTTTTTTAATAACAATATAAGGTGGGAAATAAAGTACTACGGTGGCGGGAAATAAAGTGCTACTTTATTCCCGCCGGGCAATAAAGTGCTACTTTATTCCCGCCGGGCAATAAAGTGCTACTTTATTCCCGCCGGGCAATAAAGTAGTACTTTATTTCCCGCCGGGCAATAAAGTAGTACTTTATTTCCCGCCGGGCTATAAAGTACTACTTTATTGCCCGGCGGGCAATAAAGTGGCACTTTATTCCCGCTCCGTTAATTACGTCCCGCTGGATTACAATTCGCCACTTTCCACCCGCCTCGCAGGTACGGAATGTGGACTTTATAGCGTGGTCGGGAATAAAAAATATTTCTCGGCTCTTGTACAAATTATTTCATTATAAAATATCAGCATTTTCCTAAATATCCGAAGTATCGGTAGCATAACCGGCCCGATATCTTTGGGCGTTGCCCCCCTAAGAGGCGTGCAGCAACTATTGCGCGTGCCCGGTAACAACGTCGTACGATCGTCTTATTCCCTTATATGGTCATTCCGGAACTACTGTTCCGTTGCCCGGGCGAGCTGTATGACTCCCCTCTTTCGGTGTACCTGCTAGACCTTCCCCTATCGTCGTGAACTAACCTTGACGCTATGCAGCTTAACTTACGCAACTCGTTCCTTGCCCGGGCCCCTTTTATTATCCTTACAGTTTGCCGATTCCGACTTATTTTCTGTCTTTGAAAGTGAATTCTCGTAAAGGTGGAATGTTCCTGAACATTTTGATATAACCTGCGATGTTTATTTTTATACTATAAATGGGGGGGGGGGGCGAGTCAACTGTATACGACGTACGTTTTCCTGCTACATGTACTTTGTAGTTGCTCACGTTACGACTTTTTCCATAAATTTTGGAAAAAATAGTTGCGACATAAGAATAAGGAATTATTCCTGATTAACTTGATATATTGACTGATTTATAAATTTGTGCACCATGAGCCGAGAAAACGAAATTCCAGGAGTACATTTTTACTCCTAATACCAATTTATACGGTGAACATTATCGGAAGGATAATAGTTACATTAAAATATCATTATTTCATTCTCCCGATCGTAGGGAGGCATTTCTTCTGCGCGCGGTATGTGACTTTTCTCGACGGAATTGCGTCTTCGCGCTCGGTGGTTGAGCCGCCTTGCCTTCGTGACTCATCGTCGAGGCATACTTGTGTTGCATCCCGCGCTACCGCAACTCGATTCGGCGGTTCTGAAATGATTTACGACTCTCTTCCTTGAATTGTTTAGCTTTAGTAATGTAAATATTCTGTTTCATTCGTTTGTTATTTCTCAAATTTTGACCATCTTTGCCCTTTCCTTCACCGTTACATATTGTGTTATCAAACATTATGGTGACTGCACGTGTTTCACGAAATCACAGACGGTTATTCGTCTCGACTATTTTTCGTGTCTTTGCGTGATTCGACTAATCAGCCTTTGTATGATCGTATTTGATTTCTTGCCATAAATGATATTTTACTCTTAACTAGTATCGAAAAGCACTTCTAAGTTCAAAAATAATTTTGCTGTTTTGAATTTATTAATATTTTCATGGCATTAGTAGCGTTTGCCAATAACTTGCATCGATTATTCCTCCTGTAATTCTGGACAATTTTACCATCTTTGATTCATTTGATACCGTAATTTATAATTTAATTGCGAAGATTTTTAAAATGGTCATATTCATTAAATTAGCGTTAAATTGGAAAGCGTGTGGGAGTATGAAACCGTATTTCTTTTAGGATCGTGATTAAAGAAAATTATGTCATTATAATGATGAGTGGTTGGATGATGTGGGGGATGTGCTGACTCTCAATCGCGTGACTCGTATATTCAGAAATATTATGCAATGCTGTTCGGTGTCGAAATACAGAAACTATTTCGGTAGTCGGGGTTAATTTCCATACATAAGGTAATGTAGGTTCCCCTTTTTACGTTGGAGGCCCTTTTTGACCTTCAGTTAGAAAAACTTTAATGGTCTGGCCGCCGGGTAAAAGCTTAGATCTATACTCCTTGAGTCGATGCAGTGGTCGATTGTACCGACGTCGGCAGCGGAGTTCGCTGTTTCACCGAGGGTAGTGCGTGTGTCGAGGGGGATTGAGACCTCTGTCCGCATCTATCTCGTGTGGTAGATAATTTTATCATCTATCTTTTACCCTGTTTTTAGCTTTACATGCTGATTATTTTAACCTTCCTGGACATATTTTTCCCAATGGAAAATCATTCCTGAAGTATCGTTCAACGATTGATGAGAGATAGTATATTACACTACTAGGGCAGAAAGCTTGAAATTCCTGCACTGATTCCTCGGCTTCGCCTCGGGCATCATGGCGCGCAGTGCAGGGCTTTCAAACTTCTGCCCGTGTAGTGTATCCTATTTTTCTTTATAGCCGGTCGAAAGTACGCAAAATATTGTATGTATTGCGTCGGAAAAATTGATGCCTGCCCCCGACATTTGCGGCACGAGCGTAGCGAGTGCTGCTGGTCGGGGGGGCAGGCATCATTTAAAAAAAAGCAATATAGATATAGTTAAAAAACATATTTTATTTCAACATGACATTTTTTAAATTGAAGAAACATTAACATTTCTTAAATTAAACAAACATAACATTTTTGTTGGGTTCAAAATAAAAAAAACAAGAATATCAACTGCAAATAAATAAACAGGATTCAAATTAACGTATTATTTCCGACGAATTTTACTGCGTACATTTTTTTTTCTCATTTTTACCATGATCACATGCATAATAAAAATTGTTAATTATGTCACCATGAAACACGCAAGTATTTTTTTATTGTTAGCAGTTGTGAAACCAAGTGTCGGTGATTTATAATCAACTTCAGGTTGATCCAGCTTATCGATTTCAACTAGATCCTCCTCGTTGATCTCAAATCCGTCAGAGAAGTGATCGCAATTCATTTCACCATGTGGAGATGTTTTATCAATCGTTGGAAATACTACTTCAGCTTCAATGGTGTTTATTGATGAACTCGTTGATGTATGTGGTTTAGTTGGTTGTGGATCAGTTGATGTAGATGGTTGAGAATCAGTTCGAGAAAATTCGGATGCATGGGTTATACTCTCATATATTCTTTCCCGATTCTTTATTGAATTTTCCACATACCCTGTAAATAAGCTAATTATTCATAAACAAATTTTTTATAAAAAAAAGAGTATTATTTAGATAGGTAAATTAAATTTTATAATTCAATAATTAAAAGTAACCTTGAGCGATTGCTGTTGACTTCCAACCTCCTAGTTGTTTTAGCATTGTCTCATTAGCACCCGAGTTAGACAACAGAGTTGCGCCAGTTCTTCGGAAACAATGCCCGGTATATAATTTTGGATTAGGTAAATTTAAATATGAAGCTATAGAGTTTGGTGTTTCCCCAATCTTATTTCTGCCGATAACTTGTTGGTGAAATTTCCCGTTCTGATACTTTAAGAAAAATCTGTCGGTAAATGATTCCTTGGCTCTTATTGTGGTGTATTGCTTCACTTTGTCGTAGAAGGGCTCTCCAATTATAAACTGGCGAGGGACGTCATTTTTTGTATCGTTGATGGAAACTAGGAACTTCTTACCAAGATCTTCGATGTCTTGCACTTTAAGTTTGCTGAGCTCGTCACATCTCAGAGCCCCACAAATTCCATATATCAGCATAACCTTAAATTGTTGGAAAAATTAGAATATAAATTAATTAAAAAATTGATAGAATTAAATGCAAATACTAACCTTTGAGACGAAATGTTTGTCATCCGATGCTTCGTTCGTAAATTTTTTTATTTCATCCCACTTGAAGATTAAGGATTTTTTCGGTTTATAACCTTTAGAATTATTTTTTATTAAACTTTTCAAGTTATAAAATTTTGTTATATCAAGATTTTCCCGTGTATACAATGTTTTTTTTAGCATCGACCACACGCTCCACAAAGTTGAAGGTTTTAGTCTTTTACTTAAGTCTTTAAAATACACAACTAAATTTGTTTCTTCCGAACTTGATAGAGAGCCTCGATTATCCATTTGCCATTTTTTATAAGTTTCGTAAACTAGTTTATACCGATCCGCTGACTTTTTTGGCAATGTATCTGATTGTATTATTAGTTCTGCTTCTGCATCGAAATCTCTCAACATGTCCTCCTCGTCTATAGATTCGTCAGTTGAGATCATTTTGTTAATTAATTCCTTCACTAAAAAAAAAAAGATCTATTTGACGCGCGTCACTTCGAAGTTGTATCTCGATAACATTGAGCGTAACCAACCAGCATAAACAAAACACGTTTAGAAACAAATAATAAACGTCAGTCGGGTCAATGAAAGCAGCTTCATGTATCGGTGTAAATGAAAAAATTTTCTGCTGCCGCTGTTACAGAGGGCGTACGTGCAGCTCTACCAATGCACGAAAAATTAGCTTTCTGCCTCGAAATCGGTGCCGAAGATGCGTACTTTCGACCGAGGTATAAAGAAAAATAATTTCTTCTCGTGATTTTCATGAGGATAAGTGATATTTGGATTTTCCGTGAGATGTATGAATTGTTTTGGAAGGAGAAAGGTTTGCATATAGTAAGAAAATAAGCAGAAAAATGAGTTGCGAAAAACTGTTATTAATGAAAAATGAAGAGAGTTACGTCAGGACGTAACACTTCGTTGGTCAGAGCCTTGCACGCTCAGCGGAGTCTTCTAGATGATGATCGGAGTAAAAACGCAGAACTACTGAGTTGCTACCGAAAATGCTCGCCTTTTTATACTGGTTTAACCCTATCTGTCTAATGTTAAAATTTTGTAAGTAGTGGGGTTAAAATAATGAGTTTGTAAGTCTCATAAAAATGTTTGAAGTGTCTATGCACTTTACCGGCTCTTTTCGGTAAAAATTAGTGGTCATAAAGATTTCGGGTAGCTTTTACTTAGAAGTCCATGTGAAGATCGCAGCTAACCCCTTTTACGGATATGCATAAAGTTGGGTGACACTCTTAGGCTAGTGCGTAGTGTCATAGTCAAAATTATTAGGTGCGGGAAGTGTGGCACCAGCGTTAGCCTTTGTGGTGCGTAAGCAGACCGGCGCTAGTCCATATAGAGATGCATTAGGTTTTCGGGTGTCATCTGTAGGCGACGGCGATAATGTAGAGCATCTAACGACTCTTATGGTAAAAAAGAGTTAGTAGGCGACAGTGCAGCGATAAAGACTTCGCTGTGCAGCGCGTGCGAGGGTTGCCGCTAGTTTTTACAGAGACACATAAAGTTCGGTGTCATCTCTAGGCTAGGGCGATAGAGTATAGAGGAGGCTGAGAGAGCTAGTCGTAGGCGGCACTCTAATAGAGACAGAGAGAGAGATAGTCGTATGCGGGAATCTAGCAGAGCAGAGAGAGCTTGTCATAGGCGAGACTCGATGACTGCGTGCCGCCGAAGGCTCAGGCGCGCACGTCTAGGCCTACTACATTATGGCAACCAAGTGCATGAGAGCACGTGCAGTGCGTGTGAGTAGAGCGCGCGTAAGCGAGCCCCAAAATCTCTTATATGGATGTAGTTTTTATGTCGTAGTGTTTTTGGTTAAGTGTGGTGGGTTACGTGAGACGTAACACCAGCCACTGTTTTAAGAAAAGTATCATCCTTCGGCACAATGGATATGTATAGTTGAAAGATCTGCAAAACGCATGTCCATTAGTAATTTCACGCATTTCTCGAAACGAATGGTGTTTTCAATTAAATTTTTCTATACTTTATTTATTTCGTTTTTTCGACCGAAAGCCCATTTTCGAACTGTATGTCGCAAGACAATGTCGCAAATAAATTAAAGATAATAAACAAATAAATACGAAAAATCAGGTTTTAACTCACTGCAATCGAGAAAGGAGTCGATATCGCTGTCCGTTGATTCCAAACCGGATATTTTTGATTCAGAGACCTTCGCGTGCGAAAATTTAGATTTCACTGCTTTTTCTAAATCCAAAATCAATGTATTTTCCTTCTCGCGTTCTTGCGTGGATACGCATTCGAAATAGGCGACTCCTCCTTCAATATAATTTTCTAAAGTTTCTAGAAGAGGTACCACAATGTTTGACGAACCGGGAGACGAGTAGTGCCCATCACGTTTGAGCCATTTATGCGACGGATCCTCGCAATGTTCGACATACGCCGAACGCTTGCCGTACCACAGTAGAGCGCAACACGCGCAACTGTTGTAAATCAATTGATTCTCTGTAAGATTTTATTTATATGAAGAACAATCGTTTTAACTATGTTGCCTTATTAGTTTTGATATATATTATTGTTTCGAAAATGACACAATGTCTCAGATAGGCGAAAATTAATAAAAGGAAACTAATTGCACAAAATAATTCAACATGAATTGTAATTGAAACATATGGCATGATTAATATAACAATGAATATTTTTTTATACAAGATAGATTTTGAAAATTATATTAAAACTGAATTGGATCTTCTTTTCTACCAAAGATACAATGCATCCAATCACTATTACCATGAGTAGACAAATTAACATACGACATAACACGTTTTCCATTTTCAATTATAAATTCTTTTTATATTAAAAACCCTTTTCGACGATTCATTGACTCCGAAATATAACAGAGTTTAATAATATTTCTTTAATAAATTATTTTATCACTCGCTCTTCTTTTACCGATAAATAAATTAGTTGGAGAAAAAAAACTCCATTATTCGTGCACTTTTCAATTCCGTATTTTATATTACACTCGGTTAGTGGTTACTTATCTTTTTAAGATTCCAGATGTAGTAGGCGTCAAAGCCATCGAAAAAAAATCAACACTAGATGCCGAGAAAAGCTTCAGTTCGATTCCTTTCGATGATCGATCAAATTTCCTTGGAGTAACGTAACCCACTAGTGTAACCGCTCCAAGTATGTGACACGAGAAATAGGCGAAACGTCCGCACCGGACGAGAGTTCGGAAAGAAGAGAGAGAGCCTAGTCAAAACTATTAGATACAAGCCTCGCGTCTCTATTATAAAGCCGAGTACACAAATCGTCATTGTCGCCGAATATCGCGCTCTCTATATCTCGATAATCATAATTAGCATATTCATTCGAATTAATCATTACATCTCATTGTCATCGACCTTTTTCGCATTTTTCGCGTGCTATGCGGTCTCCAGATGTTACACGAAAGGTACGTCAGATTCCATTTTTGCGGAACACGGTATGCATCAGTATTTCTTCACATTGTACCAATCGCACCGGATTCGCGTCGCGATCTCTTCGAAATTTCGCTTCGCCTGCGCGTGCTTCGCTTCTCGCGATGTTTTGTCTCTCGCCGTTGATATGATCGTGCAATGAGTTTTCAATATTATTTATTTCTTCGTCGCATATCAAACAACGGTATCGAAATACTCGTGATGATTCGGAGTGCACGAGTGCTCGTAATAATCTTGCAACACATTGGAGACTGGCTTCTGGAAGACGAGACAATAAATATTTTTGGAGTCAGTGATCAAACTGAGTTCCAAACTCAATTCAATTTCCTTCAAGTTTTCTCTGGTATCGCAAATTTGATCGATATCGTCCTGCGCATTATTTCTAATATCGCGTTTTTTTTCGATTTTTTCGACGAACCCTTTTTTTTCGTCGCATTATTATTCATCACAGCACAGGGAGCAATCGCCGAATGTTTCGGAAGCAATAAATTTTCATCTTCGGTGCTCCGCGCGTTTAACGTTTTGCTACTCGAAGCGCTGAGCTTCGTACTGTTATCATTCGGTGAATTGGACGATTGATTTTCCTTCGATATTTTTGCTGATTCTCTCGCGAGCGTTGATGCCAAATATGAGTCATCGTTCTGTTCAATTTATTCGTTATTCAAAGTATCGTTGGTTATTTTTGCAACTTCGTTGAATCCCTCGCTGTAATGTCCCTCCCTGATCGCCCTCGCGTCAAGTGGGTGTGCAGATCTGCACTACTGACTATCGAGGCGTTGCAGACTTCGCACAATGTATGTACTATCGGAACGTTTTTTTCGCTGCACACGCTAGACGCGTCATTTTGTTTGTTCTTCGAATTTTCGTTATTTCGTTTTCGTTACCGTTCAACAGTTTGGAAAGTAGTCAGGTCAACGAATTTATCAATCCTTTTATTTCCGTTTGTTGAACGATCGGCGGATTTATTTGATTTTTATTGTTTGTCTGAACTGCTCCATCCTCCGATACGTTCAGCGATGCCGCATGTCGCCTGCCATTAACATGCAGAAAAACACTTTCTTGACCAGATATTTACATTCGCAACATTTGCAGTAATACTCGCCATTTTTTAGGACGATGTTACGCAGTTATTTAGTTCCCCGTCGTGACGTCCTCCTGTGACGTGACGATAAACGTTTTCTACGCCGGGTACTTTGCGCTCGCAACATTTGCAGTAACAATCACCGTCCACGAGAACGACAAAGAAACCGCCGTACTTCCGCCTTCCCGTGCGATGTTCCTCGATAGTTCTCGAGATCGCTAATTCTGCATTGATGAAACACGTCATCGTGTCTCGCAATGTAATCGCACATGTTGCACATTATTTCGAAATGATCCGAAGTGTTTTCCAATACAGAGGGTGGCGGCGATACTTCGATCTTTTCTTCTCGTTTTTCCAATGCGTTTACGGAACGAATGTGTTTTTTACTCTTTACGTGATTGGACAGATTTTGGTAACTCATGAATAGGCAGCTGCAGCATTCGCAGCGATAATGATCGCCTTTTTCTGTCAGTGAAATATTTTCACAACCGTATTTTCTTCAACGCCAATGCGTGAGTCTGGCCTCCGAGATGATTGTCATCACCCGAATAATCGAGAAACTCGAGATCGTAAATCGTAAATCGTAAATCGTAAATCTTGCAAAACAGTCTTTTTTTTATATTAAACGATTTGACAATGTAATCGCTAGAAAAAAGCCGACTAGAAGACACGGAGGGAACTTTTGTTTTCTGACTGTCTGTTGAGATAACGACGTTCTCTTGTTTTAAATAAATAACACACAACATGTATTATTAAAAATAATTTAAGAAAAAAATTATTTTTCTATAAATTTATTTATTAAAAATAATTTTTACATGCTCTCAAGAGTGTCGAGGAAGTCGTCTATCATTGGTATTACTTCGATGTGCGCGATAGTCATAATCGTGTGGTGATTTCGGTTTCTCAAAAGATATCGTTGAATATCTTCAGATGTCGCGGCGAAAACACGTTGTAGATGGCTTACAAATCGGCGGTACTGTCTGCAACGAAACCAGTCCTTGACCATCTGATTAGTAACCTGCAACGAATAAAGCAAAAAATATTAGATATAAATATACTGTGACGGGCTTTTTGTCGCTTCGGACGACGACAATCGGCTACCCCGCCCAAAATATAATGACGCCCCGTTTTCTTACACTTTATTCCTCTACCGTTCGTTGGGCGCCAGCACACCGTATCAACCCCGGTATGCAAGGGTTTACTTCTTCGCTTTCAAATTCTACTATCTCTTACGGCTAGCAGGAGGGGTGCAATTCGGGAAACAATAAAATAATATTCTTCAACGCACTGATTAAAATAAAAGGACAATCATCACACTCTTTATTTTAATAGTCGATTCTTTCATACAACTGACTCGCGAGACTCAAGATTAGCTTCGTAACAATAGAATAGTTTCGTCTCTCACCGCTGCGAGCGGAAATCACCCGAGAAATTTCCCGGAAACACCGGGCACGAGCGAGAAAGCCACGGCAACACGTGTACGGCACAAAAAGGAACCGAAGATGGTCTGCACTGCGTGCACCTACCTTGAATTTCCCTGTCCGGTATCCTACACGGGTCGTCCTCGTGTCTTTCCTCAAGCTACGAGCTGTTATCCTCCCACAATTCCTCGGCCGTCGTCACGGCGGTTAATCCTTACAGTAATTAATCCCTCAGCCGATGACACGGGGTACAATGATTTCTCTCACTCCCGTGGCTCGCACGGCGTAAAATAACTACCACGGACTATTCTTTTTACACTAACTTCTAACTAATCGAATCTCTATCGCGCGTTACGCTAATCGATCTATTTCGTTCCACGCGTCGCGCGAGAGTGCCTCTCGCTCGTGCTCAGTTACGCGTCTCGGTAATTGGTGGGAGGGGGAACGAGCCCTTTGTCGCCGAAAATCGCCTGATTGCTGGAATATTCGCGACGTCTCTCCTCTCGTGGTTCCCCTCTCGTGTCTCCCACTGGCCGTCTTCGCGTAGCTGGACACCTGTAAAGTACAATATGTGCGCCAGCAGTCTCTCGAATCGTCTAGATTTTTCTCTCCTCGGGTATCGCCGGGGGACGACTCGGTATTCGCGTTATCCTATGACTCTCGCGCGTTCCTAACGGCTAGCGTGCCTGCGAGAGCGTTACAACGCCTCGTCACAATACATATATATAAATTTTAGTATATTTCAGAAACGCGAACGTATATTTTAGGGGTTGTAACTATCGAGAGATTTATGTTCCAAAAATTATCGCACCGGCATTTTCCCTTCACCATTCTTTTCGCCGCTGTCTTTACGCTTCGATGTCATTGTATCTCTCTTGATGTATATCGTAAAACGATTTTAAAAATTTGTCAAGAGACATTCTGAAAAGCTTGGGAACATGCTGTATAATCCGTGCAAGAAATTAATGATGAATACATTTTATTTTTTACAATTATCATACCTTCCAGAAACTAATTGATCTTGATTATTCTTGTCACGCTCCGTCCTCGATGAGGTTCTGGGACGGTTGACATCTATGCTCGCCTTGATCCTCGCCAAATTAAGCTCCTGATCGACGGTAAGCTCTTGTAGTTTCTCTGTAATAAAAATAGAAAACGTACAAACTTCGATTTAGTAATGTTCATTATATTGATAACGAAAATTGTGCTGGTCAACTGTCCAGACGATCTGCTATTATCGATCACCTGGAAAATCGACGGCGTTTTTGTTGCACCTTTACTCACCCAGAAAAACCCAGAAGTTTGGATGCACTCCGCCGAGTTTTCGTGTCGCTGTGCTATGAAAACTCTCTACCATATTGTTCGTTCGCACCGCGCAACGGTAAAAACTTACGGTTTCTGCTATCGGAGCCCACGTTTTTTTAAGATACGCCATGAATGTTCGTACCATCGAGAATTCTTTTATCAATTTTTTCGTCTCCATTTCCATAAGCTGTTCCCTCTTCGAATTTTGTTGGCGGCGCCAATGGTAGACTCATACCCATATACAACAATTGTTTGGGACACTTTGCCAAGCCAATTTTTTTCCAACGTCGCAATAAAGCCTAAAAATAAAATAAAAGAATACAATTCCATTTGAATGAAGCTGATGAATTAAAAAAAAAAACAATCTATTCAATTTAGTTTAAAACAAAATCAAGATTTAACAGATTTACATTCGATAGTCGAGAAATTAATAAATACAATCACGTTACCTGAGTGAAGTGGAACCAACAACCATGCACGCGTACGTTCGGGAAGCTGCGTTTTGCCACCTTCATCGCTGCTTTCTCGTAGTCGCTCATGATAAACGAGATATTCTCGCGTAGCTTCGGGACAATTTGAAAAAGCTTGCTGCACATCGCTTTATAGAAACGAGCTGTTCGCTTTTCGGTCAAGATGAATACGCTCGCGATACCCTGCGCAAACGAGAAAAACGAATTATATCTATCATTTGTAGCCACTGGAAGAAAATTGAATGAAATATTTACCACATCCATAACTCTTATGTGAATACTATATAATTGCATCATCTTTGGGACCTTAGGCACAAGCTGCGAACATTTTTTTTACTATTATTTGTTTATTTTTTGCATTGCATATTTAAAACGCAAAAAAACTTTCTTGTTAATTTCTCTCGAATCACATAATATCTTAACACCTGCGTATTTCGAGACAAAAAAAAAGCGCGAAGATTGAGGATAATAAAGTATTTTGAGAAACCGCAATAATGTTTCGATGTTATCGCGATGTTGTTCCGATGTTGTCCTTGGAGATGGCGAAACTCGGTGTAGAAAAATTCACTAAATTTGATGAATAAGATTTTTTAACGGAGCGGCTGATTGAAAAAATAATATAGATGGTTGGAAAAAAAAATTAAGTAATTACAAAAACGCCGATGTTGACATCTCGTGATCGACACTCATTCGATATTCTCGAACCTCAAAAAATCGAAGCGAATATTGTGCCTTAGCGTTCACACATCTCAGCATGTTTCTTAGCGTCAAAGAATTTTTACAAAAAAATTCATTACCAGAAGCTCAATGTGGCTTATACATATAATCACAGCAAATGTTCCATCGATGAACAGTGCATTCGCCCTCCCAAGTTCTTCCAGCAAAACACTTGACGCGAAAACAAGGCCACAAGAATCGTTTGTCTTGACGATTCCCTGATTAAATCCCTTCATTTGTTCGTAACTCTGCAGGAACTCGGGAAGTTCAACTAGTGAGTGAGGCAATTTAGGCCTCGAATGCACGCGTGTCCGCTGGAGACGACTTCTGACCTCTCGGTACGACAAATGTTGTCCTACACTCGGATGCTTGAAAATATAAGAGAAATCGTTTAGAGATTGTACAATGCTCCATCAGAAACCAAGAATTAAAGCTCACCCGCGACAAACGTCATCAAAAATTTGTTTTGGACGTAACAGCGTCTCTTTTGCCGTAGTGATCATCTCCTGGATCAACTTTTTCTTTTGGCTCACGGTGATATCGGCTGGATGGTTATGGTTTTTCTTTTGAAGGACGGCGTTTCTATCACGGCACAGAGCTCCCTTACATCCTGTCGTACCCCTTTTTAGGCACTCCCTATAACAATAGGCAAAGAGTGCCTATTAAAATGACCATCTGTTGCTCTTCGGAGACTGTCGAAGGGGTTACTCCACAGCGCATACTCCAAAAATTTTTATTTTTCACCATTTGCTTCGGTGTATCTCCAACATCATGCGTAGTTACTTTGAAGTGACTGCGATGAATAGAAATATTTTTTTTAGCCTGCGGTGCAATGAAAACAACTTATTGGCTGAATTTTTCTTCTCGGACGTCCGTATCACACTGTAACTTTAGATGGTGCGAACCAATTTTGTTCTCCTTCGCAGGGTTTTTTTTATTACATTATTTACAGTATGCACATTACTTTTAAAACCAATCTAAGACCTTTAAGTATTTTTTCTAAAAAATTATTGGCCACAATTTGCATTTGCCTTCGGTCAAGTGTCCGTACGGTGCCATCATAATGAACTCTACGAACCAATTTTTTTCTCCTTCGCAGCATCATTTTATTTTATCAAAAGCACTACGCACAGCAAATTTAGAGACAATCCTACATCTCTAACTATTTATTCATCACAATTTTCCATAAAAAAATGATTTTCTTACATCTGATGTCCGTACGGTACTCCAATTAAGAATCCTAGAAACCAATTCTTTTCTCTTTCGCAACAATATTTCATTGCATCGAAAGCACTATGCACAACAAATTATGAGTCATTCTGACAAATATAATTTTAATTATAAAATAATTCAAAAACAGTGGTTATAACAAGATTTGCTTTAAAGGTTATGTTATTTAGATTTGCCAAAAATCCATTTTTCATCATGTTAAAAAAAAAAAAACTTCGGTTGTGGAAAATAAAACACAAAATATCATACACAGATTCACAAATGTTTGCGTTTTTTATTTCGAAAATAATATATTATCACCGAAAATCCTTCGCAATATGTTACTATATTTTATTCACATTCGTAATAAAAATTATAAATTTCACGTATTCACTGAAAAAATTGGTAGTAAATTCACAAAAAAGATTCATGGAATATCCAAAATAATTACAATTTCCCAAATAGAACTAAAAAAAATCGCGAGTATATATTTTTTCGTTTTATTCTATCTGTCAAACTTTGGAAGCAGATGACAATTTCGTAGCAGACGATACACAGATGCTCATACGTCGCGGCGCGCGTACTCTGTGGCCGGATGATTTTCAAATAAAAAAAAATCGACATCTTGTTTCAATCTTTGTTCCTATTTTACGTAAATAAAAATGGATTCTACGCGGTATAGCGAAAATGAAAAGTGTGCAATCATAAAAAAAAGAATTTTCTATCCTTCGACCATCGAAGATTCATCGCAGCCGAAATCTTTGTCAATTATGTTCACCCGATTTACTCGTTTACAGTTAATAATGAAAACTGCAAATTCTTTTTCTGGCAATGTATTTTCAAAACAAGCCAAAATCAGAGTCGAAATCTTTTTTCGCTGCGGAGATATGATTTTTTTTAAGCAAAGACTAATTTTACGAATTTTCGTCAAAAAACGAATCGTTTTTTCAAATTTCTCAAAATTGCCATCTCTAATCCTTTCCTCTCAAAGGAATCGTATTTACAAACTGA
This sequence comes from Cryptus viduatorius, assembly GCA_964006125.1. Taxonomy (NCBI): domain Eukaryota; kingdom Metazoa; phylum Arthropoda; class Insecta; order Hymenoptera; family Ichneumonidae; genus Cryptus; species Cryptus viduatorius. The sequence goes on along the minus strand of OZ023221.1, from coordinate 2,970,412 downwards.
CTCTCGGCGTTATTGCGCAGATAAAAAGTGTGCTATGTTTAAAAATTTAATTTTTTACACTTCGACCGTCGGAGATTCATCACATTCGAAATCTTTGTCAATTTTGTTCGCTGGATTTATTCGTTTACACTTGATAAGAAAACTGCTAATGATTATTCTATCGACGTAATTCCAACGTTTTTTTTTTTCAAATTTTTTTAAATTTTCGTCGAAATACGAATTTCTTTCATATGCTCACGTCTTGAAAAGTTTTTTTTCGCAAAAAAAAAAAAACAATTGTACTCTTAAAGAACAATAAACAATAAACAATTATTTATCAAGAAAGTGAAAAACACTGAATTTGTCGATTTTACGAGTTATTCCGTACCGAGAAACTTATCCTCGTTTGTGATTAAATAAAATTAAAAAAAATACGATATGATATGATGCTAAATTTGATATTTTTAAGCGACGATAAATATCAATAAAATTTCATTGAAAAACGAAAATAATTATCGAATTTCTCAAACTTCTCGTCTCCAATACTTATCTGTTCTACAGAGACAATAACGAGCTGATTCCATGTATTACGAAGAAGAAAAAAAATATATCTCAAATGGTAGAAATGAAATTTGTTATAAGAGGACTTCAAAGGAGGTCAAAGGAGGTCAAAGAGCCTTCAAAGTCGAATTTTTTAAGAATTTCATCTATTTGTAAAAAAATATTTCGGAGCTATCCAAGATGACAAATTTTTGATTCGAGTAACGTACTACTTCCTCTTCAATACAAGACAGGAACTAAAACGATATATTTTTTCGTTCTCGAGATAGCATTTGTTTGCAATATCCATAAATATCGACAAAATTTCATTGAAAATCACAAAGAATAGCAAATTTCTTGAACTTTTCTTCTACAATGATTTGGTTTCCTACAGATAAAATAACGAACTGATTTCATCAATTATAGCGAAGAAAAAAAACACTGAAGGGGAAGGATTTAAAGGGGATATTTGGCCTGAATGGTAATCGTATTGGTGTCGGTACATGTTTTGTGTGTTTGTTTTATATTCATTAAATCTGGTCATAAGTTTTAAGCCAATAAAACGACTTTACTAGACATGATTTGATTCGTTAAATTAATTTGATCCACTTCTACGTGGTGCAATTCGTTATATTTGTCTCGTGTCTCAATATTTGACAATTTATCGTGAAACAAAAAGGAAATATCCGTCGTGAATATTAATAATCAATTGGTACAAAAAAGAAATATTTTTATTCGACGAAGGTTAAACACTATGAATTAATTTACCTAACTGATAAATGTTTTTCCCTCAAACGTACTTTCGAAAAGAAACGCAGAGCGCGACATATAAACATACTTCATCCGTAGCGCATAGCGCGATGTGTAAATACACTCGATACGGAGCGCGTAGCGCGACGTGCACCCCCGTGAGTGCCTTAAAAAATGTCCCTTGGGGACATTTTTCGGGGGGTTTGGGGGGCGGAGCCCACCAACAAGAGCATCTGCGCCCGTAGGGCGCTGAGACGCTTGTTGAACATCGATAAATGCGTTTCGTTGATCGCTTATCCATAACATACGAATAACCTTCGTAAAGATATATGAAAGATCCTGCGTGATTTCCGGGCACTTTCACGGGATGACTCATTTTTGCGTGTTGACTCCAAAGCATTACGCAATTACATGAAAATAGGAGAAAAAAAAACATCGTGAACAATCTACTGATACGGTTACTCGATGTCATCTAAGATTCGTAAACCTAACCTATCGTAACCTAGATGACTACCTATTAGACACCCCGATAGCGATATACAACCAAATTATCACTGAATAAAAACGAAACAAACAAACGATTGAATGTTAATTGCTTACGTGTAGCAAAACAATCAAAGGATTTTATATAAAATGATTACCGGACCGAAAAAGGTCTGGATGTAGTGCCGAAAGCCACGGTGAACATCAACCTTAAACGGAAACGGCAAACGTGATTCCGTGATTTAAGGATGTATGGGCGCGAGACGGTGCTCAACGCCCTCAAAAGTGAGAATTAAGAGAGTTTCAAAGCACTTTTCGACAGAATAAAAATTTGAAAAAAATAAGCATATAAAAGATGATAAATTGATTCATTTGCATAATGAAAATTCCAAAATATTATTAACAAATAGGTGAAAACAATAATTATTCAACAAATTATCCGTCACCCTAATTTTTTTTTTTATGGAAATGATATGTTAATGTTTCTGAATAAATTCCGGGTAGAAAAAAGACACAGAATAGAATTAAAATATTGATTGCAAAGTAAGTTAAAGACAGCTCGAGGTTCATCGACATTCAGATTAATAGAATGCGTGATATTAAAACGAGATTAGAAAAATTGCATGTATCCACACATATAGTTTTTTCCAATGAAATTTAGATCGTGATGCAAGGACGTGAGATCAGAAGTTCGAAAGAATCCGACTGTGTCAAGCCACGAAGATCGAGTTTTGCAACGTTTTGCAAAGTTATTCAGAACAATGAGAAATAGTGCGTTACGATATGAGTTAGAAAAAGTATTTCGCACCAGTATCGTACGAAATTTTATATCACAAGTTGCCGGAAAAAAGCTTTTCCGCACGCGAAGCGTACAAATAAGTGGATATTCCCGCACTGAGTGAAATAAATCGATTAGTGATAAACAATCAGCTCTGACGATCGTACTCGTGTCCAAACAAAGATGTCAGTGAAGATAAAAAACCAACGACAAGGCCGGAACGTGCAAAAGTTTCGCAGCAAACGAATGATTAATCCCAATAATATCCCAATGCGAGTTTAGTTCGTGAATAGCTCACGGAGGATACCATCAAGATAGATATAATGCGAGATTGTAGAGTGATGAGACGTGGATAGGAGCAACAACCAAGAGCTTTGAACAATGTGCGATCAAATTTCTTTAAGTTAGCGATGAGAACGCAGCTGACATAAATTGTTAGGGGGAAAAGGGGAATAGACACAGAACACTCAGAAAATGAAACATTCAATTTTTTTTGCACATAAAACACCGTTACAAATTTCTCACCACGCCATACATTAATATCACATGTTCGATAATGGTTTTCCTTCGGGTATTATCATTGTCAGCTCGAGTAAACACATCTACAATGAAAAATATTATTACTCGACAAACATACAAAGAAACTTTGTTCGTACTAAACTAGATAGTGGAAATATCGAGTTCTTACCTCACACAGCTTGTTAGATTCGCATTCTTTTGAAGTTATCGGCACCCTTCTCCTGCGACGCTGCCGATTCGATCCTTTCGCTGCTCTCAGAATGTGAAGATTCTGAACAATCTGTTAGAGCCAAAGTTTCAACTTTCGCGGCGATAGCTTGAACGCTCGAACGGTCTCTAGCACGTCTAGATCGCTTCGAAGATATTCCGCGTGCTCGGCTCCTTGTATGAGAAGCTCCAGCAGACGCCGAACCTGCGCGATTCAATGAAGTGCCTCGTGTTGTCGTGTCTTTAGAGCCTCGAGGACGACCTCGACGGCGATTGTTTATTCTGCTACATGGCCTCAAATTTTCAGGACTCTTCTGCATAGAGTCGATACTTGGGTCACTCAACGCTCGAGGCGGGCTTAGAAATCTCGCGGGCCAGCGACGTTGTCGAATTGGCCGTTCTCTCGAATTTATCGGCTGCGTCGGAACGATCTCGAAATTAGCGAAGCAATGAGCACCTCCCTCCACACTTTGAACACTGTCCTTGCTGTCGTCGTTTTTGACGTCATCGGAGTCGTCGCTTTTGATGTCGACGGAGGCGTCGCTTTTGATGTCATCGGAGTCCGTAGTCTCGAAACCATTGGCAGCATCGTCAATTTCAATAGCATCGTCAGCGTTGGAAGTATTGGCAGCATCGTAAGCGCCGGAATTATCGGCAGCATCGTCAGCGTCGGAAGTATCGGCAGCATCGTCAGCGTCGAAAGTATCGGCAGCATCGTCAGCGTCGAAAGTATCGGCAACATCGCGACCGTTTTTAGCAGCGTTAACTCCGTCAGTCTGACGGTCTTCCTCGTCGGAAGAATCTGTATCGTCGTCTTCCACTGCACAATTAAAAACACATTATTTTATAATACTTTAGCTATACACTTGCATAATTATATTGTGACGTCGTGGTTTATTTATTCGTTGAAAATTAATTGATGAAGCTGCCGACTCGGCTACGGAACGCGATTGTTGAAAGGAAAAACGCGGTAGACACTTATTCGAATAGCACAAGACGTTTATTCTTGATGATACAATGTACAGCGTGACGTTACGGCTTAGGTCATCGGAAAACTACTAACTAACTAGCCTAGGAAGAGGGTGGTTCTTATAGCACTACTCTGTGGGAAAATAGTGATATGGTGGGGAGGGAATTTGAGAGTCGGAAAAAGGGCACGTCTTGCGCGATGCTGGGAACAGCAGATGTCTCGGATTCTAGGAAGGTCAGGCCATAAAGATAGGATAGGACCTGCGATGCTTTCAAACAGAAAATCGATGACAGTTTCCGTGATAGTCGACGAAAACTCGTCGCCACAGTCAGAATATCAATCTTTTTCGTGATTTTTATTGAAAGATCGGAGAAAGTTACCAAGCGTTATTCTAGAAAACGAATCAAATTGTTAATTAAATGATAAATAATAATTCTTTACAATATTACGTTTCATGGGTCAGTTCATGCTGTTTTTCCTTGATACGATTATCTCTGGAGCGAACGAGATGCAACGTTGATGTTTTACAGTCTACTTTTGTTGAATCTTCTCGAAGATTGCGTCATGATCGCCGATCAGTTTTCTCAGTTTGCCTAGAAAGAAAAAAAACAATCTAAATCGGACTTTGTTGCTTTATTTGTTTATAAATTCTCTCTATTTTCATAAATTGTGTTCACTGTACATACCGAAGAACTTTCAAGAACTGCTATGGACGCCGCCCAGTGCGTTCTGGACAGTCTTATGAATATACTCGACTCCATTATTCGCGTTGAAAATCCCCGGACGAGGACTGATCTTTCCTCTCAGCGGTGACCATATCTTTCGGAGATATGCCATGAAGATATGGACACCGTTCGCTGCAGACTCTATTGCGACATCATCGGCCTTTTGTTGCATCAAAGACAGTCCTTCTTCGAATTTGCTTGTTGGTGCCAGTGGCAAACTTATTGGTCATCCAAAGCAACTCCTTGTCACACGTCATCAAACCCAATTGTTTCCATTTCATCAATAGCGCCTGAAAAAATCAAAATTAAGGGAAATTTTAATTACATTGAACACCATGTCTGTACACCATATTTATTATTTGTTTACTTGTCGATAGAAGAACCAGCAGCTATGTCTGCGTGCGTCGGGAAAACGCGATTGTGTAGCGCGCATAGTCTCTGGGCGATAATCGCTTACAACTGAAGTAACGGTATCGCACATTGATGAAACTTCTTGAAGAATTTTCGACCATATTGCCTCGTCGAGTTCAGGGGTGGCCGTAGCACAAACAACGATACCTCCGATAATATCCTACGGGAACCGGAAAAAGATAAAACATATAATCAAACTTAGAAAATCTTAACAGAGCAGGAGAATTTAGTTATTTTACAATTACAATGTTTGAGCTTCGAACGTGGACAACGAACACGCGCATCGGTGTGGACACCTTAAAAGCGACCTGAAACAAACATTATAATATACTCCATTAGTATTGAACTCGGGACCACTCGAGTGCGCGGTCTCTGGATATAAATAATATGAATTAATTACCGTTTTGTTGAAAAATAGTCGACGCGAATTTCCGAGCATCTTAATCAACTTCGGAGTAGAGAAGAATAGGCAGAAACTGTCGACTGTCCTAATGAGGCCTCGATAGAATCCGTTGAAAGGCTTGTAGTTTTCAAAGACGTCAGCCATTCCTTGAAACGAGCGCGGTAGTTCGGGCCTCAACTTTGCTCTTGCATCATCGATTTTTTGTTTTATATTTTTGTAGCACATTTCTTTGCTAACCGTCGGATTACTGTAAACAGAAGCACATAGTACAAGATATTTTTGTGTGAAATATTCCCACATCGGCGTTTATGGCAATGTAATAATGGCGGTACTCGGTCGGTTGAGGTAGAAACGCCCGAACGAACGGTAATTTTTCGTCATTAGGCACTCACTATAACAATAGGCAAAGAGTGCCTATTAAAATGACCATCCGTTGCTCTTCGGAGGCTGTCGAAGGGGTTACTCCGCAGCGCATACTCCAAAAATTTTTATTTTTCACCATTTGCTTCGGTGTATCTCCAACATCATGCGTAGTTACTTTGAAGTGACTGCGATGAATAGAAATATTTTTTTTAGCCTGCGGTGCAATGAAAACAACTTTTTGGCTGAATTTTTCTTCTCGGACGTCCGTATCACACTGTAACTTTAGATGGTGCGAACCAATTTTGTTCTCCTTCGCAGGGTTTTTTTATTACATTATTTCCAGTATGCACATTACTTTTAAAACCAATCTAAGACGTTTAAGTATTTTTTCTAAAAAATTATTGGCCACAATTTGCGTTTGCCTTCGGTCAAGTGTCCGTACGGTGCCATCATAATGAACCCTACGAACCAATTTTTTTCTCCTTCGCAGCATCATTTTGTTTTATCAATAGCACTACGCACAGCAAATTTAGAGACAATCCTACATCTCTAACTATGATTTTCTCACATCTGATGTCCGTACGGTGCTCCAATTAAGAATCCTGGAAACCAATTCTTTTCTCTTTCGCAACAATATTTCATTGCATCGAAAGCACTATGCACAACAAATTTTGAGTCATTCTGACAAATATAATTTTAATTATAAAATAATTCAAAAACAGTGGTTATAACAAGATTTGCTTTAAAGGTTATGTTATTTAGATTTGCCAAAAATCCATTTTTCATCATGCTAAAAAAAAAACTTCGGTTGTGAAAAATAAAACACGAAATATCATACACAGATTCACAAATGTTTGCGTTTTTTATTTCGACAATAATATATTATCACCGAAAGTCATTCGCAATATTTTACCATATTTTATTCACATTCGTAATAAAAATGATAAATTTCACGTGTTCACTGAAAAAATTGGTAGTAAACTCACAAAAAAGATTCATCGAATATCCAAAATAATTACAATTTCCCAAATAGAACTAAAAAATCGCGAGTATATATTTTTTTGTTTTATTCTATCTGTCAAACTTTGGAAGCAGATGACAATTTCGTAGCAGACGATACACAGATGCTCATACGTCGCGGCGCGCGTACTCTGTGGCCGGATGATTTTCAAATAAAAAAAAATCGACATCTCGTTTCAATCTTTGTTCCTATTTTACGTAAATATAAATGGATTCTACGCGGTATAGCGCAAATAAAAAGTGTGCAATCATAAAAAAAAGAATTTTCTATCCTTCGACCGTCGAAGATTCATCGCAGCCGAAATCTTTGTCAATTATGTTCACCCGATTTATTCGTTTATAGTTAATAATAAAAACTGCAAATTCTTTTTCTGGCAACGTATTTTCTCCTCTTCAAAACAAGCCAAAATAAGAGTAGAAATCTTTTTTCGCTGCCGAGATATGATTTTTTTTAAGCAAAGACTAATTTTACGAATTTTCGTCAAAAAACGAATCGTTTTTTCAAATTTCTCGAAATTGCCGTCTCTAATCCTTTCCTCTCAAAGAAATCGTATTTACAAACTGACTCTCCGCGTTATTGCGCAGATAAAAAGTGTGCTATGTTTAAAAATTTAATTTTTTACACTTCGACCGTCGGAGATTCATCACATTCGAAATCTTTGTCAATTTTGTTCGCTGGATTTATTCGTTTAAACTTGATAAGAAAACTGCTAATGATTATTCTATCGACGTATTTCCAATGTTTTTGTTTTTCAAATTTTTTCAAATTTTCGTCGAAATACGAATTTCTTTCATATGCTCACGTCTTGAAAAGTTTTTTTCGCAAAAAAAAAAAAACAATTGTACTCTTAAAGAACAATTATAAACAATTATTTATCAAGAAAGTGAAAAACACTGAATTTGTCGATTTTACGAGTTATTCCATACCGAGAAACTTATCCTCGTTTGTGATTAAATAAAATTTAAAAAAATACGATATGATATGATGCAAAATTTGATATTTTTAAGCGACGATAAATATCAATAAAATTTCATTGAAATCGAAAAAAATTATCGAATTTCTCAAACTTCTTGTCTCCAATACTTGTCTGTTCTACAGAGACAATAACTTGCTGATTCCATGTATTACGAAGAAGAAAAAAAATATATCTCAAATGGTAGAAATGAAATTTGTTATAAGAGGACTGTCAAAGAGACTTCAAAGTCGAATTTTTCAAGAATTTCATCAATTTGTAAAAAAATATTTCGGAGCTATCCACGATGACAAATTTTTGATGTGAGTAACGTACTACTTCCTCTTCAATACAAGACAGGAACCAAAACGATATATTTTTTCGTTCTCGAGATAGCATTTTTTTGCAGCATCCATAAATATCGACAAAATTTCATTGAAAATCACAAAGAATAGCAAATTTCTTGAACTTTTCTACAATGATTTGGTTTCCTACAGATAAAATAACGAACAGATTCCATCAATTATGGGGAAGAAAAAAAACACTGAAGGGGAAGGATTTAAAAGGGATATTTGGCCTGAATGCTAAATGGTTTGTTTTATATTCATTAAATCTGGTCATAAGTTTTAAGCCAATAAAACGACTTTACTAGACATGATTTGATTCGTTAAATTAATTTGATCAACTTCTACGTGGTGCAATTCGTTATATTTGTCTCGTGTCTCAATATTTGACAATTTATCGTCAAACAAAAAGGAAATATCCGTCGTGAATATTAATAATCAATTGGTACAAAAAAGAAATATTTTTATTCGACGAAGGTTAAACACTATGAATTAATTTACGTAACTGGCAAATGTTTTTCCCTCATACGTACTTTCGAAAAGAAACGCAGAGCGCGACGTATACACATACTTCATCCGTAGCGCATAGCGCGATGTGTAAATACACTCGGTACGGAGCGCGTAGCGCGACGTGCACCCCCGTGAGGGCCTTAAAAAATGTCCCTCTGGGACATTTTTCGGGGGGTTTGGGGGGGGGGAGCCCACCAACAAGAGCATCTGCGCCCGCAGGGCGCTGAGACGCTTGTTTTTTTTAGAATAATAGAAATTGACTTTCAGTTACACTCGCGCAATCTTTTTACCGATTAACTTCGACGATACGCGAGTGATCTTAATTTCTCGTCTACTTTATCCCGTACTTCCGAGAGACGTATGATTAACGGTGTATTTACCAAAGTCCCCAACTGTATACCGTCGGAGAAACTGGTCGAGAATTCAGAGTCGTATAATACACGTGAACGGTGACTGTGTCGACACGGACGTTGCAGAACAAATAATTATTATCTTCGGTCTACCGATACTGCAAACATTGAAAGCAGCGAAGCAACGTCGACAAGCCGCTCGGTGCATCACAGAAGCGTCCTCACTGATAGACAGCGGCTATGAGCCGCCAATACCGACGAACCGTATTCGTCATGTTTGCCGCATTCAGGCGAATGAATGCAACGCGATCGTTGGCAATGGACCGTGTTACCGGTTTATAACGTATACGTTGAATATTCACCGAGAAATAATCTTTACCGATGGATTGTAATATTTCCGCGGCACGGGAGAGTAGCGTAACGTCGCTAACGCCTCTCGGTCAATTCGTGACGTTTCTCTAATTTGCCTAATCGTACTTAGCGTAACCTCGTTGTCGATAATATAGGTTTCGTTTTCAAAACGTTTAGACGATTCGTTTTTTCTTTTTCTAGCGATATGAAATACGCGATATATGCATATTTTTTCGAGTTAAAGGGTAAACAGTCCGGTGAATTAAAATCCTAATAAATTTTAGTGCAAAATTGGCAAATTTGACGAACAGGTAAACCTCTTGTTGTGAATGCAGCAGCAATGAAGAGGCTGACAAGGTACGTGTTCTTTGGAAGGGACGGGTGAGCATTCGGTGAAGGGCTATGGCGATTGCTGGTGCAGCGAACAAGTAGGTATTGTGATCCGCGAGTCTAGTAGAAGTACTCTATGCTTGGGAACCGAGAGAACACGACACCCCCGTGAATAACCCGGCACCAGTAGCCCAACCACTCTGACTTTTCACTGAGCAGCAGTACAATAAGGTCCGAAGCACTCGAAGCTCGTTAATAATGCCTCTGAAAGCGGGAAGGTGTGAGAAAGACGGAAAGGCAGAGAGAGAGGGAGAGAGAGAGAGAAAGAGAGAAAGAGAAAGGAAAGGAAGAGCAAAGCAACACGGTACGGGAGGCGCGCGCGACGTGTGTGTACAGCTCATCGATCGGAAACACACGAACGAACAATAAGGGGGATAAGGGATAAGGGAACTTATCCATAATGAACTATCGTTCGTTTGTTCGTATCGTCGTAACGGGTCGTCCCGTATCGACTATCGTTCTGTTGATTTCCTTCGATAGTCGTTCTATTTGTCATCGTTACGTGTTTCCTATCCGCTTTCGTAAAATCATAAAAAAAAATAAAACTGTCTATGTATCGCGATAGTGCTTCGCCAGGCCACGTCTGTTGTACATAAATATTAATGAGAATTTGCGCGTCTTCTCTTTTTCAACATTCCAGCAGTAAAAAAAAAAATCACGATATATTTTTTTTTGTACCGTACAGTGAGCTCGCAACGCAAGATACCGTGTTAAATTGATTTCTAGTTATAAAAAAGAAGTCTATGGATGTATTTTTATTGTTCTTCGGCTTTTTAGTAAAAGGTTTAGTAAAAGGTTGCAAAACAGGGCAATGATAGGGGCCATTAAGACGATACATTACGGGAAGTGTAACAACCACTTGTGTGCGAGAGACCTGTTGGTAAACGAGACGGGGCAAAGGGAGTTTTATATTTTTTTACGAGATAGAAAAGACCGCGAGAGGTTTCAGCGTGCAGTTACGCGGCTAAGCCGGTGGAGCTTGAAGCTTCGCTAAATTACGCTAAGCCGTCGGTTTAATAATTTGTTGATTTAATCCACCTGTGCAACGCTCATTCAATAAATCTCTATCGTCGAAACCTCACAGAGGATCCGGTATATATATGCTTCGCCGCGACTCAAGCGATTCTTATGCATTTCACATCTCTATCTCCGGCAAACGATTGAAAGCAATGATTTTATGAATAAACTCCAAAATTCCGAAAAAAAAAAACATATTCCGCAATTTTTGTGATCGAAAAAAATAATAATAATAATTCCGAAATTTTTACAATCGAGAAAAAAGCGCTCATCACTCGTAAACCATTTCGTGCGAAATGATTATATTAGATAAGCAAAGTTATTTCCCCGTTTGAAATAGTCGAGAAAACATCGCGAGGAAATGTTTATTTTCGTTGAAATTCGGGATATAGGGCGGGAAAGGCATTTCCGTAGACTATTGCAAACTCTCATCCTCCGTCTGACGGTAAAACAAGCTACTGCTGCCGTGTGTATAAGGTATATAAAAAAGAGTTATACGAGTCTCGGAGGAATAGAAAACGAGAGACAGCGAGAAAGAATAAGAGATACGGATAAAGAAAGAGAATTCTACGAGGAAGAGAAGAGACTCCGAGTAGAGTACAGGACGGACTTTCCGAACCGGATACGAATAACTTTCCGCATAGTTTTCTACCGAAAAGACGTTTTAAGATCAACATAGCAGCATTGCCCTCTCCCCTCCACACGCAGCGCAATGAGAGAACGAGAAATGGAGTATCTATCATTTCTACCGACCCCACAGTCGAAATGATACAGTAGCAGTTTTCTGTGTACTTTCCCCATTTCGGCAAACATTTTGTATCGTCGTAAAAAAAAAAATACATCGAAAAATATCCAGAAAAAAAATCAAAATTTCGTATTCCCGTCGGAATGCATCGCAATAAATTGAAGATCGTCGACGCTAACGTTGAAAGAAAAAGATATGTATCTCACGTAAGAGAAATCATCGATGCTTCGAGTGCGCGTTACTCTTTTCGTAATTTTAACGGTACAACGTCTACGTGTTATTCGTGGCTCGAGAGGCTCTTTGCTGGTTGGACTCGCGCGAGAAGCAATCTAGGCGGACGAGAAGTTGCGTTTTTGCAACCGACGATAAATTATTATTCAAAACGCGCTTCCCTTTTGTCATACCTTCCATATAAATAAATTGTCTGTCAAATTTTTCGGATTTATATAAATAAATATTCACTCACTGAGAACAAACTTGAGTAAAGATGGCTCTTAAGTCAAGCTCCGTTTCACGGCACAGCGTGACTATTTTCTTCATTATAGGACGCTTCTCGGCAAGCTGGTCATCTCGTGGGTGATTTTGCATTGCCACAATTACTTTCCCATTTTCCAAATACGCTTTCGCTGGACAATGCGTCGTATTACGGGATGCACATCGATATATTTCCGATCCCCGCTTGTCTAAAGCATACGAGTACCCTTCGTACAAGTATGCAAATGTTCCTTTTTTTTCCGCACACGCGCAGCATCGCAATTCCGTTGATCTGAAACATTCAACGTAAAGAATTTAAACCCCTAAAAACAACGTTTTTTTCTCGCGTCCTAATGATATCGATACCAATTCACGAAATAATCACAAAACCCAGCAATACAAGCTCAATATTCCGCGCGTACATGATTTTTTATAGGTTAATTCACGTCCATTGGAAAATCGTAAAAACGGCGGAATGTATGCATATTTTTTTCGTTTAATCCACCAAAGGAACATCGTAACCTTTTGATTTCTTTAATAAAAATAACTTACTGTGATTCGGAGTAACGATGTAATCGGATTTCACAACGATTTTTTTCACTCCTCGTTTTCTCCGCGCAGACGTGATGAGTACTATGAGACACTATAAGATCGACTTCGGTAATCGTTACAACGATACTTCCGGCCGCGAGGGACAGGACTCTCCAGGGGTACGTTCCGAATAAGCGCCGGGCGACTTTTCTCTCTTTCTCATCACAAATGAAAGAAAGAGAGAAAAGTTCGCTCGGCGCTGATTCGGAACGCAACGCAGGAGCTCAATGATTTGGTGTGTCCCGAGCGCGAAGTTTGAAAAAAAAAAACTATCGTCATTTCCATGTGAATTTTGAAAATTAACAATAAAAAAAAACAATTCTGCCAGCTGATGAAATTTTACAGGAGTGGGATCCTGAATTTACGGGACGATAGCGATACGACTAACGACACGGTAAACGACACGGCAAACGACACGACGTCGCTAGCGTACCGACGTCGTGCAAACGCCGAGTCACCGAACGCCGGACGCCGTTCGGTTCGTCATTTTCGTCGCCATCAACCTGTCATCGGAGTTGAAAATTTTTTCGTTCGGACTAATAATCTCTCCAACCGCGGAAATTCGTGAATTATCACATCGACGCCACTCATTCTCCTCAAAGAAAAAATCTCCCCTTCATCGTCGTCGTTCTAGTCGTCGTTCGTAAGTAGGAGTTATTTCATCTCTTTTTTTTTTATTTTCTCTGCTTACATTTAATATTATTTTTTTCTATTTTCTTTTTTTTTCAGTTTCTGGAGCATTTGTGCTCCGCCGTCTATCGTCGAGGCGATATCGGCTTTATCGTTCGGCTGCGGCGAGAGAATCCCCCCGTCATCGAAATCAATGCATGAATTTTATTGAATTATCGAAAGACGATTGTACTCGTTTTTTCGAGTCAGTTATTTGAAGTATCACCGATCAAATTACCTGCGCCCGTCCACAGACCCTCCGAGTGTATTTTTCTAGCAAGAAATGCAAGTAAAATGAAAAAGAAAGAAGAAAGGAATGCTGTTTATTTTAATTTTTTAAAGCTTTATTTCCGACAATATTAAACTATTCAAATTCTTTCGGCATCGCGTTGGCGAGATTTAAGGGGGGAGAATCTAAAGAAGACACTGGTTGCTGGCCTATGCGCATCGAAAATGCCGATAACAGAAATATCTCACGGTGTTTTTAATTTTGACCGGAATACCTGCTCTTTCAGGTAGTCGCGAGGGAAAACGCATAGCGCTGCGTTTGTACGGCGGAGCAGGTGTTCGGTACAAAGACTGTCTCGGCGCTATGCCATTCACGCGCATCTGTGAAGACGTTAGTCGGTCGCTTTTGATGTTCGTTTACTATTTTTTTTCAACACGAGAAAAAAAGAATGGTAAATAAAATGGTGGATTTAATCACTGCACCGAGGATGCAGAAGCTGAAAAAATGTCATTCTCAACGAGAATAAAATTTCTTTGATCAATCGCGCGGATGGAATGCTCTCGGATAATCTTCAAAGACGAACGAAAATTCTCTCATATCGTTCCTCAATAATTTAATCTTTATAAAATTTCTTTCCTAAGGAACAAAAGAGCAATAACCGTGTCTCGAGTATTTCGCAATTTTTAGGCACTCACTATAACAATAGGCAAAGAGTGCCTATTAAAATGACCATCCGTTGCTCTTCGGAGTCTGTCGAAGGGGTTACTCGCAGCGCATACTCCAAAAATTTTTATTTTTCACCAATTGCTTCCGTGTATCTCCAAAATCATGCGTAGTTACTTTGAAGTAACTGCGATGAATAGAAATATTTTTTTTAGCCTGTGGTGCAATGAAAACAACTTTTTGGCTGAATTTTTCTTCTCGGACGTATCACACTGTAACTTTAGATGGTGCGAACCAATTTTGTTCTCCTTCGCAGGGTTTTTTTATTACATTATTTCCAGTATGCACATTACTTTTAAAACCAATCTAAGACCTTTAAGTATTTTTTCTAAAAAATTATTGGCCACAATTTGCATTTGTCTTCGGTCAAATGTCCGTACGGTGCCATCATAATGAACTCTACGAACCAATTTTTTTCTCCTTCGCAGCATCATTTTGTTTTATCAAAAGCACTACGCACAGCAAATTTAGAGACAATCCTACATCTCTAACGATTTATTCATCATAATTTTCCATAAAAAAATTATTTTCTCACATCTGATGTCCGTACGGTGCTCCAATTAAGAATCCTGGAAATCAATTCTTTTCTTTTTCGCAACAATATTTCATTGCATCGAAAGCACTATGCACAACATATTTTGAGTCATTCTGACAAATATAATTTTAATTATAAAATAATTCAAAAACAGTGGTTATAACAAGATTTGCTTTAAAGGTTATGTTATTTAGATTTGCCAAAAATCCATTTTTCATCATGTTAAAAAAAAAACTTTGGTTGTGAAAAATAAAACACGAAATATCATATACAGATTCACAAATGTTTGCGTTTTTTATTTCGAAAATAATATATTATCACCGAAAATCATTCGCAATATTTTAGCATATTTTATTCACATTCGTAATAAAAATGATAAATTTCACGTATTCACTGAAAAAATTGGTAGTAAACTCACAAAAAAGATTCATCGAATATCCAAAATAATTACAATTTCCCAAATAGAACTAAAAAAAATCGCGAGTATATTGTAACGTTCACCTTTTTGGCCGGTGCCACGCACACGGTTCGAAGGCTAACGTTAGGGGTTCGGGGCGAGCAAATAATCGTTAGACGTTGTCGATTCGGTGATATTGTTTTATTAAAAAGTTAGAAAATGTGATACATTGGAATCTGTAATATCGACGCTTACCCTTTTCGTTGTTTTCTATATTCTCTAAAGATTTCGAAACACTCTCGATTTATCGACCGGATGTCGGTAAATCGTACATCAAAATAATTGTACTAAGTACTTCCCCTTTATTCTACCATTCTTTCCCGTCGAAAGACTTTACGCGTAACGAGTCAAATCCTTGATACGAAGAACGATAAATTCTGCCATCCATACTGTTGTATCGGCGGAGCTTTGTTCGTTGACATAAATTTTTATCAGTTGCATCGTTTAAGTTTTCATTTTAAATTTGGGAGTGTACTATTATTACAAGTGAATTTTAATGTCGTTTCTACTCTGCCGTGCCTACGGTATATCCCACAGGAATATCGTGCGAACCTGTCGACACGATTTTCCGATACTCGCAGAACAGGGCCCTCGTCGTAGAGTTCGGCTTCCACGAGATCGTGAACCAACCGTGTCGCCACTTGGTCGATTCGCGACTCGCTTCCGGGTCCCTCCCGTTCGGGTTACCTACCTATCGCGACCCTACTAGCGGTGACTGGTACCAGGAATGCCCACTACTTCGTCGGCAAAGATGTGTGCACCCTGGTTCGGGAGATTGAGTACACCTAGAGCCAACGTCGCCGAAGGCTCTGGGGACCCGGAGGTATTGATGGAATTCGGTGACAATTCGACTCGCGCTCGCCCTTTTACGCGCGCGCTGTCGCTTATCCGTTCGCGAGAAAATGCGGCATCTAGCGGCCGCCTTGCCGACTACCGGCGCGTACTATACATTTTGAGGGCCCACGCGGGCTCTCGCGCTATACTCTGTACACTTACCTATAGTGTGCTGCCTATGAGACACGTCTCAATATATTTTTTCGTTTTATTCTATCTGTCAAACTTTGGAAGCAGATGACAATTTCGTAGCAGATACGTCGCGGCGCGCGTACTCTGTGGCCGGATGATTTTCAAATAAAAAAAAATCGACATCTCGTTTTAATCTTTGTTCCTATTTTAAGTAAATATAAATGGATTCTACGCGGTATAGCGCAGATAAAAAGTGTGCAATCATAAAAAAAAGAATTTTCTATCCTTCGACCGTCGAAGATTCATCGCAGCCGAAATCTTTGTCAACTATGTTCACCCGATTTATTCGTTTACAGTTAATAATAAAAACTGCAAATTCTTTTTCTGGTAACGTATTTTCTCCTCTTTAAAACAAGCCAAAATAAGAGTCGAAATCTTTTTTCACTGCCGAGATATGATTTTTTAAGCAAAGACTAATTTTACGAATTTTCGTCAAAAAACGAATCGTTTTTTCAAATTTCTCGAAATTGCCATCTCTAATCCTTTCCTCTCAAAGAAATCGTATTTACAAACTGACTCTCCGCGTTATTGCGCAGATAAAAAGTGTGCTATGTTTAAAAATTTAATTTTTTACACTTCGACCGTCGGAGATTCATCACATTCGAAATCTTTGTCAATTTTGTTCGCTGGATTTATTCGTTTACACTTGATAAGAAAACTGCTAATGATTATTCTATCGACGTATTTCCAACGTTTTTTTTTTTTTTTTCAAATTTTTTCAAATTTTCGTCGAAATACGAATTTTTTTCATATGCTCACGTCTTGAAAAGTTTTTTTTCGCAAAAACAAAGCAATGGTACTCTTAAAGAACAATTATAAACAATTATTTATCAAGAAAGTGAAAAACACTGAATTTGTCGATTTTACGAGTTATTCCGTACCGAGAAACTTATCTTCGTTTGTGATTAAATAAAATTTAAAAAAATACGATATGATATGATGCTAAATTTGATATTTTTAAGCGACGATAAATATCAATAAAATTTCATTGAAAAAACAAAAAATTATCGAAATTCTCAAACTTCTCGTCTCCAATACGAGCTGATTCCATGTATTACGAAGAAGAAAAAAAATATATCTCAAATAGTAGAAATGAAATTTGTTATAAGAGGACTGTCAAAGAGCCTTCAAAGTCGAATTTTTCAAGAATTTCATCAATTTGTAAAAAAATATTTCGGAGCTATCCAAGATGACAAATTTTTGATTCGAGTAACGTACTACTTCCTCTTCAATACAAGACAGAAACCAAGACGATATATTTGTTCGTTCTCGAGATAGCATTTTTTTGCAGCATATACAAAAAGCAAGCAACAATGCAATATTGCAATGCATTGCAGCAATATCGACAAAATTTCATTGAAAATCACAAAGAATAGCAAATTTCTTGAACTTTTCTTCTACAATGATTTGGTTTCCTACAGATAAAATAACGAACTGATTCCATCAATTATGGGGAAGAAAAAAAACACTGAAGGGGGAGAATTTAAAGGGGATATTTGGCCTGAATTCTAAATGGTAATCGGATTGGCATCGGTACATGTTTTGCGTGTTTGTTTTATATTCATTAAATCTGGTCATAAGTTTTAAGCCAATAAAACGACTTTACTAGACATGATTTGATTCGTTAAATTGATTTGATCAACTTCTACGTGGTGTAATTCGTTATATTTGTCTCGTGTCTCAATATTTGACAATTTATCGTCAAACAAAAAGGAAATATCCGTCGTGAATATTAATAATTCCCAAAATATTTTATTCAAAAAAAAAAAGGTACGCCAAGTACTGAAAAATCCGATTTGGAAATATTGTTTAAAAAAAAAAATGAACAAAATTTTATAAGCCAAGCATAACAGGAAAATAAAGATTCTATATAAAAAAAAATATATTTTTTTTTGCACAAAAATTGCTGAAAAAAATAGGCGTTCCAATGCTAGTGGTTTATTGTGACGCTTGCAAACACCGGAACGCCAATTTTTTACAGCAATTTTTGTGCAAAAAAAAATATATTTTTTTTTATATAGAATCTTTATTTTCCTGTTATGCTTGGCTTATAAAATTTTGTTCATTTTTTTTTTTAAACAATATTTCCAAATCGGATTTTTCAGTACTTGGCGTACCTTTTTTTTTTTTGAATAAAATATTTTGGGAAATTTCCCTTCTTTTTGAAAAGCTACTATTTTTTTGTAATTTTCCCTTTAAAATTAATTTCGAACTCAGAAAATTTAGATCGAACAAAATTAATTCTATATGCAAAACCGTGCGAACGGCACGTCACATATTCCACTTGATGATTGCCGGTTATGTTGTTCGAGATCGCAAAGAAAAATTATAACTGATATAAAATCACACGTATAACACGTAACTCGTAATTTTTCTTTTTTACTTCGCGTCGAGACACTAAACCACGATACGCAATACATAATTATTATTTTCGGAAACACTCAAAAAAATGTTCACGCCGCAAAAATACGTGCCGACGATAAGAACTGTCAGCTGAGCCGGCTGTGGCGACGAGCGCGCCACTGCGCGAATTTTTCTATGAACTTATGTAAACGTAGACGGCGTATAACATTGCCACCGACAACAGCTGACAGCTACGCCGGCTGTGGCGACGCGCGCGCCACCACGCAAATTTTTCGATGAACTGATGTAGACGCAGACATATATATACGGGACAGGACACTTTATAATCGTTTGGACCCTGTGAAATTCCCGACCTCGAGATCTCGAAATAGGCTAAACCAATTGAATGGTAACTAGGCTCTTTCGAAAGATTGACCCAAAATTACATTATAAAAGTTTCCATGAAAATTCGATTCGTTGTCTTATTGCGAAGATATATCGATCGAAAGTTCAACGCACTATACACTTCCGGTATATTGGCGTAGGTTACTCTTAGTAGCGACACGCCTTGTACTGTTTTTTCAGTACTTGGCGTCGAAGCGCTACCGCGCTTCTTGATAAATTGGTATAGAAAAGAAATATTTTTATTCGACGAAGGTTAAACACTATGAATTAATTTACGTAACTGATAAATGTTTTTCCCTCATACGTACTTTCGAAAAGAAACGCAGAGCGCGACGTATAAACATACTTCATTCGTAGCGCATAGCGCGATGTGTAAATGCACTCGATACGGAGCGCGTAGCGCGATGTGCACCCCCGTGAGTGCCTTAAAAATTGTCCCTTCGGGACATTGTCCCTTCGGGACATTGTCCCTTCGGGACATTTTTTGGAGGGTTTGGGGGGCGGAGCCCACCAACAAGAGCACCTGCGCCCGCAGGGCGCTAAGACGCTTGTTTTTATTTTTTTTATTATGATATGTACAAATAATATATATTGTTTACCATATAAAAATCAATAGACGTATTGATTGGCGAGAGCTCGAAAAAAATTTGGCTTTACGGGTATTAGCCGCTTCTCTCTGAATCTCTTCGTTGTTATTGGAGTTCAATTCCAGTAAACCGATAACTTTGATCTGCAAACAAAAAAAAAATTAGATTAACAAATATCAAAATGTAGAATCGTACAAACAGCTGAATAGTTAAGTACGCAATATATTTTCGCACTGAACTAACCGCCACTTGTTTACGATGATGTTCGCCTCTTTTGGTATGAAGATGAATTAGATACTCAAGTATCGTCGTGTCCCATATGCAGTGATAGTAGGCATCCATAGCGTCGGCACTCGCCGAACTTTTCTGATCGCTCGCAGCCATTTTAAACGCCAACGAATAATCGACTTCTTCCAAAAATTAACAAAGAACAGCGGCTTGCGTGTAGCACTGTAGATGGGCGTAACTCTTGATCATTCGTCAATAAACCAAATCGTCTATATGCGCGCGCGGTACCGGTTGACTGAACAAATCGCTCGCCACCATTATCGCTTCGAGATAATATTTCATATTATCTTCGATCGATTCGAGCTTTGTGTAAAATGAACGAAGCGTTAGACAGTTTTGCAAAATGTTCCAGATCTTCGTTCCGAATGACATTTTTCATGGCTATCATTCCCGCGAAATGCAACCAATTCCTCCATTCCGTGGCCTTCCATAGTTTTCTGTCTTCGATTTCTCTTGGTCTTCGTGAAATTATGCTCGGCAGCCGAATTGCCAATAGTATCCATTCCAATAGCGTTGTATCCATTTCATTAATGTCGACGGGTTTACCGTGGTACCGATTGTTCTGCGAGTAGTTGCTATCTATTATCAATTCGGTGAAGTGTTTTGCAACGCCTATATGTACGCCGTGCATTGTGTCTACAACGTGGCCGTTGGCTAAATCGAATTCTGGGAGCATACCCAATGCCGAATTCCCTTTGATACCGTGAATCATTGTTTCACTCTCCGTTGAATCTATCATATCTTGAATCATTTCGTTGTGGGTACGACGAAGAGTCTGTTGCTGTTCCGTAGTGTAGACATAATATTTTCTCGAGCGATTTACGGAAAATGTTTCAGCTCGACAAAAGGTACACCCATATCGACCGTTCAATAACGTCATATTCAATACCGGCGCTCTGGCCATAGTGTCGGCTGAGAAAATTAACGTTATAAATTTGCTTTTTATTCCTACTTGTGTAATCGGATTAATCCATTTGATACCTTCAGTATACAAGTCACGCAATTCTGTTGTAACAGGGCTGAGAAACGCATTCGTATTTGGATGTTTCTTATCGACAAATATTGCGGCAAGTATCATGTGATGCTTTCGAACTTGCGGTGAGAATTCATTTATCTGCAGAACTATCGACCATGCAGACTCTTTCGATGATAGTGCAACTGCAACACCGTCTGTGAACATCGCGAACGAAAAATTGATTTCGTTGCTTAAAAATCCATTTTCTTCGCAGTGTTGCTTGTATATCTTTCCGTCGTATATATCTTCCATAGCGTCGTTATACTTTTTCTGTCATGTAAACCGGTACCGGAGATCGTTTACTAAGTTTGGACTGGAAAGCAGCAGTCTTAGTTGCGGCTTAATTTTTAATTGAATAAAGTACGAACGACTGTCCTTTTCTTCCGTTGGTCCGCATGCTTTGCACGGGCAGCATTCGTTTGGTACTTTATTGGTACCGATGTAATGTTTACATTTTCGGCAATAGTAATGACGAATCAGCGTCGAATCTTTGTTTCTGGATAACATTGTCCATAATTTATTTTTGTTTGTGGGTAGGTTGCAGTTGTGAAATAAAGAGTTAATAAATTTCATTAACGTCAGTAACATCAAGTACGATAATTTCCCACGAAGTGCCATACCAAAAATACTCACAATTATGTATAGCTGTGTTGGACAATGTTTCAATTGCAATTGTCCACATATGTTACTCAATTTCTCCATTCCGAAAAAGGACGGATGATCTTCTTCCTCGTCAGAATGTTCGTCACGATCATTGTCGGGATCATCGCTGGAACCATCGTCGGGACCATCGTTGGGACCATCGTCAGAATGATGATCGGTATCACTGTTAGAATTCTCGCAAACTCAATCGTTATTTGCATCTTCCTCGTTTCGACCGAATTCAATTACTTCGTCGTAGTCGTCGACGTCGTGTTCCTTATTTATTTCTTCTTGTTCTTCGATTCGTTCGTCCTCTTCTTCAACTGGTGCGTGTTGATCTTGTTTGAAATTTTCATAATTTTGTTTTTGTTGATTGTTTTCTTTGTCGTCATTTTCATTATTGGGATCTCGACGAAAACTTTCCGAAGGTATTGAGCTCGACGAACTTTGCTTTTCTGAACTGCGTCTTTTCCTTTTACGATTGCTTTCAGTGCTCCGATTATTGTCATATGAATTGTTTCTTTTAATCCCAGTGTCATTCGATACTTGCGAATGTGCCGCATTCGTATTCATTAATAATAGATTCGCCTTTTCTCGCTGAAATCAATAACATTTCGATATTCGCCCATTCTTTGTGGGAGCAATAATGATATTATATTATGTTAAAAGAGAGGAGGATGCGTTATTTTTGCAGTGTAAGGTTTGCTGCCCAAGCTAAGCGAGGACGGCACTCACACAAGATGAACATCCCCTCTTTCTGTGTTGTATACGATATCCTTTTTTCGGATTATGCAAAAAATGTGTCATTTTTCTATGCTTTTAACTGGTAGAGATGCAAAGTAGTGTAAGACTGTTGACACGAGCGAAAGGAAAGTGAAACTTTACCGCCCGCTCGTTTCAACGATCGTTCACTTTCCATCATTCACCCCCTGACCCTAATTGGCAGACATGAAATAGGGCCACGCTATTAAGCGTAGTCGAAAAAATAAAAAATTTTGTTATGTACCTCTTCCACTCGTTTTGATATTTCCACATGTATTTGGAGCTGATAAATATTTTCGGATTTATGTACAGCCTTCCTTAAGGCTCTAATAAACCTTTTTCGAATGGTATTTTTTGACACCGACAGTATCTTTGGCTTCGATTTTGAATTGACACGCGACGAGTTTTGTTGGCCATCATCGTTCATTTCGCACGCTATCACGTGAATAGGCAAAGAAAGGGAAGTTAATACAAGTTTTTGCAAAAACAATTGTTTTTTAAACGCGCTTATGAAACGCATAACGCACATATACGCGCATATATAAACTGTGACGAGGCGTTACAACGCTCTCGCAGGCACGCTAGATATTAGGTACTATTAGGTAAGAGAAGGAAATAGAGTTAAGAACGAGACGAGAAAACCCTTGCACATCGGGGTTGATACGGTGTGCTGGCGCCCAACAAGACGGTAAGGGGAATAAAGTGTGCGAACGGGGCGTCATTAGATTTTGGACGGGTTAGCCGATCCCGGTACTCCGAAGCCGGGGAAAAGCACGTCACAATACATATAAATATATTTCAATTTTGTTTTGGAAACTTCATTGGGATTTGAAACTTTTTTCATTGAAATATCTTTTGGTATTTTGCTATAATAGTTGTTTATTTGTAGATGGGATTTAAAAAATAAGATCAAATGTGGCACATCGGAAAAAATAGCAGATCTCAAAAAGTCGTTACTACACGGTTTCATTTTGACAAAGTTTAAACCTTTGCAAGGGAAGTGTCATTTTATCGACAATTTCGTCAAAATGACATAAGAAATCGCAGTATTTTTGAAAGGTGCAAGAAATGTTGTGGCATTAAGAGGCTGCTTAACCCGTTTGTTATTGACTCTTTATAGTTTTAATTTAGAATTGTTAATATGTTCGGTATATGCTTCGAATCGTGCAGGACTGTAATATTGACACAAACGCTCAGGCGAGCAAATCAATTTTCATTAAAGTGAGGTGATACTACTCGGTCGGTAACAAAAACTGTAATCAAAATTGCTCTGCCTAGGATGGTTTTATGCATTAAAAAATCGTGAAAAAGCAATGTTCTCGTGCCGATATGTAGGGAAAAAATGTAGAGTCCTATAAAATTATTTGTTTTTCCTCGACTTTTATACGCAATTATCCAACAACGCGATCTCCGATTAAAAAGAACACAATTTTTCAAAGTTCTTCAAAGTCAAAGAACCTATCCTTGAATCATTCGTGAATCATCCTTGAATCACCATTCAATCACCTTCGACTTTCGAATACTCCAGCACCGAAAAAAAATCGTGTATCATATTATATCTGTCGTCAATTATTCTTTAATAATTCATATCGCCCTCGCTTTCCGAAAGATTATTTGACATGCCGGAGAAAATGAACGAATGAGAGACAATAGGAGAAATTAAAAAAAAAAAACACAGAAAGAAAATTTTTGAAAAATCAATGTTCTCGTGCCGAGATTTAGGGAAAAAATGTAGAGTCCTATAAAATTATTTGTTTTTCCTCGACTTTTATACGCAATTATCCAACAACGCGAACTCCGATTAAAAGGAACACAATTTTTCAAATTTCTACTAAGTCAAAGAATCTATCCTGGAATCATCCGTGAATCATCCTTGAATCACCATTCAATCACCTTCGACTTTCGGATACTCCAGCACCGACAAAAAACCATGTATCATATAATATCTGTCGTCAATTATTCTTCAATCAATTTATATCGCCCTCGCTTCCCGAAATTTTATTTGACATCCCGGATAAAGTGAACGAATACGAGCCAATGGGGGAAAAAAAATTAAATTAAAACAAAAAAACAAATTCGTGAAAAAGCTATGTTCTCGTGCCGATATGTAGGAAAAAAATGTAGAGTTGTTCGGGATCCCGCGTCGCACTACAGCGGCGCGAGAAACCCGCTACGCGGCAGCACCTCACGGGCACAGCCGGCTGGCAACACGAGGCATCGTGGAAGGATCTAGAATCGACCACGATGTTCTCGCAACGGCTCGCCGGCCGGCGGCAGCCATCTTAGCAATTAGTCTTCATCGTTAAGTGCCACGCGCTACCTCGCTGCTGATCAAACTCGTGTATGCAATAGTGCACTCATCGGCGCGCTCTCAACGTTGTTCGCGTCAAAATTAATATAATTTCGTCGCGGCATCATATTATTGTGAATCTCATTCCAACAGTGTAAATTAATTTGCGGATTTTCTCATTAACCTTTTAGTGATTGGCTCGCGATATTTCAATCATTGACTTCGATCTCATTTCACTCATTGACTGTGCACCACTTTATTCAGTGACATAATTTATTGTTTCATCAAATAAAGACGTGTGTTTTTTTCACATTTTTCACTAGAAGTATCTGAACTTTTATTTAACATCCTGTGTCACGATCATCCAACATCCCGGCAAACTTTCGGCATTTCTCAAACATTTGATCCTTCGAGCCGGATCATGACAAGCAGTGAATGCTCGGGTGAATTTTGTGAATTTTGTGTGAAAATTGTGGTGCAAAATCATCGGGAAATCTCAACGGAAAATCATCGATTGTGCAACTCATCGTGTGGCGTCGTTCAGTAGCCAATCGCCGTCGCGCTCTCGAGTCACGCGATCGCTCATCGACGCTCTCGCGGTAAACAGTCGATCTCAACCGCTCTTGTTCTCGAAACGACGAATCAAGTTCGTTCTTCGACAGTTTTCGGCCAATCGCATCGTTGCACTCGGTTTCTCAATAGCTCTCACAGTGTTTCGCGGTTTTATCTCGGAAAAAATAGTTTTCGCATAATAACATCGAATTTCGGACGTTCTCATCGCGAGTTTGTATTGCGCGAATTTTCTGCCAAATTTTCGAGTGACATTTCATCGTTTTGCCTAATTCAGTGCACTCAAAAAAAACCCGAAAACTCGTTCAACGCGTTTCGTTCAACGTTAAATAAATTCGACAAATCTCAACTCGGTTCTAAATCGTTTCATCGATTTTTTCGAACAT
This sequence comes from Cryptus viduatorius, assembly GCA_964006125.1. Lineage (NCBI taxonomy): Eukaryota > Metazoa > Arthropoda > Insecta > Hymenoptera > Ichneumonidae > Cryptus > Cryptus viduatorius. The sequence goes on along the minus strand of OZ023221.1, from coordinate 2,944,612 downwards.
TAATTTTGTGAAGTGCGCACTCATCCAGATCCTCAACATGTCGAAGCAAAGCTCCGGTCGCACGACCCCGGAAATCATCGAGGAGGCTTTTGAAATTACCAAGGACGAGCGATCCGAAACACCTCCCAATCAAGAGGTTGAGAAGATCGATCCGTCTCAAGCGAGCACGTCAGGTCTCAAGGTGAGAGAAAAACACAGTGCGCGCTCATCACGGCAAAACTCACCCGCGCGTTTACCGACTGAACTCACCTTGAAATACAAGAGTCAACTCAACCGGCTCGCTTGCATCAACTCAATCGCAGACGATCTCCCTGAAGACCCGTCTGGACTCGCACTCAACGACGTCGATTCGGAACTCGAACAACTCGAAGCTCTACATGAGGAGTTCAGAGCGACTTATACGTACTTCGAACTCAACTGGCCTGCCGCACACGTCGATCACGAATACTTTGCCAACGACGTTCAGGGGAGTGAGGCAAGGCTGTATCGACGCACTCGCAAAATACTCACGCGGGCGAAAACCGCAATCCTCGCTAAGCTACCTCCTCCAAGGCCGAACTCACCAGACGCGCGAGCTGAACTCAAGCTACCTGACATCAAGCTTCAATAGTTCAGTGGTGAATACGCTGATTGGCCACGATTCAAGGAGATGTTTGAAGGACTCATCATGAATAACTCACGCATCACCGACATCGATCGTCTGCATTGTCTCCGCAGCTGCATGGCAGCAGGTCCAGCTGAACTCATCGCGAATTATCCACTGGCTGGGAGTTCGCTGCAACCATCTTGGGAAGCACTCACCGCCAGGTACGAAAACAAACGCTTACTGGTACAGGCGCAGCTCGACAAGATCTGCCGATTGGAAAAGCTCACCAAAAAATCGGCAAAGGGGCTTGAAAAAATCATTTCCACGGTCTCAGAGGCTCGCATGTCTCTGGAATCGCTGGGAATGATTGAACAGCTTGGCGATCTGATCCTCGTGCATCATGTATGCCACAATTTGGATCCCTCTACGCGGGAGGCCTGGGAAACTTCACTGGGCTCATCTCAAGATTACCCTCCTTTCGAGAGGCTCGACGAATTTCTCACCTCGAAGGTACGCGCTCTTGAACGGATCGAGGCTGCTGCTCCGCAGCCATCGCACTCAAAAGCGATCCCAGAGAGAAAACCGGCTGCAGCTCACCTCGGATCGACTCAACAAGGCGGAACTCAACCGGATCACAGAGCGTTCTCCTGTGATTGCTGCAAGGGCACTCACTTCATCGTTTCGTTCCCCAACTTCCGCAGCATGAACGTGTCTGAGCGAAGGAATCTTGTGAAGGAACGTCGGCTGTGCTACAACTGCATGGGGCGTCACAGTGCCACCGCCTGCAAGTCATCACATGTTTGCAAAACATGTAGTGGCAAGCATCATACGATGCTTCACGAACAACAAAGCAGGCCGACGACAGCTCAACCAGCGACTGCACCTCAAACATCAACATCAGCTGCTCCTCGCACTCAACAAACAACGCTGCTAGCCACAGTGCTCTCGAAAATTTACTCATCAGATAAAATTTTATTTGCGTTTAATTTTTATTGAGACGTCGAAGTGAGATTAATTGATTGAAGAATAGTTGACGACAATTATTATTGTATGATACATCATTTTTGGTCGGTGCTGGAGTATTCGAAACTCAAAGGTGATTGAATGGCGATTCAAGAATGATTCAAGGATGATTCTAGGATATGTTCTTTGAATTAGTAGAACTTTGAAAAATTTTGCTGCTTTTAATCAGGGTGTTGGATAATTGCGTATAAAAGTCGAGGAAAAACAAATAATTTTATAGGACTCCACATTTTTTCCCTACATATCGACACGAGAACATTGCTTTTTCACGAATTTTTTTTTTGTTTTAATTTTCTTTTTTTTCCCCTATTGGCTCGTATTCGTTCACTTTATCCGGGATGTCAAATAATCTTTCGGAAAGCGAGGGCGATATGAATTGATTGAAGAATAATTGACGACAGATATTATATGATACATGGTTTTTTGTCGGTGCTGGAGTATCCGAAAGTCGAAGGTGATTGAATGGTGATTCAAGGATGATTTAAGGATGTTTCCAGGACAGATTCTTTGACTTAGTAGAACTTTGAAAAATTGTGGTTCTTTCAATCGGGGTTCGCGTTGTTAGATAATTGCGTATAAAAGTCGAGGGAAAACAAATAATTTTATAGAACTCTACATTTTTTCTCTTTTTCGCGAATTTTTTTTCTTTTTTTTTTTTAATTTCTCCTATTGTCTCTCATTCGTTAATTTTATCCGGCATGTCAAATAATCTTTCGGAGAAAAAAAGCGAGAGAGGGAGAAAGAAAGAGAGAGTGCATTTAATTAAATGGTTGATTGATTGATAAAAGAATACGTGACGAAAAAATGGTGGACGTCGAAGAACGAAGAGTATACTTCGTACTGTACGACGTAAATCAATCGACGAGGACCGAACCTATCTACCATGTAAAAGAAAACAAGAGAATATTGGTGATGAAAAATGGCATGTGTCGGCGGTGGAACAATGAGTGGCTAAGGGAATACTTGCAACAAGATGTAGAAGACCGAGATATAGTCGTGGTGTCTGATCTAAATGATGTTATGCATACTGATAAACACATTCACGCCAAGATCGTAGCGGTAAAAGGTAAATGAAGCAGGACGAAATGTTCGGCTTTCTGTACGACGGGAATAATAAACAATAATAACCCTGGTAACTATTTTTGTGTTGTTACGCGAAAGTTAATCGAGTGGGACACATATGTCCGCCAGAATGCTGTCTTTGAGTTATCGTATGTCCGAAAGTTAACTTTCGAATATAGGATAGCTTACAGTTAACCTTTTAGCAGACATATATGTCCCATTCAGATAACTTTCGCGTAACAACACAAAAATTGTTACCTTCGGTGGGATCCCGAAGTCTTAGTCGTATTTAGTAACGCTAACTTCATACTAATTCAGTGTTCAAAGTATTTTTGTGTATATATCTCTCTATATATATAAAATTTCCGCCGCCGCCGCCGCCGTGTCAGGAATCGAGGGGAGGGCAAAAATATTCTAAGTCCCTCTAAGGCGGAAAAAAAAAAAATATTCTAAGTCCCTCTAAAGAGGAAAAGAAAAATATTCTAAGTCCCTCTAAGGAGGAAAAGAAAAATATTCTAAGTCCCTCTAAGGGGGGACTTAGAATATTTTTGGTCGAAGGAGTAATGGCGAATGGGGGGGGGGGGGGGGGGGGGGAAATATTCTAAGTGCCTTCAAGGGGGACTGACTAAGTAAAAATACAAAAAAAGCGGCGGCGACCTCCATTGGTGAAAAGTTGCGGCGGTGATTAAACATTATTATAATGTTGATAAAAGAAATGCGAGCGCGCGTAGCGCGCGAGCCCGGGGAAACTCTAGTATATATATATATATCGGGTCTTGACGTTGATAAATCGTTTGTAGGACTTCAGGATCTGAGCTCTGGGAATTTGCCGAAAATAAAATGAAGTGTGTTCGCGCGTGTTGCAGTGCTGGCAAATTTTGAATTATCGAACGAAGATTTGAATTTGATAAGAACCAGTCGAGGAATCTGACATTAGTGTCTGTTTCAATTATTCGGAAAAGTAGATTTTCGATTTTTCTTGAGCTAGAGTAACTTTAATAAATTGTTCGGCAATAGGACAGCTTAGAATAGGATAGTTTTTGAATTTTTATTTTTTTCCGTCATTATTACAAATATATTATTGAATTATTTTCAAGATAACGAAGAAGAGTGTCAAGCGTTCATCAAAAGGATGTCAGTTCGTATACACGAAAGAAACAAATGTTTCAACGTTTACCAAGGGCCGATAAAAGAAAAAATACAAATGATAAAAAGAACAACACCAGTCTTTTCGAAAAAGAAATTGACGAAGAAGGTACGTATAGTCCACGTCAACTTTTAGTAATCAATAATTATCGGTAATAACACGAATTTTCCATGGTATCAAGAAGCGCGGTAGCGCTTCGACGCCAAGTACTGAAAAAACAGTACAAGGCGTGTCGCTACTGAGAGTAACCTACGCCAATATACCAGAAGTGTATAGTGCGTTGAATTCTCGATCGATATATCTTTGCAATAAGACAACGAATCGAATTTTCATGGACACTTTTATAATGTAATTTTGGGTCAATCTTTTGAAAGAGCCTAGTTACCATTCAATTGGTTTAGCCTATTTCGAGATCTCGAAGTCGGGAATTTCACAGGGTCCAAACGATTATAAAATGTCCTGTCCCGTATATATATGTCTGCGTCTACATCAGTTCATCGAAAAATTTGCGTGATGGCGCGCGCGTCGGCACAGCCGGCGTAGCTGTCAGCTGTTGTCGGTGGCAATGTTATACGCCGTCTACGTTTACATAAGTTCATAGAAAAATTCGCGCGGTGGCGCGCTCGTCGCCACAGCCGGCTCAGCTGACAGTTCTTATCGTCGGCACGTATTTTTGCGGCGTGAACATTTTTTTTAGTGTTTCCGAAAATAATAATTATGTATTGCGTATCGTGGTTTAGTGTCTCGAAGCGAAGTAAAATAGAAAAATTACGAGTTACGTGTTATTTTATATCAATTATAACTTTTCTTTGCGATTTCGAACAACATAGCCGGCAATCATCAAGTGGAATATGTGACGTGCCGTTCGCCCGGTTTTGCATATAGAATTAATTTTGTTCAATCTAAATTTTCCGAGTTCGAAATTAATTTTAAAGGGAAAATTACAAAAAAATAGTAGTTTTTCAAAAAGAAGTGAAATTTCCCAAAATATTTTTTTCAAAAAAAAAAAAGGTACGCCAAGTACTGAAAAATCCGATTTGCAAATATTGTTAAAAAAAAAAATGAACAAAATTTTATAAGCCAAGCATAACAGGAAAATAAAGATTCTATATAACAAAAAATATTTTTTTTTTGCACAAAAATTGCTGTAAAAAATTGGCGTTCCGGTGTTTGCAAGCGTCACAATAAACCACTAGCATTGGAACGCCAATTTTTTTCAGCAATTTTTGTGCGAAAAAAAATATATATTTTTTGTTATATAGAATCTTTATTTTTCTGTTATGCTTGGCTTATAAAATTTTGTTCATTTTTTTTTTTAACAATATTTGCAAATCCGATTTTTCAGTACTTGGCGTACCTTTTTTTTTTTTGAAAAAAATATTTTGGGAACATTTTTACTACAGGTTAACGATGAAAACATAAATCCAAACGTAATGGAACGCAACGACGACAACGACGACGACAACGTCGTGGCAGATGTCACTAGCCGACGACAAGCAGTGACAAATGGAAAAAAACTACCTATAAAAAAAGTCACAAAAAATATAATTAAAAAACAAAAAAATAAGAAGATGACTATCGGCAAAAAAAAAATAGAAAAAATAATATCCGGCAATATGTCACCCATAGTACTCATACAAAAACTGCCGATTGACGGATATATTTGCAAAATAAAAAACACAATGGCAACAGATAGATTGTCTGTGGTGACAAATTCGGGTTCTGAAACAATCGAACCGCATCAAATTATTAGCTGTACAATAATTGAAAACTCGACTGATAATGAAGCTGCAAAATCGCAGGAATCGCAGGACCCGCATGACTCGCATGATCTTCCGGACTCGCAGGTTTTATCGGACCCGAAGGATCTGCCGGACCCGCAGGATCTGCCGGACCCGCAGGATCTGCCGGACTCGCAGGATTTGCCGGACCTGCAGGATTTGTCAGACCCGCAGAATTTGGTGGACTCGCAAGCTCTGCCGGACCCGCAGAATTTGGTGGACTCGCAAGCTCTGACGGACCTGCAGGATTTGTCGGACCCGCAGAATTTGGTGGACTCGCAGGACCCGTCGGAGCCGCTGGACCCACAGGACCCACAGCAGCAGCAGCAGCAGTGCGACCGGAAGCGGGAACAGAAGCAGAATGCGAAGCGGAAGCGAGAGCAAGAGCAGGAGCAAGAGCGGGAGAGGCAGCAACGGAAATATGAACAAAAACAACAACGACGACTACAACGTCGAGGACACAACACCGATTTTATTATCGATAACACCAATGAGAAAACGCACGCGGAAAACAAATTATTAGCTGAAACGTTTATTAGCAGTTACGATCACAACGAAACTAGACAAAATCATAAACACACAAAACGTAGTTATCGATTTAGTACAATCTGGACATGAAACTTCGAACGATATACTTGAACAGCACATGTCAACCTCTAACGATGGAAAAAAAATTGTTAATATCAAATTATGGTATTGTAAGTTGATAATGCATCGACATTAATTACTAAAATTGCATCATTTATTCTTTCTTTTAAAGGTAAAATACGATGAGGTTCTTATAGACTACGACAAAGCGAAACAAATATTGTTGGCAGACACTGTAAAAAAGCGTTTTAAAATGATCATAAACGCAATTATGCCATTGGAAAAACAAGTTAAGCAATGTCTTGACGCCAAAAAAATAAAAGAAATCGCCAATGGAGAAATATTCGAAGAAATATACGACTTCATAGGTCAGCATAAATTGATAAAAGAATTGATGTAACGCAAGATGATACCTCATCCATTCATAATTTTTTTTTGTTTACAAAAGGAATGTGCAACATGTTTCAAGATTCGAAAAGTACCACCAACCAATAAGAGCAAACAGACGGAGTGGAACGTCAATACAAAAGACTATCGATTTTGGGCTTCAACCCACTTCACGGAGGCTCGAGGAAAATTTGATCCTGTTAGAAAAGCGGCACGTGACAGGAGCTGCGAGGCATTCCGTGCTAAAAGAAAAGAAAAAGCCAAGAAAAAGAATCAAAATGATAATATATTATACAATCATACTTGTCAATTATTCTTAAATTAATTCCGTATAAGAGGATGAGATTTTGGTAATAAAATATAAATGTATAATGTTCACAGGTACCCATCAGCCCGCATTAAAAATATCGGTGAAGTACCATCGACTGAAGAGTATAAAAACCAAACCAAAACGAAAAGCATAGTATCAAAGATAATGATTATTGTGTTCATTAAGGTTTTTTCTTACACAGATAAAAATTTCTTTTCTGTATTATTATTATTTCTGAAATGTTTATTTTCTTATATCTACGAATAATAAAGCACAACACTGTTAATGCACGAATTACTCTTAGTTTATTGTAAAATCTAACGTTAATAGTTATACAAATTTTGAATAGACTGAAAAATAAATGAAAGGTCTTTTTCCATAATTATTCCTTTTTAATACCCTGTGAAAAAATCGAAAAAAATGGACAAAACGTTGTTCTACAGTCGCTAGCAACGAAAAATCGAAAAATTAAAAAAAACGTTGTTCTACAGTCGATAGCGCCGAAAAATCGAAAAATAAAAATAAACGTTGTTCTACAGTCGCTAGCGACGAAAAATCGAAAAATAAAAAAAAACGTTGTTTTACAGTTGCTAGTGACGAAAAATCGAAAAATTAAAAAAAACGTTGTTCGACACTGGCAGGCGACATGGCAGACAGGCGCTTGACCATTTTTTGGCGACGAAAAAGTGGCCAAAAACGACCACGACCAAATTTTAGTCAACTGACAAAAAAACGCAACATCGCACCCTTCGATAGGGTGAGGACGAAGCAAGTTTGTCGTCACATAAACAGCGAAAATCATCTGCGATTGGTAAAACTGACTTTAAGGAAAACAAGCGTCTCAGCGCCCTGTGGGCGCAGATGCTCTTGTTGGTGGGCTCCGCCCACCAAAACCCCCGAAAAATGTCCCTTCGGGACATTTTTTAAGGCCCTCACACTACGGTGCACGTCGCGCTACGCGCTCCGTATCGAGTGTATTTACACATCGCGCTATGCGCTACGGATGGAGTATGTTTATACGTCGCGCTCTGCGTTTCTTTTCGAAAGTACGTATGAGGGAAAAACATTTATCAGTTACGTAAATTAATTCATAGTGTTTAACGTTCGTCGAATAAAAATATTTCTTTTCTGTACCAATTTATTATTAATATTCACGACGGATATTTCCTTTTTGTTTGACGATAAATTGTCAAATATTGAGACACGAGACAAATATAACGAATTACACCACGTAGAATTTGATCAAATTAATTTAACGAATCAAATCATGTCTAGTAAAGTCGTTTTATTGGCTTAAAACTTATGACCAGATTTGATGAACATAAAACAAGCACACAAAACATGTACCGACACCAATACGATTACCATTTAGCATTCAGGCCAAATATGCCCTTTAAATCCTTCCCCTTCAGTTTTTTTTTCTTCCCACAATTGATGGAATCAGTTCGTTATTTTATCTGTAGGAAACCAAATCTTTGTAGAAGAAACGTTTAAGAAATTTGCTATTCTTTGTGATTTTCAATGACATTTTGTCGATATTTATGACTTGATTTCTGTCTTGTATTGAAGAGGAAGTAGTACGTTACTCGAATCAAAAATTTGTCATCTTAGATAGCTCCGAAATATTTTTTAACAAATTGATGAAATTCTTGAAACATTCGACTTTGAAGGCTCTTTGACAGTCCTCTTATAACAAAATTCATTTCTACCATTTGAGATATATTTTTTTTCTTCTTCGTAATATATGGAATCAGCTCGTTATTGTCTCTGTAGAACAGACAAGTATTGGAGACGAGAAGTTTGAGAAATTCTATAATTTTTTTCGATTTCAATGAAATTTTATTGATATTAATCGTCGCTTAAAAATATCAAATTTAGCATCATATCATATCGTATTTTTTTTTTATTTTATTCAATCACAAACACGGGTAAGTTTCTCGGTACGGAATAACTCGTAAAATCGACAAATTCAGTGTTTTTTACTTTCTCGATAAATATTTGTTTATAATTGTTCTTTAAGAGTACAATTATTTTTTTTTTGCGAAAAAAAACTTTTCAAGACGTGAGCATATGATAGAAATTCGTATTTCGACGAAAATTTGAAAAAATTTGAAAAAAAAAAACGTTGGAAATACGTCGATAGAATAATCATTAGCAGTTTTCTTATCAAGTGTAAACGAATAAATCCAGCGAACAAAATTGACAAAGATTTCGAATGTGATGAATCTCCGACGGTCGAAGTGTACAAAATTAAATTTTTAAACATAGCACACTTTTTATCTGCGCAATAACGCGGAGAGTCAGTTTGTAAATACGATTTCTTTGAGAGGAAAGGATTAGAGACGGCAATTTCGAGAAATTTGAATAAACGATTCGTTTTATGATGAAAATTCGTAAAATTAGTCTTTGCTTAAAAAAAATCATATCTCGGCACCGAAAAAAGATTTCGACTCTTATTTTGGCTTGTTTTGAAGAGGAGAAAATACGTTGCCAGAAAAAGAATTTGCAGTTTTTATTATTAACTGTAAATGTATAAATCGGGTGAACATAATTGACAAAGATTTCGGCTGCGATGAATCTTCGACGGTCGAAGGATAGAAAATTCTTTTTTTTTATGATTGCATACTTTTTATTTGCGCTATACCGCGTAGAATCCATTTATATTTACGTAAAATAGGAACAAAGATTGAAACGAGATGTCGATTTTTTTTTATTTGAAAATCATCCGGCCACAGAGTACGTGCGCCGCGACGTATGAGCATCTGTGTATCGTCTTCTAGGAAATTGTCATCTGCTTCCAAAGTTTGACAGATAGAATAAAACGAAAAAATATATACTCGCGATTTTTTTAGTTCTATTTGGGAAATTGTAATTATTTTGGATATTCGATGAATCTTTTTTGTGAGTTTACTACCAATTTTTTTAGTGAATACGTGAAATTTATCATTTTTATTACGAATGTGAATAACATATGCTAAAATATTGCGAATGATTTTCGGTGATAATATATTATTTTCGAAATAAAAAACGCAAACATTTGTGAATCTGTATATGATATTTCGTGTTTTATTTTTCACAACCGAAGTTTTTTTTTTAACATGATGAAAAATGGATTTTTGGCAAATCTAAATAACATAACCTTTAAAGCAAATCTTGTTATAACCACTGTTTTTGAATTATTTTATAATTAAAATTATATTTGTCAGAATGACTCAAAATTTGTTGTGCATAGTGCTTTCGATGCAATGAAATATTGTTGCGAAAGAGAAAAGAATTGGTTTCCAGGATTTTTAATTGGGGCACCGTACGGACATCAGATGTGAGAAAATAATTTTTTAATGCAAAATTGTGATGAATAAATAGTTAGAGATGTAGGATTGTCTCTAAATTTGCTGTGCGCAGTGCTTTTGATAAAACAAAATGATGCTGCGAAGGGGAAAAAAATTGGTTCGTAGAGTTCATTATGATGGCACCGTACGGACACTTGACCGAAGGCAAATGCAAATTGAGGCCAATAATTTTTTAGAAAAAATACTTAAAGGTCTTAGATTGGTTTTAAAAGTAATGTGCATACTGGAAATAATGTAATAAAAAAACCCTGCGAAGGAGAACAAAATTGGTTCGCACCATCTAAAGTTACAGTGTGATACGGACGTCCGAGAAGAAAAATTCAGCCAAAAAGTTGTTTTCATTGCACCGCAGGCTAAAAAAAATATTTTTATTCATCGCAGTCACTTCAAAGTAACTACGCATGATGTTGGAGATACACCGAAGCAAATGGTGGAAAATAAAAATTTTTGGAGTATGCACTGCGGAGTAACCCCTTCGACAGCCTCCGAAGAGCAACGGATGGTCATTTTAATAGGCACTCTTTGCCTATTATTATAGTGAGTGCCTAAAAATATGATTAGTAATTTTATTCTCGAATAGAATACGAATGATTCGCAATGCCTAATGAGTCGAAGCGATTCGCAGAATCCCGAAGGAAAGATCTTTGGGGAAACGATACCGATAAGCATTCAGAAATATGCGAAAAAAATAATAAAACAGCAGATCGACAATCCCTACTGTTTAATCTGTCATTTTGAAATTCATGAATATCCAGCGGTCGACGATCACATCAATGAAAAAATTCATGCAGACGTGTTGCTCCGAAACGGTTGCATTAAGGTTTCCATTACAAAAAGTAACAATTCCCAAAATTTGCTTACGGATGGTGCAGCGACTATAAAATTACAAACATCGAGGCTATTTATCGTCATATCAAAACGAAAGATCATTTGTCACACGTTCGTTATCTTCGTCCAGCGAAACGTAAGGCTCAATGTGAAGAAGCGACAGAACGGCAAGAAGATAATTCGGTATTCGATGGCTGTGTTGTTGCAAATGAAGGAAACAACGAAAAACCACACTGCATTTTAACTCAATATTTTCCTCTACATCGGACGATCTCTCGCGCATGTTGGCGCACTTTGAGGAAAGTAACAACGCGAAAGGCGCCACGAAAAAATGTTGCCACGAGCTTAAATTTCGGACGAGCGGAAAAACAAGTACTGGAAAAAAATAAACAAGCGTCTCAGCGCCCTGCGGGCGCAGATGCTCCTGTTGGTGGGCTCCGCCCCCCAAACCCCCCGAAAAATGTCCCTAAGGGACATTTTTTAAGGCACTCACGGGGGTGCACGTCGCGCTACGCGCTCCGTATCGAGTATTTACACATGGCGCTATGCGCTACGGATGAAGTATGTTTATACGTCGCGCTCTGCGTTTCTTTTCGAAAGTACGTATGAGGGAAAAACATTTATCGGTTACGTAAATTAATTCATAGTGTTTAACCTTCGTCGAATAAAAATATTTCTTTTTTGTACCAATTGATTATTAATATTCACGACGGATATTTCCTTTTTCGTTGACGATAAATTGTCAAATATTGAGACACGAGACAAATATAACGAATTGCACCACGTAGAAGTTGATCAAATTAATTTAACGAATCAAATCATGTCTAGTAAAGTCGTTTTATTGGCTTAAAACTTATGACCAGATTTAATGAATATAAAACAAACATACAAAACATGTACCGACACCAATACGATTACCATTTAGCATTCAGGCCAAATATCCCCTTTAAATCCTTCCCCTTCAGTGTTTTTTTTCTTCCCCACAATTGATGGAATCAGTTCGTTATTTTATCTGTAGGAAACCAAATCATTGTAGAAGAAAAGTTCAAGAAATTTGCTATTCTTTGTGATTTTCAATGAAATTTTGTCGATATTTATGGATGCTGCAAAAAAATGCTATCTCGAGAACGAAAAAATATATCGTTTTAGTTCCTGTCTTGTATTGAAGAGGAAGTACTACGTTACTCGAATCAAAAATTTGTCATCTTGGATAGCTCCGAAATATTTTTTTACAAATTGATGAAATTCTTGAAAAATTCGACTTTGAAGGATCTTTGACAGTCCTCTTATAACAAATTTCATTTCTACCATTTGAGATATATTTTTTTCTTCTTCGTAATACATGGAATCAGCTCGTTATTGTCTCCGTAGAACGTCTCGGTATTGGAGACGAAAAGTTTGAGAAATTCGATAATTTTTTTCGTTTTTCAATGAAATTTTATTGATATTTATCGTCGCTTAAAAATATCAAATTTAGCATCATATCATATGGTATTTTTTTAAATTTTATTTAATCACAAACGAGGATAAGTTTCTCGGTACGGAATAACTCGTATAATCGATAAATTCAGTGTTTTTCACTTTCTTGATAAATAATTGTTTATAATTGTTCCTTAAGAGTACAATTGTTTTTTTTTTTTTTGCGAAAAAAAACTTTTCAAGGCGTGAGCACATGAAAGAAATTCGTATTTCGACGAAAATTTGAAAAAATAAAAAAAAAAAACGCTGGAAATACGTCGATAGAATAATCATTAGCAGTTTTCTTATCAAGTGTAATCGAATAAATCCAGCGAACAAAATTGACAAAGATTTCGAATGTGATGAATCTCCGACGGTCGAAGTGTAAAAAATTAAATTTTTAAACATAGCACACTTTTTATCTGCGCAATAACGCGGAGAGTCAGTTTGTAAATACGATTTCTTTGAGAGGAAAGGATTAGAGACGGCAATTTCGAGAAATTTGAAAAAACGATTCGTTTTTTGACGAAAATTCATAAAATTAGTCTGTGCTTTAAAAAAATCATATCTCGGCAGCGAAAAAAGATTTCGACTCTTATTTTGGCTTGTTTTGAAGAGGAGAAAATACGTTACCAGAAAAAGAATTTGCAGTTTTTATTATTAACTGTATACGAATGAATTGGGTGAACATAATTGACAAAGATTTCGGCTGCGATGAATCTTCGACGGTCGAAGGATAGAAAATTCTTTTTTTTATGATTGCACGCTTTTTATTTGCGCTATACCGCGTAGAATCCATTTATATTTACGTAAAATAAGAACAAAGATTGAAACGAGATGTCGATTTTTTTTATTTGAAAATCATCCGGCCGCAGAGTACGTGCGCCGCGACGTATGAGCATCTGTGTATCGTCTGCTACGAAATTGTCATCTGCTTCCAAAATTTGACAGATAGAATAAAACGAAAAAATATATACTCGCGATTTTTTTAGTTCTATTTGGGAAATTGTAATTATTTTGGATATTCGATGAATCTTTTTTGTGAGTTTACTACCAATTTTTTCAGTGAATACGTGAAATTTATCATTTTTATTACGAATGTGAATAAAATATGGTAAAATATTGCGAATGATTTTCGGTGATAATATATTATTTTCGAAATAAAAAACGCAAACATTTGTGAATCTGTGTATGATATTTCGTGTTTTATTTTTCACAACCGAAGTTTTTTTTTTAACATGATGAAAAATGGATTTTTGGCAAATCTAAATAACATAACCTTTAAAGCAAATCTTGTTATAACCACTGTTTTTGAATTATTTTATAATTAAAATTATATTTGTCAGAATGACTCAAAATTTGTTGTGCATAGTGCTTTCGATGCAATGAAATATTGTTGCGAAAGAGAAAAGAATTGGTTTCCAGGATTCTTAATTGGAGCACCGTACGGACATCAGATGTGAGAAAATCATTTTTTTATGGACAATTGTGATGAATAAATAGTTAGAGATGTAGGATTGTCTCTAAATTTGCTGTGCGTAGTGCTTTTGATAAAATAAAATGATGCTGCGAAGGAGAAAAAAATTGGTTCGTAGAATTCATTATGATGGCACCGTACGGACACTTGACCGCAGGCAAATGCAAATTGTGGCCAATAATTTTTTGGAAAAAATACTTAAAGGTCTTAGATTGGTTTTAAAAGTAATGTGCATACTGGAAATAATGTAATAAAAAAACCCTGCGAAGGAGAACAAAATTGGTTCGCACCATCTAAAGTTACTGTGTGATACGGACGTCCGAGAAGAAAAATTCAGCCAAAAAGTTGTTTTAATTGCACCGCAGGCTAAAAAAAATATTTCTATTCATCACAGTCACTTCAAAGTAACTACGCATGATGTTGAAGATACACCGAAGCAAATGGTGAAAAATAAAAAATTTTGGAGTATGCGCTGCGGAGTATCCCCTTCGACAGACTCCGAAGAGCAACGGATGGTCATTTTAATAGGCACTCTTTGCCTATTGTTATAGTGAGTGCCTAAAAAGGAGACGTTGCGCGGAAGCGAGTCCAGACCGTGCGGACGGATACGTTTGTACCGTTTGCGAGACTACATTCGCTCGCAAAGCGGAACTACACTGCCACATGGCTAATCATTTCGGTGAAGAATTCGGCCGCGCCGAGAGCGATATTGGGACGCATGACTGCGACGAGGAAAACTCAATCGCGGAATCCCAAACGATGTCGCAAAACTATGATTCGTCGGACGACGAAGAAAACTTGAAGGACGGTAAAGAATAGTCGAAGAACGACGGAAACGGCTCGAAATACAGCGAAAAAACTTTAAGGACGACAAAAAAAGTCAAATGGCGTAGAAAAAAATTCAGAAAATGCCGAAGAAATTTTGAACAATTTTTTTTTCAGGGAAATCCTTCAATCCGTCAATTCCGCGATAAATGGAAACCGAGAAAAAACAAATTATTTTACTCTCACGATACTAACACTTGGGAATTGTGATTATACGAACTTAAAGACATTTTTACAACATTGTTACTCGATATACGTATAATAGTGACGACGTGATCATCGATGGATGAAAACGTCCAATACTATCGCTTTGAAAAACAAATTATTTACTTTTTTTTTCGAATTGTCTATCGTACAGATAGTTAATAGAGTTGATGTAAAAATACTCAGTCGGTAATAAAAACTAATGAATGTCGTACCGAAATTATAGATATTTGAGGAAAAAGATAATTGTGGTTTCCTGTGGAATGGATACTCGCGAGAAAAGACAATTTTCTTTGTTTTTGTTACTAATTATCTCAAATATCTTTATTTCACAGCTTGTGAATTAACATTTTGTACGATTCTCGTGCGAAAAACTGTTTCTTAACTCCTGTAATTGGAACACTCGCCTTCGGCTCGTGCTGCAAACTCACACTCGTCAGAAAAAGTTTTTTCGTACTTGTATCGTAATGTAGTATACCGCAACAGAAATTTAAATTTCAATTAAAAAGTCATCGAATTTATATCTTAATTTACGTTTATGTTACTCATCGCCCATTTCCGTTGATAATCTTGAAATTTTCGTTGATAATATGTTTTACGAAAAAATTCTCAACAAGTAATGTGAAAACCATCGAAATATACTATATTTTTTTTGCATTCTCAAAATACGTAATATTTATTTCATAGGCGTTGATACGATTGGAAAAAAATCCAGAACGCTTTGTAAAATGTATCATATATGATAAGTTCATAATAATGAAAGGTATCATCCTTATGTTACCCCTCTGTAAATATAACGATAATAACGTCGGAATCTATTTAAGAATTTTTGTATATCCCATATCTTTTCTTCTCTGAGACAATAATTATATTACTTTCGTACAAAATGACTTAATAAATAATAGTACAGGGTTTGAAAATGAATAGCAACGATGTTTTCATTTCGAGTTCTCGGAGTTCTCGGGGAATCACGGAGAAACGTTGATTTATATCCATTCCTTATATGGATATCGGAACATTGGTCAGAATGGGCCTTGGTCGGCCGCGAAAAACGAGTTTATTTTTCATACAATAGCTTTACGACAGGAGCGCCACCACCATTTTTTCGAAAAATTAAAAATGGCGTCAAAACTGAACGCTTGCATAAATTTCCCCTATATTCAATGACGATCATTGTTTTATAACAGTCCAATTGTGTCCCTAATTTCAACCCGACATCTCAAAAAATGCGGCAGTTAGAGTTAGCAGTTAAAAGTGGCGTCAAAACTCATCGACTGCACAGATTTTGATGAAAATTTGACGAAAGGAGGGAACCGCTCCCCATGTGATATAAATCGCAGCTTCGTATCTTAAGCCGTTCTCAAATTATAAGGTCGAATGATGCGCGCACACGCACACGCATCCGCACACCCAAATAGAGTCTCATGGTTCCTCTAAAAAATCATTTGTACTTTCGCGTCCCATTATTATTATCACAATTATAAATATGTATTGTGACAGGCTTTTTGTCGCTTCGGATGACGACAATCGGCTACCCCGCCCAAAATATAATGACGCCCCGTTTTCTTGCACTTACTTCCCCTACTCGCGTGTTGGGCGTCAGCACACCGAATCTACCCCGATGTGCGAGGGTTTTCTTCCGCAAATCTTACTTCGACTAATGCTTACGGCTAGCAGGAGGGCTGCAGTTCGGAACAATACATCGCTTCAAACTTTCAATTATAAAATCACAATAACAATCGTTTTATTCATCAACAGATATTCTTTAGTACAATCGACTACTGTCTGACTCTTTATGACTCGCGAGATTCGATATAAATTCCCCGTGCAATAGAATAGTTTCGTCTCTCACCGCTGCGAGCGGAAATTACCCGAGAAATTTCCCGGAAACACCGGGCACGAGCGAGAAAGCCACGGCAACACGTGTACAGCACAAAAAGAACCGAAGATGGTCTGCACTGCGTGCACCTACCTTGAATTTCCCTGTCCGGTATCCTACACGGGTCGTCCTCGTGTCTTTCCTCAAGCTACGAGCCGTTATCCTCTCACAATTCCTCGGCCGTCGTCACGGCGGTTAATCCTCACAGTAATTAATCCCTCAGCCGATGACACGGGGTACAATGATTTCTCTCACTCCCGTGGCTCGCACGACGTAAAATAACTGTCACGGACTATTCTTTTTACACTAATTTCTAACTAATCGAATCTCTATCGCGTGTTACGCTAATCGATCTACTTCGTTCCACGCGTCGCGCGAGAGTGCCTCTCGCTCGTGCTCAGTTACGCGTCTCGGTAATCGGTGGGAAGGGGAACGAGCCCTTCCCGCGTAGAAAAAAGTAGTATGGGAAAGCGTCATTACCTGTGTATGGGATTTCGATGGGAAATAGTATGGGGAGTAGTATGGAAAAGGGTTTGGGAGAGGTATGGGTTTTGGGACGGAGCCATATTCACCCCATACGCTTTCCCAGACCCTGTCCTAGCCATCATGTACGACCGCGGGAATCCTGGCGCCATCAATCCTATACGCTTTTCCAGAGTCTCTCCCAGCATAAGGATCCACGCGCGATTAATCCCATACATAGTATCCCATGTTACGTTTAAATGAAAGAAGAAGAAAAAATAAATTTTGCCAAATGGAAGGAAAAAATGACAAACGAAGAAATATGCGGAAAACTAATTTTTTTCGACGAATATGAGTTTTCCGAGCGAAGTTGAATGCTGTAGTACATAACCGGCCTTTCAATTTCGTTGAAGGTCCCAAAAATATTGTGATGTACTCGAAAAAGCTTGGATAGATAAATTGAAAGATCTATGTGAGATTCAACCAATACTCTACAATATTTTTGGGGCCGACACCGAATTTCAAGCGCCGATTACGTACAGTAGCATTTAACTTTGCTCGGGGAACTCATATCCGTCGAAAAAAATTGGTTTCAGGCATATTTTTTCGTTTTTCATTTCTTCCTTCCATTTGATAAAATTAATTTTTCCTTCTTCTTTCGTTTACATATAATATGGGATAACAGATATGGGATTGATTGCGCGAGGTTTCCCCGGTCATATAGGATAGCTGGGGGAGACTCTGGAAAAGCGTACGGGGTGAATATGGCTCCGTCCCGAAACCCATACCGTTCCCAAACCCTTTCCCATACTAGTTCCCATGCGATTTCCCATCGAAATCCCATACACAGGTAAATACGCTTTCCCATACTACTTTTTTCTACGCGGGTTTGTCGCCGAAAATCGCCTGATTGATGGAATATTCGCGACGTCTCTCCTCTCGGGGTTCCCCTCTCGTGTCTCCCACTGGCCGTCTTCGCGTAGCTGGACACCTGTAACGTACAATATTTTCGCCGGCAGTCTCTCAAATCTTCTAGATTTTTCTCTCCTCGGATGTCGTCGGGGGACGACTCGGTATTCGCGTTACCCTATGACTCTCGCGCATTCCTAACGGCTAGCGTGCCTGCGAGAGCGTTACAACGCCTCGTCACAGTATATATTTTATTTATTTTTTTATAACTTAATTATTTACCTCTTTTTTTTGTTCATTTAACTATTCTTACGATCTTTCACGATAAACAGAACAATACAACATTGAATCGTACATCAATTATCCCATTTTAAAAAATTCATAACGTGTATTCCAGTGAACTTGAATTAGTCTTTAGCTATCGGAGTAATTCAATCGGTTACGACGGTACTAAATTTTGTACTCGGAACCCTCCTTGTCGTGTCGTCGCTATAATGTATACGGTGTATATTATAAATTATTATACGGAAGAAACAACGCTTGAATTTCCTGGAAAATTTCTGCTGAAAGCGCTATTTTCTAACATGTCATTTTTAATTATATATAATCCAATGCATTCAAACGACTCGAGCTACCGTACTAATCGATACTATCAAACTGTGAACAATAACAATGTGCATATACACACGAAATAATGTGCACTACAGCGATGTGCACAATACTTCGTGTGCACAAATAAATATTGCTGTGAACTGAATTATTTATTCACGGAAATTAAGAACACTAAAATACTGACTTGTGCACAATCACTGTGTGCCCAAAATGAATGTGTACTATATCATCGTGCACAAAATAATTGTAGCCGAATAAGTTTTGCCGCCAAAATCAGGTAACAAACGAACGATGCCTCTCTCTCTCTCTAATCTCTGTCCGTCTTTCTCGTCATGATTTGCACAAAAGGCAAAAGGCACTATGACGATGTGCACAAAAAAATTGTGCACAATTTTAGCGTGTTTAATAATTTTGTGCACTATCAAAATGTGCACAAAAAAAATGTGTCATTTTTGGCCGTGCACAATAAAATTGTGTAGGATCGATGCCCTCTCGTTTGTGTTGGGTACCTCTGGCGTTCAGCTACTATTTTAACCTCATTTTTCAGGTAGTCTGGAGTAAGACCCATTTTCATTTTATACATCATCACACACACGTTATATTGCATTCGCTTCCTTATATTCATTAATCCTATTGCTTCCAGCATATCTCTAATCGGTGTATATCTATTTACTAAAAGTATCGCTCTCATTGCTCTATTCTGTGTCCTCTGTAGCATCTCTATACTTGCATTACTATAATTTAACATTATCGTACTGCAGTAATCATAGTGCGGTGCTATAATACTTTTATAAATTGTGACTCGGCTCAGTACAGTGATGTTTCTTTTAATTCGATTTAAAAAATTAATTTTTTTAGCTACCTTCTTCGCCACGTACCATGCGTTGCTTTCGAATAATAAATAATCATCTATAACGACGCCTAGATATTTATTCTCTCTTGCTTCTTCTATTCATTCGTGTCCTATTCGTATTGTACATTGTTTCCTAATATTCCTTTTTCTTGGATCGTGGATCGGCATGAACACTGTCTTCTTTGTATTCAACTTCAGCGAGTTTCTATTTAGCCATGTTAATAATATTTCAAGACACTCATTCAGTTTTTGTTCTATCATGGTTATATCGTCCCTACATGTATAAATAATCATATCGTCTGCAAATAATTTAATATAACAATTACAACTTTTTAGTTCATCAATCACGTCTTTTATATACAGCATAAACAATATAGGACCTAGTACCGAGCCTTGAGGGACTAAAACCATTTGATAACTTTTCCTTTTATTCCAAACATATTTAGTTTGTTAATCAATATTTTTCTATTAACTGTCTCAAATGCACGTTTAAAGTCAATAAATAAAACTCCAGTTATTTCACTTCTATCTAAACTTTGTCGCCATTCTATTAGCGTGTCTTGAAGTGCAGTTTCGCAAGAATGTTTTTCTCTGAAACCAGACTGTTCTTTAATTAAAATTTCATTTCTGTGGACGTAGTCAATTATCTGATTTTTTACTGCTAGTTCCAGAATCTTTTCGTAGATCGGTAAGGTGTTTATCGGCCTAAACTCTGCTGCTTTCGCGCTTCGCTTGATTTTAGGTATCGGTGTTATCATCGAGTTTTTCCATGAATCAGGAACTATCTCTTCTAGCATCGATTTATTTACTAGATCTATTATTATATTTCGATTTTTTCTCTTCCATATGGTTTTTATTGTTTTCGCCGTTACCTCATCTTTGTTTCCTTTATTTTCATCAAGTTCACGTATAATTTTATTCATTTCCTCATAATTGACTTCCCTAAAGCTATCCATTGTCTTGTTTATTTTTACCTCATATGTATTTTCCTCTTCTATTTCTGTTCGGGAAACAGCGGACTTTCGGCGTTCTTGACGCTACACACAATCGCGGCTCTCACGCGCCAGCTACACACACAGTTACACCTCACACGCACCACCTATCCCTGCTTCTTACCTATTCTCGGCTCCTCTTCCATCTACATCCATTCGTCCACTCGCTACCTCGCTTCCCCACTCCTACCAGTCACCGAATACACTCCAAAGAAGACACACGCTTTATTTTTGAATAAATTAATTTCGTCGTTATTTTTATATTATCTGGCGTCTTCTTATTTCGTGACTCCTCAACCGACTACTTCCGGGTCCAGCCATTATCTCGCTCATTTTTTGGTCCTTCGAGCCGGATCTCGCGGTGCTATCGTGGGATATTTTGCATCTCTGTGAAAGGACGTTATCGTTAAAGTGCTTCGCTGGCGGGCTGGACGTTATACTTTTTCTGGCTGCTTTCTCTTCTCTCTGGTGTCGGTTGAGTCTCTGGTGCACCTACTGGTTTCATACGCGCATCTAAGTGCTTCTTTTTCGTAATCGCATACGTCGTGTCAATCGTGTGCTAATTAACGCTGTGCGAGCCGATTTTTCTCTCGCGCTGCAACGGTTTCGCGCGTCTCTCGCGAATTCGAACCCGGCGTCGCGTCGCCCAACGGCTCTCGCGCGGTCAAGTCACCTCACGCCTCGCGAGTTGCGCTTTTGTTTACACCGCTCCGCGGCTCGTGTTGCTACCGGCCCGCGGTCGACTCGCTGAGGCCTCGCGCGAAATATACTTCGCTATTATCGATAGTTCGTTGCCCTCGCTCACTCCTGCTATGGACGCGCTCATCGAACGTCAACAACAGCTGAGCGCCCGTATCTTTAACGCGCTTGACAACTGCAAGAAGCTCGCAAAGGAGAAGGTGACGCGCGAAGCTATCGTCACTCGCATGGAAGTGCTCGATGCGACGTGGGAGAAATTCGAGGATGTGCACTCGAGGATGCTGTTCAAAAAGGACGATCCTCTCAAGGCCGAGCTACAAGCCTTCTTCGCGCTTACGGAGGAGAAATACATCGACACGAAGACCGAGATGCGCCGTGCTCTCGCTTCGTTTCCTTCAGACTCCGATGCTGGTGCCGCTGGTGGACTTCACTCTCGACAGCTGCCGAAGATCCACCTCCCGAGCTTTTCGGGTGCGTACACCGATTGGCCGAATTTTCGCGATCTCTTCTCGTCGCTCATCACCGAGAACCGGGATCTCTCGAATGTCGAGAGATTGCATTACCTGAAGACCAGTCTCACGGGTGGGGCCGCCGATCTTCTCAGGAACATCGCGACAACGGAAGAGAATTTCGTACGGGCCTGGAAAACTCTTCTCGACCGATACCAAAATAAACGTCTCCTGGTCAACGCGCAGCTATCGTCGCTATCTGCGCTGAAGCCACTCACGCAGGAGTCATCGTCGCAGCTTAGGACGTTGCTGGCGGGAATCAACGATGCGGTAAGCGCTCTTACAGTCCTCGGGCGTCCTGTCTCGCATTGGGACGACTGGCTTGTGTTCACCGCGGGCCAGAGGCTCGATCCTTCGTCCAGGCGCGATTGGGAGAAGAGTATCGGCCTCAGCGTCGACCCACCATCCTGGAAGGAGCTGGAGATCTTTCTTAACGACCGTGTCCTCGCACTCGAGTCGCTGGAATCGGCTGCCGGGAAGCCGAAGCTCGCTACCGGGCCTTCGAAGTTCCCGCCATCGGTGAAAAGCCACCAGGCCTCTGCTGGAGGATCTACGTGCGCCTGCTGCTCCTCGGATCACTTTGTGCTGCAGTGTCCGCAATTCCGAGGCAAAACACCGGAGGAGCGTCGCCAGATCGTTGTCTCCAAGCAGCTGTGCTACAACTGCCTCGGCAGTCATCGAGTCAGCGCGTGTCGTTCGACCAAACGCTGCCAGTTATGCTCAGGGCACCACCACACGATGCTGCACGGTGCTGCGAAGCCGGGGGAGTCAGAAGGGGTGAACGTTGCTTCTTCAGCGCTCTCGAGTCGCAACGAAGCTGGGAGCAGTTCGCAGGCTCTAGCGACGAACATTCATGCGTGCAATGTACGCTCCGTTCGACTCGAGCGTACACTCGTCCTCTTGGCGACCGCCCTCGTGCACGTCGAGGACAATCAGGGGCAACTTTTCGGCGCTCGTGCGCTCCTCGATCAGGGCTCTGAAACGTCGCTTATTACGAGCAGTCTGGTGCAGCGCCTCCACCTACCGAAGCTGGCCACTTCTGTCTCCATCATCGGGGTCGGGAAGAGGTCGACCAACGCGCTGGGGAAAGTCGTCGCGAACGTCCACTCGTGCATCGATACAAGACGTTCCTACCGCGTGAACGCACTGATACTGCCGAGTCTTACATCGTACTCTCCCGTGAGGAACGTCATACGACAGAGCTGGCCTCACATCGAAGGTTTGCAACTCGCAGATCCCTACTACGACACCGACGACCAGATCGATCTCATCCTGGGCGCCGATGTCTACGCCGAGGTCATAGAGGACGGCGTGAGGAAGGGTCCTGCTGGCTCGCCTGTGGCTCAGAACACCGCCCTGGGATGGATACTATCCGGAGCTGTGGACGCTGGCGGATAACTCCATCATTACATCGTCGTCCCTCTGCTCATCGTTCGTTCGTCGAGAGTCCTCCTCTCTGCCGGACGCTGCTTACAACAGCTTCCGATTCTCTCTGGATGCCAACCACCGTCAAGTTCCTCTCGCCATGGCGGGCGGCATCTTCGCTCCCTTGGTGCCTTCACGGCGGGCGGCTTCCACCCTCGGAGGATTTTCGTCGAACACGACGAGGCGGGCGGAATGTTCGGGAAACAGCGGACTTTCGGCGTTCTTGACGCTACACACAATCGCGGCTCTCACGCGCCAGCTACACACACAGTTACACCTCACACGCACCACCTATCCCTGCTTCTTACCTATTCTCGGCTCCTCTTCCATCTACATCCATTCGTCCACTCGCTACCTCGCTTCCCCACTCCTACCAGTCACCGAATACACTCCAAAGAAGACACACGCTTTATTTTTGAATAAATTAATTTCGTTGTTATTTTTATATTATCTGGCGTCTTCTTATTTCGTGACTCCTCAACCGACTACTTCCGGGTCCAGCCATTATCTCGCTCAATTTCTATTTCCTCTATTATATTTTTAACACTCTCTACAAGGAATTTAGTTTCTAGATGATTCTATATGATCTATATTCTATATAAAAAATATTTTTTTTTTGCACAAAAATTGCTGTAAAAAATTGGCGTTCCGGTGTTTGCAAGCGTCACAATAAACCACTAGCATTGGAACGCCAATTTTTTTCAGCAATTTTTGTACAAAAAAAAATATTTTTTGATATATAGTATCTTTATTTTTCTGCAATGCTTGGCTTATAAAATTTTGTTCATTTTTTTTTAAACAATATTTGCAAATCGGATTTTTCAGTACTTGGCGTACCTTTTTTTTTTAATATTTTGGGAAATATGTTAATACCCCCGCCCCCCCCCCCCCTGTTCTGTAATTCTGCGAGTTCGCCCGTATTATTAACTATTTCGCCCGTAATATGTGTCTCGGTTAAGCATAAGATCATAGGTTTCTTTTCTTTGACTAGATTTTCTATCTCATCTTTATGTCTAATAAAGCCTTGCGCATTAAGAAGCATTATAAACATGTCATACCTTATTTTTTTCCGTTTGATATTATTAATTCTTTCTTTCGGTCGTTGCTACTCACTATTGTATTGTGTGTTCCTGACCATTCGCTCCATATTCTTCTTATATATTTGACAACTTCTGTTTGTAGCTTCATGATCGGTAGACATTCCCTCCACATTGAATTTTGCGATGACCTCAGCGTAGTTTCGACAACTTTTTTGTTCCATTGCACATTCACGTTAATCATGATCTCCCGCGCATATTCTGCAAGTCGTTCTGTTTTTGCAGTCCTTCGCATAGTGGTTGTATCCCCACTTGTATCCCCAGTTGTAACACTGTAGGACACTTACGAAGTCATATACACGGCAGATTTTCCATCCTACTTTAATTTTTCCGCGTTCAATGAGGGTTCGATGTGTTATTGGGTCCGTTTCCAACACCGCCGTTCCAAGTCTGCAGTCATTTATTCGTCTACTGATTATATTCATCTTGAAGGTCTCCTTATTAGTTATTAATTCATTTTGTCCAACTACATTCGATATAAATTCAGTCTCTTGTTCTCGGTTGAGTTCCAAATTTTCCTCAATTCCAACGATTTTTATTTTTGGTAGCTTCTTATTGGTCACAGTTACCTTATAGTTGGGTCCAATACTGTCTTTAATTACTTCACTCAGTACTACTTTGTCTTTATTCTTTTCACAACTAATTATGACCTTACCTCTCTGTCCGTTCACTACTTTGTCTACTCCAATTCCTAGACTCATAATATCAACTTTGTTTTTTATTTGTGCTGTAACAGAAAGGCCGGTATCTTCGATGAGGTGATGGCAGACGATGATGCGACGGTAGGGCCAGAAATAAATGATAGAAAATATGGTGACCCCGGGATTCGAACCCAGGTTGATCAGGTACTAATTAAGAGCGCTAACCACTGCGCTATAGTCACCCATATGTTTCTATCATTCGTGTTGTCTACTTATATGCAAAGCTGGACCCGTCCGTCACACACCGTTACAGTGCTCTTGTCTCTTCGCTTGTCTGATTTATTATTGGTATTACTATTATTTCTTGGTTTTTGCTCTTCTTAATTTTTTCCGCATACGATGCAGTATTCGTTTTCTTCATCTCATATATATTGTTTTCTTGATCCTTGTGTTGGTGATATTGTTGCTGTTGATGATTAGCTTCTCCATCTCTCTGGCTTAGGGTCTCTATGTTATTTTTGATGTGTCTGATGTCTTCTAGAAGTGGGTTGATGCATCTTTTAACTTCTTGTGCAATCACGTTTTTTATTTCTTCCTTGACTTTTCTTAACTCGCTTTCCATAGTTTCTTGCATATCTTTCTTTATGTCACGCATTTCAATCTCCTGTTTTCGTAGTTTCCCAACGATATAATCAAGTTTTTCGTCTACTGTCTCTCTTTCCACATTTCGTACATTATAATATTCGTGTTCTTCTCTTCTCCTTTTTGCCGAGTATCGTTTATTAGTATTATAGTTTTCTCTGTTCATGTTGCTTATGCTGGCGCATCCATGTTGTACATCCAACGTACTCCCGCCGAATCCTTCCATTTTTCCTGGATTTAGCTTTTCTTCTATGACTTCCGTGCATTTCACCATTTTTTCTCGTGAGTTCTGTACTGTATGTGCTTCAGCACATATGCGATGAAAGGGCTTCACACACCGCTGACACTGGAATACATTTTTCATTATCTCCTTGTTGCATCCGGTTTTGGCACACATTACATCCTTCCCGGTATCCATTGCGTCCGCACGCTGTTGTCCGCGCTGTGGACGTCAGTGCGATCAGCAGTTAGACAGACGGCATAGATAATGCGACCGATAAGCGACCGGTCATTTCCCGTGGTCAGGTTTCGGGAGCCTCGGAATGTGCGTGACTGGGATGTGGGCCCACAATGGCCGCTCGCTCGCCTGTCGTTTGCGAATATCTCGGCGATGAAAAACGTCTTTCGGTAGCAAATGTGTCGAATGCGTCAATTGATTCAATGATTGAAAAATGTTCTCTGCGGTGTTATGATTGTACAGTGACCATGTCCATCCATGTGAAATGTTATTATATTCATCACAAAAGAGAGAGAGAGACAGAGAGATTGATTGATGTGACTTTATTTAGCTCGTGGCTACTGCATTTTCATTACATCGTTCTTACATACTAGTTACTCATTACACTATATCTTGCCCCTACTTCCTTATATCTATTTTCGATTTCTCTCCTCCGTTTTCTTCTTTTATGTGTGTTATTAATTTCCTTTTGAATTCTTTTAGATTCCTTGCTGTTTTTATCTCTACTGGCAGCTTATTGTATAACTCAAATCCTGCGTATGTTAAACTCTTCTGTCCCGCGCTTGTTTTGCAGAATTTTAAATCTATATTATTTCTCTGTCTAGTATTGTATGCATGCCTTTCGCTCACAAAATTAATTTCCTCCGCCAAATAACCCGGCATCATTCCGATTTTTATTTTATGTACAAAAACACTTACGTTATACACCATTCTTTGTCGTATATTTAAAAATCCTAATGCATCTAGCATATCCCTCACTCTAGTATATCTGCTACACCTTAGTATTGCACGCATTCCTCTATTTTGTACTTTTTGTAGTTTTTCCATCCATTCCGCGTTCACATTCAGTAACAACGTACTGCAATATTCAAAATGCGGTGCCACAATCGTTTTGTATATCGTTACCAATGTACTTGTCGATACATATTTATTTATTCTGTACATGAAATTTATTTTCTTCGCTACTTTCTTCACTATATACGCCGCCATTTTGTCAAATCTTAAATGTTTGTCAATCAATACCCCCAAATATTTAAATTCATCCACCTCTTCTATTACAGCATCTTCAATTTCTATACGACAGCTATTTCTTTGGTACGGCTTTCTTTGGTCGTGTAACATCATAAACTTTGTCTTATTTGTATTAAGTCTGAGTGCATTGTTTTCTAGCCATTTATTAATGTTTTTCAAGTCATAGTTTAATTTTCTTTCTATTTCACAAATACTTTGGTCACTGATATAAATTACTGTGTCATCTGCAAACATCCTACACGAGCAATATTTTAGCTGTTCTACTATATCATTTATATACATCACGAACAACAATGGTCCCAAAACAGATCCTTGTGGCACTCCATGAACGGTATTTTTCTTTGATGATATGCTACTACCGAGTTTAACCTGCTGCTTGCGGTTTGTCAGATATGACTCTATCCATTTCAGTACCTCTCCTTTTATACCATACTTTTCCGCTTTTTTTATTAATACTTCTCTGCTGACTGTTTCAAAGGCCCTTTTGAAATCCAAAAATACTATGCCTACTAACTCACTTTCATCTAAACTTTTTCTCCATGATATTATAGTGTTTTGAAGCGCACTTTCGCAAGAGAAGCTTCTCCGGAAACCTGATTGTTCTTTCCTTAGTACGTTGTTGCTTTCCATATATTCCACCAATTGCTCCTTGACTGCTATTTCCAAAATTTTTTCATACGTAGGTAGCATATTTATTGGTCTGAATTGTTCTGCTTTTTTTGTTCCTGCTATTTTTGGTATTGGTATCACTGTCGACGTTTTCCAGTTTTCCGGAAAAACTCCTTCTTGCATTGACTTGTTTATCAGAGTTAGCATGACATCTCCCACGCTTCTCCACGCTACTTTTATAATTTCTGTGCTTACTCCCTCTTCAGTTCCTTTTGTGTTTTCTAAACTTTTTACTATCTTATCGATTTCACTTCTTTCTATCATTCTAAATTTTTCTAACCTTGCCATAATATTTAATTTTATCGTTGGGTCTTTTGCATTTTCCTCTCCGTCCGTTTGCACAATTTCCGCAATACTTTTTATAAAGAAATCATTAAATTTGTTTACTATTTCTTTCTCATCATTGCATATCTCACCTTCAAAATTTATTTCATTTACGCTCGTTGTCTTTTTGTTACTTCCAATTAGCTCTTTGATTGTTTTCCACATCTTTTTTGAGTTTGATTTTACTTCATCAATATTTTGTTCATAGTATATATATTTACTTCTTCGAATTAATGCTACAACAATGTTTCGTCTTCTTTTATACTCTTCCCAATCACTTTGCTTATTTGTCACCACCGCGTGCTTGTAAGCCCAGTCTCTATCTTTACTCGCGTCTCTAACTTCATTTGTGATCCATGGTTTATTTTGCCATTTCATGGGAACACTTTTTACTATTTTAGGGGCTTTTATATTTATTGACATTATCATACACTCTATTATGCTATCTGCTAAGTCATGTACATTATTATTTACATCACATTTGCTTCGTATTTCATTCGTCAATAATTCATTAAAACCTTCTTCCGTGAAGTTTGTATAGTCTCGAGTA
This sequence comes from Cryptus viduatorius, assembly GCA_964006125.1. Taxonomy (NCBI): domain Eukaryota; kingdom Metazoa; phylum Arthropoda; class Insecta; order Hymenoptera; family Ichneumonidae; genus Cryptus; species Cryptus viduatorius. The sequence continues at coordinate 2,915,834 of OZ023221.1, read as the reverse complement.
TAAAATTCTGTACGTCTATTTTTGTCTATGTCATTTATTAAAAGGTCTATTTTTACTATTTGGTGGTCACTAATTTTGGGTGTCGAGCAAACTTTCGTTACTACATTAAAATTTGAAAAAACTAAGTCAATTGTTGTCCTCGATATTTCTGTAACTCTTGTATTTTCCTGCACATGCTGTTTCATACCCAGGCAACGCAACTCTTGTATCAATCTCCTAGAATACTGATTTTCTTTGTTTACATCTTTGTTGAAATCCCCAACTAGTATCACATGTCCTGTATCAATCAATTTATCGCACTCTTTTGAAATCGTATCTATGAATACTCCATCGCTTGTGCTCGGTGAATGATAAACATTACATACAATTTTCTCTCTATATTTCCCCATCAGCTCGATTACACTTATCCAGGTGTTTTGTTCGATGTTTTTACTACTTATGTGTTTGAAATTTATTTCCCTGCTTACGAAAGTTATCACCCCTCCTGTTCTGCTATTTCTTGAATCACATCGCACCATTACATAGTTCATTATTTCTAATTCTGCGTCATCTATTTCTCCTGTTACATGTGTCTCTGTTAGGCATACTATTTTTGGTTTAAATCTAACCGTCAACTCTTCTATTTGATCTTTATTGTTCAAGTATCCTTGTGCATTAAGTAGTAAAATGAATGAATTTTCTAAGTGCATTATTTTTTCTGTTCTTTGCTATTCCTCACCATATTGTATATTTTTTCTGTTTCGATTTACCATTCGTATGTATGACTCACATTTTTTATTTGTCGCTTCGTGGTTCACCGATATATCTTTTATATTAAATTTTTCAATCATCCTCAGACAGTTTATACAGTTTGTATGATTGTTTTGACATACCGATACATCATGCTCTTCGCCGCATCGACGGCAGCACTGTCTATTTCTGCACTCCTTCGCGAAGTGGTTGAACCCCCAGCACTTGTAGCACCTTTTCACACTAATGTAGTCGTACACGGGGCAATTTTTCCATCCTACTTTTATTTTTCGCTTTTCAACAAAACTCTTATGCGTTTGGGGGTCCACTTCCATTATTATTGTTGCTTCTTTTTCGCCTGTCTTGATGTTTTTGATAATTTTCATTTTGAATGTTTCGCTTTCTTCATCCAGTTCGTTCTGCTGTTTCACTCTCTCGATAAAGTTTCCCTCTTCCTCTCTTCCTACTTCTTCTTCTACTCCAACAACTTTTATTTTCGGTAATTTTTTTTCCGGCGTATAGATTTTATAATGTTCCCCCAGATTTTTCCGTATCTCTCCAGCAAGTATCCCTCTATCCTCTCTTTTTTTACATTCTAATATTACTTTACCCTTTGGTCCTTTTACTATGTTATCTATTCCAACTCCTAGTTCCATTATGTCGATGTTCCTTTTAATGGCTCCCTCTGTTTTTTCGCTTGTTTGTTCCTCGACTGGTTGTACAATTATTTCTTCATTCCTGCTTTTTTTTGCTATCTGTGAGTACGTAGCCTTTTGCACTCTTTTTGATTTTGGTTCGCTGTTCCCCTCATTTTCGGACCTTTCCATGCTATTTCCTTGTCCTTGTTTTGTCTTCATTATCTCTTTTTTTAGCATTTCTATCTCTTCTCTTAGCACTATCTTTATTTTTGCCACCTCTGCTTCTACTATCTTCCTTATCGCGTCTTTAAACCTCTCTCCTAACACTTCTTCGACTATTTCATTTCTTACTTTATTTGCTTCCACATTATCATTTTTCTTTTTGCGTTTCTGTTCATTTTTTTCTTGTTGTTCACTTCCTTCGTTTTCTTCTTCTTCTTCGCTGTTGTCTTCACTTTCTCGATACTCTTCGTCACTTTGCTGTTGGATTCTTTTACGTTTTGTACTCTTCTTTACATCTTTTGCAATGTGAAATATTTCTATTTTTTCTTTACACAATTCTAATTGGTTCTTTGCGTTGTAGACTCTATGAAAGCCTACGCAACCTGGATGGAATGACTTCATACACTTCGGACAGTAGTGCACCTCCGTCTGCACTAGTTTTTTGCATTTATCACATTTTTCCCCCTTATTCATTTTTTGCTTACTTAACTTTACTTTTTCTTATTATTTTTTGCTTCATTAGAGTCTACATGAATCCTATTTGGACTCCTGGGTGTCTATTGGGTCCCTACGCACAGTTTCACAACTCGGTAATTTATTACAGTTGACCGGTCATGTAACCGGTAAAGTAGCAATTTATGACCCGATGTTATAAGGAGCCCGCCTTTGATAACCACTGTCGCTGTGCGGGAGCCCCAAATTGCTAGCCTCTGCTGTTTTGCCGGGCTAGCAGCTGACGCTAATTGACATGTGGGTCTATTTAACACTGTTTGCCTTCTTTCGCCTCTCCACAGTTTGCACTGTTCCTGAATATTTTCTCCAGTCGTTCAAGTGCACTATCAACTTGTAGTGTTATTGGATGTTTAATAAATTTATCTGTGTATTGGAGTGGCTGTCGGCATTTTTTAATGGCGGTCGTGGCTCGATGTTAGGCTGCCTCCTTGTGTTGCTGTTCTCGTGTTTGCTGCTGCTATTTTATCTCAGTTGTACGCTGTTTGTTATTGATTTTGTAGGTTTTTTTTTATGTCTCCGCACTGGATTCTTTCACTGTTTTATTCTCTTCTTCGTTCTCACATCAAACTATACTTTCTCCAGAGCTTCTCTGTCACCCGCCAAAAAAGAGAGAGAGAGAGAGAGAGAGAGAGAGAGAGAGAGAGAGAGAGAGAGAGAGAGAGAGAGAGACAGAGACACTATTCCTAATCCACGTTCTTTCTTTCACAATGTTTGCTAGTTTCCGCCGGAACATAGCTATACTTTTTGTCTTCCTTACTTCTTCCGGTATACTATTAAACATTTTAAGGCCCTCGTAATATAAGTCTTTCTGACCTGCTATCGTCTTTCTTCTATCAATACAAATTTGACCAACTTGTCGAGTGTTGTATGTGTGCTCTGCCCCTACTTCTCGTATTGTTTCATTTAGATACTCGGGCGGGACTGTTTTCGTTACCTTATAAATTAGCAAACATACATTGACCACAATTCTTTGCTTCATCGTCAGAAATCCTAAAACATCTAGCATTTGTTCGATCGGCGTGTATCTGCTGCATCTTAATATCGCTCTCATTGCACGGTTTTGCGCTTTTTGCAACAAATCGAGTTCTTTGGTATTTATATATATTCCTAGTGTGTTGCAGTATCCGAAATGCGGCGCAATTATTGTCTTGTACACTGTCATTCTCGTATATGGAGGTAACTCCTTCCCAATTCTGTACAAATACCCAGTTTTTTTTCCCACTTTCTTTACTGTTACTTCTACATGTTCATCAAATTTTAATTTATTATCCACTACTATTCCTAGATATTTAAAACTACTGACTTCTTCTATCTCTTGTTCTCTTAGACAAAGACTGCTACTCACATCATTTATCACAGTCCTTATACCCCTTATGAACATACTTTTTGTTTTCTTAATATTTATTTTCAGTTTGTTTTGGCCGAACCACTTATTCATGTTTTCTAAATCTATGTTTAATTTGTTTATTATGTCTTTTTTCGATTTTCCGTTTACATATATCACCATGTCATCCGCGAAGAGTTTAATTTTACTATATTGTAATACTTCCTGAATATCATTAATATATATTATACATAGAAACGGACCCAATCCAGTACCTTGTGGTACCCCTCTCTCGACTAACTTTTCCTCTGACAATGTGTTTCCGAATTTCACCCGTTGCTTCCTCCCCGTTAGATAATTCTCTACCCATTTGATTGCGGTTCCTCCTATTCCGTATGCTCTCATTTTCTGAATTAGTATTTTTCGGTCGACTGTCTCAAAGGCTCTTGTTAGATCGATAAAAACTACTCCAACTATTTTACCTTGATCGCATTTCTCTTTCCATTTTGATATGACATATTGCAATGCCGTCTCGCACGAATGACTTTTTCTAAAACCAGATTGCATATTTGTTAATATCTTATTGGACTCAAAATATTCGACTATTTGGTTTTTCACAACTGTTTCAAGTAACTTTTCATATACCGGTAGGACATTTATCGGTCGAAATTCTTCGGCCTTCACGGTGTTTTTGATTTTAGGGATCGGCACAACTATGGAGATTTTCCATTCCCTAGGAAATGTTCCTGTTTCCATTGATTCATTTATTACATTAACTAACTCAACTCCTATTTCTTTTATCGCTTCTTTTAGTATGTTGGTATTTATTCCATCTGAGCTATCCGATTTATTATCCATCTTTGCCATTAAGTCATTTACCTGTGCTGCGTTAATTTTTTTAAATGTATCCATTTTGTAACTTTGTCGGTTGGTTAAAATAAAGTCAAAGTTTGATTCACCTCTATGTGTTTCTATGTCATTTGCAATGTCTTCTATGCTCTCAATAAAATATTCATTTAGTTTGTTTGCTATGCGTTCTTCACTTTCTATTGTCTCCCCTTTGCATACGATACTGTTTGGTGTTTGTTTTCTTCTATTTTGTCTTCCATTTATAACCTCCTTCAGTGTTCTCCATAGTTGTTCCGGGTTCCCTTTATTGTCATCGATTTTTCTTTCATAGTATGCTCGTCTATTTTGTCTGATTATATTAACCACCGCGTTCCTAGCTTTTTTAAACCTATTCCATGCATCATACTTTTTTGTTTGTTTTGCTTCTCTATATAGCTTGTCTCTTCTCTCTGCTGCTATTTTTATTTCCTCAGTGTACCAAGGAGATTGAAGCCATTTTTCTTTTTTCCGAATTTTTGTCCACGGCGCACTGAGATTCAACGCCTGCCTTATTGTCTCAATTATGTACGACGCTTTGTTATCAATCCCTATCTCTGCACTGATCTCATTACTGTTTTGATTACTCTTATTCTTTATACTTCGTATGTTTTCTCTAAACTGATTATATTAACCACCGCGTTCCTAGCTTTTTTAAACCTATTCCATGCATCATACTTTTTTGTTTGTTTTGCTTCTCTATATAGCTTGTCTCTTCTCTCTGCTGCTATTTTTATTTCCTCAGTGTACCAAGGAGATTGAAGCCATTTTTCTTTTTTCCGAATTTTTGTCCACGGCGCACTGAGATTCAACGCCTGCCTTATTGTCTCAATTATGTACGACGCTTTGTTATCAATCCCTATCTCTGCACTGATCTCATTACTGTTTTGATTACTCTTATCAAGAGACGCGGTCGCGTCTCGAGACAAGTACATTTACGTTCTACTTTACCGACGACGCTCGATAGACGCGACAAGACTCCTATACGCGAAACATCGCTGTTTTCGGCCTCTCGAAAAACATTTTTATTTTTATATTAATACACGAACGTTTTACGTAATAAACGTTTGAGCATTAATTTTTTATTTATTTTTATCTATCAAATCCGATTTATTTCAAGCCTGTAGGATACCGGCGTATAAGAAATATCGGTTTGATTTTTTTTGAGCGACCCGAAATACGAATTCAGTGGTCGTCTCCACCGCACACAACATGGCGGCACCCATCGCCGTAGTGTTCGCCGCCATATTGCTTTATATATATAGGTATATAGGTAGATATCAGCGGCGTCGTCGGCGCACACTGTGCACTATATATATATATATATATATATCGTTGCAAATTGCAGCGGACGCTGCATTTACTTTTGTTTGCTGCTGCTAAGTTCGTATGTATATATTATAAATATGACTGGAAGTATTAAAAAAATATTACAAAAACAAAAAAACGCAAATATTTTAAAGAAAATTATGAAAATCCAGCAAATCATACAACGCTATGAAGAAAATTAAACAGTATTATTAGACACATTTAAAACGGGACATTAAAATATTTCAATCAAATCTTTGCAAAAAGATATGAAATCCCACAAAAACACCAATAATGGTGTACAAAAAGTTGAGACAAGTACATTTACAGTAGTTGTTTTGACAACACACTAAAATATAAAAAATAGTTCTTTAAAAATTAAAAAACATATGTTCCATCTTTGCAAAAAGTTATTAAATAAATTAAAAGCTTCTTAGGGTTCGTGGCCAAGTACATGTACATTTTGACTCAGTAAAAGGTCAGTCATAGCAGCATAAGAGTTATGAATTAGGCTGATCATTTTGTAAGTCAAAGTATATTTCGAAAGTAACTTGTCTGGCCATTATACTGAACAAATCAATATGTGAATGCGTAATTAGCTAAATTAACTTCTAATAACTTTGTAATCAATTATTATGTGACGATTACGGCCAGACAAGTTACTTTTGAAATATACTTTGACTTACAAAATGATCAGCCTAATTCATAACTCTTATGCTGCTATGACTGACCTTTTACTGAGTCAAAATGTACATGTACTTGGCCACGAACCCTAAGAAGCTTTTAATTTATTTAATAACTTTTTGCAAAGATGGAACATATGTTTTTTAATTTTTAAAGAACTATTTTTTATATTTTAGTGTGTTGTCAAAACAACTACTGTAAATGTACTTGTCTCAACTTTTTGTACACCATTATTGGTGTTTTTGTGGGTTCTTTATACTTCGTATGTTTTCTCTAAATTTGTCGTTAGTAAAATTTTTAAAATTTCTTGCCCATATGACTTTTGTTTCTCCTACGTCACCCCTTCCTTCAAATACAGCGCTAATCATCGAGTGGTCGGTAATTTTTGGGGAATGTTCTACACGTACATCGATATGAGAATTTGAAAATATTAAATCAATTAGTGTTTCGGATTTTTCTACTATTCTTGTTGGTGTTCTTACACGTTGCTTTAATCCTAGTATACCTAATGCCTCGCATAATTTTTTTGCATAAAAGTCTCCGCTTAATATATTCAGATTAAAATCCCCGGCTACTATACAATTATAGTTACATGTCAGTTGTTCAAGTTCTTCTTCGATTATTTCTACAAAATTCGCGTCACTTGTGCTTGGAGAGTGGTAAACTCCTATTATTATTCCATCGAACCATTTTTCCTTAATTTCGATTGAGATTATCCAAACATTTTGGTCAAAATTTTTGTTTTGTAGTACCTTGTATTTAATATTACTTTTTACATACATTAACACCCCCCCGGTTTTTCTATTTACCGAGTCGCATCTAATACAATTATAATTCTCTATATATATATTTCATGCTCGTCTACGGAATTTGTTATATGTGTTTCTGTAAAGATCGCAATACTCGGTTTTTGTACATTCATTATTTGGTTTTCTATCTGTGATCTGTGACTCAAGAAACCCTGTGCATTTAGACATACTATTTGCTATTTCTTTGTACTGTATTCAATATTGCGTTGTTTCCTGTCTATTACTCTGAGCGTGATTGGACAATTTCTATCTTTCGCCGCGTGATATACATCGATATAGTCAGGATTCGTTTGCTCGCTTCCACCCTGCCTTCGTGCCTGATAGCAGCAGTTTGCACATTTAAGTTGCGTTTCTTGACAATTTTCTGTTTTGTGTTCACCTGCACAGTTTCCGCACGCTAGTTTGTTTTTACATTCTTTTGCAAAATGGTTGAAACCCTGACATTTGAAACAACGCAACAGGTCAATGTGCTCCACTACCTTGCATATTTGAAATCCAATCTTCATTCTTTTTGCCGCAAACCACTTTTGAAACGTGTTTGAACTCACTGACACTATCACTACATAACTCTGATACTTTGCATCTTTATACTTTCTCACCACACGTATGTCTTCGGGTGATATGTTGTTCTGTTTCACAATCAGTTCTTCAATTTCACGATTTTCTTTTTCTGCCTCGTCTTCGTGCACCCCGATGATTTTCATTTGTGGTTGCTTCCCTCTCGGCTTTTCCACTTGAAACGCGCTCATCTGGCAATTGACGGCCTCTTGAAGTATGTCGCAGTCTTCGGCACTCTCACAGGATACAGCTATTCCGCCATCACGTATTTTACGTATCTTCGATATTCCAATTCCGAGGTTCACGGGATCGATTGTTTTCTTCAATATTGTTTTTGTCCTTTCACTTCTCTCGACCGCTTCAACGTCTCCGTCATCATTAGCTCCATCTTTCTTCGGTTTTATTAATACTGTCGCTTCATTGGTTTGTTTACGGACCGCATTGGCATATGTTTGTTGTCTTCCGTCATTGATACCGTTTCCACTCCATACTTTTTTTCCTTTTCCAGTTTCGCCAGCCTTTGCTTGATCTCGTTCAATTCTTCAATCAATATTGCAGTTGCTCTATGTACTTCCTTCCGAATTATGTCACTTAGCATGTTTTTTACTTCGTTGATTGGTACGTATCCCTCATTCATTCTTGATTGATCCCATTGTTGTTCAACTTCATCCTCGAACTCATCTTCCTCCACTTCCCTCCTTCTCTTTTTCGTGTTCAGACATTTAGCTCCTCCGTTTAGTGCCAAGGATTTGACTTGACCTCGACATACCACGAGTTGCTTTTTCGAATTTAATGTTTTGTGTGACTTGGCGCATCTCGAGTGAAACTGGTTTCCGCACTGTTCACACACCGCCGCTACGCGGGCAATACTTTCCTCGCATTTTCCGCATGTGTTCTGTTGTTCATCCATGTTAATTATTAATTGTGTCTCATTTTGCAAATGCTGCCTGCGCTCGACTGTTTGACTTCCCCTATGATGTTTGTTAGGGTCACTTGACTGTAACTTACGGAAATTTACCGCTTCAGTTTTGCGCGAGGTTGAGCTCCTCTGGTTCTTTCGCCGTGCGTTGAGAGTCACTTGGGGCCAGTCCAATATGTCCGCCCCCACGGGCCTGACAGCGCCTTTTTCGCGAGCAACTCGCACTATGATAGTATTTATATCCACAGCTCACGAAGAGGTTTTGTTTATTGTCACCGTTTGTTGTCTTTAGTAGTACGGGTCGGTATTGTTTCTTTAATTTTTTACAACGTATTTACCGTCTAATGTTCACTCCCTTTCGGTATCCCTTCCGGTATATTTCGGAGAGAGAGAGAGAGAGAGAGAGAGAGAGAGAGAGAGAGAGAGAGAGAGAGAGAGAGAGAGAGAGAGAGAGAGAGAGTGGTGCTTCGATATTAATTGCCTCTATAATACTTTGTTCTACGTTATTTGCGAAATTATTAATATCACTGTTTGTATCACACTTTTGTTCAATCACAGCAGTTAATATTTCATTTAAATGTTCGCTTTGGAAGTTTGTCATGTCTCGTTTAAAATATTCTGTTCTTTGATCCTCTGGGTAGTCATTTGTTAAAATGTTTATCTGTATAATTTGGTGGTCAGTGATCTTAGGCGTCGGTAAAACCTCTGTCATTATATAAAAATTTGAAAAAGTCAAGTCGATTATTGTTTGCGATGTTTCTGTGATTCTCGTGTATTCTGTAATGTATTGTTTTAATCCTAGAGATCTTAAATTTTGTAATGGTCTATTTGTATAATGGTTATTTTTACTTACATCAATATTAAAATCTCCTACTGCTATGACATGTCCCATATCTACAATTTTTTCACATTCATTCGTTACTTCACTAATAAATGCACCATCACTAGTATTTGGCGAATGATACAGATTACAAATAATAATTTCATTGTATACTCCTCCTAATTTACAGACCGTTATCCATGTATTCTGTTCAATATTTTTACTTGTTAATACTCTGTATTTGATAGTTTTTCTTATGAATGTAATAACTCCACCAGTCCTTTTATTATTTGAATTACAACATACCATTTCATAGTTTGATATTTTTAATTCGGTCTCTTCTATTTCGTCTGTCACATGTGTTTCAGTTAGGCATAATATTTTTGGTTTGTATCTTACCGTTAAGTCCTCAATTTCGCTCTTATGTTTTAAAAAACCTTGTGCATTTAATAAGAGAATGAATGGGCTATCTGTTCCACTTTTCTGATATTTTGGTTGCTATTCCTGTCCATATTGTATACTCTTTCTATTTCTATTTACCATTCTTTGGTACGATTCACATTTAACATCCGTCGCTTCATGGTCGGTTTTTACATCTTCCAGTTTGAACTTTTCTACCATGTTTGAACAATTTGTACATTTCTTTTCTTTCGATGAACAGTCCGCTACGTCATGGTTGTCTCCGCATCTACGGCATCGCTTTTCGTTTTTACAATCACTCGCGAAGTGGTCATATCCCCAACACTTAAAACATCTTTTTACACTGACATAGTCGTACACTGGGCAATTTAGCCACCCCACTTTCACACGTTGTTTTTCCACCAGTAGCTTGTGAGTTTCCGGATCCGTTTCTATAATCATCGTCGTTCCGTTTTCTTTTGTCTGCTGCTTTTTGATTATCTTCATTTTCCATGTTGCTCTGTCTTCAAATTCATTCTGCATTTTAATTCTCGAAATGAATTTTTCTTCATCTTCTCTCCCCACCTCTTCTTCTATTCCTATTACTTTCACCTTCGGTAGCTTTTTTTTCGGTGCATATACTTTGTATTGCGAACCAAGATTTTCTTTCAGCGCTCCCGCAAGAATCGCTCTATCTGTACTTTTTTGGCATCCAATTATCACTTTTCCTTTTGAGGCTTTCACTATATTATCAACCCCAATCCCTAGCTCCATTATGTTGATATTATTTTTCATCATTTCCTCCGTGACTTCGCTTATTTGTTCTTCAACTGGTTGGATTATTATTTCTTCTCTTTGACTCTTCTTTGCCATTTGTGAATACGTCGGTTTATTAATTCTTATCGGTTCTGCTTCTCTGTTATTATCGCCTGAATCGGTCTTCTTTTCGTATTGTTCCAGTTGCGTGTTTGATTTCGCCAATTGCGCTTTGAGTATTTCTTTCTCTACTATTTTTTGCATGATCGTTTTCAGGTTTTCTCCAATTTCTTGTATAATGTTTTTCTTCATTTCTCCTATTTCTTCTCGGATTTCTGTAGCCAATGTTTCTGCCGCGTTGCCATGTTCCCATTCTTCGATCTCTTCATCTTCCTTCTCACTACTTTCAGTTCTTCGTCTTTTTTTCCTCTCTTCATCCTTGGACGGTTCTTCCTTTCCGGTTTTTTGTACTTTGTAACATTCAATCTTTGCCGTACAAGGTACCAGCTGATTCTTCCCGTTGTAAACTTTATGCAATACTACACATCCTGGATGGAACTGTTTCATACACTTTGTGCAGTAATGCACCTCCGTATGTACCGTTTTTTTACATTTATCACAGTTTGGTTTTGTTTTTTCCATTTTACTCCTTTTCGTTATTTGTTGATTTTTTAGTCCTCATCGATGATCCAAATTCTTTTCCACGCTCCTGTAGCTAATCAGGTCTTAATTGCCAAAAAACGAAAACTTGGGAAATTATTGCACTTTACCGGTCATCTGACCGTGAAAGCACCCGGAGCCTCAGATTGCTCGCCACTGCTGGTCCTCGGGGGCCGCGGAATGCTTGTCACTGCTGTTTATATATCAGCTGTATCCGCCAGATTTTAATAGCTCCCCACTCGGACGTACCACCAATTTCACCACTGCACTGCTTTTGAGAAAGCACAGTATTTAAATATCTGTCTTTCAGCACACCTGCACTGTTTGAGATGTCACTATTGATGGATTAAATGTCTGCAGCAGCACTGGCGAAGAGGTTAGCCACGGTAGCGGTGTCACCCGCTGCTCGTGACGTCACAGCGTAGAGTCACTCCTGTACTAATTGATGTTTTTGCTATTAATTTGTAATTTTGCACTCTCTGCCGATATTTCACCACACAGTTTATTTAATGCACTTTCTGATAATTGTTTTCGCAGTGTTTTTAGTTGTTTTTATACGCCGTTTCACTCGAAAATAAACTGTCACTTTTCTTATACGTCTTCTGCCTCTGAGAGAGAGAGAGAGAGAGAGAGAGAGAGAGAGAGAGAGAGAGAGAGAGAGAGAGAGAGAGAGAGAGAGAGAGAGAGAGAGAGAGAGAGAGAGAGAGAGAGAGAGAGAGAGAGAGAGAGAGAGAGAGAGACAGTATGGCGACTCAATACACTGCATATTACGAGAATCAAATCGGTGGCGGCGGGCGTATCGGCAGTGTATTTACGGGAGCGCGTTATCACAGAGGTTACGGAATTGGCCGATTTTTTGGCGGTCTTTTCAGAAGTGTTCTGCCACTCCTTACAAAAGGCGCTAAACCTATAGAGCGTGAGGCTCTGCGTACCGGCTTGCACGTTATTGAAGATGTGAGCGGCAACCATATTCCGAGATACATCCATAGACCGAGTTCGGAGAAAATTTTAAGCGAAAAGCAGACGAGAAGATCGCGCTATTAATGAACGGCTCTGGTTATAATCGTGCGATCGCCGCAAGAACGATGCAGTCACTGATCGGCCGTGCACCTCGGCGTACCTCCGCAAACAAACGGTTCACCTGTACGGTGCGCGGTAAGAAAAAGAAGAAGAAGAAGAGCACAACATTACGACAGAAGAAAAAGAAGACGACGAAGCGACGGACTACAACGGGGTAAAGTGACAAAAGGGCGAAAAATCAAGAAGAAAAAGAGACCCGTTGATATTTTCGCCGACGTTTAAAGATGTCTTTCCTACATTCACACTCGTGCGAGTGTATGAAGTCTGAACTGGACTTATTTACTATACCGCCAACGCAAACATCCGTAGAAACGTCTCAATGGGTTCACTACGAACCCGACTCTTCATTGTCCGAAGACGAAACCATCGAGTTTTTCGTACCGGGCCATGGGGAGGAATACCTGGACCTGGCGCACACGATGATCGCCGTAAGCCTAAAAGTTTTGTCATCAGGTGACTCGCAGTACAAGGTTGCACCTGTAAATAATTTTCTGCACAGTCTCTTTAATCAGGTAGACGTGTTCTTTAATCAAAAACTTGTTGCACCGCCAAACAACGCATACGCATATCAAGCATACATTGAAACATTGCTCAACTATAGCCCTGCAGCAAAACAATCGCATCTCACAACTGCTTTGTGGTATGCCGACAATCCAGGCTCTTTTGACGATGCCTAGCGCCAAAACGGTTCCGGTCAATAGTGGACAGGAAGTACGAGCAAAACATATTAAAGGAGCCCGGACCCTCGATATGATTGGCCAATTGCACTGCGACGTATTTAATCAAGACAAATTTTTGTTGAATGGCGTTGAAGTACGGTTGCGGCTCGTACGTTCAAAAGACGATTTTTAGGCACTCACTTGTGACGTGATTTTTTGGAATCGACGTCACAAAAACCCAAAACTACCGTTACTCGCATGGAAATTACGATTTTAGTGCTGAAGTTCCGCGTTACTGCCTCTCCCAGCGACTTAAGATACCGTCACGCTCTCGTTGAGTTACCCATCGAGATTTTTGCAGTTTATTTTGTATCATTTTGTTGTAATTATTCCCAATTAGCTTCATTATCGTTATTATTTTCGTTCAGTTCGAGTTTTGAGATTCCGTTTGTTCAGTTGGTTCACGATTTCCGAATTCTTTTTAGTTCAGTTTAGTCGACGTTTCCGACTCTATTTGGTGGTGTAAGAAGTAATAATAAAAACCCAAATAGAGAAAGGACTCGGCGAAAAGTCTTGCGAATACGTTAAAGTCCGGTGCAAACCCGGCACCCCAAGAGATAGTGCAATGCGTTGAGATCAGGCGGAGGTATCGTTTGGTGCAGGCAAGGGTGGTGGAACACCTTGCGCTGCGTTATAGTTGAGTAGAGCCTTGTATCTCACGCATTGACTAGGGGGAAGCGATTGCGAAGATTCGTTCAAGTTACCGCGTTATAGTATCGGCTCTCGATTCGATAAAGTCATGAGATGGTTGAGAGGGCAGTAGTTATCGGTCAAGCTCCCGAAAATAATTATCATAATTCGTTACGAATTTTCGTAGGCAAAATCGACAGTCTACCGAGAGCTGCCCCAGAGGTAACTCGGGTCTCTCTCGCGCTCCCGTGTTGTTGACGTTCGGCCTATTGTTCGCGCGCTCGAGTGAGGCTATCTCTCTCGCGCACACAGTGTGGCCTAGCCGTCAGTTTCTCGTTCGCATTCGGCTATCGCTCGAGTTTCGTGAGTTGAGTGTAGCGAAAGAATTTTGTAATAAATTCTTCGCGATCCCGTGCGTGAGTGAAGCATTAGAAATAATGCTCCTTGTGCAGCGGTGATAGTGATTCGGTTCTCGGTGTATCGTGAGATACAGGTTCCCGCTCATTACAGGATTAAAATGAAGTTTCGGTGAGTTTTTGAATTATAAAACTTTATCGATCGCTTATCGATCCGCTTTTGTTACGTTCTCATTAGCTCGCTTCGATCGTTCGATCAGCTGAGCGTTTTTGATGCACTTGCGTGTGATCGCGTGGCTTTTTAGCCAAATTATAATTTTTCGGTCCCGCTTAAATTAACGTTGAGATTTCGATCTCCGTTTCTCGTGGCTATTCTATTGACCTCGGATCGCGACCCTTCTACCACAACCCGCATCCTGAGCAACCGTGCATTTCCGCAACCGTTTGCTTTCGCGAATGCGTCGGCGTTAGTTCTCGTATCGTATTCGTTTCGTTTCGTTTTGTCGTTGCGGAGGTCGCAGTTCCACCGACTTCCAGTTTAGTCCGGATTGGTGATTCCGGCGAAACAAAAATCTACCCTGCGGAGGTCGTTCCACCGGCCTCCAGTTTAGACCGGTTGTTAATACCGGCGAAACAAAAATTAACTAGCGTCCACCGGGACGCCGATGCATCCGCGAGGGTGGACGGCCGAAGGTGACGTAAGTTTCGTTCACGTTTTGCTCCCGTTTGGTTTGAGCTTTTCGATTTTTGGTTTTTTTTTATTTTATTTATAGAATTTGAGTTAGAGTTTCCGTTAGGTGAAAAATACGTCACATACTATAACAATAGGCAAATAGTGCATATTGAAATGACCATCCGTTGCTCTTCGGAGTCTGTCGGTGGGGTCACTCCGCAGAGAATACTCCAAAAATTTTTATTTTTCACCACTTGCTTCGATGTATCTCCAACATGATGTGTTGTTAATTGGAAGTGATTCCAATGACTGGTAATATTTTTTTTCGCCTGCGCTTGAATAAAAATACCTTTATTACTGAAACTATCTTCTTAGACGTCCGTATCACAGTGTAACTTTAGACTGTGCGAAGCAATTTTTCTCTTCTTCGCAGGGATGATGTATCATATCATCACCATTGTGCACATACATTTTGGAGCCCCTGCGAAGCATTTGAATATTTGCTTAACAAAAAAAATTCATTTTTGCTTCGACAAGTGTCCATACGGTGCTGTAACTTTAGACTGTGCGAACCAATTATTCTCTTTTTGCCGGAATTATGTATCATATCATCACCATTGTGCACATACATTTTGAAGCCCCTGCAAAGCATTTCAATTTTTGCTTAACAAAAAAAATCCACTGTTGCTTCGACAAGTATACGTACGGTGCTGTAACTTTGGACTGTGCGAAGCAATTTTTCTCTTCTTTACAGAGGTGATGTATCATATCATCACCATTGTGCACAATCATTTTGAAACTACTGCGAAGCCTTTAATGAGGTGTTTTAAAATTTGTTCTGCTAAATGTCCATACGGTGCTCCAATTATGAAGTCTACGAACCTAATTTTTTCTTTTTCGCAGCATTATTTTATTTTAAGAAAAGCACTACGCACAGCAAATTTGAAGACATTCTGACATTTCTTAGTATTTTTATTCTCCAATTATTTTTAGTGAGGAATTATTTTAAAAGGTTATATTATTTTAATTTTCCAAAAAACAATTTTTTATCATGTCACAAACGAAAATTTGGTTGCGAAAAATGAAAAACGAAATATCACACATTGATTGCCAAATATTAATCCTTTTTATTTCGAAAATAATATATTTTGAACGAATATCATTCACAATATTTCATATACGTTATTCACATTCATAATAAAAATAAAAAATTTCGTGGGTGCACTGAAAACTTGGTTATAATTCCATAAAGAAGATTCATCGAATATCCAAAATTATTGCAATTTGTCAAATAAAATTGAAAACAATCGCGGCCATTTATTTTTTTCCATTCATTCTATCTGTCAAACCTTGTAAGCCGACGATAATTCGATAGCAGACGTGATAACGTTTACATACGCCGCGACTTTGCTATTCTGTGTCGGGATGATTTGAATCGAAAATAAACATCTTATTGTTTTCTCATTGTTTAATGTATATAACTTTAAATATTGGGAAACTGCGTTTACATTTTTCAAATCTCTAACAATTTTTCGAAACAAAAATAAAATCAATTTTTACCTCGTATGTTTCCAACCACGCTTCTATTTTTATTTCAATTGTTTCAATATACTTATCTCAAAACAAAATAAAACGATAGAAAAACAAAATTTCTCGAATTTCTCGTCTGCAATGTTTTACTTTCCGACAGTGACAATAAACAGTGAATTGATTCCATCTATTGTAGAGAAAAGAAAAAATGCTTAAAGTGTTATAACCGAATTCTTTTATAGATCGACAGTCCAAGAGTCCTCGCCGTCGAATTCATCGAGAAATTGATTTTTTTTTATTTCGGACGCATCCAAGACACTACAACTTTATTTTGAGCAGGGTACTACTTCCTCTTTAATACACGAACCAAGACGATATCTATGTTCGTTCTCGAGTTATAATTTTTTTGCTACAACAATTAATATCAAATAAATTTAATTGAAAATCGTATCAAAAAGCAATTTTTCCTAATATTCAGCTCCAATACTTCGGGTCCTGTTCAGAGGCAATAATAAAGTGATTTTATGTATTTTAAGGAAGAAAAAAACATTTAAACAGATGCATTTAAAGGGGACATTAGACCTGTTGGTAAATGGTAACGGTGTTCGTGTTGGTAAATATTTTTTGTGTTGATTTATACTCATTTAATCTGGTCATAAGTGTTAAGCCAATAAAACGATCTTTACTAGATGTCATTTGCTTCGTTACGTTAATTTGATCACGTTCTGCATGATGCAATTCGTTATATTGTTCGTAAAACAAAAAGGAAATATCAGTTGTGAATAATAATAATCAATTCGTATAGAAACGAAATGTTTATATTCGATGAAGGTTAAACTATGAATCTATTTACATAAGTGATAAATGATTTTCCGCCATACGCTCTTCCGAGATGAAACGCGCAGCGCGACGTATAAACATATTCGATATGCAGCGCATAACGCAAAGTGTAATCATACTCGATACGGAGCGCGTAGCGCGACGTGTATTCCTGTGAGTGCCTTAAAAAATGTCCCAAAGGGACATTTTTCGGAGGGTTTGGGGGGCGGAGCCCACCAACAAGAGCCTCTGCGCCCGCAGGGCGCTGAGGCGCTTGTTGTCTTATGGAGACGCCGGTACAAGATAAGACGAGCGAATTAGCCCTGAAGTACTTATAGCTCATGCTAAAACACTGCTTAAGACGACAGCCAAATACCCTATAACACGTGTGGAGGTTAAGTCGTTTACCATGCATAGCGGAATGGTCGGTGATACGCTGGACAATGTAATATTTGGCCAGTTGCCGAAACGCATAATACTCGGTTTCGTGTTATGACGTGACATTCTGTCTCGCCACCCGGAAGGAGGAGGCATTGGGCAGTGGGTCGGCTTTACGAGCCATTTATCGTCGCATCGAGTCGGTCGTCCAGAACTCCAATTCCGTATATTAAGTTCACTTTGCCTTTTCGTTAAATTTATTCGTTATACTACCTAACTAGTTTATACTACCTATCTAGAATATTTATTATCTACCTCGCAAAATTATTATTCTCGCTACCGAACTGCCAGTTGTTATTGAGTTGGAACCATTTATTTTTCTTTCTTTTCCGTTCGTCTCACAGTGGTGTTTACGTTGCGACGGAGCCCGGCGAATCGGGCGAGACAGTCGGGTAAGAAAGTTCGATTATTAGTTGATCGGTGCGAGGGACGTCGCGGGTCGCGCGCGGTATAGTAACCGTTAGTTCGAGAGAATTCGAAAGGAAGTTTAAATTAATTACAAACGAATACCGAACGACAGGATTCGTGGAATACTGGATGCCGGGGTGAATGCGGTATATTGACCAAAATACAGAGTCGCCGATTCACCTCCGACTTAGCAGCCTAAGAGCTGCACCATCCCCGCGAGAAGTTCGCGATTCATAGCCCGCGTTAAACGGCGTCTCGCTATTGGGGTTTAAGTGGGAAAAGATGCAACGGGGTGTAGAAATTTTATCGAGTGGACCCACCGTGAGGAGAAGGGACGTCTTGACCTCACGAGGGAGGTCTCCCCCCGTTGCTATCGCCCATAGTAGGATCCTTCGAGAAGGAATCTCGAAAAATTCTCGATAATGCTGTTGTAATTTGAGCTCTGACTGTACTGCGCGCGATCACGCGTTCGTTGTTGTCATTATCCCTCGCACCGTATTTTCCCTACGCGTATTATCCATTCTCTTACGCGCGCGGAAGAACGCGTGAACAATAACAGCGGTCTCGATACATTCGGCGAATCGTACGTCATCGACGAATTCCCGGAATTCCTTTATGGCTCGATTCGCTGAGGTATCGCGTGAGAATTGGGGGAAGTGGACAGAGGGTCTTGTCGATGAGCGGAGAGGTGCGAATAATCAGTTCTGGACGCACCGGCGAATCGGCGACACGTGTTTTCTTCGCGCTCTCGGCTGTGGCAATACTAGGTGAGCTCGAGGCTCCCCTTATCCCTGGCGAGTCGGTCGGGATCTCGCGTTTTCTTTAACTTCTCTTATATGTTAATTAACTCGGGTTAATTATTTTGCGAATCGGTTCGCGTGTCGCGTAGTTTGTTTCAAGTTTCGTTTTTCTTTGGCATAACGAGATTACTGTACTGACTTACCTTTCTTATCTACCGCAGTTTACCTACTCGTTTGCGATCCTCCAATAATTTTGCTACTATATTATCTTACCTTTGCTACTACGGTCCTACTACTATATTATCTATATTATCTTACCTAGCTACTACGGTATCTTTTACCGTTATCACGTCGCATTTGCGAGAATCGTAACGAGAGTTCTTTACCGACTTACCGTTACTATCTATTTCCGATTACTTACTCGTTAGCGATTCTCCAGTGATTTTACCACTATATTATCTAATTATCTTTTTGCGCTATCTTACCTACCATTATCTATCAACTATTACTTGCTTTTGTTCCATCATAAGTTCTATCTTTCCAATCATAATAAATCACACAGTAAACTTAATTTGGACGTTTTGTTACTCTCCCCCTCCACCCCCCTCTACTCTTCTCCCAGGCGGGCTGAGTTAGCCGAATCTCAGTTGCCGTGTGCCTTGCCCCGCCGTACGGGGACCCGATTTCGCACCTCGGGGTCTAAATTAAATACCGATCGTTGATCGGCGGTACGTAGTACCTGGCGCCCGGATACCCCGGGGTGCACGAGTATTAGCACCTCGTCGTGGGTTCGTTTCGTTATCGCCCCGGCGGCGGGAACGGGGTTGTCGGAGCCATAGAGTGCTGGAGTCTGGAAAATCTCCTCACAGTGTATAATAGGGCGTTCAACGGTGACCGAACGCTGAATCCCTTTAATTTTCAACATCATTCGATAAATTTTCTATCACTCTATTGAGACGGTATAAATTAGATGATTGTTTGACGCCCTTTAAAAAAAAAATATATATATATAATAATAAAAATATGATTAGTAACAACGTGTCACCATGTCGGGATAAATGACAGAGCATCCGTCGGTCATTTATCGAGCAGTGGAATGTGGTTATCGACTCTAGAACTAAGAAATTTTTCGATATTCTCACGCGGCCCAAAACTATTGGCGCATCGATGTGTCACCCGTTGCGCTACACCCCGGGCGAAGATAACACGGGACAGAGAATCTTTCACGTGATCCCTGCGAAAGATGACGCAATACCACGGGTATAAAAGGCGCGGTTTCTTGCCAAAACGGCACTTCGATTCCTGTCCTCGGCTAGAGTGGAACTCATGCGCGGCTCCGGCACTTTTGACGTTGAGCTTCCAAAACTTCTAAGAACAAAACTCTTGTACTTGAGGCATCAAAGAATTTTTTTTTTTTTTTTTTTCGAATAGAGCGTTGCTCTATTCGACAGAGTCCCGACGCTAAGAAGAAGCAAGGGATATTTCTAATCCAAACCTCTACGTAAAAGTCGACGTAGATCAACGCCGGCAAATCAACGATTAATTCATTTAGTTATTTTCAGCGAACAGATTTTCTTTTTTTGAATAAATTTTCCTATCCGAACACGAGCGCCGGCAACCGCCTTGGAGGACCTCGGCAACCGTTTTCGTGAGTGTTATCCTATCCTAAAAAGAAACCGAGCGCCGGCAACCGCCTTGGGGGACCTTGGCAACCGCTTTCGTGAGGTTTTCCATCTTTCAAAATTAATTAGTAGAGTCAGTTTTATTGCAACGACTCATTCATTTGCAAGAAGCGCCGGCAACTGCTTTGGGGGACCTTAGCGATCGCTTTCGTGGACAACAGATGATTGAGAATCGTTATCAACGTACAATCATTTTTTGTACGACTTATCACTTTGTGGCCGTGCCGGTGACTGTCTTGGGAGACCTTGACGACTACTTTCGCGGATCATTGTTTGATAAGGATCGTGGTAAAGTAGTATCAAAATCCTAACACCCAAAATAAAAACAAAAACCCGTCAATCTGTTTCGCAAATAAATTCCAACGACGAGAAGAATTTATTAAAATTACGAGAGAAACATTGATTAATTTCTGTGTATTATCAACGGATATCAATAAAATCAATCTAACCGTTGACAATTCGAATCAACTATAAGACTTTTATATTTACAGCACCTGCCCTAATTATCTAGTGAGCAAAGAACTCACAATAACGTCGCTTTAGAGCAGAGAGCTGTAAGTCTCGAAAAGCGAACCGTTACACTATGTTGACGGTCAGCAATTACCTGGAAAGCCGTTGTAGCCGGAGTTTGAGGGTAACCAGACCTGGATAGATAGTTATCACACACTATTTTCAGGCACAGGTATTTCCAAAACGAGGGGCTAGACATTTCCCGGAACGACTACGCAGGAGGCTATTGGCTATTCGCTTTTGACTTGACGCCTGATTTATCGGCTAACTGTTTCACTCACTGGAATCTCGTGGAACACGGCAGTGTGAGGATCGAGGTACGCTTTGCTAGACCCCCAGGCAGTACAATAAATTGTATCGCCTACGCAGAATACGACAATGTTATTGAAATAGATGCCGATTTTAGTGCCTGAGCGTACAAAGAAACAGCTTAGCAGCCACAGCATCTCCCCCTCCTCCGCATACAGAGTCTCGCGCAGAGGCCCCGCCAACCGTCTGCGTATGTACCCCGTCAAAAGGGCGCTATCGGCATAGCCTGAAACCGTATTTAAGACCGGCTGCTTGCACACACTCGACACCAGTTTGCCTCACGCCTTCAGCATGGATGCTATTATCGATATTCAAGCTCTATATGGGAAAAGCGGCGAGTTTTTACCAAAGGAGATCGCCGTAACCACACTGCAAGGTAATCATTTCGGGCATTGCGTTAACGACCTACCATACGATTTTGGTGAACTACCTAAAGTAGTGCGCGCAAGTAATAACCGTCTAACGTTTTTTCATCATGGTCTCGAGTGGGTTGACGGTGATACACCGTTGTCAAGAGTACACACCGCTGTAAAGGTCATGTGCCGTTACGCACACCGTATATACACAAGGGGTGCACAGAAGGCAGAAATTGTACGAGATGTACTGGGACGTGACATTATCAACCTGGAGGAGTACGAAGGACCAAGTTTCAAAAACATGCCGGCCTACGATACCTGGTGCATTTATCATGGCGTGTCAAAGGAGGATGCTGCAAAATGCGCTTTAAATAACGTGGAAAAAATTAAACGCTGGCTTCGGACTCAGGTTTCAGATTTCGTCAATCCTATATACTCGAAACCACTAGGCGCTACGGTGAGAAAAGATCGACAAAACTATAAGCCGAAAAAAGCGATACACATCGACATTCCATCCGATACAGATCGAGCATCCGTCGAGGGCGAGTATATGTTGTGACGGGCCGTTTTGACCCTTCGGGTAGATCAAAACCACCGCCGCCCAATAATAATGATGCCCTTGGGTTTAACACTTTTCTCTACTCTTTACCGTTGAGCGCCAGGACATCGTTTCTACTCCCAACTTCCAAGGAGATCCTTTTACCTCGATGTTCCGCTCCTCTGTTTCACGTGACAGGGGTGCAGTTCGAAGAGCTAAACAATATCTCCGAATATGCGAGCGAAATAAATACCGTACACAACCAATTTATAAAACAATAGAAATCACACAATATATTTGCTAATTTGTACAATAAAAACAAAATAAGCGAAAATAATAGAATTCAACATACAATAGTTCCTCTCTCGGAATCAATCGCGAAATCTTCGCGCGGTACTCGAGTTATGCGCCGGAGAGGCCGACACGGCCGAGGAATCGATAGCACGACTATTTATTACACCGGGAGAGACACTTCTCATCCACGGAAATATTACGCAACAGAAACATTTCGGCTCTGCCTACCTTTACAATATCCCGACGCTGGACCTTGCGTCAATCCTGATCCCGAGTGAGCTCGGCTCTCGCTATCCTCGTCTGACCTCTACGGCTTCGCGTCGCTCGGCGATTAACACTTTCCTCGGAAAATTAGCCACGTCCACTAATATTTCCCACGCGAACTATTCCTATTCTAAACTCAACACTGGATTTACTACCAGCAAGACTATAGCCACTCTCGGCTCTAACTCGCAAGAATATAATTCTCTTCCTTATTCTCTATCCCATTCTGCTTCGGTCTCCTGCCGAACTTCTTCTCGGTCGGACGCCGAATCTATTCTCTCTCGACGACTGTCTTCCCTAGACTCTTGTCGACTCTCTCTTCTCTCTTCTGTCGACGACTCTCTTCTCGTCTCACGACTGCTGTCCTCGTCTCCCGAAAATCGCTCATCGAGCCTCGATGTGTCGCGTGCCGGTAAGGAGAGGGAGCAACGCTCTCGATTATCGAGCGACGCTTCACGTAGATCCTTCATCTAACGCTTCTCATGCTGTCTCTCCTCGCGTGGTTGCCGAATTTATCTGTAATGAATTCAAATACACGGCATCAACGCGCTCAATGCTTTTCGCGTATCTATCGGCGCTCGGCGGGAGAGACGATCCAGCGGCTTATTCTATAGCCTAACTTGCACGTTGCGACGACGGTGGTAACGCCTCGTCACAATGTATATCAAAGATACCCTCAAGCGGAGACAGCAGTGCTGCACCGAACACCTGCGACGGAACGGTACCTGCAGAGGGTGAAATAGTTGCCCTCTACCGCAATAAACAACTCTCACCACCACCACTCGTCGCCCCCACTCTGAACCGGGGTGAACGCACAATGAACAGCCTGGAAATACTGGAGGCTCTACAACATGTCTCAGCACAGACGAAAGGAGTCTTCCCCGGCGATCGCATCCCGAGTCGCTTGTCTAGACCCGCAGCCATCGACGCCAACACTGACGATCACACAAAACCAGAAACACATTGAGTAGCCATATACGTCGACAACAATGGCCACGGGATCTACTTCGATAGCTACGGACTGCCTCCACTTATCAACTTATCATTTAGTATACTATTATAAGTATGCCTCCACTTATAATAGTAATCACTTATCAAAAATATCACAATCGACTACGAAGAAATACCTCAAGCTACCAGTGGAACACAAAACCCCTGCACTCAATCAAGTCTCGAGTGTGTGGAGAATATTGTATTATGTTTCTTGATTATATGTATGTGTCGGGTTTACAGTCTGGCTGTTTTTGGTCGGCTATTCTCGGCAAATAAGGTGAAAAACGATAATATTGTGCGACGCTACTACAAGAAACTACGATATGGAAAACGTAAACGTCGGCGGTATAGTGTGAACGCTCGATACAACGTTCTGGACGGCTCCGGGAATCCATGTACAACACAGTATATACAAACGTGCACAGCCCTATTCGGCTGCTATCTCTAAAACATCAAATAAATAATAATAGAAAAAATCCGGTGTATCGTATTCAATACAGTCCCACTCCCATAATCGTCGATGCATCGTCAGCAGGTATAAAAACCGCCGCAGACTCCCAAAGAGCCACAGTTCTTAAAGAATCGTGGAAATACACACAACTCTGGTAAGATGGAAATCATCACTGGTATTCTCGTAATCGACTGTAGCAGGGACCCTCTGGAGCTAACCATGGAAGAGATGGAATACATACCGAAGCCCTTGCTGCTGCGCCACTGGGACGAATTCATCGATATCCTATGGGACAAGCTACGTGAACATATTCGACGGGATCCAGGTGTTGCATCATACAAAGGCTGCACAAAACATTGGGCTCCGGCGAATCTACAAGAGCAGCTCGAAGAGTACCCGCCGCCCAGAAAAGAATGCGACGATAACTCTCTTAAGTTATCAATTATTTGTACGTAGCGCACCGTTTTTTTTTATTTAAAAAAATAAAAAATAAAATTATTTAAAATTTTTTTTTCATTTAAAAAAAGAGACTCACTATTTTTTCACTCCTGTCTCTTTCACCCGCACAGTCTTTATATCATCCGCAATGTTTTTCACTCCTGTCTCTCTCTCTCTCTCTCTCTCTCTCTCACTCATCGTCACTGCCATCGTCATCGTCTTCGTCGTCGTTTTTCTCTCCGTTTTCCTCTTCAAGGAAAACTTTATTGAAATTCGCGTATTTCAGATTTTTTTACATTTTTCAGTATACAGACAACTTCTGTCTGCTACAAGCGATGATGAAGCAGCTCTCATAGAAGAGCCGCACGCGGTAGGAGGCCGCGATTTGTAGCTACAGGGCCATCCTGAATGTCGTAAGTCTTTTTTTTTCTTTAAAAAGTCAAACCTATTAAATAAGTAGTAATAAAGAAAAAAAAAAATTAGCAGAGACAGAGACAGCAGCCGAAAAAGAAAATGACGACGATGAGGATCCTATAACTACTGCTGTTATAGAGGCAGCGCGTGCTGTAGATAAGGCGGAACGACTACAGCATGCAGAAAATTGTAAGTATTGAAATCTTGAAATAACATTGTTCTAAATTGACATAATAATAATAATAATTTTGAAAAAATAGGGGACGAAATAGCAGGACCTTCAGAGTATGCTCCGGATCCGTCAGACAGTGTGTGGGATTATGCGGAAAATCAGTTAATGATATATCCGTGGGGTATGTTATTACCGCCACCGCCACCGCCACAATCATCAACGCAACCAGAGGAGTTAGAAACGGGGGCACAAGCTGCTCCTGCAGAACAGCCTTCCTGCTCCTGAGTACAGCTGGCTCAGGAGGAGGAGGAGAAGGAGGAGAAGGAGGAAATACAGGACCAGCTGAGACAGTTACCCCTACAGAGAGATGGTGATGCGTGGTTCGAGCATCTGATGATGGAAGATTCAGGTAAATTACTCTTTTACGCCCTAGGCGTATGCTCCTTGTTACAAAGAAAAATAAGAGCGTCTATTTTTTATCAGGATATTCGACAGCTGTCTCACAGTGATCATAGAATGAAGATGAACATCAGTGAAAATATGTTTACTTGAACTGCGTCCCAATGTCCAAAATTCGTTAATAAAGGTGAATAAATACAAACGTAATTAATTCATATCCCCTCCTACTATTCTTTAGGCACAGTCGGGAGCAGGGAGACAGCGAAATACACGGCCGTTTAACGACATACAGCCACCAGGAAATCGCATCGAAATTCTTCAGGACATTACACGCTACTTTAAGCGCTTCAAATTGCGTGGACGAGAAACGACTATGCGCATCCGTAGTCCACCACGCGGAACTAGCGCAATGAGCTGGATTGAACGAGCGTTGAACGATCTTCTCACGCACATTACAAACTCGTGTGATGGTGGAGATTATGTAGGCATATCATTCACTGCCAGTTATTTGGCGCATGGGCCTGTCTGGCTTTCTTTTCGTCCTGCTCGGGATTACGAATACGAAGATATATGGGAGCTATTAAGTAGCGTGGGTCAGAGCTCGGAATCTTTCAATATCGATAATGAATGTCGTAAAAAAACGTGTGTTGTCAAGGGTGTTGAAGGTGAAGGGCGGCGAAAAGGTTTATCGTAGGAGGGTGTATCAAAGAGATCTATTTTAACGATCTGTAATCATGATAACTTACGTTTACCTCGTTCGTTGGTAGCAGCACGTGTGCATGCGGATCGAGGCGAAATACGCATGGGAAAATTACATAAAAAATGGCTACAAGTGAAAGAAACTAATCGCTCAGCCCAAAAAAATGCAGCACTCGAGAGAACTCAGTGTGCAAAGGTTAAAATACCAAAGAAAGGATGCCGTGTACATGAAATTCGTTAATATTAAGATTACTTGGCTCAAGAAGGAATAGCCATTGTAGTTTTCGAATTTTTGAGTCTGGGTCAGCGTAAACGAAAATTCATCTTCAATAGTATGCAAACCGTCTTGAACATGGTAGGTCAAGTACGGCATACGTTATATATTTTGTATTACGAGCGTTCGCAACATTTCCAGCCGGTTCTTAACCCTAGAGGAGCAACAAACAGTACGGCTTTTTGTACGCTATAGCTGTCTAGTTGAGCGTTGTCCACGATGTTTCACCACGCCCTCATGTAATTTACAGACAAAAAAAAACAATCATGTGTAGAGCGTGTAATCGAGTTTTTTGAGGTGAAAACAGTTTTCAGACACAGTGCCCGTAATTCGATAACGAAAATGCCGAGTGTTTGCGAATCTATCAAGTGCTGCCCCAACTGTTTTTGCACGCTAAGACCGCTAGATTGCAAAAAAAGGACGTGCGCGGTGTAGGTTTCTGCAAAACATGTAAAGACCACAAACCATTTAACCATTTATGCTTCATGAGTCCACTCGTTCAGGAGAAAGATAGCGAAAACAAAAATCAACAGTTCATATTCATAACTGTTCATATTTTATGATTTTGAAACACAACAGTGTACACCCTTGAAAGGCACCACAGATACATATGTACACGAACCGAATCTCTGCGTGACTCAGAGGGTGTGTACCGAGTGCAGCGATAACGAATCCATAGTGGATCCTTGCAAGTTCTGTGGCATACATGAGTTTGTATTCAAGCATAATCCGGTAGCTCAACTTGTACAGCTAGCAATGGAAGAAAATGAAATGTTTCGAAAAAGAATTTTAATTGCTCATAATGCAGGCGGTTTCGATGCGCAGTTTATTCTACGCTATCTTATCGACGAAAGAAAGACGTAGCTGCCATCGTTGATAATGAACGGTACAAAAATTATTACCATGCGGACAGGAAGACTTGTGTTTCTCGATAGTCTTCACTACTTTCATATGCCTCTAAGTAAATTACCAAAATCTTTCGGATTACCTGCCATGGCAAAAGGTGCTTTCCCGCACCTATTCAATAGATCAGAAAATCAGAATTATATTGGGGAACTGCCACCGATTGAATATTATTCCGCTGATCGTATGTCAACAGCTGAGCGCAACGGTGTATTCAAACCCTGGTACAACGATATGAAAAACACGCATTATGTATTCGATTTTCAGAAAGAAATCGTTTCCTACTGTAAGAACGATGTTACGATTTTGAGACAAGCCTGTACGGTTTTCCGGAAAATGTTCATTGATAAAGGGAATGTTTGTCCATTCGGTGAGAGTACGACGATAGCCTCGGCCTGCTTTCAAATATTTCGGAAAATTTTTCTCAAACGTGATGCTATTGGTATCATTCCTAGAGGGGGTTACAGTTGGGCCAACAATCAGTCAAAGAAAGCAGTTTCGCGGCTCTTATGGACGGAGCATTCTCTCGGTCAGCGTATCATTCACGCCGGTCAAACGCGCAAGTTCAAGCTACCTCAGAATTTGTTGGTAGATGGTTATTACGAGGTTTCTAGTCAGACGCATGTGTTGCAGTTTCATGGCTGTTACTGGCACGGTTGTCCGCGTTGCTTTCGATGAGGAGAGATCGAGAATACGGAGACGGACTATCTATGAACGAGCGTTACGAGAGAACGATAACGGTAGCTAAAAAGATACGTAGCAGCGGCTACACGTTGACAGAAATTTGGGAGTACAATTATGAGCGTATGCTGGAGACGAATGAGCAAATGAACGAACTTGTACAGAATCATGCTTTGACGACTCTGGACCCTCTTAATCCACGTGATGCGTTTTTCGGAGGTCGTACGGAAAATATGGTAACATTATACGACGTTAAGGATACCGAGCAAATACGCTATGTCGATGTATGTTCTTTATATCCGTACATTTGTAAATATGGCAAGTACCCTGTAGGTCATCCACTGGTATACGTAGGCGACGAGTGTACGGAGCTCACAGGGCCCAATAATAATGATCTTTCGAATGTTGAAGGTCTTGTTAAGTGCGCGGTATTGCCACCGCGAGATCTTTATCATCCTGTGTTGCCTGTAAGTATGCATCAACGATTACTATTCGCTCTGTACTATACCCACGAAAATCCAGAGCAGCGTACGTTCAATGGGACGTGGGTGGTCGACGAGCTGCGAAAAGCTGTATCGTGTGGTTACGTAGTGAGATTTGGCGCGTAGAGGAGATTTGGCAATACGAAATAACGCAGTATAATCGTGGTACTCGCTCAGGTGTCCATTTTACCGATAATATAAACACGTTTTTCGGCACTCACTATAACAATAGCCAAAGAGTGCCTATTAAAATGACCATCCGTTGCTCTTCGGAGTCTGTCGAAGGGGTTACTCCGCAGCGCATACTCCAAAAATTTTTATTTTTCACCATTTGCTTCCGTGTATCTCCAACATCATGCGTAGTTACTTTGAAGTAACTGCGATGAATAGAAATATTTTTTTTAGCCTGCGGTGCAATGAAAACAACTTTTTGGCTGAATTTTTCTTCTCGCACGTATCACACTGTAACTTTAGATGGTGCGAACCAATTTTGTTCTCCTTCGCAGGGTTTTTTTATTACATTATTTCCAGTATGCACATTACTTTTAAAACCAATGTAAGACCTTTAAGTATTTTTTCTAAAAAATTATTGGCCACAATTTGCATTTGTCTTCGGTCAAATGTCCGTACGGTGCCATCATAATGAACTCTACGAACCAATTTTTTTATCCTTCGCAGCATCATTTTGTTTTATCAAAAGCACTACGCACAGCAAATTTAGACACAATCCTACATCCCTAACGATTTATTCATCACAATTTTCCATAAAAAAATTATTTTCTCACACCTGATGTCCGTACGGTGCTCCAATTAAGAATCCTGGAAACCAATTCTTTTCTCTTTCGCAACAATATTTCATTGCATCGAAAGCACTATGCACAACATATTTTGAGTCATTCTGACAAATATAATTTTAATTATAAAATAATTCAAAAACAGTGGTTATAACAAGATTTGCTTTAAAGGTTATGTTATTTAGATTTGCACAAAAATCCATTTTTCATCATATTAAAAAAAAAACTTCGGTTGTGAAAAATAAAACACGAAATATCATACACAGATTCACAAATATGTGCGTTTTTTATTTCGAAAATAATATATTATCACCGAAAATCATTCGCAATATTTTACCATATTTTATTCACATTCGTAATAAAAATGATAAATTTCACGTATTCACTGAAAAAATTGGTAGTAAACTCACAAAAAAGATTCATCAAATATCCAAAATAATTACAATTTCCCAAATTGAACTAAAAAAAATCGCGAGTATATATTTTTTCGTTTTATTCTATCTGTCAAACTTTGGAAGCAGATGACAATTTCGTAGCAGACGATACACAGATGCTCATACGTCGCGGCGCGCGTACTCTGTGGCCGGATGATTTTCAAATAAAAAAAAATCGACATCTCGTTTCAATCTTTGTTCCTATTTTACGTAAATATAAATGGATTCTACGCGGTATAGCGCAGATAAAAAGTGTGCAATCATAAAAAAAAGAATTTTCTATCCTTCGATCGTCGAAGATTCATCGCAGCCGAAATCTTTGTCAACTATGTTCACCCGATATATTCGTTTACAGTTAATAATAAAAACTGCAAATTCTTTTTCTGGTAACGTATTTTCTCCTCTTCAAAACAAGCCAAAATAAGAGTCGAAATCTTTTTTCACTGCCGAGATATGATTTTTTAAGCAAAGACTAATTTTACGAATTTTCGTCAAAAAACGAATCGTTTTTTCAAATTTCTCGAAATTACCGTCTCTAATCCTTTCCTCTCAAAGAAATCGTATTTACAAACTGACTCTCCGCGTTATTGCGCAGATAAAAAGTGTGCTATGTTTAGAAATTTGATTTTTTACACTTCGACCGTCGGAGATTCATCACATTCGAAATCTTTGTCAATTTTGTTCGCTGGATTTATTCGTTTACACTTGATAAGAAAACTGCTAATGATTATTCTATCGACGTATTTCCAACGTTTTTTTTTTTTCAAATTTTTTCAAATTTTCGTCGAAATACGAATTTTTTTCATATGCTCAGGTCTTGAAAAGTTTTTTTTTCGCAAAAAAAAAAGCAATGGTACTCTTAAAGAACAATTATAAACAATTATTTATCAAGAAAGTGAAAAACACTGAATTTGTCGATTTTACGAGTTATTCCGTACCGAGAAACTTATCTTCGTTTGTGATTAAATAAAATTTAAAAAAATACGATATGATATGAAGCTAAATTTGATATTTTTAAGCGACGATAAATATCAATAAAATTTCATTGAAAAAAGAAAAAAATTATCGAATTTCTCAAACTTCTCGTCTCCAATACGAGCTGATTCCATGTATTACAAAGAAGAAAAAAAATATATCTCAAATAGTAGAAATGAAATTTGTGATAAGAGGACTGTCAAAGAGCCTTCAAAGTCGAATTTTTCAAGAATTTCATCAATATGTAAAAAAATATTTCGGAGCTATCCAAGATGACAAATTTTTGATTCGAGTAACGTACTACTTCCTCTTCAATACAAGACAGAAACCAAGACGATATATTTTTTCGTTCTCGAGATAGCATTTTTTTGCAGCATATACAAAAAGCAAGCAACAATGCAATATTGCAATGCATTGCAGCAATATCGACAAAATTTCATTGAAAATCACAAAGAAAAGCAAATTTCTTGAACTTTTCTTCTACAATGATTTGGTTTCCTACAGATAAAATAACGAACTGATTCCATCAATTATGGGGAAGAAAAAAAACACTGATGGGGAAGAATTCAAAGGGCATATTTGGCCTGAATGCTAAATGGTAATCGTATTGGTGTCGGTACATGTTTTGTGTGTTTGTTTTATATTCATTAAATCTGGTCATAAGTTTTAAGCCAATAAAACGACTTTACTAGACATGATTTGATTCGTTAAATTAATTTGATCAAATTCTACGTGGTGTAATTCGTTATATTTGTCTCGTGTCTCAATATTTGACAATTTATCGTCAAACAAAAAGGAAATATCCGTCGTGAATATTAATAATAAATTGGTACAGAAAAGAAATATTTTTATTCGACGAAGGTTAAACACTATGAATTAATTTACGTAACTGATAAATGTTTTTCCCTCATACGTACTTTCGAAAAGAAACGCAGAGCGCGACGTATAAACATACTTCATTCTTAGCGCATAGCGCGATGTGTAAATGCACTCGATACGGAGCGCGTAGCGCGACCTGCACCCCCGTGAGTGCCTTAAAAAATGTCCCTTCGGGACATTTTTCGGAGGGTTTGGGGGGCGGAGCCCACCAACAAGAGCATCTGCGCCCGCAGGGCGCTAAGACGCTTGTTAAAAATTAAACAAGAATCCAGTGGGTGGCCTGCGGAGTGTTTGCACAATGAAGAGGCGCAGCAACAATATATCGCGGAATTCGAACTTTCTGAAGGTATCAAATTGGATAGGGAGGCAGTAACGAAAAACAGCGGTTTGCGTCAAGTAGCTAAATTGTGTCTCAACTCTTTTTGGGGAAGGTTTGGGCAGCGCGAAAATTTGCCGCAAACCGTAATTGTGTCGACGCGAGTATTCTACCTGTCAATCATAAAATATTGTATGTAGGTTATATAAAACATGACGATGCTGTGATGCCGTCGGGTATAGCAAATTCTGTAATCGCTGCCTATACAACAGCGCAAGCTCGCTTGAAACTGTACAGTTACTTGGAGCGCCTAGGACAACGTGCACTGTACTGCGACACCGATTCGGTTATTTACGTGACAAACAATAATCCTACCGAGTACGAACCGCCGATAGGACAGCTCTTGGGAGATTTGACAGACGAATTAGAACCGGGATGTTATATCAAATCGTTCATTTCCGGAGGTCCAAAATTTTACGCATTTAGAACGTATTCTGTTACTGACGGTACCGAAAGTGAAGTGTGCAAAGTTAAAGGTATAACACTCAATTTTGCAAATAGTCAATTGATTAATTACGACACGATAGCTTTCTATATAGTTGACGACATCGACCACGACGACAAAGTAGAACCAATTGAGATAAAATATGACGCGATTCGTCGTACACCATTTCACCATGTCGTCACACGGGTAGAAAAAAAGAAATGTAAACCGTCAAGCGTGAAACGGCGACCTCATGGCCAATACGGCTATCTCCCGTACGGTTACAAGTATCCTAAAGTAGGCCTATCCAAAAATGTATATATAGTGTAAAAAATAAAAAGGACTTAGTCATAGAGAGTTTACTCATTCGCGCAAATGGATACGCGGTGGAAACATCCCTGGACTTCGATGATCTGCAGGCCCACGGGCTGTGGGGAAACGTATTTTGTGAACAAGTTTTTAAAGTATATCGCGTGTATGAACAGCGAGCCGTTTGAGAGAATTATTTTTTATTATTCCGAGTGGCAATCAGCATACGCCGAGTACGGCACGACGATTGAATTCCACGAAGGCCTGCCGCAAAGTGCTGATTACGCAAATGATCCGCGCACTAAACTCATAATAATCGATGATTTAATGCGCGAAGCATCCAACAATACCGTTATAGATCTTTTCACAAAAGGCAGCCATCACAAAAACCTCAGCGTTATTTTTATCACGCAAAAGTTATTCCACCAAGGCCACGGACAACGAGATATTTCCTTGAATGCTAACTATATCGTGGATTTTAAAAACCCGCGTGATCGCGGCCAAATTCAATACCTTGCGCGTCAGGTATATCCGGAAAATCCCCGATTTTTACAAGAGGCCTATCATGATGCAACGTCTAGGCCTCATGGTTATCTACTGCTCGATTTGAAACAATCTACACCCGATAACTGCAGATTTCGCACATGCATTTTACCCGATGATCCTCAACATTTTGTGTATGTGCCACGCAAACAAATAAAAAACAGTCGCACACGGGACGAGCTTCCAGTATTACGTTTGTAATGGACAATAACGGATCGCCAGTCAGTCAGGAACAGCGTAACACCATTTTCCTGCATAAAGACAATGAATCGTCGATAGCTCGAAGCGTGTGTGAATGTGCCCTCAAGCTTCTTCGTAATAGCGCGCCACGGCGTGTATCTTGCAAAAAAAAAGTAAAGACCTTCAACGCATCGTCAAAAGTTTGACAGTTCTACCCCTGTAATGGCACGCAGCGGTCCACCTCTCTGTAAGAAACACATTGCTATATTGCAAGTTCTACAGCATCTCAACAAAGATCAGCGCGAGGCTGTTTTGCGCAAAGCCAACTCAGCTACGATAGGGTGCATTTGTGAGTGCGCGCTAAACATCCTTCGCGGTAATGTACCATTGAAACCAGAGCAAAAGAAGAAATTGCAGCGACATGCACTTGTTCTCCGTTGCTTGGCCGCAAAGAAAGGTTGTTGGAAAAGTAAGAAGCGCTACGTTGTGCAGAGCGGTGGTTTCTTGCCGCTCTTACTAGTACCCATGGGTACAGTTCTGTCAAATCTGATAGCCAAATAATAATAAAGGAGCATACAAGAAAAATGGTACTTGTACCCGAAGAAAATTTGTCTCAGCTGAGACAAATTTTCAGCAAAATCATCGGCAGGCAATTTTCAACAATGCTACGGTATCACTCGAGACACGAGCTATCGGTGCTACCTTGAGCCGATTGGATACGGAGATGAATGAAATTTTGAAGTCTAACACCTACAAGGATGATAGAGAAAAGTCGTCTGCATATTTCGATGTACAGCAACGCTTTCTTGCGACTGTCTTGATTGTACTGCAACGATCTCAACAATACTCAACACTTGCGGCAAAAAGTGAGCCGACTCCCGTGCATATCTATGAAAAGAAGAAGAACTCAGCGCATATGCATGATTCTGTGATAATCGAAAGCATACCGGCAAAGTTTCGCAAAAAGGCGAAACTTCTATTGCGTCGCTTGCACGAGGTACCCGAACCGCATTTTTCATGGGAATCTGCGGGTGTTGACTCTATTAGTGGCAAACCTATTAAAGAGTCGAATATTGTTGATCTTGCGAACGATGCCATGCGAGCTAGAAAAGCCCGAAAGCCTGCGGGGCGAAAAGCGTTTGCCCGATTTTTGCAAGAAATAGAAGCACCGCGAGAATTTGTTGGAAATGAGGAATTGTGGGCCGAAACACGTGCCAATTCAACATTGCAACCTATCGAAAGCGGTGACGGTAGCGGCAGTAGTGCCGCTCACGGCGAGAGCAATTACGAGGAGGATGAAGAAGAAGAAGACATCAGAGGTATAGAAACGGAATTCTACAGCGATACATATCAATCTGGTCGTAGCGGTGCTGACAGCGACAGCAGCAGCAGAACTAGTCTCGCTCGGACATCAAAGGGCTGTATACAAAAAGGAGGATCTATACATAATAAGAAGAAGAAAATTAGACGTGCAACCTGGGCAAATCTTAAATTATAAAAACATTGGAAAATGTGTACTTTGATCCTGCCCATCCTGTATCGTTTTCGGGAGCTACGAATCTACTACCATTGGCGCGCAATAAAAAAATTAGTGATGATAAAACATTACGATGGTTGGAGACTCAGGAAGCTTTTACCAAACACAAGCCTGTGAGACAACGGTTTGTACGACGTTTCTACAACGTGCAAAATATTGATGATGCTTGGGAGGCTGATCTTGTAGATCTACGCTCACTCAAGGACTACAATGACGGCTTTGTCTATCTTCTCGTAGTCATCGATGTTCTCAGTAAATACGTTTGGGTTGAACCTCTGAGCGATAAGACGGCTTCATTGGTGTCTAAAGCGATTGTGCGTATATTAACACAAAGCAAAGGAAGATCACCGATCTGTCTTCAATCGGATAGAGGTAAAGAATTCATTGGTACGGCCTTTCAAGCTCTACTGAAGAAGAAGAATATTCTATTTCGAGTTGCGAGAAATCCCGATATAAAAGCCTCTATCACTGAAAGATTTACTAGAACATTGAAGGAAATGATGTAGTGATATTTCACGTAATCTAGACAGAAGCGATACATTGATGTTTTACAGAATATTGTTTCGGCATACAATCATACGACGCATAGCAGCATAAAAATGGCTCCTACAGATGTAACGCTTGTTACAGCCGTGGTCGCGATCTAATCTAGTAGAGCGCTACTATAAAAAAGCAGAGCGACAGAAAGAAAAACACCCCAAATATTAAATATGGGATATCGTGCGGTTCAGTAGTGCAAAAGCAGCCTTTGCAAAAGGTTACGAAAGTGGCTGGAGTAGCGAACTCTTTAAAGTACATCGTGTATCGAATATCCGCCAACCTACAGTACATATCTTGCGCGATCTTCAAAACGAGGATATTGACGGCATCTTTTACGAGGCTGAACTGTCAAGAGTGCGTAAGAATATTGAAACGAAAAAAAAAGAGTAAGTAGAAAGCAATTAGAATGAAGGATGGATTTTATATTGTGCTGCCTAGCAATAGTAGCATGGGTTATTATCTTGATAACACAACAACACGTTACACCACTTATTTGCCACAGCACGTGACGCTGCATGGCAGTTGGTCTGTTTCATTAGCCGAAATTCTCATACCTATGACCATTTTGCATGTCTCCTGACGGAGAGCGAGATTTTATCAGTTGTGACGGGCCTTTTGTCGCTTTCGGAATACGACAATCGGCTACCCCGCCCAAAATATAATGACACCCTTTTTCTTGCACTTTATTCCCCTACTCGCGTGTTGGGCGCCAGCACACCGAATCTACCCCGATGTGCGAGGGTTTACTTTTCCAATCTTACTTCTACTGTTTCTTACGGCTAGCAGGAGCGGTGCAGTCCGGGAACAATAAATTGGTTTAAACCTTCAATTATAAAAATGACAATAACATTCGTTTTATTCGTTAACAAAAATTCTTTACTACAACTGACTGCTGTCTGACTTCTCGAACTGACTCGCGAGATTCGATATAAATTTCCCTTGCAATAGAATAATTCTGTCTCTCGCCGCTGCGAGCGGAAATCACCCGAGAATTTTCTCGGAAACACCGGGCACGAGCGAGAAAGCCACGGCAACACGTGTACGGTACAAAAAGAACCGAAGATGGTCTGCACTGCGTGCACCTACCTTGTATTTCCCTGTCCGTTATCCTACACGGGTCGTCCTCGTGTCTTTCCTCAAGCTACGAGCCGTTATCCTCTATTCCCTCAGACAATTCCTCGGCCGTCGTCACGGCGGTTAATCCTCACAATAATTAATTCCTCAGCCGGTGACACGGGGTACAATGATTTTGCTCACTCCCGTGGCTCGCACGGCGTAATAACTGTCACGGACTTATTCTTTTTGCACTAATTTCTAACTATTCGAAACTCTATCGCTTTTGACGCTAATTGATCTACTTCGTTCCATGCGTCGCGCGACAGTGCCTCTCGCTCGTGTTCGGTTACGCGTTTCGGTAATCGGTGGGAGGGGGAACGAGCCCTTTGTCGCCGAAAATCGCCTGATCGGTGGAATATTCGCGACGTCTCTCCTCTCGTGGTTCCCCTCTCGTGGTTCCCCTCTCGTATTTCCCACTGGCCGTCGTCGCGTAGCTGAACACCTATAATGCATAATATAATCCTCGGCAGTCTCCCGAATACTATACATTTTTCTCTCCTCGGGTATCGTCGGGGGACGACTCTGTATACGCGCCTATCTACGACTCTCGCGCGTACCTAATATCTAGCGTACCTGCGAGAGCGTTGCAACGCCTCGTCACACAGTATAGACACAAACGCTGTGCCCCCAGGTACAGATGCAGACCTAAATTTCAAAGAAGATCGCGTTCGTGTGCCGTCAGGAATCTACCGGAATATAGATTCACTAATTGAAGTCATTAACGAAATTTCATGTGTTAAAGGTCACTTAAGATATCATTGTGGACGTAATGGTTATGTTACGGTAGAGACAATTTGCGGCAATTATAAAGGCGTAGAACACGCGTTCTTTTTCTCACAGGATCTAAATAAAATTTTGGGTTATACCCATAGTAAGGCTATCGTAGTTCAAAGAGACACTACATACGCTGCTCAAAGACCAGCGAGTCTTACCAATGGTGTGCCAAATATGTTTTTCGTTTATACCGATATCTGTGAACCCTAGGTGATGTGCATACAACTCTGCTGCGTGTTGCACAGTCAACAACCCCTGATAATTCTTATTTCGGAACTACGAAAATTAGAAAATTCGATTTTCACCACTGCGCTATGTGCCTCTATTGCGTACCAACTTTCAAACTATAACTATCGATATAAGGGATGAATTCGGTGAGCCGATTCCATTCGAGTACGGGACATTGACGGTAACGCTACACTTCAGGCGTACAGATTAATAGAATGAATCTGTACAGCGAGTACTTTGATATGCAAATAAGTGGTGGTGGTGTAAAAACAGGTTATGGAGGTATAGGTAATGTATACGTTGGTTCGCCGAACCAACGAGGCCACGGAATTGGCAGTTTTCTCGCAGGTCTCTTCAGACGCATCATACCTCTCTTGAAACTAGGTGCGCGAACGTTCGGTAAAAAGGCCCTACGCGCAGGTGTTAATGTAGCTAGTGATGTATTAGATTCACGGATGCAACCGCGAGAAGCTTTCAAAACGCGCTTGCGTGAGTCTGGCCAAAACCTAAAAAGAAAAGCAGAGGCGAAAATTGAAACTCTAATGAAGGGTTACGCGTATAAAGCGGCTAAACTTAGTCATTTGATGCATTCTATGGGTGGACGCGAGGCTCGTCGCATCGTTTCGAAAAAACGAAAGAAATCGAGCGTGTGGAGAAAACACAGGGGAAAAGTAAATAAGAAGACGAAGAAGAAGAAGAAGTCTGTAAAACGAAAGCTGTGTGAATTTATCAGGAAAAAAAAGAAGAAGGTAAGAACTGTGGCTGATATTTTTGCCTAGATTCAGAGAGGAGAAAAAATGGCCTTCTTACATGCTCACTCGTGCGAATGTATGAAGTCAGAGCTGGAGCTATTGACAGACGATTCACCCATCGAGTTTGTAGTGCCGGGTCACGGCGATGAGTACATTGATTTAGCTCATACTATGCTGAGTCTGCGTGTTGAAATACCAAGGTCATCCACAAAAGATACGCCTGTTAAGGTGGGGCCTGTCAATAATTTATTACATTCAATGTTTAATCAGGTAGATGTATACTTGAATCAAAAACTTATATCACCACCTAACAATGCTTATACGTACAGGGCTTTTATCGAAACACTCTTGAATTATGGTCAAGGCACAAAAACTTCTTATCTTACGAGTGTTCTATGGTACACATATACAGCTGGTAAAATGGACGATATGGGTGACGGTAATATCGGTCTTAATAATCGTAGTAGTTTTTTAAGTGACGGCAAAACAGTTAATCTTCTTGGACATCTGCATTGTGATATTTTTAATCAGGATAGATTCTTGTTGAACGGCGTTGAAATGCGGTTGAGGCTCGTACGCATCAGCGACGCGTTTTGTCTCATGAGCAATGCGAAAAATTGCAGGATCCGCATCGCCGAAGCATCGCTTCTTGTACGTCGCACCAAGATAGCTCCCGGCATACTGCTAGCTCACGCAAGAGCTCTATGTAAGGCTACAGCCAAATACCTCTCAACGCGCGTAGAGGTTAAAGCAATATCAATGCCTGCGGTTGTACATGGGGACACTTTGGATAATGTCATACTCGGTCAATTGCCCAAACGTGTAACTATAAGTTTCATGGATAATAAAGCATTCAACGGCGACCGCACGCTAAATCCATTTAATTTCCGAAATTATGGTATCAATTATCTCTCGCTATACGTTGATGGCGTACAGATACCTTTGAAACCTCTGGAGCCAGATTTTACCGATATTCTTCGATATGCGTATGCGATATTATTCCTGCATATCACGTTCATCCTATCTATGGGGCTATTCCGCATTTGACTTTACGCCCGATCTTTCGGCAAACAGTAATAGTCATTGGAATTTGGTGAAACACGGTAGTCTCAGAATAGAAGTACAATTTAATGAGTCATTGACTTCGACAGTTAACTGCATCGTGTATGCTGAATATGATAACGTGCTGGAAATCGACTCGTCCAGACAGGTTATTGTAGACTTTCGTAGCTAGTCTATAGGCGATTCTTCAGTCTACCCTGAGAGCTCGAAACGTCAAGATGTCGAGCGCTCCTGTGAGTGTCATAATTGATATCCAAGGTCTAAAAGATAAATTTAATAACTATTTGCCTAAAGAAGTTGCAATTGTTTCATTGACTGACGAGTACAACGGGTATTGGCTTGTAAAACCGCCGTGCGCGTATGCAGATCTGCCGCTCAATATAAAACGACAAAACGCGAGGCTTAATATTCATTGTCATGGTATAGCGTGGACTGAGGGTGACACATCTCTAGAGGCAATTGAGCAAATTCTAAAGAAAACAGCTGAACAGGCTGATAGAATATTCACCAGAGGAGCTGTTAAATCAACGTATTTGACAAATCTCACAGGCTGATTTATTGTAAACTTGGAAGAAGAAGACAACGAGCTTCCGACGTCGTTCAAAAGACTTGATAGCGGTCGCGGTACTCGCTGCATATATCACAGTTTGTTGCATACGAGACCGTCGTACAATTGCTCTCTAGACTACGCAACATGAATCAAAGAGTGGCTTTGTCATAGTGATAGATTTGACCACTTGTGGGAATATAGAACCGTAGGTTCCATAGACCAGAAAGGACCCGAGGAAGTGCATAACAAAAATATGTTTCGCTAGTGCTGCTGCTGCTGTTGCTGATGATGACTGCTTCGAAGGAGATCGTGACGAAACCGATTGATAACAATTATGAACAGTCTTCAAATTCTTTATTGTCTGCGCGGCATAGAAAATCGTACAACAGGAGTGTATCCCGCAGATCGTATCCCGAAGGTGATACCGATATATAGATGGCCACAAACTGCCCGGGGCCCATTGGGTCGCCAAGTACGTCGATCGAAGTGGACATGGACGGTTCTTCGATAGCTACGGACTTCCACCAATCATACCGCACCATCTCATACGTCTCCGGAGAAACTGTCGACTCTTTCAATACAATACTACCCAACTTCAAAGCGCTAGTTCACAATGCTGTGGACATTATTGCGTCATGTTTCTTCATTATATGTGTACTGGTCTCGGTATTCATAAGTTTAAAAGTGTATTTTCAAATAATTTGGAGCGGAATGATAAAATAGTTTACGACTATTACGTGGCGTATATTAATAAAAAACATAAAGTAATTGCTGCTGGTAATAATACTGGTGCTACTGTAAGTGGCAGTTACAATAATAAGAAGAAGAATTGTGTATTTAACATTAGATATTTACACCGCATACAGAGTTGCTGTTCTCGTGAACGCTGTCTGTAATTATCATAAATTCATTTAATAAAAACATATAAAAAAGAACACAACGAGTTCCTTATCTTAATCAATCTTCCCTGCAGCAAAAAAAATGTCGGTAAGCCGTTGGCTACCACACTTCGAACATACACGGAAGTTTTCATATTTGCAATAGAAGCGCTGTATCAGAAAAATCGAGGGAAAAAAATCGATGGCGGTCTATGGGCTATCGAACTTGCTCAAGTATAAGCGTTATGTAATTTTTCGAAAAGTCAGATCTGCATGAGTCGCGAATACTGCTGAGTTTAGTATAAGTCACTGCCATAGCAACAAGTATAAGCTTGCTGTAATTCTATACGTATCACCTCGAAAGATAAGTTCATCTGTATTAAGGGGGCTGAGTCACCTAAAAATTATTTTTTTATTTCTTTTTTTTAAATTTTTTTTCTGAATGTACATACGGTGTACTACATACACACCAAATTTTAGAACGAAATTTAAAAAATTACCGAAGTTAGAAGCATCCCGCGTAGAAAAAAGTAGTATGGGAAAGCGTCATTATCTGTGTATGGGATTTCGATGGGAAATAGTATGGGGAGTAGTATGGAAAAGGGTTTGGGAGAGGTATGGGTTTTGGGACGGAGCCATATTCACCCCATACGCTTTCCCAGACCCTGTCCTAGCCATCATGTACGACCGCGGGAATCCTGGCGCCATCAATCCTATACGCTTTTCCAGAGTCTCTCCCAGCATAGGAAGGAAAAAATGACAAACGAAGAAATATGCGGAAAACTAATTTTTTTCGACGAGTATGAGTTTTCCGAGCGAAGTTGAATGCTGTAGTACATAACCGGCCTTTCAATTTCGTTGAAGGTCCCAAAAATATTGTGATGTACTCGAAAAAGCTTGGATAGACAAATTGAAAGATCTATGTGAGATTCAACCAATACTCTACAATATTTTGGGGCCGACACCGAATTTCAAGCGCCGATTACGTACAGCAGCATTTAACTTTGCTCGGGGAACTCATATCCGTCGAAAAAAATTGGTTTCAGGCATATTTTTTCGTTTTTCCTTTCTTCCTTCCATTTGATAAAATTAATTTTTCCTTCTTCTTTCGTTTACATATAATATGGCATAACAGATATGGGATTGATTGCGCGAGGTTTCCCCGGTCATATGGGATAGCTGGGGGAGACTCTGGAAAAGCGTACGGGGTGAATATGGCTCCGTCCCAAAACCCATACCGTTCCCAAACCCTTTCCCATGCGATTTCCCATCGAAATCCCATACACAGGTAAATACGCTTTCCCATACTACTTTTTTCTACGCGGGATTTTAGTAGTGTTAGAAATAAATAATACACAAACAATGCCGGAATACCGCATCTCCGCATGTTTTCTTTTCTTCTAATAAGAAGAATAAGAAACATCGAGAAAAGAACATAAAAAAAACAATCGATGTCGAAACTGCGTTCGGTAGGTAACGATTTACCGACCAAAGGGTCGTTACGTCTAATCGATGCGACTCAGATTATCGCCGCTACCGCGCTTTGTTTTGAGTCTGCGATACACCGGTGTAATGTAGCAGCGATGATTTTTACTCGATTGTGCCAATCGGGTAAAAAACGGAGCTTGTAAACTCAGTGTAATTAGTTATGTGTCAGTGTTTACAGTTTTTCCGAATGAACGGAATATATTCTGTATTTTTGCCCGTAATAGTGTAAAAATTTTTTTTACAGTGACAGTGTCGCAAAGCGAAAAGTCTCGCAGACTTAACCTCTTTTTTAAACGTCACATTTGACGTAAGAGTATATTTTTTTATTTTTTAAACATTTTTGTTTGCATTTACGAGATTTGTGAAGTGTGTTACGTGCTAGAGAGAGAGGGTTTTGCTCGCTCTCGCTAGCCGTATACAAACCTCTGCGAGAAGCGCAGAGTTTATTTTTACGTGGGCGCTTCGCTCCGTCCCATACGGGCCCGGTTTCTCGATTACGTGTAAAAGGGTGAGAAGTCTCGAAATAAAATAATAAGAGGGATTTTGGCTGAACAGTAATATCGAAATATATTGATAGTAATTATGGTCAAAGGAATCGGAAGTTACAGAATTTATGTGTTGATAAAGAGGTTGGTTGATGTCGATGTCGCTCTCATTCGTTCACTCACACTCACATACACACATTCCCGTACTTACAGGGGTTGTTCTCCCAGCGGGGGTTCTTAGATTTTTACTGCACACTACGAGAGACACTTTCCTACTCACTACTCGGTTTTATATTGTCTCTACAGAGTCTTTGATATTTTATGGGTTATGATTATACTTACGGGGCCTTAAGACTAACACGACGCGATTTACACACGGCGGAACACACTACGGAGCCACGTTTCCGATACTGTTGCTGCTATCTTTGTAGCAGTACCAGATGTTAACTGACGAAGATTTACAGTCCTATGTGACACGAGATCGCGGAGACCTCTAGACCGATCTATCTTTGATCGCTGCTGTCTAGAGACTGGCCTCTTCTCGATCTTGCGAGAATCTACCCGATTGTCGAAAGGGCGAGAGAGAAGACAGTCTCGTAGAATCAGCATCTGCGATTCTGCAGTTTTGAGGTACGAAGTCCATTCCACGCGCAGGGATCTTGCGATCGCTGAGCGTGTCGGAAACTTCATACCTCGTGGATCTCTTTTTCTTCGGCAATATAATATCAAAGCATATTGAGGGATACAATTCAGCAACGCATCGCATAAGCGCAGCTGCGGTGTGAAATCACACCCCAGATAAGCTCAGCCATGCACTGTTGCTAAGAAGAGTTACGTCTCGTCTCGTTTCGGGAATTTTCCGTCAGAAAATACGCGAAAAGATACGGGACGTAACAAGTGAAAACAAAAAAACCAAAAAAAAAAATCTGTGAAAAAAAAAAACCAAAAAAAAAAAAAAATCTGATTTTTATGTGATAGAAAAAAAAGTGTACATTTTTATGCAACAAAAAAAATACGAAAATAATTTTTTTTTATTGCGAATCACCCAAGTTGGTTATTTTCAATAATCTGTGAAATTCATTTTTTTCCATTTTATTTTTCTTCGCT
Organism: Cryptus viduatorius; assembly: GCA_964006125.1. Classification (NCBI taxonomy): domain Eukaryota; kingdom Metazoa; phylum Arthropoda; class Insecta; order Hymenoptera; family Ichneumonidae; genus Cryptus; species Cryptus viduatorius. The sequence continues at coordinate 2,871,927 of OZ023221.1, read as the reverse complement.
TGCCGCAGGTTTCAGAGAGAATGGCCCCACCAATTTTGGATTGCGATGGCTCATTTTCTTCGTAACAGTCAGTGTTACGGAACGAGTGCGGGGATTTCTCATGCGATCAAAAATGGATTTATCGCAAGCCATTATGTGAGTGGTTACGAGACAAAAAGTGGAAAAAGTTAATTTTTTGGTAGTTTTTAACTCATAGCTTCGCCAGCGAAGCTTCAAAAAAAATCCCCGCACTCATTCCGCAATAAACTCTCTAATGAAGAAAATAAGACATCGCAAGAAAAGATTGATGCTTTCGTTCAGTCCGAAAGCTGCGGCAAAGGAAAAATGTTTGACCATTGCGCATTACACCGGAATACACCGTAGGTCTCCAAAAAAATTCACAGCGGTAGTCTAACACATATATATTATGGAGGTAACATGGAATTTTTCATTAAACTTATATATACTGGAAAAAAATTTTTTTATTTTTCGATTTTTTAGGTGACTCAGTCGCCTTAATCATCGCCGCCATTTTCTTTGAAAGTCGGAATCAGCAAATATTATTATTGTATTTCACGTGAGGTTGAAAGTTGCAGGAGTGGCGAATACTCCTACAACAGCGCAGTCTATGTTCAAAAGAGGTCTCATACGGTGATATTATTTCTTCTTCTCAAAATCGTGGTGGGGGCATCAAATAATTATTTCCAAATCCACATGGAGAAAACAGCGCGAATTAAACAAGCGTCTCGGCGCCCTGCGCAGATGCTCTTGTTGGTGGGCTCCGCCCCCCAAACCCTCCGAAAAATGTCCCTTCGGGACATTTTTTAAGGCACTCACGGGGGTGCACGCCGCGCTACGCGCTCCGTATCCAGTGTATTTACACATCGTGCTATGCGCTACGGATGAAGTATGTTTATACGTCGCGCTCTGCGTTTCTTTTCGAAAGTACGTATGAGTGAAAAACATTTATCAGTTACGTAAATTAATTCATACTGTTTAACCTTCGTCGAATAAAAACATTTCTTTTTTGGATCAATTGATTATTAATATTCACGACGGATATTTCCTTTTTGTTTGACGATAAATTGTCAAATATTCAGACACGAGATAAATATAATAAATTGCATCACGTAGAACTTCATCAAATTAATTTAACGAATCAAATCATGTCTCGTAAAGTCGTTTTATTAGCTTAAAACTTATGACAGGATTTAATAAATATAAAACAAATACACAAAACATTTACCGACACCAACACGATTACCATTGAGCATTCGGGGCAAATATCCCCTTTAAATCCTTCCCCTTCAGTGTTTTTTTTCTTCCCCATAATAGATGGAATCAGTTCGTTATTTTATCTGTAGTAAAACAAATCATTCTAGAAGAAAAGTTCAAGAAATTTGCTATTCTTTGTGATTTTCAATGAAATTTTGTCTATATTTATGGATGCTGCAAAAAAAATGCTATCTTGAGAACGAATAAATATATCGTCTTGGTTTCTGTCTTGTATTGAAGAGGAAGTAGTACGTTACTCGAATCAAAAATTTGTCATCTTGGATGGCTCTGAAATATTATTTAGAAATTGATGAAATTCTTGAAAAATTCGACTGTGAAGGCTCTTTGACAGTCCTCTTATAACAAAATTTATTTCTACCAGTTGAGATATATATTTTTTCTTCTTCATAATACATGGAATCTGCTCGTTATTGTCTGTGTAGAACAGACAAGTATTGGAGACGAGAAGTTTGAGAAATTCTATAATTTTTCTCGTCTTTCGATGAAATTTTATTGATATTTATCGTCGCTTAAAAATATCAAATTTAGCATCATATCATATTGTATTTTTTTACATTTTATTCAATCACAAACAAGGATAAGTTGCTTGGTCCGGAATAACTCGTAAAATCGACAAATTCAGTGTTTTTCACTTTGTCGATAAATAATTGTTTAAAATTATTCTTTAAAAGTACAATTGTTTTTTTCGCGAAAAAAAAACTTTTCAAGACGTGAGAATATGAAAAAAAAAATCGTTTTTCGACGAAAATTTGTAAAATTTGAAAAAACGTTGAAAATACGTCGATAGAATAATCAACAGCAGTTTTTCTTATCGACTGTAAACGAATAAATCGAGCGAACAAAATTGACAAAGATTTCGAATGTGATGAATCTCCGACGGTCGAAGTGTAAAAAATTCAATTTTTAAACATTGCACACTTTTTATCTGCGCAATAACGCGGAGAGTCAGTTTGTAAATACAATTTCTATGAGAGGAAAGGATTAGAGACGGCAATTTCAAGAAATTTGAAAAAACGATTCGTTTTTTGAGGAAAATTTGTGAAATTAGTCATTGCTTAAAAAAAATCATATCTTGGCAGCGAAAAAATATATCGACTCTTATTTTGTCTTGTTTTGAAGAGGAGAACATACTTTTCCAGAAACAAAATTAGCAGTTTTTATTATTAACTCTAAACCAATAAATCGGGTGAACATAATTGCCAAAGATTTCAACTGCAATGAATCTTCGACGGTTGAAGGATAGAAAATTCTTTTTTTTATGATTGCACACTTTTTATCGCGCTATACCGCGTAGAATCTATTTGTATTTAGGTAAAATACGGACAAAGATTGAAACGAGATGTCGATTTTTTTTAATTTGAAAATCATCCGGCCACAGAGTACGCTCGCCGCGACGTATGAACATCTGTGTATCGTCTGCTACGAAATTGTCATCTGTGTTACGTGCCAGAGAGAGAGAGAGGGTTTTGCTCGCTCTCGCTAGCCGCATACTAATCTCTGCGAGAAGTGCAGAGTTTATTTTTACGTGGGCGCTTTGCTTCGTCCCTAAACGGGCCCGGTTTCTCAATACCTTTAAAAGGTTGAGAAGTCTCAAAATAAAATAATAAGAGGGATTTTGGCTGAACAGGAATATCGAAATATATTGAAAGTAAATATGGTTAAATTAATCGGAATTTACAGAAGTTTTGTATTGATAAAGAAGTTGGTTGAAGTCGATGTCGCTCTCATTCGTCCATACACACACACATATACACTGTGACGGTACAATTAACCTCCGAGTTAAGAGCGAATGTCCGTTGAATCATTCGAGCGCGACGAGGTAAACAGCTACCGATATAGAATATGGAGCTCGGGCGACGCTCAAATCAAAATTAAATTGGGCACGCCTTAGCGTCGACGGGGCCAAGCAATCGTACGCAAAGATAAGCCGTCGCGACCGTTAGAAGAAACAAAAATGCCCCGCGCGCCCCCAGATCTCTTGCACCGACAAATACAGTGGAGAGATAAGACGACGACGCCGTTACAAATTTCAATCGCAATTTAAAAGTTACGACAAAATTTCGGTTAAGGGACGCAAAACATCCCTCTCCCAACGTATGTCACGTGACACGAAATCTGAGGGTATTAAAATCCGATCCTCAAGATCTCGTGACGCATTCCTATAATATCTTACTGCTCAACAAGCTACTTACGTGCTCAGCACACTTCGTCTTTTACATCGTGCTTAGCACCCGTACTTTAACTACACCCGATCGGCGTGGTCAGCTTACGGCATAGCGCCGTCCTGATCATACGATCTGCTAGGCGACCCCCGGCCTCCTAGGTAACACTCGTCGATCCTGCTCGCGAGCATCCCAACTCAGGAGTAGAGAGATCAGGAGTAGAGTTAGGAAGTCAACGGAAGCGCGCAACCGGCGCATCCGATCGGTAGGCTGGTGCTCCGGCTGGGCGGCGAGAAAGATAGAGTCAAAGACCGCGCACTCTGTTTACCACCATTAGAAAGAGACATCACGGGTATTTTTCGGACAACGAATAGAATTCTACCGCTCTCCTATTGGAGAAGTTTGTTTATAATATTTTCCATCTCCAAAAATTGTACTCATTTTCACTGTGACCAGAGTTTTCTTGGTCCAGTCCAGTTCGACAAATTGTCACTCTCAATTCATCCGTTGTAAAGAAGTCAGCTTCGCTTCACCGTCAAAATCCTTTTCTTACTTTATTGTTGAAAGAGATTTCTGTACGAATAACGGTCTTGGAATCAATTGTACTTTCCAAAACTCGCATTCTCTTGCATTCTTTTTGAATCTGCCTGAGATATTTTTCTTTGAATAAAATTTGAATATTACGAAAATCCCGCGTACAAAGTCGTGTTTCACCGATTTCATCGCAACAATCAACACCTCAACGAACAACGTAAGTACTGTGACGTATTTTTCACCTAACGGAAACTCTAACTCAAACTCTATAAATAAAATAAAAGAGGAAAAAAAAATCCAAAAACCGAAAAGCTCAAACCAAACGGGAGCAAAACGCGAACGAAACTTACGTCACCTTCGGCCGTCCACCCTCGCGGATGCATCGGCGTCCCGGTGGGCGCCAGTTAATTTTGTTTCGCCGGTATTAACAACCGGTCTAAACTGGAGGCCGGTGGAACGACCTCCGCAGGGTAGATTTTTGTTTCGCCGGAATCACCAATCCGGACCAAACTGGAGGCCGGTGGAACGACCTCCGCAGGGTAGATTTTTGTTTCGCCGGAATCACCAATCCGGACTGAACTGGAAGTCGGTGGAACTACGACCTCCGCAACGACAAAACGAAACGGAACGAAAACGGTACGAGAACTAACGCCAACGCATTCGCGAAAGCAAACGGTTGCGGAAATTCACGGTTGCTCAGGATGCGGGTTGTGGTAGATGGGGTGGCGATCCGAGGTCAATAGAATAGCCACGAGAAACGGAGATCGAAACCTCAACGTTAAGTTAAGCGGGACCGAAAAATAATAATTTGGCTAAGAAGCCACGGGATCACACGCAAGTGCATCGGAAACGCTCAGCTGATCGAACGATCGAAGCGAGCTAACGAGAACGTAACAAAAGCGGATCGACAAGCGATCGACAAATTTCTATAATTCAGAAACTCACCGAAACTTCATATTAATCCTGTACTAAGCGGGAACCTGTATCTCACGAAACACCGAGAACCGAAGCACTATCACCGCTGCACAAGGAGCATTATTTCTAATGCTTCACTCACGCACGGGATCGCGAAGAATTTATTACAAAATTCTTTCGCTACACTCAACTCACGAAACTCGAGTGATAGCCGAACGAGAACGAGAAACGGACAGCTAGGCCACACTGTGTGCGCGAGAGAGATAGCCTCACTCGAGCGCGCGAACAATAGGCCGAACGTCAACAACACGGGAGCGCGAGAGAGACCCGAGTTACCTCTAGGGCAGCTCTCGGTAGACTGTCAATTTGCCTACGAAAATTCGTAACGAATTATGATAATTATTTTCGGGAGCTTGACCGATAACTACTGCCCTCTCAACCATCTCATGACTTTATCGAATCGAGAGTCGATACTATAACGCGGTAACTTGAACGAATCTTCGCAATCGCTTCCCCCTAGTCAATGCGTGAGATACAAGGCTCTACTCAACTATAACGCAGCGCAAGGTGTTCCACCACTCTTGCCTGGACCAAACGATACCTCCGCCTGATCTCAACGCATTGCACTATCTCTTGGGGTGCCGGGTTTGCACCGGACTTTGACGTATTCGCAAGACTCTTCGCCGAGTCCGTCCTCTATTTGGGCTCTTTATTATTACTTCTTACACCACCAAATAGAGTCGGAAACGTCGAGTAAACTGAACTAATAGAAATCTGAAATCGTGAACCAAACTAAGCAACGGAATCTGAAAACTCGAACTGAACTAAACTAATAACGATAATGAAGCTAATTGGGAATAATTACAAAAAAAATGATACAAAATAAACTGCAAAAATCTCGATCGGTAACTCAACGAGAGCGTGACGGTATCTTAAGTCGCTGGGAGAGGCAGTAACGCGAACTTCAGCACTAAAATCGTAATTTCCATGCGAGTAACGGTAGTTTTGGGTTTTTGTGACGTCGATTCCAAAAAATCACGTCACAGTACAATTTAATTCAACTTCTTCAATATTTCTATAATTAGAAGTGTGTATAATATCCTGTGTCACTCTACCTCCCCGATAATTCGCCTAGCCGTCGCCAGACATCATCTACATTATTCACAGAACATCATTCAGGTTACCAGATCGTTTGTACCGCGTTGAAATATTTCGACATAATTAAAATCACCTATGATCCGCATTCTATTTACGCGACAGATAAGATATTTCGTAATACCTCTTAGACAAGTCAACGAATAGCATTCCAAGCCCTATCCTTAGTAAATTTCCTCACGGTTAGACTAGAAAATGGGCAGTTGCGCCGATAATTGATGCCAGGAGTGGTAGAGGAGGGAGAGATCTCTCTTGACCAGCGCGTATTCAATCGTACTCGACGCAATCACGCGTTAAAAATTAGGATGAAAAGAGAAACATCCACATTTTTGACGTAACACTGCAACGGGACGAGTGCGACCTGATGGAACTACTCGAACTCATAAAGATGACAGCGACAAAAATGGCCGAGGCAGCGACGATACAGAAAAACATAAACATGACGATTAAGACAGGAATAAAGACAATTCTCGAGGCTACCGATGTCGCGTTGACCAAGCGCCTCACGGCAGTCCCAGAACGACGGACAATCCGCGATGAGTCAACGGAAGCAGAAACTGAGACGAACCAACTGGTAACGCCACGAACGAAAAGAAAACGGGAGGCGACCGGGACCACCCCGGAATCCTCACAAAAGAGAGCTCCGGGAGCGGCGACGGAGGCCTCCTGGAAGACGGTGACAAACAAGAAGACGAAATCAAAAGGACAGAAAAAGACAAGCACGACGAACGAAAACACCCGGGCTGACGGGCACAGAGCGGTCCCCAAACAACGGGGACTGGCTGTCCTGGTCAGGCCGGGAAAGGACAAGACATATTCCGACATAGTGCGGAAAATACGAGCGACGGTAGACCCAACGAAGAACAACGTACAGGTGAAAACTGTCAGAAAGACAAAGGACGGACTGTGTCTAATAAAGATGCAGTCAAACAAGGACGGACGTGACGAGTTTCGACGCGCGCTCCAGGACGCGGTCGGCAACGACGGCAGCGTCAAATCCATGAACTCCCGGGTTCAAGTGGAGATCATGGACCTGGATTGCGTCGTGACGAAAGACGACGTGATATAGGCACTGAGACGAGAGACAGGACGGGACGGGGACTTCGGTGTCCACATCTTCGGTCCGAACCGGGCCGAGCAGTACATGGCGGTCTGCGACCTCGAATCGCAGGAGGCCGACGCGCTGCTCGGACGGACTCGGATCGGGATCGGATGGGTCCACTGCCGCGTCCGAAAGAGACTGACGGTAACGAAGTGTCACAGGTGCCTAGGGTACGGACACATTAAGGCAAACTGTGAAGGAAAGGACAGAACCAAAAGCTGCAGGAAATGCGGTGAGACTGGACATTACGCGACGGACTGTAAAAACAGACCGGCCTGTCCTCTGTGCGCCGAGGCGGGGCACACGGACGCAGCGCACTTACCGGGATCCGGGAAGTGCGCGGTGTTTCGGGCTGCACTGGAAGAGTGCAAGAGGCAGACCGGACGACGGACAGCGTAATTCAGGGAAACCTGAATCGCAGCAGGACAGCTGACATGCTACTGCCCCAGATAGCAGACGAACACGACGCCAACATACTGATACTGTGCGAACCATACAGAAAACGGACGACACAGACGTGGATCACGAACGACGCTGAGACGGTCGCTATCTGGGTGAGGGGCGCTGCCCGATCTCGGATAACTGATCGCGGCGAGGGGGAGGACTACGTCTGGGTTAGAGTGGGCTCTGTCACTTATGTCAGTGTCTACCTGACCCCGAACTGCGCCGTGGCGGAGTTCGAGAGAAAGGTCGCGACCCTCGAGGACGGGATAAGGGAGCTGCCCGGGGACGTTGTGGTCGCGGGGGACCTCAACGCGAGAGCGGTCGACTGGGGCATGACAGTGACGAACAAACGCGGACGGCTGCTGCTGGAAATGGCCGCAAGGCTAGACTTAGTGATAGCAAACACAGGAAATACGCCGACGTACAGACGACCGGGATACGGAGACTCCATTCCAGACGTAACGATGACCTCGGACAGACTACTTCCGCAGGTGAGGCGGTGGCGGGTGGTCGAAGACTATACGGCCAGCGACCACCAGCACATCGCCTTCGAGATTGTGGGACAGACGGTAACGACACGGAATAGGACTCGACACCCCCCGCGGTGGAACACGAGCAAACTCGACGTACGAAGATTCTCGGAAGAACTGGCGCTAGCGCCGGCTGCGGTTACCAACGTTCCCCCGGGGCTGACCGGCCGGCTCAGGGCGGAAAGACTGGCGGACGAGACGGCCAAGCTGACGGAGCATCTGTGCAACAGCACAATGCCGAAAAAACACTACAGACGTGACAGACAGTCTCAATACTGGTGGACCGACGAGATAGCCGAACTGCGGAAAGGATGCCTCGCAACACGAAGACGATTGACAAGGGCCAGAGGCAGACCCGAAAGGGAAGCCTTACAGGCCATATACGCTACGGAACGAAAGCGACTGACGAACGCAATACGGGACAGCAAGGCGAAATGCTGGAAGACGCTCTGCGAGGAGGTGGACCACGACCCTTGGGGTACCGGCTACAAGATTGTAACTGGTAAACTAGGGGCCCGCGTCCCGCCGGAACTCAAAGATGCGGAAACCACGCGACGCATTGTGGACGGACTTTTTCCGACACACATGACGCGAACGGACGCAACAGACGCCGACGAGGCGGAGGCAATAACTCCTTTCACTGCGGAGGAGCTCACCAGAGCAGCCAACGCGGTGAAGGCTGGCAAAGCGCCAGGGCCCGACGGGGTACCGGGAGAGGTTATCCGGCTGATGGTCAAACTGAGGCCGGACATACTCCTCGACCTGTACAACACGTGCCTGCAGACAGGGACCTTCAGCGATCGGTGGAAAAAGGCGAGGCTGGTCCTTATTCCCAAGGGTAAGGGCGACCCCAGCACGCCTTCGGCCTACCGGCCGCTAAGTCTACTGGACACGACAGGTAAACTGTACGAACAGTTACTCCGACCGAGACTGACAGACGCGATAGCGACTGGGGGAGGCCTCTCCAATCAGCAGTTCGGTTTCAGGAAGGGCCGATCGACAATCGGAGCAATCCAGAAAGTCGTCGACACCTTCCGGGCACGGACAGATTCTGCCACGCCGCGCGACCTATCGTACTGCTGGCGACACTAGACGTCAGGAATGCCTTCAATTCGGCCAGGTGGGTGGATATCCTGTGGGCTCTCAGAAACGCCTTCGGGGTTCCACCCTACTTACTACGGGTTGTGGAGGATTACCTGCGCAACCGGCGATTGACGTACGAGACAACGGAAGGACAGGTAACAAAACAGATTACCGCGGGGGTGGCCCAAGGATCCATTCTTGGGCCGGACTTTTGGAATGGAGTTTACGACAGCCTGCTCAGACTGGAACTTCCCCTCGGCGTTTCTCTCGTTGCATACGCCGATGACGTGGCGGCGGCGATCGTCGAGCGGACTCCAGAACTGGCGCAGTTAAAGCTAAACCAGACTATGAGGCGGGTGGGACGTTGGATGACAGACCACGGACTGCAACTCGCTACAGAAAAGACAGAACTGCTTCTCCTCACAAGGAAACGCATTCAGACGAGACTACTCATGAGAGTTGGGACGGAAGACATCGAGACCAAGGGGGAAGTCAAGTACCTGGGGGTGACCCTAGATACGAAGATGACCTTCTGGCCTCATATACAAAAGACGGCTCAGAAGGCGGCCGAAAGGATAACATCCCTAAGCCGCCTGATGGCAAACACGAACGGACCGAGACCGGGAAAACGGAGACTGTTGATGTCGACCGCCCACTCGATCCTTCTTTACGGAGCGGAGGTGTGGGCAGATTCCCTTAAGACGAAAAAATACTGCCACGCGATGATGACGGTACAGAGACGAAGTGCGCTCAGGATCGCCTGCTCCTACCGGACGGTCTCCGCGCAGGCTGTGCTGGTGGTAGCAGGCGTTATCCCCATAGACCTTCTTGCATTCGAGCGCAAGAGGATCTACGAAAGGAGCGCCGACATTGGACGACAGGACGCGGCAACGACAGAACGAGACAGGACAATGCGGACATGGCAACAGCGCTGGACGGAAGACACAACAAACGGAAACTGGACAAGACGCCTAATAAAGGATGTGAGACCGTGGACGAGTCGACAGTTTGGGGACGTGAATTTTTACGTCAGCCAATTCCTGACAGGACACGGATACTTCAGACAGTACCTGCACAGAATGAACAAAGTACGGACACCGGATTGCACATACTGTGGACACGAGCGAGACGACGTTGAACATACGTTTTTTGTATGCAACAAATGGACAGACCTCAGACAGAGACTAGAAACGACCGTCGGAGCCATCGCTCCCGATAATATCGTGGATGGGATGCTCCGCGGAAGCGACTGGTGGCGCTTAGTGGCCACATACGTAGAGACAATACTGAGACGGAAGAACGCGGACGGCTGCCTGACGTGACAGACGCGACGTAAAATACACGAAAACACAGACAGAAACCCCCAGTTCAGAAGTAATACTAACGTAGTCCCTGACTGGGGGGGTGACGCGAACGATAACGCGGACAGAAGTGGTTTCCCCACACCTGACCAAAAATTTACCTGTTCTATTTTTGGCCAGGGGTGGGGGGGTTTAGCTGGTAGGCTTCTTGTGGAAACCGGTGTCGAGCGGGAGGTACCACCCCTCGCTTGACCCAATGAAGCAAGAAGAGAGTCCAGCACACGGGCGCGGACGTTCCTCCTGGTGTTAAGGGGCAACCTCTAACTCCGGGCGTAGCGAAGACGCCTAGGTCTATAAAAGATTCGCCCTATCCTTTACCACGATATAAAAAAAAAAAATAATAATAATAATAATAATAATAATAATAATAATAATAATAATAATAATAATAATAATAATAATAATAATAATAATCCCGTGTCGGGTTGCTGGTCCCGCATCGGGCGCCTCCCCAGGTGGCGGATAGGGGGATGCCTTCCAGACATGGATGGTACCGAAATATTCGGGGTGGACCAAAACTAGATCACACACACACATACACTAGCCGCAAACACTTACACAAACACGCCCGAGTGACATGCTGGTGATGCGAGTGATCGGGTACCCTATAAATGGGTTATCCCGAGAAAGTGAGTGCCCGGGTCTCCCTATAAACGAGGACTCCCGAAAAGCGAATGCGTGGGGCTCCCTATAAACGGGTTCCCCCAGAGCGAACGGACTGGACGATGTCACTGGAACGGGCACTCAGAAACGCGCACACTGAACAAAGGGGGACGGCGCTGGGACTCTTCTGTCGCTCTCTGTGGCGGGCGGCGCCGGGGGCGATGTATCAGAGGGTACCCCGAGAAAACCAGGCTCGATGCTCCTGGGCCGCTGGATAGTACAGGGGCCTGGGTCCCCCCAGCCAGGCGGACCTAGCTGCCCTATCAGCCAGCGAAAAATCCCCATGCTGTTGTAGTGCCGGGTGGCGCCCGGATTGGGCCATGCAGCAGCAGCGGGGGGGCCTTGGTGAGGCCACTGGTCCTTGCCGCCGGGGCAACCGTTCACGGGGGCAAGGCGGCGGAGAGGGTCGCAGCCTCTTACCCCAAAAATACACAAACATACAAACACAAAGGACGAGGGAGGACAGAAAACATGGAAGTACAACGAAACAAAGATAGTACAAACGCATCAAAAACATCGGGGAACCCAACCCCGGGACGGAGAGACACCACGACGGATGGACGAAACGGTGACAAAATGGCACGAGACGCGGACAGGACCAAACTGAACGCTTTGAGACGCGTCAGGACGACAAGCGCTTCGGGCGCAGGAAGCGCGACTAGCAGTGCTCCCGCTACGGACGAAATTACGACGCTACGACACGACGAACTAGACCTGACAGAGCTGCTTACGCTCATACAGAGAACAGCGACGAAAAAGGCCGAGGCAGCGGCCATACAGAAAAACATGAATATGACTGTCAAAAATGGAATAAAAACGATCCTCGAAGCCGCCGACGCTGCGCTAAATAAGCGCACCAGGACAGTCCCGAGAAACCGACCAACGGATTACGATTCGACAGCGACTGAAACGGAGACGAGAGAATTGGAAACGCCACGGACGAAACGCAAACGGGAGATGACTGGGACCCCTCCGGGAACCTCACAGAAGAGGGCCCCGAGCGGGGAAACGGCCGCACCTTGGCAAACAGTTACGACAAAGAAGAAAAAAAAGACAGAGCAGAAAAAGACAACAAACGAGACAAACACCGACGCTCAGGAGGACAGGCGCAGACCAGCCCCCAAACACCGGGGGACGGCTGTACTAGTCAAGCCTGGAGAGGACACGACGTACTCAGACATAGTACGGAAAATACGGGCGACGGTCGATCCGACGAAGAGTCACGTGCAGGTGACGACTCTGAGGAAGACCAAGACTGGGCTGTGTCTATTAAAGATCCAAGCCAGCACGGACGGACGCGAAGACTTCCGACGCGCGCTCCAGGAAGCGGTCGGGGACGCAGGCAGCGTTAGGACCACGACCTCCAAGGTCCAACTGGAGATCTTGGACCTGGACTGTGCTACGACAAAGGACGACGTAATACAGGCACTGCGACGTGAGACAGGACGAGACGCGGACTTCGGCGGCCACATCTTCGGCCCGAACCGGGCCGAGCAGTACATGGCGGTGTGCGACCTCGAATCGCACGAAGCCAGGGTGCTCCTCGACCGCGGCCGGATCGGGATCGGATGGGTGCGATGCCGCCTCCGAAAACGGTTGACGGTGACGAAATGTTACAAATGCCTAGGCTACGGGCATACAAAGGCGAACTGTGAGAACGAGGATCGGACAAAATGCTGCAGGAAATGCGGCGTAACGGGACATTACGCGACGGACTGTAAAGGTAGACCGACTTGCCCCTTGTGCACCAAGGCGGGGCACGAGGACGTCGGACACCTAGCGGGATCCGGGAGGTGTTCGGAGTTCCGAGCTGCGCTGGAGGAGTGCAAGAGACAGGACAGACGACGAACAGAATAATACAGGGAAACCTGAACCGGAGCAGGACTGCAGACATGCTACTGCCCCAGATAGCAGATGAACACGACGCTAATATCCTGATACTGTGCGAACCGTACAGGACACGACCGACGCAGACATGGATAACGAACGAAACGAAGACGGTTGCTATCTGGGTGAGGGGCGCGGCCCGGACCCGGATAACCGACCGGGGCGTTGGGGACGATTACGTCTGGGCCAAGGTGGGCGCCGTCACATATGTCAGCGTCTACCTGACCCCAAACTGCGCCGTGGCGAAATTCGAGAGAAAGGTGGCGCTCCTTGAGGACGGAATCAGGGATCTGCCCGGAGATGTCGTGATCGCGGGGGACTTCAACGCGAGGGGGATCGAGTGGGGCATGACAGAAACGAACAAACGAGGACGACTACTACTGGAGATGGCCGCAAGGCTAGACCTCGTAGTGGTAAATATGGGGAACGTACCGACATACAGACGACCAGGATACGGGGAATCTATACCGGACGTTACGATAACGTCAGAAAGACTTCTGCCGCTGATAAGGGGATGGCGGGTGATCGAGGACTATACGGCCAGCGATCATCAGTACATTGCTTTTGAAGTGGCAGCACAGACGACGACAACGCGATCAAGAGTGCGACAACCCCCGCGGTGGAACACGAACAAACTCGACGTACAAAAGTTTGCGGAGGAACTGGCGGCAGCGCCGGCTCCGAGCACAAACGTTCCCCCGGAGCTGACCGGTCGGCAAAGGGCGGAAAGACTGGCAAACGAGACGGCTAAGCTGACGGAGCGGCTGTGCAACAGCACAATGCCGAAACGACAGAACAGACAAAACAGACAACCACAGTACTGGTGGACGGACGAAATAGCCGAACTGCGGAAAAGGTGCCTCGCCAACCGAAGACGGGTCACCAGGGCCGGCGGGAGACCTGAAAGGGAATCCCTCCAAGAGGCGTACAGGACGGAACGAAAAAGACTGACGAACGCTATTAGAGACAGCAAGGCGCGATGCTGGAAGAAGCTCTGCGAGGAGGTGGACCGCGACCCGTGGGGAACCGGTTACAAGATCGTAACCGGTAAACTGGGGGCCCGGGCTCCGCCGGAACTCAAAGACGCGGAAACCACACGACGGATCGTCGACGGACTGTTCCCGACACACCCGATACGCACGGACGTAACGAACGACAACGAAACTTCGGCGGTCCCCATCTTCACGGCGGAGGAGTTCACCAGAGCAGCCAACGCCATGAAGACGGGTAAAGCGCCAGGACCCGACGGAGTACCGGGAGAGATCATCCGGCTGATGGCTAGCCAAAGGCCGGAGATACTTCTCGACCTGTACAATACGTGCTTGACGACAGGGACCTTCAGCGACCGCTGGAAGACGGCGAAGCTGGTCCTCATCCCAAAGGGGAAGGGCGACCCCAGTTCGCCGTCAGCCTACCGGCCGCTGAGCTTACTAGACACGACAGGGAAACTGTACGAACGGCTGCTCAGACCAAGACTGACGGACGCGATACAGAACGGTGGAGGCCTCTCAGACCGGCAGTTCGGCTTCAGGAAGGGTCGATCAACCATTGGAGCAATCCAGAGGGTGGTCGACTCCTTCCGAGACACAGACAGACATTGCCATGCAGCGCGGCCTATCGTGCTGCTGGCGACACTGGACGTCAGGAACGCCTTCAACTCGGCCAGGTGGGTCGACATCCTGGGATCGCTCAGAAGCGACTACAGGGTTCCGCCGTACCTGCTCCGGGTGGTGGGGGATTACCTGCGAAACCGACAAATTACATACGAAACAACAGAGGCACAGAGGACGAGACAAATTACCGCGGGGGTGGCCCAAGGATCCATACTTGGACCGGACTTCTGGAACGGACTCTACGACAGCCTGCTCAGACTGGAGCTTCCGCTCGGCGCACTCCTCGTCGCATACGCCGATGACGTGGCGGCGGTGATCGTCGAGCGCTCTCCAGAAATGGCGCAGTACAAACTGAATCAGACGATGAGACGGGTCGGACGATGGATGACTGACCATGGACTACAATTAGCGACGGAGAAGACAGAACTGCTTTTTCTCACGAGAAAACGCATACAGACGATACTACCGATGAAGGTCGGGACGGACGACAACGAGACCAGAGGGGACGTCAAATATCTGGGGGTGACCCTAGATACAAAGATGACCTTCTGGCCTCACATACAAAGGACAGCTCAGAAGGCGGCTGGAAGGATAGCATCCTTAAGCCGCCTGATGGCAAATACGAACGGACCGAGACCGGGGAAACGGAGACTACTAATGTCAACGGCCCACTCGATTCTGCTCTACGGCGCGGAGATCTGGGCGGACTCCCTGAAGACGAAAAAATACTGCCACGCAATGATGGCAGTACAAAGACAGAGCGCGCTGAGGATCGCCTGTTCCTACCGGACCGTCTCTGCACAGGCTGTTCTGGTGATAGCGGGTGTGATTCCCATAGACCTCCTCGCTTTCGAGCGCAAGAGGATCTACGGTAAGAGCGCAGACACAAGGCGACAGGACGCCGCATCGACAGAAAGAGACAGGACGCTACAGATGTGGCAAGAACGATGGACAGAAGAAACGATAGGAAACTGGATGAGACGACTGATAAAGGACCTGAGACTGTGGTTCCGTCGGGAGTTTGGGGACGTAAACTTTTACGTCACTCAATTCCTGACGGGACACGGTTACTTTAGACGGTACCTACATAAAATGAACAGAGTACGAACACCGGACTGTACATACTGTGGACACGATTGTGACGACGCGGAACACACCTTCTTCAGATGTGACCGCTGGACAAGACTGCGACAAGAAACAGAATCGGTGGTCGGAAGCATCACCCCGGACAACATCGTCGAGGTGATGCTCCACGGAAACGACCAATGGCAAAACATCGCCACTTACATAGAAACAATACTGCGACAGAAAAACGCGGACGGCTGCCTGACATGACAGACCAGACGCGACAAAGAAAACAGAAACAGAACGCACGTACAACATGACAAGACAAACACAGACAGATCCCCCGATCAGAAGTAATATTAACATAGTTCCTGGTCGGGGGCGGACGCAAAGGAGGTGGCGGTTTAGTGGGTAGGCCAATCGGGAGTCCCACATTTGCACCAGTCCGCATGGCTGGGGTGAATCCGTAAAAAGGATTCCGCAACTCCTCGGAAAAAAAAAAAAAATAATAATCCCGTGTCGGGTTGCTGGTCCCGCATCGGGCGCCTCCCCAGGTGGCGGATAGGGGGACGCCTTCCAGAAATGGAAGGTACCGAGATTCTTCGGGGCGGACCAAAATCACGCTACACATACACATACACAAACACCTACACAAACACGCCCGAGTAACATACCGGTGATGCGAATGTCCAGGTGACCCTATAAACGGGTCATCCTGAAAAAGCGAACGGTCGGTGGATCCCTATAAACGGGGCCCACCGAAAAGCGTATGGCCGGGACCGCTATGAACGGGCTCTCCCGACGACGGATTAAAGTACCGGCTGTTTCGCCACTGGCACGGGCACTCACGCGCACGCACACTACACGCCGGGGGACACTACACAGAGGGATGGGGATCTCAGGGACCGTGCTGCGTTCCGGCACGGTACGGGGAGTCGCGCCCCCGAGAGACCCTTAGCAGACAGGAACACAATAAATGGACATGCACAAACAAAACGAGAAAATACCTCAAGTGGTAACCCCAAAACAGGGGGAATCCACCCCGGGCTCCGATCGGATGGAAGCTCCGGTGGCCCAGGGCAGCGGCATGGATTTTGAGGGCCGCAGAATGTGCAAGGACTCAACGACGAAGACAACGATGAGGAAAACGGATACGAAAAACGGAACGGACAGGACAAACCGGAACTTGCTTGGCAGGGGAAGGACGTCTAGCGTGTCGAGCGCGGGCAGCGGAGCAAGCCTCTCTTCGGCTACCTCCGCGCTCAGCGAGACACTCGTTCAGACGGAACCGGCTAACGAGACGATACGAAATGACCCGGACATTACGGAGCAACTGATGCTCATACAGGAAACGACGATGAAAATGGCAAAGGCAGCCGCTGTTCAAAAGAACATGAACATGACGGTGAAGAACGGAATAAAAACGATTCTTGAGGCGGCCGACGTGGCGCTGCATAAGCTCATGAAGGTTACCCCAAGAAGCCGTGTCACCGAATACGAATTGACGGACACGGAAACGGAGACGAAAGAACGGGACACGGCACGGACGAAACGGAAACGTTCGGCGAACGCGACCCCACCGGAGACTTCTCAGAAGCGACCTCCGAGAGTGGAAACGGCCGAAACGTGGACGACAGTCACGGCAAAGAAAACGGACCGAAGAAACAGAACGAACGCGACGAACGCGACAAACGCGACGAATGCGACAAACGCGACGAACGCGACGAAATCGACGAAAGCGACGAAAACGACGAACGCGACAAACGCGACAAACGCGACGAATGCCAAGGCCAAAAAACGCAAGCCGGCACCCAAACAACGGGGGACGGCTGTGTTTGTCAAGCCGGCGAAAGACCGCACATACTCCGACATAGTACGGAAAATACGGACGACGGTGGATCCGACGAAGAGTCACGTGCAGGTGACGACTCTGAGAAAAACCAAAGACGGTCGGTGTCTGCTAAAGATTCAGACCAACAAGGACGGACGGGAAAACTTCCAGCGCGCTCTGCAGGAAGCGGTCGGGGACACGGGCAGCGTGAGAATCACGACCTCCAGGACTCAACTGGAGATCATGGACCTCGACTGCGTCACGACCGAAGACGATATAAGACGAGCACTAGGACGAGAAACAGGACGAGACGCGGACTTCGGCGTCCACATCTTCGGTCCGAACCGGTACGAGGAGTACATGGCGTTGTGCGAGCTCGAACCGCACGAGGCCGCGGTGCTCCTCGGCCGGGGTCGGATCGTGATCGGATGGGTGCGTTGCCGCATCCGAGAACGAGTGACAGTGCAGAAATGCTTCAGGTGTCTGGGGTACGGACACACAAGGGCAAACTGCATGAACGCGGACCGGACCAAAAGCTGCAGGAAATGCGGCGAGACGGGACATTACGCAACGGACTGCACAAATAGACCAGCCTGCCCCCTGTGCACTGAGGCGGGGCACGAGGACGCGGCGCACATCGCGGGATCCGGGAAGTGCGCGGTGTTTCGGGCTGCCCTGGAGGAGTGCAGGAGACAGGCAAGACGACGGACAGGGTAATCCAGGGAAACCTGAACCGTAGCAGGACAGCAGACATGCTACTGCCTCAGATAGCCGACGAACACGACGCGGACATCCTGATACTGTGCGAACCTTACAAAGGAAGGACAGCACAGACATGGATGACGAACGAGACCGAGACAACAGCTATCTGGGTGAGGGGCGCTGCCCGATCTCGGATGACTAACCGCGGTGTAGGCGACGATTACGTCTGGGCTAAGGTCGGCGCTGTCACTTATGTCAGCGTCTACCTGACCCCCAACTGCACCGCGGCGGAGTTCGAGAGAAAGGTGGAAGTCCTCGAGGACGGAATCAGGGACCTGCCCGGAGACGTCGTAGTTGCGGGGGGACCCCGGGGGACCTCAACGCGAGCAAACACAGGAAACGTACCGACGTACAGACGGCCAGGGTTTGGAGACTCCATTCCTGACGTAACGATGACATCGGACAGAGTCCTGTCACAGGTGAGGCGATGGCGGGTGATCGACGACTATACGGCCAGCGATCACCAGTACATAGCCTTCGAAGTGGCAGGTCCGACAACAACGACACGGACTAGGATCCAGCGCCCCCCGCGGTGGAACTTAAACAAACTCGACGCACGGAAGTTTTCGGAGGAATTGGTGGCAGCACCAGCCCCGATAACACAAATCCCCCCGGAGCTGATTGGCCGGCAAAGGGCGGAAAGACTGGCGGACGAGACGGCCAAACTTACAGAACGGCTATGTAATAGCACTATGCCAAAACGACGAAACGGACAAAACAGACAGGCACAGTACTGGTGGACGGACGAGATAGCCGAACTCCGCAGAATCTGCTTGGCAAACAGACGACTTGTCACAAGGGCTGGCGGAAGACCCGAAAGGGAAAACCTCCAAGCCGCTTACAAGACAGCGCGGAAGTCACTGACGAAGGCTATCAGGGACAGCAAGACGCGATGCTGGAAGGAGCTCTGCGAGGAGGTGGACCGCGACCCCTGGGGAACTGGTTACAAGATAGTGACCGGCAAACTAGGGGCACGAGCTCCGCCGGAACTCAAAGACGCTAAAACCGCACGACGGATCGTCGACGGACTATTCCCGACACACTCGATACATACGGACGACACTGACGGCACGGAGGCACCGGCAGCCCCTATCTTCACCGCAGAGGAGCTCACTAGAGCAACCAACTCGATGAAGACTAGAAAGACACCTGGGCCGGACGGAGTACCGGGCGAGATTATCCGGCTGATGGTCAACCTGAGGCCCGAGATATTTCTCGACCTATACAACGCGTGCTTGACAACGGGAACCTTCAGTGACCGGTGGAAGGTGGCGAGGCTGGTACTTATCCGCAAGGGTAAGGGCGACCCTGGCACACCGTCGGCCTACCGGCCGCTGAGCTTACTCGACACGACAGGGAAACTTTACGAACGACTACTGAGACCCAGACTCACAGACGCGATACAAGCCGGAGGTGGCCTCTCGGACCATCAATTCGGCTTCAGAAGGGGTCGATCAACGATTGGAGCGATCCAAAAAGTAGTTGACACCTTCAGAGACACGGACAGACATTGCCACGCGGCGCGACCAATCGTGCTCATGGCGACGCTAGACATCAGGAACGCCTTCAACTCGGCTAGGTGGGTGGACATTCTGGAGGCGCTGAGAGGCGGCTTCGCGATTCCACCGTACTTAGTCCGGGTGGTGGAGGATTACCTGAGAGACCGACGTATCACGTACGAAACAACGGAAGGACAGGTTACGAGACAAATCACTGCGGGGGTCGCGCAGGCATCTATACTCGGACCAGACTTCTGGAACGGAGTGTACGACAGCCTGCTCAGACTGGAGCTCCCGCTCGGCGTTCTACTCGTCGCGTACGCTGATGACGTGGCGGCAGTGATCGTTGAGCGGACTCCAGACCTGGCGCAGCTTAAGCTGAATCAGACAATGAGACGCATCGACCGATAGATGACTGACCACGGACTGCAACTCGCAACAGAAAAGACAGAACTGATTTTCCTTACAAGGAAACGGATACAGACGACACTACCCATGAGGGTTGGGACAGACGAAATCGGGACGAGAGGAGAAGTCAAGTATCTGGGGGTGACCCTGGATACGAAACTGACCTTCTGGCCCCACATACAAAGGACAGCCCGGAAGGCGGCCGAGAGGATAGCATCCTTAAGCCGCCTAATAGCAAACACGACGGGACCGAGACCGGGGAAACGACGACTACTAATGTCGACGGCCCACTCGATTCTGCTATACGGCGCGGAGATCTGGGCAGACGCCCTGAAGACTAAGAAGTACTGCCACGCGATGACGTCAGTACAGAAACAGGGTGCGCTGAGGATCGCCTGCTCCTACCGGACTGTCTCTGCACAAGCTGTCCTGGTGGTGGCGGGCGTAATTCCCGTGGACCTTCTGGCGTTCGAGCGCAAGAGGATACACGGGAGGAGCGCGGACACGAGACGGCAGGATGCGGCAACCACTGAAAGAAACAGGACGATACAGGCTTGGCAACAACGCTGGACAGAAGGAGCTACAGGCAACTGGACGAGACGGCTGATACAGGACCTGAGACCGTGGCTTGAAAGGGAGTTCGGGGACGTAAACTTTTACGTCACCCAGCTCCTAACAGGGCACGGTTACTTTAGACGGTACCTTTACAGGATGAACAAAGTAGGAGCTACAGGCAACTGGACGAGACGGCTGATACAGGACCTGAGACCGTGGCTTGAAAGGGAGTTCGGGGACGTAAACTTTTACGTCACCCAGCTCCTAACAGGGCACGGTTACTTTAGACGGTACCTTTACAGGATGAACAAAGTACAGACGCCGGACTGCACATACTGCGGACACGAACAGGACGATGCGGAACACACATTCTTCGAATGTGACCGCTGGTCAGCA
This sequence comes from Cryptus viduatorius, assembly GCA_964006125.1. Taxonomy (NCBI): domain Eukaryota; kingdom Metazoa; phylum Arthropoda; class Insecta; order Hymenoptera; family Ichneumonidae; genus Cryptus; species Cryptus viduatorius. Next base: position 2,850,687 of record OZ023221.1, on the reverse strand, counting down.
CTCAGACGGAGACTGGAGACGACCGTCGGTCACATCACCGCAGACAATATTGTCGAGGTGATGCTCCACACAACAGAGTGGTGGCAGCTAGTTGCCACCTACACAGAGACGATACTGAGACGAAAAAACGCAGACGGCTGCCTCGAATGACAGAGCAGACGGACTGACGTGAGACGAAACGGATAAACAGAACGAACAGACGTACACAGACAGTTCCCCCAACCAGAAGTAATATTAACATAGTTCCTGGTTGGGGGGGGGGGGGGGGGTATCGAAAGGAGAGGGCGGTTTAGTGGGTAGGCTACGGGAGTCCCACATATCCACCAGTTGGGCTGGTGGAATCCGTAACTTGGATTCCGCAACTTCTGTTTTCCTTTACGGTATCCGCAAGGGTACCTTGCGGTATCCGCAAGGTATCCGTAAAAAAAAAAAAAAAATAATATGCAATACATGATCCCGTGTCGGGTTGCTGGTCCCGCATCGGGCGCCTTCCCAGGTGGCGGATAGGGGGATGCCTTCCAGACATGGATGGTACCGAAATATTCGGGGTGGACCAAAACTAGATCACACACACACATACACTAGCCGCAAACACTTACACAAACACGCCCGAGTGACATGCTGGTGATGCGAGTGATCGGGTACCCTATAAATGGGTTATCCCGAGAAAGTGAGTGCCCGGGTCTCCCTATAAACGGGGACTCCCGAAAAGCGAATGCGTGGGGCTCCCTATAAATGGGTTCTCCCACAGCGAACGGACTGGACGATGTCACTGTAACGGGTACTCAGAAACGCGCACACTGAACAAAGGGGGACGGCGCTGGGACTCTTCTGCCGCTCTCTGTGGCGGGTGGCGCCGGGGGCGATGTATCAGAGGGTACCCCGAGAAAACCAGGCTCGATGCTCCTTGGCCGCTGGATAGTACAGGGGCCTGGGTCCCCCCAGCCAGGCGGACCGAGCTGCCCTATCAGCCAGCGAAAAATCCCCATGCTGTTGTAGTGCCGGGTGGCGCCCGGATTGGGCCATGCAGCAGCAGCGGGGGGGCCTTGGTGAGGCCACTGGTCCTAGCCGCCGGGGCAACCGTTCACGGGGGCAAGGCGGCGGAGAGGGTCGCAGCCTCTTACCCCAAAAATACACAAACATACAAACACAAAGGACGAGGGAGGACAGAAAACATGGAAGCACAACGAAACAAAGATAGTACAAACGCATCAAAAACATCGGGGAACCCAACCCCGGGACGGAGAGACACCACGGCGGATGGACGAAACGGTGACAAAATGGCACGAGACGCGGACAGGACCAAACTGAACGCCTTGCGACGCGTCAGGACGACCAGCGCTTCGAGCGCAGGAAGCGCGACTAGCAGTGCTCCCGCTACGGACGAAATTACGACGCTACGACACGACGAACTAGACCTGACAGAGCTGCTTACGCTCATACAGAGAACAGCGACGAAAATGGCTGAGGCAGCGGCCATACAGAAAAACATGAATATGACTGTCAAAAATGGAATAAAAACGATCCTCGAAGCCGCCGACGCTGCGCTAAATAAGCGCACCAGGACAGCCCCGAGAAATCGACCAACGGATTACGATTCGACAGCGACTGAAACGGAGACGAGAGAATTGGAAACGCCACGGACGAAACGCAAACGGGAGACGACTGGGACCCCTCCGGGAACCTCACAGAAGAGGGCCCCGAGCGGGGAAACGGCCGCACCTTGGCAAACAGTTACGACAAAGAAGAAAAAAAAGACAGAGCAGAAAAAGACAACAAACGAGACAAACACCGACGCTCAGGAGGACAGGCGCAGACCAGCCCCCAAACACCGGGGGACGGCTGTACTAGTCAAGCCTGGAGAGGACACGACGTACTCAGACATAGTACGGAAAATACGGGCGACGGTCGATCCGACGAAGAGTCACGTGCAGGTGACGACTCTGAGGAAGACCAAGACTGGGCTGTGTCTATTAAAGATCCAAGCCAGCACGGACGGACGCGAAGACTTCCGACGCGCGCTCCAGGAAGCGGTCGGGGACGCAGGCAGCGTTAGGACCACGACCTCCAGGGTCCAACTGGAGATCTTGGACCTGGACTGTGCTACGACAAAGGACGACGTAATACAGGCACTGCGACGTGAGACAGGACGAGACGCGGACTTCGGCGTCCACATCTTCGGCCCGAACCGGGCCGAGCAGTACATGGCGGTGTGCGACCTTGAATCGCACGAAGCCAGGGTGCTCCTCGACCGCGGCCGGATCGGGATCGGATGGGTGCGATGCCGCCTCCGAAAACGGTTGACGGTGACGAAATGTTACAAATGCCTAGGCTACGGGCATACAAAGGCGAACTGCGAGAACGAGGACCGGACAAAATGCTGCAGGAAATGCGGCGTAACGGGACATTACGCGACGGACTGTAAAGGTAGACCGACTTGCCCCTTGTGCACCAAGGCGGGGTACGAGGACGTCGGACACCTAGCGGGATCCGGGAGGTGTTCGGAGTTCCGAGCTGCGCTGGAGGAGTGCAAGAGACAGGACAGACGACGAACAGAATAATACAGGGAAACCTGAACCGGAGCAGGACTGCAGACATGCTACTGCCCCAGATAGCAGATGAACACGACGCTAATATCCTGATACTGTGCGAACCGTACAGGACACGACCGACGCAGACATGGATAACGAACGAAACGAAGACAGTTGCTATCTGGGTGAGGGGCGCGGCCCGGACCCGGATAACCGACCGGGGCGTTGGGGACGATTACGTCTGGGCCAAGGTGGGCGCCGTCACATATGTCAGCGTCTACCTGACCCCAAACTGCGCCGTGGCGGAATTCGAGAGAAAGGTGGCGCTCCTCGAGGACGGAATCAAGGATTTGCCCGGAGATGTCGTGATCGCGGGGGACTTCAACGCGAGGGCAATCGAGTGGGGCATGACAGAAACGAACAAACGAGGACGACTACTACTGGAGATGGCCGCAAGGCTAGACCTCGTAGTGGTAAATACGGGAAACGTACCGACATATAGACGACCAGGATACGGGGAATCTATACCGGACGTTACGATAACGTCACAAAGACTGCTGCCGCTGATAAGGGGATGGCGGGTGATCGAGGACTATACGGCCAGCGATCATCAGTACATTGCTTTTGAAGTGGCAGTACAGACGACGACAACGCGATGAAGAGTGTGACAACCCCCGCGGTGGAACACGAACAAACTCGACGTACAAAAGTTTGCGGAGGAACTGGCGGCAGCGCCGGCTCCGAGCACAAACGTTCCCCCGGAGCTGACCGGTCGGCAAAGGGCGGAAAGACTGGCAAACGAGACGGCTAAGCTGACGGAGCGGCTGTGCAACAGCACAATGCCGAAACAACAGAACAGACCAAACAGACAACCACAGTACTGGTGGACGGACGAAATAGCCGAACTGCCGAAAAGGTGCCTCGCCAACCGAAGACGGGTCACCAGGGCCGGCGGGAGACCTGAAAGGGAAACCCTCCAAGAGGCGTACAGGACGGAACGAAAAAGACTGACGAACGCTATTAGAGTCCGCATGGCTGGGGTCAATCCGTAAAAAGGATTCCGCAACTCCTCGGAAAAAAAAAAAAAAAAAAAAATATGCAATACATGATATGAAAAAAAAAAAGAAGCGGTGCGCTATGGCTGTCTCCACTGAAGCCTACCCGTACTCTTACCCCAACCACTTCAAACCAAGCTCGAAACGAGTGCCGGAAACGAGCGCCGGAAGGAGCGTCGGGAAAAGCGTGGTGCCTCGGAATCGCGAGATTGCGCGTTTGTCGCGGTTCTGGACGGAGCTGTCGCGTGTGGTGAGTCGACGGTTAGCAGTGACGCGATGCGTGAAGTAATGGCCCCCGATCGAGGCGACGTGTGGCTCACGGACAGTGGCGCGTCGAGACACCTAACCTTTCGTCGCGAGTGGCTAACCGACTATCGCGAGAATAATAATGGCGATGTGATATTGCTTGGTGATAACGGTGAATGTAGCATTGTCGGGAGCGGAACGATCGGGATTAAAAAGCTCGAAAACGGTATATGGTGTGATGCGCGCATCGAGAACGTGCTTTTCGTACCGAAGCTGAAGAAAAATCTCTCTTCTGTCGGTGTGTGCACGGGAAAGGGGCTCGAGGTCGTGTTTCGTGACAATGTAGTTTCGTTTGAGCGTAACGGTGTCGAAGTCGCGTCGGGTGTTAAGCAGAAAAATGACATTTACCGAATGTTATTCAGGGTCATGAAACCGGGAAGCGGAGACGAGGCAAATATCTCGGCCATAAATCTGAGTGTGAGGCACGAGCGTTTAGAACACGTCGGGACGCGTGCGATTCGTGAATTGGTGAAAAAAGGGCTCGTGAGCGGCGTGAAGCTGTCGGATACGAGTGATATTTTCTGTGAATCGTGTCAGCTTGGGAAAGCGCATCGTTTGCCGTTTCGTCGCGATAACGTGAAAGTGTCGAAGAGGCCAGGTGAAGTGCTTCATACCGACGTGTGCGGACCGATGTCCGTCGAGTCTCTGGGCGGTTCGCGTTATTTTCTGACTTTCAAGGACCCTGCGAGTGATTTTCGTCATGTTTATTTTCTTAAGAGAAAGTCGGAGGTTTTCGAAAAATTCACGCGTTTCGAGCGTTTGGTAGCAAATAAGTTTGGCAGGCCGATGAGTGTCCTGTGATCGGACAACGGGCTCGAGTTTCTCGCATCAATTATCTCGCCACGTGTTATCTCGCATCACGTGGTATCAGAAAGGAAAATACGGCACCATATACTCCGCAACAGAACGGGAAGGCGGAGCGTGACAACAGGACGATTGTGGAGAGTGCACGAACGATGGTGTTAGCAAAAGATTTGCCGCTCAGTCTGTGGGCTAAATCGGTAAATTTCGCAGTGTACGTGCGCAATCGCACGGTGTTGTCGGCAGACGGAATAACGCCGTATGAGGCATGGTTCGGGAAAGACCTGATTTGAGACACCGTCGTTTGTTCGGTTCGGAAGCTTTCGTGCACGTGCCGAAGCAATTCACGCGAAAGTTCGACGCTCGATCGCGTAAAGTTATATTTGTCGGATACGATGGCGAGTCGGTCAATTACCCTGTTTACAATCCGGTGACGCGGAAAGTCAGTGTGTCGAGAGACGCGACGGTTAACGAACAAGTGAGGAAAACGGTGGTGAATCTCGAAACTGTCGGTGACGCGGAGTCCGACGTGCTGCTTCCGGTCGAAGAGGAAGTGCAGGTGGAGGTGCCTCATATTGTCGAAAACGATCGGGTCGAGGACGTTCGCCGAGGTGGCGGGGTCGAGGACGTTCATCGTGAGGATGACGTCGAGGGTGCTAATCAGGCGGAAGGTGAGAATCGGGATACGCCGAGAACATTGAGAAACAAAGCTACGATAAGAAGGCCGATTCGTTACGAGGTTGACGTTGCCGAGTACGTCATACCAAGTCCATATCAAGAAGCAACGACTGGTAGCAAAGCCGCGCAGTGGGCTGGCACTATCCGCGACGAGCTACGTTCGCACGAGGAGAACAAAACGTGGAAAATTGTACAGAGGATGCCTGGATTGAGAACGATTGAGAACGATCAAGACAAATCCGGAAGGAGATGTGCATCGTTTCCAAGCTCGTCTGCTTGCGAGACGCTTCAGGCAGAGGTACGGGATAGATTTTAACGAAACGTTTGCTTCAGTAGTCAGATACGACTCATTACAAGTTTTCTTGGCTATGGTGGCGCAAAAGGACTTGGAGTTGGGACAGTTTGACGTACAGACGGCTTTTCAGTACGGCAAACTCGAAGAAGACGTTTATATGGAGCTTCCTGAGGATCTCGACGTCGAGGGATCGAGAAAGGACGCCGTGTGTAAGCTGGAGACGTCGTTGTAAGGCTTGAGACAGTCACCAAGGTGCTGAAATCAAGAGTTTACAGAGTTCCTAAGTGTTTTCAACTTTGTTGAGTGTGACGCGGATAAATGCGTTTTCGTGGGCAATTGCATTGGTGAACCAGTGTTCTTAGCGTTATTCGTCGACGATGGGTTGATAGCTGCGAACTCTGTAGAGACTTTAGATTTGGTAATTAAGTAACTAAGTGATAATTTCAAAGTAACGATTGGAGATGCGAGTATATATGTGGGTGTTCAGATCATGCGCGATAGAAAGAAGAAATCTTTATTTATTCATCAGAGTTCATACATAGAGAAAACTATCGAAAACTTCGGGATGAAAGATGCGAAAGTTTTGAGTGTGCCGGTGGACCCGCATGCTGCGTTATTTCCGGTAAAGGAGGGCGACGAAAAACCAAATGTGCCTTATCGAGAGGCGGTCGGATCGTTAGTCTTTATTTCGTCAGTTTCGCGACCAGATATCTCGTTTGCGGTGAATTCTATTAGCAGGTTCCTCAGTAATCATATTCGCGATCACTGGTGAGCTGTAAGACGCATTCTCGCATACTTACGCGGTACCGTGGGTCTCGGGATAGAATACAGAAGCGGCAGTAGCTCTCTAGAATTGGTGGGTTACGCGAATGCCGACTATGCAGGATATGTCAAAACTAGGCGATCTACATCGGGTTTCGTCTTCTGTTTAACAGGTGGCGCTGTGTCTTGGTCGCCGCAGGGGCAACACCCTGTCTCGTTAAGCACGACTGAGTCGGAGTATATTGCTGCGTCGACAACAGCTCGCGCAATTGTATAACTGCGATTATTGTTGCGTAATTTAGGTTTACCGTGCAAAAGTGGGACTGTACTTTACGTCGACAATCAGAGCTCGATTGCACTGGTCAAAAATCCGGCGTACCATAAAAGGACGAAACACATCGACGTTCGTTACCATTTCATTCGAGAAATAGTAGAAAGAAAAGAGCTGATTGATAAATATGTACCGACGGAGAAGCAGTTAGCTGACATGATTACGAAGGCTTTGGCCAAAGAGCGTTTTCGAGTGCTGTGTGATAGCTTAAAATTAGTAAGGTCACAGTGAACGCTTGAACGACGGTAGTGTTGAGATGTGAGTTCTGCGCATTACTGTACAACAACATGTTTTTAGCACGGGCTGTACGTACGCTGATCGTCGAGCGACAGCATGCGCGCGTCGAGTTTTTGCGTCGTTGCTCATGTCGGGCAAACTCGGCTCATTCCGGCAACTGTTCGTCGGTAACGTCACGTCCGTCTAGTCTAGTCGTACAAGTACACGCGTTGCTACAGCACGCTTACCGTTCATCTTTGAATAATAAAACTACTCTATTTCACATATCGTACGAGAACATTTATTTATTGCCACCGACTTCCTCCTCCATAATTTCCTGGCAAAACGTAACAACAATAAACGTATTTTTTGGACGACGACCCCTTCATTAGTCAGTCCTCTCTTTATCGTAAAATTCGCCGAATATTCCGATGGCTATTGTTTCATTATTATTTGTTTATTTCGTTGTTTTTTTTCTTCTTTCCACTGTCTCTTGTTTTTTATTTTTTTTTATTTTGCAAAATACTTTGCAGCGTATATTCAATCCTACGTTAAATATTTCCAAAAATAAAAAAAATTGTCAATGATCAATATGACGCGAGTTAAAGTACTGTCTTGTGGGTGGACCATAACGCCTGTAAGGCCCAATCCTTAGCCTTCATCTCCGTGTGACGTAACGCGTTCCATAGGGCGTGTCTGCACCCCTTCTTTTCTGGAAGATTGCATCACCTTATTGCTGGCAGCGCGTGACATCTCGAACTATTCCGTCTCAGCATCTTGATCTGCACAGTCTTCTTTTTGCAAGTGTTCTCCAAAACATTTCACAAATAAAAATGGAGAATTTTACCGCCGTTGTGAATAATAAGCTGCCTGCGAAACGTAGTCGTGGAGAGGAGGAAAACGCACTTGTCTCCGCAATAAATCCACAACATCCCTTGAGCAAAGACCAACTATTAGCCACAGCGTACAACTTGAATGCCTGTTGTACGAAAACGGTAATAATTGGCTTCGGATTACCAAAGGATCAAAACTTGGATATAGCAATAAAATTCTCCGGTCGCTATACTAGCGGAATTTCATTAACTGACAGTGAATGGAAAGAGCTGTGCTCGCACGCAACTATAATTACGGGTTGGTTCAACGAACAGCCGCAGACGGGCAATAATGATGTCCAGCCAAGTATACTATGGCGTGGTCGTCAAAGGATAAATTTTACAACTGCGTGCAATGAGAAAGCCATCGTCCTTATGCTTAAGGAACATGAAGAGACCGCTCAATTGAAAAAGACGAAGAAAGCATTTTCATCCGATATCGTCATGCAGAAGAAAACGTACGAAGGATTGTTGAATCTCATACCATGCATCAACTATATGATCGATTTGTTTCGTGGGGACCTTGAACTCGTCTATCAGCTTACAGATACACTCGTAGAAGGAATCAATGTCGAGGTATCGGTAAATGACTGGCGAGATCCCAAGAGAGAGCAAGTTAATACAGCGAGTCTAAAAATTCTTCAGGAAGAGTACATGAGCAACGTATAGCGACGAGTCACTGGGCGAAATTTTTATAGTCCCAGAGATGATGACGAAATAAACCATAAACACCGTTTGATCGGCTCCGAATTAATCTGTCTTCATCACGAATATATATTCCGTCAAGTGATGGACAATATTTCTAAAAAAGCCGAGTGAATAGATTGTACATACATATTGTGACGCGGTTTTTTTGGCGCGTTACAAAAATTGCGTCATCGGCGGATCTGGTCCCGTTGAGCACACGTTGTCCCCACCGACAGAGTCCCCAAGCGATCTCAAGGGTTCAAAAATTAAGCGAAGCGAATAAAATTATTAATTTCTTTGTTCTTTGATTTGCTTTTTTTCACGATTATAACAAGGCGAATTTCATCGGCGAGTGATCTACGTTTAGCGTCATTATTTTCGAGACGAACCGAACCGGCGTATCGTTTTGGCTAACGGTACCGCTACGAGGTCATCGCATCTTCATCATCGATCGATAATACCGAAAATCATTGCTCTGGGCGCACCGACAACGGAGAAGTAGCAGCTTAGCGATGACAGCATCGTCTCATCGATGACTGCACCCCAGGATCAACGTCTACGAAGGGTCTTTAAGCGAAACGTCGTGCGATAGTTTGACCGGGGCGTCAGCGCCGTCTTCGTTCGAATATTAATTTCGCGCAAGCGATAGTTCGCGATAATCGTAGGGCGTCGCCAGGTACCGGGGTACCGAAAATATTAGCACAGGGAGGGGAGAGCGAGACCGCGATACAAATTAGCGTAGATCACTCGAGGACTCTCGTCGTATCTTTTGTGGTGTGAGGACGTGTGCTCGAGTGATCGAGATGGCCAAAGGGACAACTCCGCGCGAAAGGGTGCATCACCTCGGTACCGGACCGATCGCGGATCAGGAATTATCGACGGGTTGGAGGGTTGAAAGAATTCCGATAATTCCTCATCGTTTCATCTGTCTCTCGTCGATAAGGCTGCTGTCTTTTTCCTCGGACGCGTTAATTTATAATTTTGTTGTCAATTTATTATTTTTGAGTGTCCGCGCGCGCTCTACGCGATAACGATTCTCGTCCAGGAAATCCGGAAAAACTTCTCTTTGAGGTACGTGGGAATCGTCCAGGGGGAAGTTGGCCGGCAATAGTAGGATGGCCCGTCTCGTATTTTTCTTGATTTCTTTTAGTTTATTTTGTATTTGTTTGTGAATCTTGAGATCGCTCAGTTAATGAGTGGGAATTTAATAAACGCGAGAGATCCATTGCGATAACTGTGGCGAGCGGCTTCAGGGGCTCGGACGTGCGGGAGTTAATTGTAGGCGTGCTTCAAAAGCTTTGGCTGTTCGAAATCGCAGTGCGAACTCTAAAAATTGTACGAGCTCTCTACCCGCTTCGTGCCGAGTGATCACGCAGCATAGTGGGTTTTTAGGCACTCACTATAACAATAAGCAAAGAATGCCTATTAAAATGACCATCCATTGCTCTTCGGAGTCTGTCGAAGGAGTTACTCCGCAGCGCATACTCCAAAAATTTTTATTTTTCACCATTTGCTTCGGTGTATCTCCAACATCATGCGTAGTTACTTTGAAGTGACTGAGATGAATAGAAATATTTTTTTAGCCTGCGGTGCAATGAAAATAACTTTTTGGCTGAATTTTTCTTCTCGGACGTCCGTGTCACACTGTAACTTTAGATGGTGCGAACCAATTTTGTTCTCCTTCGCAGGGTTTTTTTATTACATTATTTCCAGTATGCACATCACTATTAAAACCAATCTGAGACCTTTAAGTATTTTTTCTAAAAAATTATTGGCCACAATTTGCATTTGCCTTCGATCAAATGTACGTACAGTGCCATCATAATGAACTCTACGAACCAATTTTTTTCTCCTTCGCAGCATCATTTTGTTTTATCAAAAGCACTATGTACAGCAAATTTGGAGACAATCCTACATCTCTGTTCGGGATTCCGTGTCGCAAAGCAGCGGCACGAGCGACTCTCCCCGCAGCGCGAACGATCCGCTGCGCGGCAGCACCTCACGGGCGCAGCCGGCTGGCAACGCGAGGCATCGTGGAAGGATCTAGAATCGACCACGATGTTCTCGCAACGGCTCGCCGGCCGGCGGCAGCCATCTTAGCTCATCAGTATTCATCGATACGTGCCACGCGCTACATCGCTGCTGATCGTTTTCAATATACTTTGTCTTTCACGCGCTCGATTACAATGTAATCGCACTCATTAAACTCGGAGAAACTCATACTCAACGGTTGTCGCACCGGGCGCAATCGCAAATTTATAGTGCATCCTCATTGGAACGATCTCATTCTCAGCACGTGGACTCGCCAAACTCGTGCATACAATCGTGTACTCACCGGCGCGATCTCAACGTTGTCCGCGTCAAATTAATATAATTTCGTCGCGGCATCGTACTAGTGTAAATTTCATCTCAACAGTGTAATTTAATTTCGTGGATTTTCTCATTAATTATTTTAGTGATTGACTCTCATTGTTTAATCGTTGACTTCGATCTCATTTTACTCATTAACTGTGCGCCACTTTATTCAGCGACATTATTTATTTTTACATCAAATAAAGACGTGTGTTTTTTGTCACATTTTTCACGAAAAGTGTCGGAACTTTTATTTAACACCCTTTGTCACGATCATCCTACATCCCGGCAAAACTTTCGGCATTTCTCAAACAATCTCTAACTACTTATTTATCACAATTTTCCATAAAAAAATTATTTTCTTACATATGATGTCCGTACGATGCTCCAATTAAGAATCCTGGAAACCAATTCTTTTCTCTTTCGCAACAATATTTCATTATATCGAAAGCACAATGCACAACAAATTTTGAGTCATTCTGACTAATATAATTTTAATTATAAAATAATTCAAAAACAGTGGCTATAACTAGATTTGCTTCAAAGGTTATGTTATTTATATTTGCCAAAAATTCATTTTTCATCATGTTAAAAAAGAAACTTCGTTTGTGAAAAATAAAACACGAAATATCATACACAGATTCACAAATGTTTGCGTTTTTTACTTCGAAAATAATATATTATCACCGAAAATCATTCGCAATATTTGTCCATACTTTATTCCCATTCGTAATAAACATGATAAATTAACGTATTCACTGAAAAAATTGGTTGTAAACTCACGAAAAAGATTCATCGAATATCCAAAATAATTACAATTTCCCAAATAGAACTAAAAACAATCGCGAGTATATATTTTTTCGTTTTATTCTATCTGTCAAACTTTGGAAGCAGATGACAATTTCGTAGCAGACGATACACAGATGCTCATACGTCGCGGCACGCGAACTCTGTGGCCGGATGATTTTCAAATAAAAAAAAACGACATCTCGTTTCAATCTTTGTTTGTATTTTACCTAAATACAAATGGATTCTACGCGATATAGCGCAGATAAAAAGTATGCAATCATAAAAAAAAAAGAATTTTCTATCCTTCGACCGTCAAAGATTCATCGCATTCGAAATCTTTGTCAATTTTGTTCGCTCGATTTATTCGTTTACAGTTGATAATCAAGCGCCTTAGCGCCCTACGGGCGCAGAGGCTCTTGTTGGTGGGCTCCGCCCCCCCCCCCCCCCAAACCCCCGAAAAATGTCCCATTGGGACATTTTTTAAGGCACTCACAGGAATACACGTCACGCTACGCGCTCCGTATCGAGTATGATTATACACTTTGCGTTATGCGCTGCATATCGAATATGTTTATACGTCGCGCTGCGCGTTTCATCTCTGAAGAACGTATGGCGGAAAATCATTTATCACTTATGTAAATTGATTCATAGTTTAACCGTCATCGAATATAAACATTTCGTTTCTATACGAATTGATTATTATATTCAGAACTGATATTTCCTTTCTGTTTTACGAACAATATAACGAATTGCATCCTGTAGAACTTGATCAAATTAATGTAACGAATCAAATGATATCTGGTAAAGGTCGTTTTATTGGCTTAACACTTATGACCAGATTAAATGAGTATAAATCAACACAAAAAATATTTACAAACACGAACACCATTACCATTTACCAACAAGTCTAATGTCCCCTTTAAATGCATCTGTTTAAATGTTTTTTTTTCTTCCCTAAAATACATAAAATCACTTTATTATTGCCTCTGGACAGGACCCGAACTATTGGAGCTGAATATTAAGAAAAATTGCTTTTTGATACGATTTTCAATTTAATTTGCTGGATATTAATTGTTGTAGTAAAAAAATTATAACTCGAGAACGAACATAGATATCGTCTTGGTTCGTGTATTGAAGAGGAAGTAGTACCCTGCTCAAAAGAAAGTTGTAGTGTCTTGGATTCGTCCAAAATAAAAAAAATCAATTTCTCGATGAATTTGACAGCGAGGACTCTTCGACTGTCGATCTATAAGAGAATTCGGTTTTAACACTTTAAGCATTTTTTCTCTTCCCTATAATAGATGGAATCAATTCACTGGTTATTGTCACTGTCGGAGAGTAAAACATTGCAGACGAGAAATTTGAGAAATTTTATTTTTCTATCGTTTTATTTTGTCTAGAGATAAGTATATTGAAACAATTGAAATAAAAATAGAAGGGTTGTTGGAAACATACGAGGTAAAAATTGATTTTTTTTTGTTTCGAAAAATTGTTAAAGATTTGAAAAAAGTAAACTGCAGCTTCCCAATATTTAAAGTTATATTGTAACGAAGTAAATTGTTAAATAAATCTCTTGATCGAGCTCCACCCACCACGGAGCGAAACCGACGTAATTTATACTAGCCGTATTATTTTAGACGTATAGTAGTCACCCCCCCCCCCTCGAAATAAAGTTCTGACGAAAACCCCCGTCACAAAGTGGCGCCCAACGTGGGGCACTGATAAATTGGAAAGGGTTGGTAATTTAATTTCTTTTTTTTTTAGAAATAAAATTTTAGCTTTTCTTCTCCTTAAATAATTATTTTGTTTAAAATAATCTTCTTTTCTTTTTTTTCGTTTTTCCCTTTTGTCAATAATTGAAATTACTTCGAATTAACCCGGGAGCCCTTTCCAAGTGTAAGAGCTCACTTCGGCTGTCCCCTTGCCCCCCCCCCCCCCCCGGATTTACCACCCCCTTGCCTTCACTGACCTCAAAGTTCATTTGGATTTTCTTCTATTTATTATTTTCTTTTCCCGCCCCCCTATACCAGTCATCCCGATGGCAAGTAAAAAAAAAAAAAAAACAACGCAGAATCACGATTCCCCCCCCCCCCCCCCCCGCCCCGGAACCTGCATTGCCCCCTGCGTTGCGATACTCACCCCATGCCGCGATTTTAGTTAAGGCAATTTATACCGTTTATTGTTTGATTTTATTTGGAATTCGAATTTATTGAATTTTTCTCTTTTCTCTGATTCGTTTTTTTTCTTTTCTCTTTTTGTGTGCTTTTCCTTGTTTTTTTTTCCTGTGAGTGGCCTTGCGCAGTGTGGATACCACGCTAGGAAACCCCGCAGTGTGGAAACCCCGAGTGCCCTTAACGGTTCACACGAGCAATCATGGACGACCACCCCCTAACGACTACCACCTACCCCCCCACAACAACCACCGTCACGACTACTACCACCACGACTACCAGCTATGTCGCCCCTCCCCTCCCTCGGGTGTGTCCGTTGCACCCGCCGCGACTGGGCTTCCCCCGGCAACCCATGCCGCTACTACCACCCAGTCGAGGGGGGCCATCCCTCGACAACGGTCATCCACCGCCCCTAGCGCCCTTACCGACCCCGAAATTGAGCAAGGGTTGGCCCAAATGTACGCGCATATTCGTAACCTCCCCAACGTGAGCGATATCGTACTCCTGTGCGATCGCGCTGGCCTCTCCATTAGCGGCAACCTCGAAGAGCTGATGGATCGATTCTGCCGAAGCGAGGTGCGCCGCCGATTCCCCCAAGTGCGCGTCCCATAGAACCCCGAGATCGACGAACGTAGACGTACCGCTCCGTTTACTTTCGGAGCCGCGTTCGTCGAACCAAGTATGGATGAGTCCCATCAGTCCTACCCTGACGAGCAGGCCCCGGAACCTGATAACGTCGCGTCCTCCCCGATCCACCAGCTACCCACGGCACAGACGTTTGGCCTTTATCAGGATCCCCTCAGTATGGAGGAAAGTCAGGGGTGTGAAATCACCCACATTGACACTTCCCGACACGACCCGCAGCCCCAGCAGACCCAGCGATGCCCCTCCGTAACATTCGCTAACGCCGTTCCTCCCCGTCCGGTGCCACAGCCCAATCCTCCCCCTTCGCTAAACCTCCGCACCCGCTCCCAAGCCCCCGCTGTCCCGCCCGCAGTCCCCAACAGGACCTACGACTTCCCCGAGAACACCCATCAAGCGCGCCCCCGTCACCAGAGCACGACCCACCCCCTCCACTACCCCGCGCCCCAACAAACGGCACCGGCCGTCGGTAGCACCTTTGAAGCCACGTTCTCCCGAGATACCCGCCATGTCGACCATTTCCGCCAGAATGGACCCAAGTTTGCAGGGCGTGAAGGGGAGGATGGGGAAGAATTCCTCCTCCGCCTCCACGATTGCAACAGCAGAGGGTTCCAGCAGGCCAACCTCATGCGCCTCCTCGCCGAGAGTTTCACCGCCGATGCCCTCATGTGGTACAGGGTGGAGCGATCGTCGTGGGAGACGTATGAGGAATTCCTGTACTACTTCCGAGCAAGATTTGGGTACAGCAAGCTGCAGGAGCGACTCCGCAGGGAAGCTGAAACCAGGACCCAAGGCCCTACCGAACGTAGCTGCAATTACCTGACCAAAATGCGAATGTACTTCAGCTATATGGTCCCCCCGATGTCCCTTCAAGCCCAGTTGGATCTCTGTTTTGACAATCTCCACCCCGATATCGCGATATTCTTGCGTCGCGATGAGATCAGTAACTTCCTCGAGTTCCAACTGCAAGGCAGGAGGATCGAGGCGACCAAGGAAAAGGCCCGAACGTAACGCCCCCCACCCCCCGCCAATCAGGGTGTTCTCCCAAGTGCCGCATACGTCCCCCGAACGACCAAGAAGACCAAAGAACGAGTCGCTGCGGTAGCAGATGCCTCCCAGGCCCCCCATCAACCCCCGTACCCCCCGGAACCACCCCTCCACCCCCAACCGCTCCTGCCACCATAACCCCCGTTCCCCAGAGTTATTCTATGGCAGCAACGGCCCCCGCTAGCTACCCCAACCCTCCCTATCAGCCACGTCCCTTAATGGCCCTGCAAGTAACCCCGCCTACCCCCACGAGAGACCCTACGACCAAATTCGCCAACGTCCGCTGCTACAATTGCCGTCAGCGCGGACATTTGTATCGCACCTGCCCCCAACCCCGAGGCGTGTTCTGCCCACTCTGCGGTACTCCGGGGGTGGATGCCAATTCGTGCCCGACGTGCCGGAGACTTCGTGAAACGGGAAACGCGTACGGGGGGGGGGGGGGGGGACAGCAACCCAGAACCCCCTCCGCAAACAACACCAACGCCCCAAACCCGCCCCGGTAGAGCCCATACCCCCCGAAGCCCCGGGATCTCTCTCCGAGGCAGTAGAGTCAACCGAAACTAGCCCTCCCGGCCCCGAAAACCCCGAACCCATAAACCTCTCACTCGAACACCCCCATACCCATGCATACCCCCCCACGAACACCGAGAATTGCGCCGCCCTCGAAGCCCTGGACTGCATTGGATCCCAGGGGCTAGACCCTCGGCATTATCTACCCTTGGAAGTCCAGGGACACGTAATGCACGCCCTCCTAGACCCAGGTGCGACCTATTCATACATCGGTTCGGAGACTGTCGAATTCCTAGGATTGCAACCAAAACCTCACCCCGGAGGCGTACGAGTCGCCAACAACACAGTCGTCCCCATCCTAGGAGTTGTCAATCTCACCTTCAACGTTGCCGGTACCCTACGAACCCTCGAGATGCGAGTTGCATGTCTCGAATACGAAAGTATCCTCGGCATCGACTTCTGTAGGCTATTCCAAATAGCTGTGAACTACGGAAACGATACGTGGACCCTCCCCAACGGCAAAGTATGTCAGTTCGCAGACCACGATACCACCCCCCGTGCCATCTCCGCCTTCCATGAATTCGCCGGCCTAGCCGAAGTATCCCCAGAGGCCCACCCCCGTTTAGAAGCCCTCCTCGTTCGTGAAATCAAGCCCAACCGTACCGGAATTCTCAGTTCGACAACCCTGGTCGAGCACGAGATAGACGTGGAAGGACATCCCCCCATTCGCCAACGCCCCCGAACCATCTCCCCATACCTCCTACGAATCGCCCAAGCGGAAGTCGACAAGATGCTCCGCGAGGGCGTAATAGAGCCCTCCAATAGCGGTTCGTTGAGCAACCCGGTCCAAGTTGGATTTAAGCCAGGCGTACTTCCAAGTCCCCCTTGCCCCCGGAAGTCGAGCCCCCACAGCCTTTGCCGTTCCAGGTAGAGGACTTTTCCATTTCACCCGTATGCCCTTCGGACTTACGAACGCCCCTGCGACCTTCCAAAGACTAATGGACCGAATCATAAAACCAGAATGGGAACCCCACGTCTTCGCATACCTCGACGACGTGGTGATCGCCACCGAAACCGAAGACCAACACCTCGAGTACCTCGAGAGGGTATTGAAAGCCCTCTCTGAGGCCGGACTCGAGATAAACCGTGACAAAAGCGAATTTTAACTCCCCGAAATGAAGTACCTGGGATATATTGTGACAAAAGACGGACTAAAGACAGACCCCGACAAAATAGCCCCCATACTGAACTAACCCACCCCCCGGAATCTAAAAGAGCTGCGGAGATTTCTCGGAATGATAGGGTGGTACGCCCGATTCCTGGAAGAGATCTCCCGATATAAAATTCCCCTGGTAGCCCTCCTCGAAAAGAATGCCCCCTGGCGCTGGGGACCTGAACAGCAGGAAGCGTTCGAGGCCCTCAGACTAGCCCTAACCCAAGCCCCCGTATTAGCGCGCCCCGATTTTGAACAACCCTTTACCCTCCACACCGACGCCAGCGATTCCGCCATCGGTGCTGTCCTCACCCAAACTATAAACGAAGAAGAGCATCCTATAGTATTCTGTTCCCGAGTACTGTCCAAACAGGAGAGGAAGTTTAGCGTGACCGAGAAGGAATGTCTCGCGGTGCTATGGGCCGCCAAGAAACTGCGCCCATATCTCGAAAAAAAGCACTTCCGTGTCATTACTGACCACAGCAGCCTACGATGGCTACGAAACCTTCGCGACCCCTCTGGTAGATTGGCCCGATGGGCACTATCCATGCAAGCCCTCGACATGGAAATCATCCACCGAAAAGGTACCCTCAACGTTGTCCCCGACGCCCTATCCCGAATGTTCGAAGGGGTGGATTCCGCCCTGATGGCCCGTGGTGACGCCCAGGACTCCTGATACATCAACCAGATGAGAAACGTCCACCAATTCCCTAACAAATACCCCGATTGGCGAATCGAAGATGGCCGATTATACCACCATCGGCCCCACCCCATAGTGGACCCCGCCCTTGACGACCTGGATGCCTGGAAACTCGTCCTCCCAATGGACATGAGACTCCGAGCCCTCGAAAACGCCCACCTCGCCCCCCAGTCAGGACATCTGGGAGTCGACAAGACATTCCGACGTATGGGACAAGACTTTTCTTGGCCCGGAATGTTTGCCGACGTCGCCAGATACGTAAAACGATGCCGAATCTGTCAGCTGAACAAGGTGTCCCAAGGGTCCCCCGGAGGCCTCATGCTCGAGCGTACGACCGAAGGACCCTGGGCGGTCGTAGCCGCCGACGTCATGGGACCCTTCCCCCTCAGCAAAAGCAGGAATCGCTACGTGGTGGTGTTCCAGGACCAATTCACCAAGTGGGTGGAAGCTAAGGCCCTGCGAACCGCCACTGGCCCTACCATAACCGCCGCCCTCGAGACCCTCGTCCTCAATCGATGGGGATGCCCCCGTTACCTCCTCACCGATAACGGGACGGAATTCGTCAACCGCCATATGACCGAATATCTGGGCCAGTATGGCATCCGTCAGACCACTATCCCCCCGTACCACGCCCAAGCCAACCCCGTAGAGTGCGTAAACCGAACCCTGAAGACGATGATTGTCTCATACGTCGGAGACAACCACCAGTTATGGGACGCTCATCTCCCCGAACTCTGTTTTGCCATCAATACCGCCGTCCAGTCCTCCCAGGTTTCCCCCGCGTTTCTCAACTTCGGACGAAATCTCCGCCCCGCGAAAAGCTTGCTGAATGATTCCCCTCCACCAGCCGTCTTGGATCGACGAGATCCGTCAGTATGGAAAGACCGGATGAAGCGATTGCCCCTCCTCCACGATTGGGTTCGAAGAAACCTATCCGAAGCCGCTAGTCGGCAGGCCCATTATTACAACGAAGGACGGGTCGACCGGCAGTACGAAGTCGGTGACCAAGTGCTCCGCAGGAACCGCGTGCTGTCGTCCGCCGCCCAAAACTTCGCCGCCAAATTAGTCCCCCGCTACAAAGGTCCCAAAGGTCTACAAAGATTACCCGCAAGATATCCCCCGTCGTTTACGAAATCGAGCTTCCCCAAACTAGCAAACGGCCTAAGGTTCACGTCAAGGACCTGAAACCATATGCTGAACCCTACGACCCCGAACACGACCAGACTAACCCCCAGGACTACCACGACCGCCCACCCCGACTCGACGAAACCCCAGCCGACTCTGTACCCCCACCCCAGACGCCTGAGAGAAACCCTGTAGTCCAAATAGCCATTAAAACCCCGCTTGGCACTAACCTCCCCACGCTTCACACCGCTTCGCAGGATAACCATGTGGAGAAGATTCCCGACACGCACGGCACGGTGGGAGAACATCGGCTACGGCCCCATCGAGCCGGCGGACTTCCAAGAGATGCAGGAGCTGGAGCAGATGGAGTGGGAAGACCCCCAAAACGAGGAAGACCGCGAGGGCGAAGCCGACGCCGGAGAGGCCGACAGCCTCCCGGCGGAGGCTACTCCCTCCGGCCCAGGCCACAGGTGGTCCAACCCGCCTGAACGCGCCATCGAGGCTGACGATCCCCAGTACCAGGAGCTGATGGCTTCCCTGGCCGCTACCAGCTGGAGATATGACGCCGAGAAAAGGGCCCGAGAGAACCCCCCGGATCCCACCCCCGCCCCTTCGAGCGCCGCTCGCACCCGTCCCCGTCCCATCACGGTGACAATATACCCCCCAGCTGTCCCCCCGGCACCCGCACTGATGGGCCTTCGCGAGGTACAATCACCCGCACCCACTCCGTCCCCACGCCGTCCGCAATCCGTCCGTCCTCCTCCTCCCACCCGAATCGCGCCCGTGACGCGCCACACCGCAACACCTCCACCCCTGATGTCCCTCAAAATCCCCCGTCCTCCGATCCCGGTTACTCCCGACACCCCCAGGAATCCCGTCACCTCCCCAACCCCTCAGCCCAGTCGTCCCAACCGCCCAAGCCGCCCTAGCCGTCCCAGCCGTCCCGCAAGCCGACCCCTCTCGCATCAACGGTGTTGGAACTGTGGAGGATTCAGCCACCCGGCCAGGGAGTGCCCGAAGCGCCTGTCCTAGAGGACCAACGCCACCACCACTCCCCCCACAACGACCATTGTACGCCCCCGGACCCGAACAGCCTTGTAAATATTGTAAATAGTCCAGATGACCTAAACAAAAGCCGTGCGCGGTAGCAGGCCGAAACAGTATTCATTTTCGTTATTTCTCTTATTTCTTTCTTTTCTTTCGCCGTCGAATGGCCTTTTAGTTTCATTATCGTCTATTTCTTCTTTTTCCCATTGTTACCATTATTCTTTAGTTCAAAGCCACGCCTCGACTACCGCCACGGGTCAACCAATAAAACAGTATTTTGACTATTACATGCGAGAACCGTCATTTCCAGCGCTCCACCCCCTCCCGTCCCCCCCTCATCATCCCTCCCCCCAACAGACCCTGTATGAATGATGCTCGAGTGCTTCGAAGAAGTACTCTCGATTTCCCCCGGAGGAGTTTGTAACGAAGTAAATTGTTAAATAAATCTCTCGATCGAGCTCCACCCACCACGGAGCCAAACCGACGTAATTTATACTAGCCGTATTATTTTAGACGTATAGTAGTCACCCCGCCCCCCCCCGCCCGTCCTCCCATGAACCGCGCGCAAAGGCAAGGTACGCTCTTCGTCGTCGAGTTCCAGAGACAACGCACGAGAGCGAGAGAGACACAGGAAAAGCTAAGGGAGAACATCGCTCGACCAGCACGACAAATCGCCGCCCGACTTACGCCGTTGCCGTTTCACCTCCAGACAGAGAACCGACAACGCCGCCCACCGCCCGCCGTCCACTATCGTCGCTCGATGCCATCGAGCGACGATCAATCGATACCACTGCCGCCACCTGCCGCCTCGCCCATCGATCGAGCGATGTATCGACCGATGCCGAGTACTGTCTTCTCTTTCCCACCTCCGACATCCGCAGCGCTGAGATACGAAGAGACTTCCGAGAAGACGAGCGTACCTCAGCCTCGATCGAGATACAGTAGAGTATAGACGTGCGTAACGACACTACGAATATTACAGAGAATCTAAGCGCGTTGTAAGTAGCGAATTACCGAGTTAAGCGACGAAATTATTGTACGAGTGAGTGATCTTTTTCTTTCTTAGAGTGTGATTAACCCCGTGACCATTGTTCCTCGAAATCCAACCCCCTAATTATTGAGAAATCTCGTGAAATCCGACCGCGTGGCCAACGGAATATTCGCCGGCATCGCCATTTTCCAGCACCGCGTTCGTGCACGTGGTGGGTGTCGTTATCGCTTAATTTAATCCACTCAATCTCCTCGAGAATTCACCCCGTGAGTCCCATTCCCCCTTTTTATTAATTATCAGTCGTCCCGAATCCAGCCGAAGGATTAAATTCAGAGCCGACAGATCAGTTAACCCTCCCGCGAGAACAAGAAGTCCCATCGATAAGCCGGTATTGAACATTTTGCAAAGTCATCCTCCATTTTGAACGGTGTTACCCCGTGCAACGGTAACTGGCGCCCAAATTATTTATTTATCGGTAAATTGCTCGAGCCCTCCCCTCCATATTACCATTGATCGTCCCTTTTTCTTTTTTTTACGCCGAATAATATTGTTTTCCTTCCATCAGGAGTATCTTGTGGCCCGTGAATTACCGGACATTTCCCGGTGATTTATCCGAATTGCTACGAATTAATTTATCCGCTTTTCCACGAATTTACTTGATCGTCCCTGTCGTCCCTTTTGCCGTATCACGAGTGCATACGCACCGCGGATTGCCTCGTGATCCACCCCAAGATAGCCATAGTTCGACCCTCCCCCATTGTCAACCCCCTTTTTGCTGCCCCGGGAATTGCGAGATATTATTTTGTTGATTGTTATTTAGCGCCCTCATCTATTCCCCCCCGAGTTCTTTCGTTTTGATAGTCTATTATTTCTTGGATAATTCTCGAGTTATTATTATTATTATTTTACGCAATTTTGAGTGATTTATTATTTTAAGTTCCGCCATTAGTTGTATTATTATTTAGTTGCGCGTATTACTAAAATTTATCCGCGTGCTGAGATTTATTATTTTGGCTGATTATTTCCTTTATTTTCTGTTATTATTAATTTTGAGTTATCATTCTTATTTTTTGTTATTCGATCTCAGTTCGTTCCTTAGTTAGTTATATCTTATTTTCTTTCCCTTCTTTTTTGTTGTTCCGATTTCTTTTGTATTGTTTCTATTTCCCGATTTTACAATAAATTGCTATTTCCTTGTTAAATATCTCCCCGCCGCCTACGATTATTCAGTTTTGCCTTGTCCCCCCCCCCCCCCCCCCCCCCCCGACTATAAATTCTGACGAAAACCCCCGTCACAAATTCTTCAAAAATCTTATTTTAATGAAACGTACTTCGATCAGAAGTTTCGTTAATTTTTATCGACTTAGGAAACACACTCAGGTTAACAGTTATTTTGTTTAAAACAGAAATGGTTAATAATTATGACAGACGTAAATTGTGCTAGAAAAATAAACTTTTCATTGGTGTCTTCGAAACAATTCCTTCAGTACAATTAATTAATGATTGGACTGAAGTTAATTAATTAATTTGTCAATTTAAAAGTTGAAATTCTCTCGAACAATCAATAAATGATTTGACTGACGTTAATTAATTAATTTATTTTCCAAGAGGATCAACCAATGCAAAAAATCTTCTGAAAATGTGACGGTTGCTGGAACTATTACGATCTATAAGTAAAATTTACGTGAAGTGAATTCTTCGCGGAGAGCTAATCTGCCAGGCTTTCGTGGTCCTTGTCCACGGAGCCGGGTCCTCCAGAGAATTCTCCTGCACGAGATCGTGATTTAGGCACCGTCGCCGAATGTCCAACCGCTACTCGCTTCTGGTTAATTCTCGCCGGGTTAAATTTTCCTATCTTCGATTATTATAACAAATTTAAGTCTTCAACTAATCTACCAGGCTGTCCTGGTCCTTGTCCATGTAGCCGGGTCCTCTAGAGAAATCGGTTTCCACGAGATCGTGATTTAGACACCGTCGCCGCGAATGTCCAATCGCTGCTCGCTTCCAGCTGTCTCGACCTCACTAAAATCCCCAGCTACGGAATGGAACAGGAATATGAATGCCTTCGTCGCCGTTGGCTTCGTACCCTGGTTCGGGATATTAGAGTAGACCTGGAGCTGACGTCTCCGAGAGCTCTGGGGACCCGGAGGTAGTTAGGGAAGTGCAATGTACCTTATCGCCGTCGCCGTACGAAATGGTAAAGAAGAGCGTTGAGTTCGCTCTTTTATACCCGCGGACAGGAGAGTGGGGCTTCCTGGTACTCTACTGCCTTGGTGCCGGGCGCACGAGAGTCTCTGTGGTGCCGCGTGTGTTACGATCGCGCCGGGAAAGGGTCCGTGCTAACGGAAAATTCCCCGGCGCGATATGAGAGCCCTTCATCGCGCCGACTAAGTTCTCGCGCTCTTTTCGACCGTGGAAGCGGTGACGAATTTCGCTGCCGTAGCCGTGATCGCACGAGTGGGCGAAATATAAGCTAAATAGTAATATAAGCTAAGTTAGATAAATAAGCAAGGAGAGATGAGCTGACTGCTGCGCACGTCCCGCGGATAGTAACGAATACCGCGAGAGCATCTTCGTGACCTTTTCCGCTGACCACAAAACGCGACGGCAGCAAGAATCCTCCCCGGTCTGCCACCCGCCGGTCGCGAGATCGGCGGATGTGCACGCTGGAGAGATTAGTCCCGTTAGACAACGAGAGCGAAAAGCTAGTCTCGGATAAACTCCTCGAGTAGCTCCTGCATAGCTAACGTAAAATCTATCTTTAGAAATCCGTGGTCTACCGAAATCGTTCTAAAAAGTCGATAAGGCCGAAGGGAGCCAACATAGTGTTTTGCGTCGCAGTGGTCAGCCTTCTCTTGCTAGTATATAGTGTTACAAGTTACGCTACGAACAATAGTCGTGTAGAATTAATCTAACACATTTAATAATCGTAAGTAGTATAGTTGTATGCGTGTATGAGTGAAGAGCGACTTTACCTTTTCTTTTATTTTTCCTGTTATTTTATTCAAAGTAATTTCTTTTTTTTATATCAATTCTTTTATATCAATAAATCAGAATTCACTTAAATGTTCAATCGCACATATCATTGAATCGTACAACCAACCTCAAAAACGTCCTGTACAGGGCGAATCAGTCCGATCCCTATAAAAAAATAAATATAAACTCTTCGCGCTTCACGCGAGGAGGTTAACTTGACTCCCGAGACCGCTCCGGGATGTAACAAGTAAACTGGTGTCAGAAGTGGGATACTCTGATTACTTCTTGAGGTTGGTTGACGAGATAAGCTCCAACACTTTCACTTTCTAATAGAAAATTTGCAATCACTTTTCGAACTTCTTTGACTTAACTTCTTCAACATTTTTTTTTTATCCAAAGTGTAACCATTAACCGCCACTACACCGGAATATTGACAATCAAACTTACGCTATGACAAATGGTGACAATGACGCTCAGACAAATGGTGCAGCAGGAATACGCACCTGTGATACCAGGCTATCCTGAGCACGAGATTTTCTCGGTTCAGTTGGAGGGAGGTTCGGCAATCTTCGAGCCTAATTTTAATTACGGAATAAACATCGTCCGCCTTAGTGAGCTCGAACCGAGTGTAGAAATACATTCTGCAACTCCCGTCCTGCTCTTGAAAGGCGACAATATAATCGTGCTCCTCGGAACTGTCCTGATCACGATGACGGCGGGACCTGGGGGTGCCGTAAACGACACATATTTATTTTACATCACGAAGAATTATAACTATCTTCCGTGCGCGAAAAAAATATATCAAATGGCGACGGGCGGTGGAGAGCAAGCGTCGGTGTCGGCACCGACGCTTGACGTCTCGACACGAGCTCTGCAAGACGTAAGCACCGCGATGCAAAATATGATCCTTTATAATCGATACGCGAACTTGCCGACCTTTGATGGGAAGAATATGTCACTGAGGGACTTCCTTTAGGACATTCAAAACATAAAGATATTCGTGCCGGCGGAAAACGCATCCGAATTCGTCGCGGCAGTAATATCCAAATTGCGCGGTAATGTTCCTAATTGTGTATACGGGGAGACGATCAACACGGTCGAACAGCTGACCAAGTTGTTAAAGAAACGTCTCGCGAGGGGAAAAACCTACGCATATTATAGTCAACAGTTGTCGTTCATAACAATGAACAAGCGTCTCAGCGCCCTGCGGGCGCAGATGCTCTTGTTGGTGGGCTCCGCCCACCAAACCCCCCGAAAAATGTCCCGAAGGGACATTCTTTAAGGCACTCACGGGGGTGCACGTCACGCTACGCGCTCCGTATCGAGTGTATTTACACATCGCGCTATGCGCTACGAATGAAGTATGTTTATACGTCGCGCTTTGCGTTTCTTTTCGACAGTACGTATGAGGGAAAAACATTTATCAGTTACGTAAATTAATTCATAGTGTTTAACTTTCGTCGAATAAAAATATTTCTTTTTTGTACCAATTGATTATTAATATTCACGACGGATATTTCCTTTTTGTTTGACGATAAATTGTCAAATATTGAGACACGAGACAAATATAACGAATTGCACAACGTAGAAGTTGATCAAATTAATCTAACGAATCAAATCATGTCTAGTAAAGTCGTTTTATTGGCTTAAAACTTATGACAAGATTTAATGAATATAAAATAAACACACAAAACATGTACCGACACCAATACGATTACCATTTAGCATTCGGCCAAATATCCCCTTTAAATCCTTCCCCTTCAGTGTTTTTTTTTTCTTCCCCATAATTGATGGAATCAGTTCGTTATTTTATCTGTAGGAAACCAAACCATTGTAGAAGAAAAGTTCAAGAAATTTGCTATTCTCTGTGATTTTCAATGAAATTTTATCGATATTTATGGATGCTGTAAAAAAATGCTATCTCGAGAACGAAAAAATATAGCTTTTTGGTTCCTGTCTTGTATTGAAGAGGAAGTAGTACGTTGCTCGAATAAAAAATTTGTCTTCTTGGATAGCTCCGAAATATGTTTTTACAAATTGATGAAATTCTTGAAAAATTCGACTTTGAAGACTCTTTGAAAGTCCTCTTATAACAAATTTCATTTCTACCATCTGAGATATATTTTTTTTCTTCTTCGTCATACATGGAATCAGCTCGTTATTGTCTCTGTAGAACAGACAAGTATTGGAGACGAGAAGTTTGAGAAATTCGATAATTTTTTTCGTTTTTCAATGAAATTTTATTGATATTTATCGTCGCTTAAAAATATCAAATTTAGCATCATATCATATCGTATTTTTTTAAATTTTATTTCATCACAAATGAGGATAAGTTTTTCGGTACGGAATAACTCGTAAAATCGACAAATTCAGTGTTTTTCACTTTCTTGATAATTAATTGTTTATAATTGTTCTTTAAGAGTACAATTGTTTTTTTTTTTTGCGAAAGAAAACTTTTCAAGCCGTGAGCATATGAAAGAAATTCGTATTTCGACGAAAATTTGAAAAAATTTGAAAAAAAAAAAAAAAACGTTGGCAATACATCGATAGAATAATCATTAGCAGTTTTCTTATTAAGTGTAAACGAATAAATCCAGCGAACAAAATTGACAAAGATTTCGAATGTGATGAATCTCCGACGGTCGAAGTGTAAAAAATTAAATTTTTAAACATAGCACACTTTTTATCTGCGCAATAACGCGGAGAGTCAGTTTGTAAATACGATTTCTTTGAGAGGAAATGATTAGAGACGGCAATTTCGAGAAATTTGAAAAAACGATTCGTTTTTTGACGAAAATTCGTAAAATTAGTCTTTGCTTAAAAAAAATCATATCTCGGCAGCGAAAAAAGATTTCGACTCTTATTTTGGCTTGTTTTGAAGAGGAGAAAATACGTTGCCAGAAAAAGAATTTGCAGTTTTTATTATTAACTGTAAACGAATAAATCGGGTGAACATAATTGACAAAGATTTCGGCTGCGATGAATCTTCGACGGTCGAAGGATAGAAAAATCTTTTTTTTATGATTGCACACTTTTTATTTGCGCTATACCGTGTAGAATCCATTTATATTTACGTAAAATAGGAACAAAGATTGAAACGAGATGTCGATTTTTTTTAATTTGAAAATCATCCGGCCACAGAGTACACGCGCCGCGACGTATGAGCATCTGTGTATCGTCTGCTACGAAATTGTCATCTGCTTCCAAAGTTTGACAGATAGAATAAAACGAAAAATTATATACTCACGAGTTTTTTAGTTCTATTTGGGAAATTGTAATTATTTTGGATATTCGATGAATCTTTTTTGTGAGTTTACTACCAATTTTTTCAGTGAATACGTGAAATTTATCATTTTTATTACGAATGTGAATAAAATATGGTAAAATATTGCGAATGATTTTCGGTGAATATATATTATTTTCGAAATAAAAAACGCAAACATTTGTGAATCTGTGTATGATATTTCGTGTTTTATTTTTCACAATCGAAGTTTTTATTTTTAACATGATGAAAAATGGATTTTTGGCAAATCTAAATAACATAACCTTTAAAGCAAATCTTGTTATAACCACTGTTTTTGAATTATTTTATAATTAAAATTATATTTGTCAGAATGACTCAAAATTTGTTGTGCATAGTGCTTTCGATGCAATGAAATATTGTTGCGAAAGATAAAAGAATTGGTTTCCAGGATTCTTAATTGGAGCACCGTACGGACATCAGATGTGAGAAAATCATTTTTTTATGGAAAATTGTAATGAATAAATAGTTAGAGATGTAGAATTGTCTCTAAATTTGCTGTGCGTAGTGCTTTTGATAAAACAAAATGATGCTGCGAAGGAGAAAAAAATTGGTTCGTAGAGTTCATTATGATGGCACCGTACGGACACTTGACCGAAGGCAAATGCAAATTGTGGCCAATAATTTTTTAGAAAAAATACTTAAAGGTCTTAGATTGGTTTTAAAAGTAATGTGCATACTGGAAATAATGTAATAAAAAAACCCTGCGAAGGAGAACAAAATTGGTTTGCACCATCTAAAGTTACAGTGTGATACGGACGTCCGAGAAGAAAAATTCAGCCAAAAAGTTGTTTTCATTGCACCGCAGGCTAAAAAAAATATTTCTATTCATCGCAGTCACTTCAAAGTAACTACGCATGATGTTGGAGATACACCGAAGCAAATGGTGAAAAATAAAAATTTTTGGAGTATGCGCTGCGGAGTAACCCCTTCGCCAGACTCCGAAGAGCAACGGATGGTCATTTTAATAGGCACTCTTTGCCTATTGTTATAGTGAGTGCTTAAAAAGGACGAAAGCGTAGGCGACTTTTACAACAGAATCCGTATCTTAGTTAGTGGCAGCCGTTCTGCGTACCGGACGCAACACGGCAGAGATCCCCCTGATAAGGATGCGGATCCTGGTTACGATCTCGCGCTTGCGGCATTCATGGATGGATTGCCGACAAATATTGGCCAGGCCGTGTGGCCTCGAGCGCCAAAGATATTAGACGATGCATTTGAAATCGCGACGGAGTCCATCGAAAACGAAGAACGCCGGACTTGCCGCGACGGTAACATTTCCCGTAGAGTTCCCGTAGAGTACACAGGTACAGGGATGTTACGATCGCGCCGGGAAAGGATCCGTGCTAACGGAAAATTCCCCGGAAAGATACGAGAGCCCTTCATCGCGCCGAGAAAGTTGTCGCGCTCGTGTCGACCGTGGATGCGGTGACGAATTTCGCTGCCGTAGCCGCGATCGCAGGAGTGCGTGAAATATAAGCTAAATAGTAATATAAGCTAAGTAAGATAAATAAGCAAGGAAAAATCCTCTTCGGCCTGCCACCCGCCGGTCGCGAGATCGGCGGATGTGCACGCCGGAGAGATTAGTCCCGTTAGACAATGAGAGCGAAAAGCTAGTCTCGGATAAACTCCTCGAGTAGCTCCTGCATAGCTAACTTGAAATCAATCTTTGGAAATACGCGGTCTACCGAAATCGTTCTGAAAAGTCGATAAGGCCGAAGGGAGCCAACTTAGTGTTTTGCGTCGCAGTGCTCAGCCTTCACTTGCTAGTATATTGTGTTACAAGTTACGCCACGAACAATAGTCGTGTAGAATTAAAATAACACATTTAATAATCGTAAGTAGTATAGTTGTATGCGTGTGTCGGTGCAGAGCGACTTTACCTTTTCTTTTATTTTTCCTGTTATTTTATTCAAAGTAATTTCTTTCTTTTATATCAATAAATCAGAATTCACTTAAATGTTCAATCGCACATATCATTGAATCGTACAACCAAATTCCAGAACGTCCTGTACAGGGCGAATCAGTCCGATCCCTATAAAAAAATAAATATAAACTCTTAGCGCTTCACGCGAGGAGGTTAACTTGACTCCCGAGACCGCTCCGGGACGTAACATGTGCACGGCTGATTAGTGCTGGCGCATGAGAGGACACGGCAGGGCCGGTCATAATATATCTCTATATGTATAAAGTTACCGCCGCTGTCGCCGCCGCCGCCACCGTGTCAGAATCGAGAGGTGAGCGCGCCGATGGTTGCCACAGCAACGGTCAGCATAGCAACGGTCGCTATAGCAGGGCGGCGGGGAGAGAAAAAGCTTGTAAGTCCCCTCCCCCCCTAGGGGCGATTCGAAAGTGGCAGCCGCGGTGTCGGCGGCCGAGAAAGCAAAAATATTCCACAAATGGGTCTTAACTCAAAATAGCGAGCAATCGAGGAGCGAGCGCGCGTAGCGCGCGAGCCCGTGGAAGTACCAATATATCTTTATACATATAAAAGAAAGTCCCCATTTTTTATGTATGATTGTCCCGGAGACGCTCACAGACACTCACAACACTCATACAGACATTCACAGACTCTCACAGACACCTCGGCGAATAACTCGGGAAATAACCGGCGAATAACAAATCATAACTAGAACATAAAAATAAAGTGTAAAAATCATACTTCAAAAATCATACATCAAACATAGTAATGTTTATTTGAGTAGAGAATATCTCCAAGAAATTTCTTACAACACCACAGAATTAGTAAATTATGTATATGTTACGTCCAAAATGCCGAGGTTTTACCTCAACAATTTTGTTGGTAACTGTTGCACCTTTTAAATCGTCTCGCGCTGGTCAGAACGATAATAAATCGATCTATACCACACCTGGAGTCGATTCCGGGTGTCAACGTACGCTCTTTTTAAAGCCTAACCTTGCGGAAAATTGCTTGGGATAGAGCCCTAGGAATGCTTGTCGTTACGAAGGTCTAGAGGTATCTACATCTGTGTTTTTAATCCCTTAACTAACAGCCAAGGATTTACGATCCTTGAGACTACCTCAGTAGTCGGAGTACCCGAGGGCGTCTCTTTAAACTGAACTGGTAGGAGATTGAAAAAGGAAATCATTAAATGGTCCTGCAAAAATCACAGAGGGAAAAAATAAAGATGTACTTACGATTGTTAATGGAGAGCAGCGAACGACGGTGATTTCGTGGTTTCTTTTGTTGGTTGTGCTGACCGGTGATCGCGTGTGAATGATTTAAACACGAATAACTGTTTTTAATGTTTCACCACTTTTTAATGATTAAAGAATAAACAAATGGTTCTCAATAATACACGTAAAAATTGTTTACAAACGTCGGAATAAAATAATAATTCGAGGAAGGTGACAAATTTATCGGTGTCCGGCCGAGAATAGAATTCCGGTGAACAGAGGATCGATGAGAAATATAAGTTTTACAAAACTCAAGAAACCGATGTTTGATAAAAGTCAAAAAAAATGTCGTTGGGTCGAAATTTTGACAGCAAAACGCTCTGTCCGCTGGTTCAACTGACTCTCCCTGAGTGGGCGTTTTTGGTGGGTTATATACCCTTTTTTTCGTATCCGAAGACAATGCTTTGTATTACGTGTAAGAAATTTTCTAAACGTAGTGGGGATGTATTAGATGAGGTGGACGGATTTTAGGGCGGGATTTCGATCGTATGATCGTACATTGATTTTTTTCCGTTGGGAGGCCCATTCCTCACAGCGAGGCTACAGTGGGGTGTACGTATGCGCCTAGTCTGACCTGTCGTATGTCTCCAAGGTTTCGGGCGGTTACATTTCTCGGAATCGATTGTCCATCCGAGACCGTTGAAATCCTCGGTGGAGAGAGAATTTTACTTAGAGTCACACACGAGATGTTTTGTGAATTAATACATGTTTTTTCGATTCTCCCGCTATTGTTTCGTAAGGTGTAGACTTTTACTACTTACATTAAACGTTTCGGTAATAAAATAAATACGTGTATGTTTATTCCATACTCAAGAAAGATTGGTAGCCTGGGTTGGAATATTAATAATTTCCTCTTGGTTTCGTGAAGCTTATTAGAAGTGAGGTTTTTATAGTTGCATATTCCTTAATTATTCAAGTCGTGGTACAGAGGTACGTGGTTTCCGGCAGAATTCTGAAAGTTTTACTACTATTTGTTTAGCGCGTGATTGTTGCTAGGGAGAGACTTCGCACCTTGATCCGCCTCTCCCCCTTTTTGACATCAGAAGTCTCTCGGAGACCCGTTGAGGCATTTTATCGTTATTGCCACAGGAAGTATCGGTTGTAGTCTATGGTTAACATAGATCATCGATCGTACGTGCGTTTATTTGAGGTGGATGGGCATAAGGCCTCGAGGTGAATAGGCGCGCGCCGCGTCGTGATTTTATGAATATGTAATGTGCTCGTGCCTTCGTAGTTCATGCTTTTCTCTAGTCATTGATTTCGCCGGTCACGCGGCATGTGTCACCTTGCCTCCCCCCTTGAATATAAATGAGATTAAAAACAGATCGTGGGAAATATTTTTTTCGGCATATTCGCCGATTTTGTACTTATTATCTCGTGTGTAATTACTCGTAATCAAGTAACAACGCATCTTTCATTGAGAATATTCATTTCTTTAATTTCCTTGTATTTGTCTTTACCCTCTCGTCACTTTGAGTGCCCTGAGAGCTGTCCTTTTAGTTCGTATTTTCTTAAAAATAATTTGAGTAATTGAAACGACTAAAGGTGCCCTTCTACCTTCTGTAACGATCCGTAACTATTTCTTTGCCCTTCTCCTTTCTAACTGTGGGTCCTTATTTAAACACGAGGCGGCTTCGGCAAGTTATCGTTAGAGTGGTGGCCGCCGCCCGAAACATTATTTCGGGGGTCTTGGCCCCCGCGGCCGGTGGACGTAAGTCCCCTCGCCGATGACTCTCCTACTAGTGGTAAAGAAGCGGGTAGATCCTAGGTTACCATAAGCGGGCTTTTTTTTGTTTCTTTTGGTAAAACGCCGGAGCGCCAAACGGGGCAGAGATTGGACTTGCCACCGCCGGTGAATGCCTAGATCTGCTTCTACCAGGAGTCTATTAGATCGATTTGTCGAATTGCCCGCCTGTTTTATCTTGAGTCGTGTATGTTGTGAAAAGTTGTGTTGCCGAAAAGTAATAAGCACTCTTTTGAGAATTATTTAATGTTTTAAGACTTTAATAGATTCAAAGTTTTTGTGAAGAAGGGAAAAGCAATGATTAGAAAGAAAAAATAAATGGGTCGTTACGCAGGACGTAACATATACGAGCATGAATGTTTATTAGTAGGAGATCAAAAAACTGCTTACATCAAAATTTCGTAAAGTGTATAGGGGAACGAGGGTCGTTTGTTCTTTTTTGATGCATCCGGTGGTACGGGAAAAACATTTTTGATAAATTTGTTATTGTCAAAAGTTTGATCTGAAGGCAAAATTGCACTTGCTGCTGGATCATCAGGCATCGCGGCAACATTGTTACTTAATGGAAAAACTGTTCACGCCGCTTTTAAGTTACCATAACAAATCAACTACGATACTTCCGTTTATAATATTTCTTAACAAAGTGTGAAGGGTAAATTATTGCAATATTGTTCACTCATGCTTTGGGACGAATGCACAATGCCTCATAAGACGTCGATAGAAAAACTTAATCGTACACTCAAGGATATTTCAAGCAATGAACAACATATGGGAGGCATAACGATAGTATTTGCAGGAGACTTTCTACAATCTCTTCCTGTAATACCTAGAGGTAGTAAATCCGACGCCATTAATGCGTGTGTGAAATCATCTTTGTTGTGGGAGTCTGTCGAAATTTTAACTCTAACAACAAACATGCGAGGTTATTTAAAACGTAACGCATGAGCAGGTCTATTTTCTGATACACTACTGCAAGTTGGCAATGAAATGTACCCTGAACAGAATGCGGAAATTAATATTAATTAAAAATTAACGGGGCGCTGCGGTGCAGTATTTATGTAAACATCTGGATTTATTTACTCCCGCTTTGAAGCTGTTTTATAAGTGAGTACTGACTCTAATTCTATACTGTGAGTGCGCAACATAAACTTGAACTTTTGACGGTCTATTTTAAGTATTAATCGTTTGGTGAAATGTTGGTTATGGACGGTCGTTTGTAACATTGAATCTATCGAGCGCAATGGAGGTTAATGTTGTGATCGTCGAGAAGCCCGACGCGAACGCCCTTGGCGGCTCTCTGACCCAGGTGTCATCAATCGATCTAATAGATCTCAACTCGACAGATAACAAAAACCCCGACTTGACCAACGAGAGGCGACCCATCAGTTGCACACCTGTCAAAACAGTGAGAGGCAAACCGTCTTCAGTCGCCAAATTGAGCAGAGAACGAAGCAACTCAGAGTGTACACTGAAGGACTTCTTTAACGCCAAGCGTAAGAGGGAAATTGAAATATTGACGAGTGAAAAATCTTCTACCGATACGCAAATTCCGTTCAAAAGATCGAATATTACTCGTAGATCGCCAGAGAACTCTCCAGACACCGTCCTTGATAAAGATAATAGTCTACGTAGCAGGATAAACGGGTCTCCAACTGGGGTGAAGGAACAATTTCACACTCCTGGTGAAATAAAGCCTGCTGACATGTCTGATCACTCCGCAAAGTCGAACACTGGTATCGGTAAGGAAGGTGTCAGCGTTACCGACAATGTCGAACAAAGCGACTTTACTGTAATTTCTCCGTCTCAACAGTTCGAATGGCTGGCTAATCAGCTCCTTGGAATGAAAAATGAAAACCAAAAGCAGTTTCAGGTAGTAAATTCGAACTTAGCCATATACACAGCTAAAACGGAAAAGAAAATTGAAGATTTAAGGTCCGAGATAAAACTCGACAGAGAAAGCGCGATAATGAGAGAAGCTACGATGGAAGCAAAGCTTAGTTCGAGGATAGAGGCATTGGAAGAAGATATCCGCACGTTAAAAAACAGTCAACAAAGTTCTTCCTCGCAACCGGCAAATATTACATCAGAAGTTGCTCCGAATATCCGCGCCAATCTCGATAAACTGAATCGGAAAGTTGAAGCTCAGGAAAAATCATTGAGACAGAATAACGTTATCATTAAAGGCCTCCGTTTCGATGCCATGCGCTACAAGGAGAATGTCAAGCAGTTCTTCATTGCGAACTTTAATCTCGAGAACGCTGAAACAAAAATCCAAACGGTTAGACTTCTCGGAAAATCAAGCAAAACTGTGCTAGTGACATTTAACTCAGTAGAGACTAAAATGGCTATAATGAGAGCCAAAAAGGAAAAGCAGGTGACGGCGTTTTTATCGAAAATGACCTGTCGTCGGCGGAGAGAGAAATCGCGTATAAAATCAGAGTGCGCGCTAGAGCCGAGAAAGACAGCGGCAAGCAAGTGAAAACCAGCCATCGTAAGCTTCGAATCGACGGCAACGAGTTCATATGGAGCTACAAACAAAAAAATCTCGTCCCTGTTGCTGATAAATCGCGTAAAGAAACTGCCAGAGTAGAGGAAACCGGTGCTGCCTCGAATGCAAAAAACAATTAAAATGTAAACTGAAGAATATATCTGTTGCCTTTTGGAACGTCCACCGTTTTAAAAATTTGGAAAGCTCTTCACTCCCAAACAACGCACATATTATCTGCGCCTCCGAAACCTGGCTAGAAAACCAACTGGAAAATTTGCCGACGAATCTGTATGAGTACAACTCCTGTTGGGCTGAGCCACAGAGAGAGCACAGTATTGGTCGAGCAAGCGGTGGTCTGGCCGTTTTGACAAAGAAAAATTTGAAATGGACAGTAATTGAAAAAAGTAACTGGTGGATTTTCGGAATCGTGAACTATCAAAGTTTCAAATTTATCCTGGGATCTGTCTACTTCAAACCGAGTCTGGGTCTGGAAACATTGCTGGAGTTGCTGCAGATGACTCTCTCGGACGTACAAGAAAGACATGGAGCTATTCTTACTGTCATCGGCGGCGATTTCAACGCGAGGGTCGGCGAAGAAGACGGCGGAATCCCTGAAGAACTTTTCGAAGGCACTGTGCTTTCATCAACGAGAAAATCGTGCGATAGAATCTTTAACGAGCGTGGCGCTAGGCTTACAGATTTTATGAAATCAAATAACTATATTCTCGTCAATGGCAGAGCACCTAACGATATTCCTGGTCAATACACTTTTAGCAGTAAAATAGGACACAGTACAGTCGATCTAGTTTGGATTAACGTCCCGAGCCTAGAAGCGATAGCGGATCTCAGCGTGGTAAGTGAAATTTCGTCATCAGACCATTTTCCTGTCACTCTCGAGCTTAATTTGCCTTGGGACGATATTGACCTTGATTTAGACACTAACAATAATCTTGCACAGCACGCGGTAGCAACGAAACTTAAATGGAAACCCGAGCTAGCCGAAACCTTTCAAACGACACTCCAGTACTCGAATAGAGTTTTCTTCGATTTTAATAATAATTCATCCATAAATGATCAATACGAACATTTTCTGATCGCTATATCTGAAGCTGCCAAAAGTGGTAATATGGTCGTGACTAGTACAGGTCGCTATGAGCGCAATGGGAAATCTAGAGACAAGCCATGGATAGACAAGGAAGTCAAGCAAGCCAAAACTGAGGCTAAAAACGCG
The DNA here is from genome assembly GCA_964006125.1 of Cryptus viduatorius. Classification (NCBI taxonomy): domain Eukaryota; kingdom Metazoa; phylum Arthropoda; class Insecta; order Hymenoptera; family Ichneumonidae; genus Cryptus; species Cryptus viduatorius. The sequence continues at coordinate 2,814,628 of OZ023221.1, read as the reverse complement.
TTCAAAATTTGCAAACGAAATAATTTTAATGCCGCGGACAAACTGACGTACCTAGGATCTAAAAACAAGTATGAGGTATTGAAACGTAATAAGAAAAACAAGCACGAAAAAGTAGTCAAAGATAAACTTGCGGATACAAAACGAAATACGGAATTCTGGAAAGTAGTCAGAGAATGGCTAGTTTTTAAGAAGCCACGGGTCAGTTTAACTGTAGAGCAATGGGAAAATTTCTATGAAAACGTCTATCCGCATAGAGCAATCACACGTGATCTGTACTTAGCTGGAAATATCGACCCATGGCTTGACTCTGAGATAACGTCTGAAGAATTAGTTACTTGCATAAAAAAATGTAAAGCTGGCAAAGCACCCGGACTGGACCAGGTGTCGAACGAGTTTTTGAAAAACTTGCCTATAAACTGGATTTTGTATATCCAAGTCATGATGAATAGAATTTTCGAGGCTGGTTCGGTTCCGGATGGTTGGGCTAAAGTTGCAGTAACTATGCTGTTCAAGAAAGGCGACAAAACTGACCCTGCGAATTACCGTGGCATAGCTTTAGTTAACAACACGCCTAGACTATTCACACAAGTCATTAGCGATCGTCTTAGCGTCTGGGTCGAACGACATCACCTGTTACCTGAATGTCAAGCTGGCTTTAGGAAGGGACGAGGCTGTTTAGATAACATTTTTTCTCTTTTTGCCGCTATACAACTACAGCTTAGGTTCGAAAACAGCACGATTTATGCACTCTTCGTAGATTTTAAACGTGCTTTTGACACTATATCACACGAGAAGCTTTGGAGGAAATTGTGGTCGTTTGGAGTGAGTACGAAGATAATTAACGTCGTCAAAAACTTATATGACAAAGTGTGTGTCCAAGTCAAAATATTTTATAAATTATCCCGCGAGATTGAAGCCACGGAAGGCGTTTTGCAGGGCGAAATTTTAAGTCCGTTATTATTTATCTTGTACATCTCGGACATGGAGATATTTTTTCAGAGAAAAGGTCTTTCAGGCCTTAACATAAATGGTTTCGACGACCTGTTACTTACTATTACTCTATGCCGACGACGCGGCTCTTTTCGCACACTCGCCATCTGACTTGAAAAGAAAAATCCGTGCGCTTGAGGAATATTGTGAGGAAAATGATTTAAAGGTCAATATCTCCAAGACAAAAGTGGTTGCCTTTCAACGCGGTGGCCGTATAGCGACAACTGACTTTAGGTACAAGGGCCTTCAACTAGAGACCGTATCACCGTACAATTACTTGGGTGTGCCCTTTTCTAGTTCCGCCCTTGGTCTTCAGGCTGCGAACTCTGCCATTGAAAAATACAAATTTGCTTCCGGGGTAGTTTTATCAATCATCTCGAGATCCAAATCAGATTCATGGTCTAGCCAGATAAAACTTTATAATAGCATGGTCACATCGACGTTATTGTATGCGGTTCCTGCGTGGGGTTTAAGCTACTTTGAATTACTAGAAAAAGCGCAACTCAGTTTTTTCAAAAAACTCCTTTTCCTGCCAAAGAACACTCCTGGATATGTTTTGCGATTAGAAACGGGCATAATTCACATCTCTTATCAAGCCATGCGTCTGATCTGGGGTTGGGTTACGAAAGTCCTCTCTATGGGCAATGATAGATTACAAAAGAAAATCCTTTTAAGGTTAGCTGATTTGTCAAACAAGAACATTGGCAATCCAAAGTACAACTGGGTTTGGCAGTTGAAAAGTCTCCTTTCCGAGCTTGGCTTTAGCGATCTTTTAATTGCACCGAATGTTTTTGATTGGACGCGCGCGGAGCCAGAATTCTTTTCCATATATGAGCAGTATCTGAAGGCTAAAGACTTTGAAGATTATTGCAATTCAACGTCGTTACAGATTTGGATTCCGAGAAGTACTAACGAGGACGTGGCTTTCTACCTAAAAGCACGGTACCCTATGGCAATGAAGCGAGTTATGGCGCAAGTTCGTCTGGCAAATTTTTATGTTAATTTCTTGGCTTTCAACAAACTATTGTATAAGTTGGACCCAGGTCAATTATGCAAAGTTTGCAATTTGAAGGAATTTGAAACGTTAGAACACGTATTTTTGCGCTGCCCAATCTACGAACCATACAGGTGTCATTATCTGGGCCATCCGTTAATTGTGGAAAACTTAGCACACATGTTAGAAGCGAACAGGATTGTCGACATCAAAAACATCTTTTATTTTATAACGAAGGCATTAATGTTGCGTGCGTTCGCCCTCGAACAATAAATCCCGAGTTGTTGTAAATTACGTTAGTCTACGCTTAGGAATAAGATTCTTCGGTTTACATGTTCACTCGAGCTAGTTTGAATCTTTTAAATATAAGAATATTTTTTTTTTATGTACAGAATACCACCCCCTCCCCCCTTGCTATAAGAATCATATGTATTCCAGAGGAGCAATAAACTTATTTATTATTTATTTATTTAATTAAATATTAACGACGGTGGTACCCAATCCGACTGAATTAATATCAAAAGTCTATCCAAATATATCGACACTTTCATAACATACGGGCTCTTGGTATCGGGAATGGGCTATACTTGTGTCGAAAAATGACAGAGTTAATTTCATCAACGAATTAATACTCAAAGATTATAGTACACATGAATATGTGTATCACTCGATCGACAGTGTCACAGGAATGCAGCAAGTAACAAATTATCCCATTGAATTTCTAAATTCTCTGACCCTCCAGGACTTCCACTACATACCCTAAAATTAAAAATCGGAACCCCTATCATATTATTGAGAACTTTGAATTCACCAAAACTCGGCAACGGAACCAGATAAAAAATTACAAGATTATTGACTTACATATTAGAAGCTGAAATCATTACCGGCAATGCAATCGACAAACATGTATTAATACCACTGTTCGGGATTCCGTGTCGCACAGCAGCGGCACGAGCGACTGTCCTCGCAGCGCGAACGATCCGTTGCGCGGGAGCACCTCACGAGTGCAACCAGCCGGCGGCACGAGGCGTCGTGGAAAGATCTAGAATCGACCACGACGTTCTCGCAACGGCAAGCTGGCCGGCGGCAGCCATCTTACTATTAGTCTTCATCGATAAGTGCCACGCGCTACCTCGCTGCTGATTGCGTTTAAGAATTTCTCTCTCGCGTTAACTCTATTACAAATGTAGTAGCACTCGAAAGATCTCAGAAAACTCATTCTCAACAGTTGTCGCACCGGGCGCAATCGCAAATCTATAGTGCATCCTCAATCGAATAACTCATTCTCAACACGTGGTCTCACCAAGCCCGTGCATACAATCGTGTACTCATCGGCGCGATCTCAACGGTGCTCGCTACAGATTAATATAATCTCGTAGCAGTTATCGTTCACCTAAAACTCTCATCTGTATAATCTCTCATCGTATTAACTCTCAAGTGTAATTTCTCAAGTGTGCAACTCATTGTATTTTGTCATCGACATTACTGTGAATTTACTCATTAATTTTTCGCCATCTTTACTCGTTGACTTTTCGCAATCTTTCGTTTTGACTTTTTTTCATCGTACATTTTAAATAAAGACGTGTGGTTTTTTCACATTTTTTCACGAACAGTGTCGCGACGATTATTTAATACCCGCTGCCACGATCATTCAACAGCCCGGCAACCTCTTCTCATTTTCTCAAACAACCACGCATACCCATGATACCAGCAAATTACCCATTTTAATTCAAACGGATCCAATTTCCAGTCAAATTTTTGCGATGACAATTACCAAATCACAAGGTCAAACTTTTGAAGTTGCCGGTATTGATTTACACGATAAATGTTTTTCACGCGTTCAACTATATGTAAGATGCTCAAGCGTAAGTTCGGAGAAAAAATTATTCATTCACGCACCTGGAAGTAAAACACCCAATATTGTGTACAAAGAAGTTCTCCAAGAGGGGGGCAATTTTGAATTATGATTTTTATTTTTCGAAATCGTGTTCGTAAATCAAATTTATAAATTTGGTTAACAATCTCTATTACTCGCTACGTAATCAATCTCGAATTAAAATGAGATGCTTAGTTGGTTTACCTTTCCGTGGAGCATCTCGAAAACAAATTCTCGACTCAAAGTTTATGACTCAATTACGAGCGAATCTGGCCAAAAACCGGCAAATAAAAATCTATTAATTGTATTATCACATCGACATTTGTTTGTTTATTCTTAAACTAGCAGGTTGTTGGGCTCGCGCGCTTCGTGCGCTCGCATTGGATTACATTGGAACTATCTAAGTAAAGGGTTGCGTATGCAGTGTCAGTGAATATTTAAGAATAAACGAAAAAAATTCGACGTGTTACTACAATTGATAGATTTTTATTTGTTGGTTTTTGGCCAAATTCGCTTGTAATTAAGTCATTGTCTTTGAGTTGAGAATTTTTTTTCGAGATGCACCATGAGAAGGTAAACAACTAAGCATCTCATTTAAATTCGCCATTGATTACGTAGCGAGTTTCAAAATTACTACGTAACCATTATTGAATTAAAATAGCAATTGAAAATTATAAAGTATATTGAATATCAATTTCAATTTTTATTAACTAAATGTACAAATTTAGTTCACGAACACGATTTTGAAAAATCAAAACCATAATTTAAAATTGCCACCCTATTGGAGAACTTCTGTGGACACAATATTGGGTGTTTTATCTTCAGGTACGTAAATGAATAAATTTTTATCTGAACTTACGCGTGAGCACCTTACATAAAGTTGACCGTGTGAAAAACATACATCGTGTAAATCAATATCGGCAACTTGAAAAGTTTGACCGTGTGATTTGTTGATTGTCATCGCAAAACATAGTTTGACTGGAAATTGGATCCGTTTGAAGTCGAATGGGTAATTTGCTGGTATCACGGGTATGCGTGGTATTAACACATGTTCGCCGATTGAATTACCGGTAATGATTTCAGCTTCTAATATGTAAGTCAGTAATCTTGTAATTTTTAATCTGGTTCCGTTACACAGTTTTGGTGCATTCAAATTTCTCAATAGTATGATAAGGGTTACGATTTTTAATTTTTGGGTATGTCATGGAAGTTTTAGAGGGTTGAGAGAATTTAGAAATTCAATGTGATAATTTGTTACTTGCTGAATTTCTGTGACACTATCGATCAACCGATACACATATTTATGTGTATCTTTAAGTATCAATTCGTTGATGAAATTAACTTTGTCATTTTTCGGCGCAAGTATAGCGCGTTTCCGAAATCAAGAGCCTGTATGTTTTGAAGGTGTCGATATATTCGGATAGACTTTTGACATTAATTCAGTCAGATCAGGTACCACCGTCGCTAATTTTGAATTAATATTATTTTCGCCATTCTGTTCAGGGTACGTTCCACTGCCAACTTGCAGTAGTGTATCACAAAATACACCTGCTCGTGCGTCACGTTCTAAATAACCTTGCATGTTTGTTGTTAGAATCAAAATTCCGACGGATTCCCACAAAAAGATGATTTCACACATGCATTAATGGCGTCGGCTTTACTGCCTCTAGGTATTACAGGAAGAGTTTGTCGAAAATCTCCCGCAAATACTATCGACAGAATCAAGAACAATTACAGACTCTCAATAACTCTTTTGCGTATGTCCCTGGGACGAATAAATTTCAGTACAATTATTGTGAACGAATGTTTGCAAAAAAGCAAGGTGTTTTACAACACCACCGGCGCAATCCGAATCAAATTTGTAAGCGAATTTACACTTGTATTTATTGTAAGAAGACGTTCCGGTAAAAAAAATCATCTAAGTTCCCACAATAGGCAGCATTAAAAACCGAAACTATAGTATGATTTTTACAGATTATTTTTATGTTCTATATATGTGTCTGTGAGTGTCTGTAAGCGTCTGTGAGTGTCTGTGAGCGTCTGTGAGTATCCGTGAGTGTTTTTTTTTTATTTTATAGAGGAGGTTTGAAAATGCATTTACGCATACCCGAGTGGGTTATGTGGGACTCGGCCATTCCTGGCAATACCCACTAAAACATTCCTCCTCTCGACTGTATTCCCCCCCGCGGAAACTGCCCAAAAGGCTTTACTTCGCGAGGGGCAGTCTAAGCCTCAGACGGCCCTTCTAGCACGCGCTCTGATTTTAGGCGCGTCCGCCTCTCCGTTCTTCCATCTTCCTGATAGAATTCAGCTTCTCCACAGTGGACGTGGCGAGGGTAACCACCGCATCCCAACCATCCTGTGAGCCAAGCAGGCACCTTCCCATGCCTTCAGGCGTCATGGATCCTCCCCATGACGCTCGGAATCGCTCCCGGTCATCGGCGAATCTCGGGCAATAGAAGAGCACGTGTTCCACGTCCTCGTCGATCCCAGGGCACACCGGGCATTCCGCGCTATCGTACACGCGAATACGATGTAGGTAGCTGCGGAAGCAGCCGTGCCCGGTGAGTACCTGGGTCAGGTGGAAAGTTGTAAGTCCACCGTGCCTGCTCGTCCACGCTCTCACATTAGAAATCACGCGGTGGGTCCACCGACCCTCGCCTGCTGAATCCCATCTCTGCTGCCATTCTTCGAAGGTTCTGCTGGACCATCGATCATCACCACGCTCTTGATCGTCGCCATCAGCACCAGTACGCCTACGCTCACGGTACACCCTGGCCCTCTCGGCTGCCAGTAGATCAACAGGAGGCAGTCCTGCGATCACCGAGACAGCGATGTCAGACACGGTCCGATACGCTCGGACGACCCTTAGCGCGACAGTCCGGCAGGCCCGTCGGCATGTGGCTCCGTAACTCGCATTGGTCTTCATGGCACCAGCCCAAATCGGTGCCCCGTAGAGAATTACGGAGCTCACAACAGAGGAAAGAAGGAACCGTCGCGGCTCCTTCGGTCCCCCGATGTTGGGCATGATGCCCGCTAGCGCTCCCGCAACCCGTGATGCCTTCGAGCCCGCGTTCATAAGATGTTCTCTGAACAACAGCCGCGCATCCAGGATGACACCGAGATATTTCAACGTGTCTGCGGTCTTGATCTTGCTATGACCGACCGTGAATGTGGCGTACGCCCTCTTCTTCGTCCGAGAGATGAACACCACCTCAGTCTTCTCGTCCGCCAGACTCAGCCCATGGTCGCTCAACCAGCCAGCTACTACCTCGATTGATTCGTCTCCGAGGTGTTGCACCTCATCGATGGTTTTCACGACGACGACAAGGGCGACGTCGTCTGCAAAGGCCATCATCGATACCCCGTCTGGAAGCGGCTGCCGAAGCAGGCCATGTTATAGGAGTGCGTGCCGGCGTCGGTGTCGTAAAGCAGGGTGCGATCCGTCAGGTAGCTCGAAATGACTCTTCGCAGGTAGAGCGGCACCTTGAGATCTTGCAGGGCCAGCAAGATCTTGTCCCACCTGGCCGAGTTGAATGCGTTCCGGATGTCCAAAGCGATGATGGCACACATGCGCTTTGTACACCGGCTGCCACTGATGGCGTCCGTAGCTAGCGCCACAACCCGGCCGATGGCATCCACCGTTGAGCGACCCTTACGAAAGCCGAACTGGTTTTCAGACAGGTCTCCAGCTCCCTGTATGGCTGCCTCTAGCCTGGCACATATGACTCGTTCGAATAGCTTCCCGGATATGTCTAGCATGCACAGCGGTCGGTACGAGGAAGGTGCGTCCGGGGGTTTGTTCCCCTTGGACAGAAGAACCAACCTCTGTACCTTCCACTGTGCCGGGAAGCATCCTTCGCGAAGACATGCGCTGAATGTATTCCCAAAGATATCGGGAGCATTCAGCACAGCGGACTTCACGGCCAGGCCAGGGACCCCGTCCAGCCCTGGAGCCTTACGGACGGTGATCCTGCTGGCAGCCATCTTCAGTTCGTCTTCCGTGACGTCTGGCGTCTCGGCTGCACCATCGTCTACCATCAGGCCGGTCTCGGCACGCCGCTTCCGGTGTTCCGGGAAGAGGTGTCGGACGATCCTGTCGAGGAAGATTGGACACGTTGGAGCGGTGGCACCCCTGGCCTTGATCTTGTTCATAACCGTTTTGTACGGTCGGCCCCAAGGGTCACTGTCCACTTCCTCGCAGAAGTCCAGCCAGCACTTTCGCTTGGCAGCCTTGATGGCAGCCTTGAGGCGTTTCCGCATTGTTTCATAGGCCGCAGCCAGTTCCTGGTATTGCGGCCTATGAACAGCTCTTTGGTGCAGCCTACGAGCTCGGAAGCACTCTCGGCGTATCTATATGATGCCCTCGTTCCACCAGTATACTGGTGGATCGCCGCGGGGGTTGGACTTCGCGGCCATGGAGGCATCGCAGGCCGCTGTGATGGTTTGCGAGAGGCTTCGAGCTCGTTCCTCGGGCGTTCCCTGCACTGTCGCTCTCTCTAGCATGCAGAGAAACGTCTCCCGGTCGAAGGTGGCGGGTGCCCATCTCTCTTTTTTGCGTCTGCACGACGCCCCTGCTGTCCTGCTGGTCAGCTGGAGCTGGTATACCAGGGCGTGGTGGTCGCTGCCCGTGTACCGATCGCTAACTTTCCAGTCGAGCCCTTCCCTCATCAGTCTAGGATCGATGAAGGTCAGGTCGATAATGGAGGTCCTGCCGCCCTTTGAGAAGGTTGGCTTGGACCCGGTGTTAGCGATCTCCAGCTCCAGTATCGCGAAGGCCTCGAGGAGGGCGCGACCGCGGTGGTTGGTGCTCGCGCTGCCCCACTCCGTCGCCCATGCGTTAAAGTCCCCTCCGATGACGACCGGCAATCGGGAGGTCCTAGCACTGTTGACGATGGCATCCAGGGATCTCAGGTATTCGTCGGTGGCATCACTGGGTGGAAGGTAGCAACTGTATATTCTTATACCAGCCACCTCCACCCAAGTGAAACCGGGCCGAGGGGCGGCCATCTTGTTGGATATATATGAAAGTTTCCGCATACCCAGATGGCCGCCTTGCCGGTCGAGTCCCCTACCCAGTTCGGTTCACTGAGATCCCTGTACTCCTCGTTGACGATGAATACGTCTGCCTTCTCTTCCCTGACCAGCTGAAACAACAGGTCCTGGGCCACAGCGCAGTGGTTCAGGTTTATTTGGAGCACTTTAGCCATTGCTGGTTGATGCCTCAACCTCCTGCACTGCCTGTCGCCTGACTACGCAGTCCACTGCCCTGTAACCATCTTTGCCACACCGGAAGCACTGCGCCGACCGGTCGACCTCGCTCTCGCAGTCTTTCGCCAGATGCCCAGTGTTGTGACACCTGAAGCAACGGGAGGATGTTTGGCGCGGCCGAATCCGGCAATTCACCCATCCAATCTTGAGCCTTCCGCTTTGCAACAACTTCTTTGCTGCTGCAGCGGGAAGCAGGACGCTAGCCGCCTGAGTGCCACTGTAGGAGTCCCTGAGTTTAATATCTCCAGGGGTTACCGCTCCTGGCCCAATCGCCGCAGTGTGCCACCTCTTGTGCCACCTCTTCTACGGTTGTGGCCTCGTCCATGTCCTTGATAACCAGGACTTCCCTATGAGTCAGCGTCTGAACAGCCGCCGACTCCACTAAGGTGGCCGAGACCACTGCCTGTAGCACTGGGGTCTCTACACCAGGCTTCCCCAGCTCCAGGAGTAATTCTCCAGCTCGGGTCCGCCTGATGCGGGTCACCCTATCCCCCAGAGGTTTGAGGTCCGGTGCGGCTCGAACTCTGCGAAGAATTTCAGCATACGACACCTCACCTGTTGCCTTGATGTGGATCTCATCAGGACGGGGGGGTCTAAGCGAAACCTTGGGCTTTGCCTGCCTTTGGTCGTGCCTGCCGGCCTCTTCTATTGACAGCGTCTGCTGCTGCTGTTTTTTCTTGCCCCGTTTGACGACTGTCGCCCAGTCGGGGTCTTTCTGCTGGGCAACTGGCTGCTGTCTGGCTTCAGCTGGCCGGGGCGGATCCCTCTCGGGCGTCGCCTCTCTCTTCTTCTTCTTCCGCTTCTTCCTCGCCGGCGGAGACCTAGGCGGCGAGGGGCGCTCGCGGTCCAGGTCTCCGTGGGGCGCCCGGTCGTTGCGAAAGAGAGGCGAGGTTTGGCTCGACCGCTCCTTGCTCGGTCGTGCTGCCCGGGCTGGGGTTGCCGCGGGCCGCGCCGCCCCAAACTCTTTCAGCGCCTTTAGAGTGCCCCGTGCCTTGACTTTGAGCTCTGTGTGGAGGTGCGTTTTCTCCAGGATGAACCCCACCAAGGACTCAAGTTCCTTTGTTAGGCGCTGAAAAACCTCTTGAGCCTTCAGCGTCACGCTCTCGCCACCTGCGTCACTTGTTGCATTAGATACTACAGAGGCCGAGTGACCAACCTCTGTAGTACTGCGGTCGTTAGATGACGACGTCCCGGGGCCCGCTTGCTCACCCCTGAAAGACGCCGGTACTGGGGATCCGAACCCCTGCACCGTAATCGTTTTTTCCGCCGTATCACTCATGACGATTTGTTGACGAGGTTTACTCCCCACTGTTGGTCCGCGGGAGGTATTTTAATTCCCTCCTATCCACCATATCTGGAGAGCGTTCGCCTATCCGCCACCTGGGGACGCGCCACGTAGGGGTCAGTTTCCCCCTGTGGTGTGAGAGTGTCTGTGAGTGTCCGTGAGTGTCTGTGTGCGTGTCTGTGAGTGTCTGTGAGTGCTGTGAGCGTATCGTGGACAAACACACAAGAAAAATCGGGACTTTCTTTTATATACAGGGTGATTCAGGAAGTTTTCGACACCTTTTGCCCAATAGTAGTTTGTCGTGTCCTGAGCAAAGTTACTTAGCCGTTTGTCGAAATTCGCAATATTTATTTAATTATAAGCATTGTAAATTTGAATAATTCGACCAATCAGGAGTAGCCATTTTGGCGCGTTGGACAGTTCCATATTGCCATGCGGAAAGCTGGCAACGTTCAATTCACCACTACATCTTCACACAGACAGAGTCTCCGTTCACGGCGGATTGAGACGGTCGGTTTGCCACGTGCTGTCATTGTGCAGTGCTGTTACGTGCGATCCTACGAAAGAGAAGATGCAAAGGTTATGTGCATGTTTGAGGTTCGTGCAGGGTTCGCAGATTGTACAATGCGACGAAACGAATAATCTCAGGTTAGAGATGCGATGAAAAATAATCGGATTTTCTGTCAGGTCAATAAGATTGGAAATTGTAAAGGATATGCACATAGGATATGATAAACGGTGTTACCATAATAAGAGAAAAATTTTATGCCAAAAAAAATAACCTCCGATAGGTACTAATTCAAGAATGAATTAGAACCCATTGGAGGGTATTTTTTTTTGGTCAATGCACCATTATTGTAATCGAAGCGAAGTCAAATTACACGCTCCACGGTAAGTGGACCATTTTCTTTAATCGTATGCTGTACACAACATTGCTTCAATTAAGAAAAACACAAATTCTTAATATCGTCGAACAGCTGTTTGTCGGGTGTAACCAAACTCCACTTATTGACTGTTGAAACACAAACTGTTGAATCAATCACAAGTAGCCGTTGCAATACTGACCCTGCAGTTAATCGAGCCTGTTGCAAATCGAAAAAAGATGCATAAACCAAAAAAAAAAAATACCCTCGGATAGGCTCTAATTCAAGAAAGAATTAGAGCCGAACCGAGGGTATTTTTTTTGGGTTGATGCATCTTTTTCTGAATTGAAGCGACTTTCAGACACGTCTTGTTGGCTCTTGTCGGTACTTCCGAGTATACCGTGTCAATAGCTAAGATGCTTCAATTAAAAATAATGAACCTATACCTAAAACGCTCACGATTTTTTCTCCAAGTTTGGATTGGAAGGCTAAGAGTTACGAAATTTTTCATATCGATTATCGATTTAATTGAAGCGACATTATCATACATGCGATGCATTCGAAAGTACCTACAAAAGATAACGAGACTTATGGAAAAGTCGCTGCAATCAAAATAAATTCTCTTATAATAAAACGAATAACTCGTATCCTTCCGATTCGATCGAGGGAGGCGAGCACAATATTTTTTTGTCTTGGTTTATCTATCGAGATTGAAGCGACGTTGTCGTTCATACGGTGTATTCGGAAGCACCTACGGAAGATAACTAGACGTATGAAAAAGTCGCTTCAATTCAAATAATATTTCTTATAAAAAGAACTAATAGCTTGTAGTCTTCTCAATTAATCGAAGCAGGCTAGCGGAACATTTTTTTGTCTCAGATTATTAATTGATATTAAAGCGATGTTGTCGTTTATACGGTGCATTCGGAAGCACCTACGAAAGATAACTAGACATATGAAAAAGTCGCTTTGATTAAAATAATATTTCTGATAAAAAAACCGATCGCTTGTAGTCTTCCGATTCGATCGAGGGAGACGAGCGTAACATTTTTTTTTCTCAGATTATTAATCGATATTAAAGCGACGTTGTCGTTCATACAATGCATTCGGAAGCACCTACGAAAGATAACTAGACATACGAAAAAGTCGCTTTGATTAAAATAATATTTCTGATAAAAAAAACGCTTCTTCTTCTACAAGCGATCAATTTTTTAATCAGAAATATTATTTGAATTGAAGGGCTTCTTCCATATGTCTAGTTATCTTTTGGAGGTGCCTGCAAATGCACCGTATGAACGGCAACGTCGCTTTAATATCGATTAATAATCTGAGACAAAAAAATGTTACGCTTGTTTCACTCGATCGAATCGGAAGACTACCAGCGATCGGTTTTTTTATCAGAAATATTATTTGAATTAAAGCGCTTCTTCCATATGTCTAGTTATCTTTCGTAGGTGCTTCCGAATGCGCCGTATAAACGACAACGTCGCTTTAATATCGATTAATAATCTGAGACAAAAAAATGTTACGCTCGTCTCACTCGATCGAATCGGAAGACTACCAGCGATCGGTTTTTTTATCGGAAATATTATTTGAATTGAAGCGACTTTTTCATATGTCTAGTCATCTTTCGTAGGTGCTTCCGAATGCACCGTATGAACGACAACGTCGCTTTAATATCGATTAATAATCTGAGACAAAAAAATGTTACGCTCGTCTCACTCGATCGAATCGGAAGACTACCAGCGATCGGTTTTTTTATCGGAAATATTATTTGAATTGAAGCGACTTTTTCATATGTCTAGTTATCTTTCGTAGGTGCTTCCGAATGCACCGTATGAACGACAACGTCGCTTTAATATCGATTAATAATCTGAGACAAAAAAATGTTACGCTCGTTTCACTCGATCGAATCGGAAGACTACCAGCGATCGGTTTTTTTATCAGAAATATTATTTGAATTGAAGCGCTTCTTCCATATGTCTAGTTATCTTTCGTAGGTGCTTCCGAATGCACTGTACGTATGACAATGTCGCTTTAATATCGATTAACAATCTAAGACAAAAAAATGTTACGCTCGTCTCACTCGATCGAATCGGAAGACTACCAGCGATCGGTTTTTTTATCGGAAATATTATTTGAATTGAAGCGACTTTTTCATATGTCTAGTTATCTTTCGTAGGTGCTTCCGAATGCACCGTATGAACGACAACGTCGCTTTAATATCGATTAATAATCTGAGACAAAAAAATGTTACGCTCGTTTCACTCGATCGAATCGGAAGACTACCAGCGATCGGTTTTTTTATCAGAAATATTATTTGAATTGAAGCGCTTCTTCCATATGTCTAGTTATCTTTCGTAGGTGCTTCCGAATGCGCCGTATGAACGACAACGTCGCTTTAATATCGATTAATAATCTGAGACAAAAAAATGTTACGCTCGTCTCCCTCGATCGAATCGGAAGACTACCAGCGATCGGTTTTTTTATCAGAAATATTATTTGAATTGAAGCGCTTCTTCCATATGTCTAGTTATCTTTCGTAGGTGCTTCCGAATGCGCCGTATGAACGACAACGTCGCTTTAATATCGATTAATAATCTGAGACAAAAAAATGTTACGCTCGTCTCACTCGATCGAATCGGAAGACTACCAGCGATCGGTTTTTTTATCGGAAATATTATTTGAATTGAAGCGACTTTTTCATATGTCTAGTTATCTTTCGTAGGTGCTTCCGAATGCACCGTATGAACGACAACGTCGCTTTAATATCGATTAATAATCTGAGACAAAAAAATGTTACGCTCGTTTCACTCGATCGAATCGGAAGACTACCAGCGATCGGTTTTTTTATCAGAAATATTATTTGAATTGAAGCGCTTCTTCCATATGTCTAGTTATCTTTCGTAGGTGCTTCCGAATGCACTGTACGTATGACAATGTCGCTTTAATATCGATTAACAATCTAAGACAAAAAAATGTTACGCTCGTCTCACTCGATCGAATCGGAAGACTACCAGCGATCGGTTTTTTTATCGGAAATATTATTTGAATTGAAGCGACTTTTTCATATGTCTAGTTATCTTTCGTAGGTGCTTCCGAATGCACCGTATGAACGACAACGTCGCTTTAATATCGATTAATAATCTGAGACAAAAAAATGTTACGCTCGTTTCACTCGATCGAATCGGAAGACTACCAGCGATCGGTTTTTTTATCAGAAATATTATTTGAATTGAAGCGCTTCTTCCATATGTCTAGTTATCTTTCGTAGGTGCTTCCGAATGCGCCGTATGAACGACAACGTCGCTTTAATATCGATTAATAATCTGAGACAAAAAAATGTTACGCTCGTCTCACTCGATCGAATCGGAAGACTACCAGCGATCGGTTTTTTTATCAGAAATATTATTTGAATTGAAGCACTTCTTCCATATGTCTAGTTATCTTTCGTAGGTGCTTCCGAATGCACTGTACGTATGACAATGTCGCTTTAATATCGATTAACAATCTAAGACAAAAAAATGTTACGCTCGTCTCCCTCGATCGAATCGGAAGACTACCAGCGATCGGTTTTTTTATCAGAAATATTATTTGAATTGAAGCGCTTCTTCCATATGTCTAGTTATCTTTCGTAGGTGCTTCCGAATGCACCGTATGAACGACAACGTCGCTTTAATATCGATTAATATTCTGAGACAAAAAAATGTTACGCTCGTCTCCCTCGATCGAATCGGAAAACTACCAGCGATCGGTTTTTTTATCGGAAATATTATTTGACTTGAAGCGACTTTTTCATATGTCTAGTTATCTTTCGTAGGTGCTTCCGAATGCACCGTATGAACGACAACGTCGCTTTAATATCGATTAATAATCTGAGACAAAAAAATGTTACGCTCGTCTCACTCGATCGAATCGGAAGACTACCAGCGATCGGTTTTTTTATCGGAAATATTATTTGAATTGAAGCGACTTTTTCATATGTCTAGTTATCTTTCGTAGGTGCTTCCGAATGCACCGTATGAACGACAACGTCGCTTTAATATCGATTAATAATCTGAGACAAAAAAATGTTACGCTCGTTTCACTCGATCGAATGGGAAGACTACCAGCGATCGGTTTTTTATCAGAAATATTATTTGAATTGAAGCGCTTCTTCCATATGTCTAGTTATCTTTCGTAGGTGCTTCCGAATGCACCGTATGAACGACAACGTCGCTTTAATATCGATTAATAATCTGAGACAAAAAAATGTTACGCTCGTTTCACTCGATCGAATCGGAAGACTACCAGCGATCGGTTTTTTTATCAGAAATATTATTTGAATTGAAGCGCTTCTTCCATATGTCTAGTTATCTTTCGTAGGTGCTTCCGAATGCACTGTACGTATGACAATGTCGCTTTAATATCAATTAACAATCTAAGACAAAAAAATGTTACGCTCGTCTCCCTCGATCGAATCGGAAGACTACCAGCGATCGGTTTTTTTATCAGAAATATTATTTGAATTGAAGCGACTTTTTCATATGTCTAGTTATCTTTCGTCGGTGCTTCCGAATGCACTGTACGTATGACAATGTGGCTTTAATATCGATTAACAATCTAAGACAAAAAAATGTTACGCTCGTCTCCCTCGATCGAATCGGAAGACTACCAGCGATCGGTTTTTTTATCGGAAATATTATTTGACTTGAAGCGACTTTTTCATATGTCTAATTATCTTTCGTAGGTGCTTCCGAATGCACCGTATGAACGACAACGTCGCTTTAATATCGATTAATAATCTGAGACAAGAAAACGTTACGCTCGTCTCCCTCGATCGAATCGGAAGGATACGAGCTATTCGTTTTATTATAAGAGAATTTATTTTGATTGCAGCGACTTTTCCATAAGACTCGTTGTCTTTCGTAGGTACTTTCGAATGCATCGCATGTATGATAATGTCGCTTCAATTAAATCGACAATCGATATGAAAAATTTCGTAACTCTTAGCCTTCCAATCCAAACGTGGAGAAAAAATCGTGAGCGTTTTAGGTATAGGATCATTATTTTTAATTGAAGCATCTTAGCTATTGACACGGTATACTCGGAAGCACCGACAAGAGCCAACAAGATGTATCTGAAATTCGCTTCAATTCAGAAAAAGATGCATCAATCAAAAAAAAATACCCTCGGATAGGCTTTAATCCTTTCTTGAATTAGAGCCTATCCGAGGGTATTTTTCTTTATTTATGCATCTTTTTTCGATTTGCAACAGGCTTGATTAGCTGCAGGCTCAGTATTGCAACGGCTACTTGTGATTGATTCAACAGTTTGTGTTTCAACAGTCAATAAGTGGAGTTCGGTTGCACCCGACAAACAGCTGTTCGACGATATTAAGAATTTGTGTTTTTCTTAATTGAAGCAATGTTGTGTAAAGCATACGATTGAAGAAAATGGTTCACTTACCGTGGAGTGTGTAATTTGACTTCGCTTCGATTACAATAATGGTCCATTGACCAAAAAAAAAATACCCTCCAATGGGTTCTAATTCATTCTTGAATTAGTACCTGTCGGAGGATATTTTTTTTTGCATAAAATTTTTCTCTTATTATGCTAACATCGTTTGTCATATGCTATGTGCATATCCTTTACGATTTCCAATCTTATCGACCTGACAGAAAATCCGATTTTTTTTCATCGCATCTCTAACCTGAAATTATTCGTTTCGTCGCATTGTACAATTCGCCAACCCCGCACGAACCTCAAACATGCACATAACCTTTGCATCTTCACTTTCGTACGATCGCACGTAACAGCACTGGACAATGACAGGACGTGGCAAACCGACCGTCTCAATCCGCCGTGAACGGAGACTCTGTCTGTGTGACGATGTAGTGGTGAATTGAACGTTGCCAGCTCTCCGCATGGCAATATGGAACTGTCCAACGCGCCAAAATGGCTACTCCTGATTGGTCGAATTATTCAAATTTACAATGCTTATAATTAAATAAATATTGCGAATTTCGACAAACGGCTAAGTAACTTTGCTCAGGACACGATAAACTACTATTTGGCAAAAGGTGTCGAAAACTTCCTGAATCACCCTGTATATAAAGATATTCACTGACACTGCGTACGCGACCGTTTACTTAGGCAGTTCCAATACAGTTCAATGCGAGCGCGCGAAGCGCGTGAGCTACAACAACCTGCTACTCTCTCTATATATAAAAAGTTACCACCGCTGTCGCCGCCGCCGTGTCAGGAATCGAGGAGAGGGCAAAAATATTCGAAGCCCATCTAAGGGAGACTCGAAATATTTTCAGTCGAATGGGGGGAGAGAAAAATATTCTAAGTCCCCCTTAGGCCTACGGTGTACGGTAAGTGAGTAAAAGTTTATTGTAAAAAGCAAAGTAATGTGTATATACGCCTACATATATATACTAGTGTTTACCTGGGCTTGCGCGCCCCGCGCGCTCGCTTGTCTGTTATCAACATTATAAAAATGTTTAATCACCGCCGCAACTTTTCACCAATAGGGGTCACCGCCGCTTTTTTTTGTGTTTTTACTTAGTCAGTCTCCCTTAGGGGATTTAGAATATTTTCTCCCCCCTGTTGTGTCGTCGACGCAACGAAATAATTTTATTTAATTGAAGGGATCGTTACCAAATGAAAAGTTGAAACTCAAGTTTGCGATTACAAACTAGATTCAGTATTTATTGAATTAAAAGAATGAATTTCGTTTTCTTGATTAAATTGTACAAAGTCCCGTTACAGTTTTAATATTCTTTTCTAACGTGAGCCTAACTCCGAGACCAACCGGTGAATTCAAAAGTCGAGTTAAGACTGGCAATTACCCGGTTGCTATCCGCGAGGTCGATTTTGATGCGTTTGCATTATTGGCCCGTATCCATATATGGGCATGGGAATCGGCATCGCCCGATACTTACTCTGCAAATTCCTACACGTGTCGGCTTTGCGACTCAGTGGATTTGCGAAAGAATATCGTGAAGCGATATTCTTTCTAACTCTATATTATTTTATTCCTTTATAATTCGTATTTTGTTGGTTATCGTTTGAAAAATAATTTGGGGTACATCATGCCTCCCCCCTTAAAGGAAGAAATCGAGTTTTCGAGATTTATTCGTTATAACGTTTGTCGGTTCGGAGATTGGCTTATGTTTCACAATAATGTACGTATGTAATATATATAACACATTGTATTTACTTGTTTACTTTATCTAATTTAAACATTTTTTTTTTATAGCTTATTTTTTCCCCCAATTAATTTTGTTTTGTTCACCGCTTGTTATATCTTATTTGGCGTACATAGTGCTGGTGCTGGGTTGGTTTCGATGGAATTTGATTTTTAGCCTGCCGTTAGCCTTTCGTTTTGGAGCTCGCGGTGTGGTTGCTGGCGTGCGCCGATCTGATATACCTGAGACGCACGGTTGTAACTCTACCTCGGTAGGTCTCTCCGGCGTTTGTCGTGTAATGTACCGTCGCGAAATGTATATGTAGATTATATAGGCTACTAAGGCTACGAATGTAATGGTACCGAAGGAGTATCCTCCAACTGTGTGGTAAAAATACGTGTTAGTGTCGTCTAGGCTCTCTAATTCTTTTTTGACGTGTTGTATTCTTACTCCTAAGTTAGTCAGCTCTAACGGATTATTTATAATATTTTTCAGTTTTAGTTTATCACTTTCAGTCACATCGGGTATTCGGCCACACATGCTTAATGATAGGTTGAAGGGTGGTAGGTACGATTCGAATTCATTTTGCGTGGTTATTTTCTCTGTTTCGATTTTAAAGTCTTTGGCAGTCACGGTGCACTTCCCTACTAAAGCCGTTATACCTGATCCCTGTAACTTCTTGATTTGTCGTTCCTTTTTATCGCACTTTATTGCTAGGATTTCCGGCGTCGGCGTTAAATATAGCCATTTGTTGGTTTGTTTTAAGGTTATTATTATGGGTCGCTTTAGTTTGATTACCCTTTTTTCGCATTTTTCGTTTTGGAACTCTAGGTTCGTATACGTCGCTACTTCACACGGTACGTCCTCGTTTATGACCAACGATGGGTGTCGCCGTTTGCAAATGTATCGGTTTTCTTGGTGTTTACGTTTTTCGAGTTCTGTTTCGGTCATTAGGCACTCACTATAACAATAGGCAAAGAGTGCCTATTAAAATGACCTTCCGTTGCTCTTCGGAGCCTGTCGAAGGAGTTACTCCGCAGCGTATACTCCAAAAATTTTTATTTTTCATTATTTGCTTCGATGTATCTCCAACATCATGTGTAGTTACTTTGAGGTGACTGCGATGAATAGAAATACTTTTTTAGGCTACGGTGCAATGAAAACAACTTTTTGGCTGAATTTTTCTTCTCGGACGTCCGTATCACACTGTAACTTTAGATGGTGCGAACCAATCTTGTTCTCCTTCGCAGGGTTTATTTATTACATTATTTCCAGTATGCACATTGCTTTTGAAACCAATCTAAGACCTTTAAGTATTTTTTCTAAAAAATTATTGGCCACAATTTGGATTTGCCTTCGGTCAAATGTCCGTACGGTGCCATCATAATGAACTCTGCGAACCAATTTTTTTCTGCTTCGCAGCATCATTTTGTTTTATCAAGAGCACTACGCACAGCAAATTTAGAGACAATCCTACATCTCTAACTATTTATTCATCACAATTTTACATAAAAAAATTATTTTCTCACATCTGATGTCCGTACGGTGCTATAATTAAGAATCCTGGAAACCAATTCTTTTCTCTTTCGTAACAATATTTCATTGCATCGAAAGCACTATGCACAACAAATTTTGAGTCATTCAGACAAATATAACTTTAATTATAACATAATTCAAAAACAGTGGTCATAATAAGATTTGCTTTAAAGGTTATGTTATTTAGATTTGGCAAAAATCCATTTTTCATCGTGTTAAAAAAAAACTTCGGTTGTGAAAAATAAAGCATGAAATATCATACACATATTTACAAATGTTTGCGTTTTTTATTTGGAAAATAATATATTATCACCGAAAATCATTCGCAATATTTTACCATATTTTATTCACATTCGTAATAAAAATGATAAATTTCACGTATTCACTGAAAAAATTGGTAGTAAACTCACAAAAAAGATTCATCGAATATCCAAAATGATTACAATTTCCCAAATAGAACTAAAAAAAATCGCGAGTATATATTTTTTCGTTTTATTCTATCTGTCAAACTTTGGAAGCAGATGACAATTTCGTAGCAGACGATACACAGATGCTCACACGTCGCGGCGCGCGTAATCTGTGGCCGGATGATTTTCAAATAAAAAAAAAATTGACATCTCGTTTCAATGTTTGTTCCTATTTTACGTAAATATAAATGGATTCTACGCGGTATAGCGCAGATAAAAAGTGTGCAATCATAAAAAAAAGAATTTTCTATCCTTCGACCGCCGAAGATTCATCGCAGCCGAAATCTTTGTCAATTATGTTCACCCGCTTTATTCGTTTACAGTTAATAATAAAAACTGCTAATTCTTTTTCTGGCAACGTATTTTCTCCTCTTCAAAACAAGCCAAAATAAGAGTCGAAATCTTTTTTCGCTGCCGAGATATGAATTTTTTAAGCAAACACTAATTTTACGAATTTTCGTCAAAAAACGAATCGTTTTTTCAAATTTTTCGAAATTGCCGGCTCTAATCCTTTCCTCTCAAAGAAATCGTATTTACAAACTGACTCTCCGCGTTATTGCGCAGATAAAAAGTGTGCTATGATTAAACATTTAATTTTTTACACTTCGACCGTCGGAGATTCATCACATTCGAAATCTTTGTCAATTTTGTTCGCTGGATTTATTCGTTTACACTTGATAAGAAAACTGATAATGATTATTCTATCGACGTATTTCCAACTTTTTTTTTTCAAATTTTTTCAAATTTTCGTCGAAATACGAATTTTTTTCATATGCTCACGTCTTGAAAAGTTTTTTTTCGCAAAAAAAAAAAAAACAATTGTACTCTTAAAGAACAATTATAAACAATTATTTATCAAGAAAGTGAAAAACACTGAATTTGTCGATTTTACGAGTTATTCCGTACCGAGAAACTTATCCTCGTTTGTGATTAAATAAAATTAAAAAAAATACGATATGATATGATGTTAAATTTGATATTTTTAAGCGACGATAAATATCAATAAAATTTCATTGAAAAACGAAAAAAATTACCGAATTTCTCAAACTTCTCGTCTCCAATACTTGTCTGTTCTACAGAGACAATAACGAGCTGATTCCATGTATTACGAAGAAGAAAAAAAATATATCTCAAATGGTAGAAATAAAATTTGTTATAAGAGGACTGTCAAAGAGCCTTCAAAGTCGAATTTTTCAAAAATTTCATCAATATGTAAAAAAAATATTTCGGAGTTATCCAAGATGACAAATTTTTGATTCGAGTAACGTACTACTTCCTCTTCAATACAAGACAGAAACCAAGACGTTATATTTTTTCGTTCTCGAGATAGCATTTTTTGCAGCATCCATAAATATCGACAAAATTTCATTGAAAATCACAAAGAATAGCAAATTTCATGAACTTTTCTTCTACAATGATTTGGTTTCCTACAGATAAAATAACGAACTGATTCCATCAATTATGGGGAAGAAAAAAAACACTGAAGGGGAAGGATTTAAAGGGGATATTTGGCCTGAATGCTAAATGGTAATCGTATTGGTGTCGGTACATGTTTTGTGTGTTTGTTTTATATTCATTAAATCTGGTCATAAGTTTTAAGCCAATAAAACGACTTTACTAGACATGATTTGATTCGTTAAATTAATTTGATCAACTTCTACGTGATGCAATTCGTTATATTTGTCTCGTGTCTCAATATTTGACAATTTATCGCCAAACAAAAAGGAAATATCCGTCGTGAATATTAATAATAAATTGGTACAAAAAAGAAATATTTTTATTCGACGAAGGTTAAAAACTATAAATTAATTTACGTGACTGATAAATGTTTTTCCCTCATACGTACGTATGAGGGATACGTACTTTCGAAAAGAAACGCAGAGCGCTATGTATAAACATACTTCATCCGTAGCGCATAGCGCGATGTGTAAATACACTCGATACGGAGCGCGTAGCGCGACGTGCGCCCCCGTGAGTGCCTTAAAAAATGTCCCTTAGGGACATTTTTCGGGGGGTTTGGGGGGCGGAGCCCACCAACAAGAGCATCTGCGCCCGCAGGGCCCTGAGACGCTTGTTTTTATAAAAACAAGAGATTATAGAGAGAGAACACCGAGACGATATATCGTGTCGGTGTTCTCTGTCTACAATGACGGGTTCGTTAGTCGTCTCGAGATATTGATATGTGTCGCTGATAGTACGCGTTGGTAACGGATATGCTATGCTGACGCGGTAGTCCTGGGTTCCTACTAGAGGTATTTCGATTATTATGACTACGGCGTTACGTCGGCTGAAGGCTTTTACTCCGGACAGCGATAATAGTTCTTGCTGTTACGTCCAAAATGCCGAGGTTTTACCTCAACAATTTTGTTGGTAACTGTTGCACCTTTTAAATCGTCTCGCGCTAGTCAGAACGATAATAAATTGATCTATACCACATCTGGAGTCGATTTCGGGTGTCAACATACGCTCTTTTTAAAGCCTAACCTTGCGGAAAATTGCTTGGGATAGAGCCCTAGGAATACTTGTCGTTACGAAGGTCTAGAGGTATCTACATCTGTGTTTTTAATCCCTTAACTAACAGCCAAGGATTTATGATCCTTGAGACTACCTGAGTAGTCGGAGTACCCGAGGGCGTCTCTTTAAACTGAACTGGTAGGAGATTGACAAAGGAAATCATTAAATGGTCATGCAAAAATCACAGAGGGAAAAAAATAAAGATGTACTTACGATTGCTAATGGAGAGCAGCGAACGACGGTGATTTCGTGGTTTCTTTTGTTGATTGTGCTGATCGGTGATCGCGTGTGAATGATTTAAACACGAATAACTGTTTTTAATGTTTCACCACTTTTTAATGATTAAAGAATAAACAAATGGTTCTCAATAATACACGTAAAAATTGTTTACAAACGTCGGAATAAAATAATAACTCGAGGAAGGTGACAAATTTATCGGTGTCCGGCCGAGAATAGAATTCCGGTGAACAGAAGATCGATGAGAAATATAAGTTTTACAAAACTCAAGAAACCGATGTTTGATAAAAGTCGAAAAAAAATGTCGTTGGGTCGAAATTTTAACAGCAAAACGCTCTGTCCGCTGGTTCAACTGACTCTCCCTGAGTGGGCGTTTTTGGTGGGTTATATACCCTTTTTTCCGTATCCAAAGACAATGCTTTGTATTACATGTAAGAAATTTTCTAAACGTAGTGGGGATGTATTAGATGAGGTGGACGGATTTTAGGGCGGGATTTCGATCGTATGATCGTACATTGATTTTTTTCCGTTGGGGGGCTCATTCCTCACAGCGAGGCTAGAGTGGGGTGTACGTATGCGCCTAGTCTGACCTGTCGTATGTCTCCAAGGTTTCGGGCGGTTACATTTCTCGGAATCGATTGTCCATCCGAGACCGTTGAAATCCTCGGTGGAGAGAGAATTTTACTTAGAGTCGCACACGAGATGTTTTGTAAATTAATACATGTTTTTTCGATTCTCCCGCTATTGTTTCGTAAGGTGTAGACTTTTACTACTTACATTAAACGTTTCGGTAATAAAATAGATACGTGTATGTTTATTCCATACTCAAGAAAGATTGGTAGCCTGAGTTGGAATATTAATAATTTCCTCTTGGTTTCGTGAAGCTTATTAGAAGTGAGGTTTTTATAGTTGTATATTCCTTAATTATTCAAGTCGTGATACAGGGGTACGTGGTTTCCGGCAGAATTCTGAAAGTTTTACTACTCTTTCTTTAGCGCGTGATTGTTGCTAGGGAGAGACTTCGCACCTTGATCCGCCTCTCCCCCTTTTTGACATCAGAAGTCTCTCGGAGACCCGTTGAGGCATTTTATCGTTATTGCCAATGGAAGTATCGGTTGTAGTCTATGGTTAACATAGATCATCGATCGTACGTGCGATTATTTGAGGTGGATGGGCATAAGGCCCCGAGGTGACATAGGCGCGCGCCGCGGCGTGATTTTATGAATATGTAATGTGCTCGTGCCTTCGTAGTTCATGCTTTTCTCTAGTCATTGATTTTGCCGGTCACGCGGCATGTGTCACCTTGCCTCCCCCCTTGAATATAAATGAGATTAAAAACAGATCGTGGGAAATATTTTGTTCGGCATATTCGCCGATTTTGTGCTTATTATCTCGTGTGTAATTACTCGTAATCAAGTAACAACGCATCATTCATTGAGAATATTCATTTCTTTAATTTTCTTGTATTTGTCTTTTCCCTCTCGTCACTTTGAGTGCCCTGAGAACTGTCCTTTTAGTTCGTATTTTCTTAAAAACAAATTGAGCAATTGAAACGACTAAAGGTGCCACGACAAACGACAAAAGGCCTCACGTTGGGCGCCATTTGTGACGTATTTTTCACCCAACGGAAACTCTAACTCAAATTCTATAAATAAAAATAAAAAAAAAAACCAAAAATCGAAAAGCTCAAACCAAACGGGAGCAAAACGCGAACGAAACTTACGTCACCTTCGGCCGTCCACCCTCGCGGATGCATCGGCGTCCCGGTGGGCGCCAGTTAATTTTTGTTTCGCCGGTATTAACAACCGGACTAAACTGGAGGCCGGTGGAACGACCTCCGCAGGGTAGATTTTTGTTTCGCCGGAATCACCAATCCGGACCAAACTGGAGGCCGGTGGAACGACCTCCGAAGGGTAGATTTTTGTTTCGCCGGAATCACCAATCCGGACTGAACTGGAAGTCGGTGGAACTACGACCTCCGCAACGACAAAACGAAACGGAACGAAAACGGTACGAGAACTAACGCCGACGCATTCGCGAAAGCAAACGGTTGCGGAAATGCACGGTTGCTCAGGATGCGGGTTGTGGTAGAAGGGTCGCGATCCGAGGTCAATAGAATAGCCACGAGAAACGGAGATCGAAACCTCAACGTTAAGTTAAGCGGGACCGAAAAATAATAATTTGGCTAAGAAGCCACGGGATCACACGCAAGTGCATCGGAAACGCTCAGCTGATCGAACGATCGAAGCGAGCTAACGAGAACGTAACAAAAGCGGATCGATTAGCGATCGACAAATTCCTATAATTCAAAAACTCACCGAAACTTCACTTTAATCCTGTAATGAGCGGGAACCTGTATCTCACGATACACCGAGAACCGAATCACTATCACCGCTGCACAAGGAGCATTATTTCTAATGCTTCACTCACGCACGGGATCGCGAAGAATTTATTACAAAATTCTTTCGCTACACTCAGCTCACAAAACTCGAGCGATAGCCGAACGCGAACGAGAAACGGACAGCTAGGCCACACTGTGTGCGCGAGAGAGATAGCCTCACTCGAGCGCGCGAACAATAGGCCGAACGTCAACAACACGGGAGCGCGAGAGAGACCCGAGTTACCTCTAGGGCAGCTCTCGGTAGACTGTCAATTCGCCTACGAAAATTCGTAACGAATTATGATAATTATTTTCGGGAGCTTGACCGATAACTACTGCCCTCTCAACCATCTCATGACTTTATCGAATCGAGAGCCGATACTATAACGCGGTAACTTGAACGAATCTTCGCAATCGCTTCCCCTTAGTCAATGCGTGAGATCCAAGGCTCTACTCAACTATAACGCAGCGCAAGGTGTTCCACCACTCTTGCCTGGACCAAACGATACCTCCGCCTGATCTCAACGCATTGCACTATCTCTTGGGGTGCCGGGTTTACACCGGACTTTGACGTATTCGCAAGACTCTTCGCCGAGTCCTTCCTCTAGTTGGGCTCTTTATTATTACTTCTTACACCACCAAATAGAGTCGGAAACGTCGACTAAACTGAACTAAAAGAAATCTGAAATCGTGAACCAAACTAAGCAAACGGAATTTGAAATCGTGAACCAAACTAAGCAAACCGAATCTCAAAACTCGAACTGAACTAAAATAATAACGATAATGAAGCTAATTGGGAATAATTACAAAAAAATGATACAAAATAAACTGCAAAAATCTCGGTCGGTAACTCAACGAGAGCGTGACGGTATCTTAAGTCGCTGGGAGAGGCAGTAACGCGAAACTTCAGCACTAAAATCGGTATTTGGTGCGAGTAATGGCTGTTTTGGGTTTTTGTGACGTCGATTCCAAAAAATCACGTCACACTTTCTACCTTCTGCAACGATCCGTATCTATTTCTTTTGCCATTCTCCTTTCTAACTGTGGGTCCTTATTTAAACACGAGGCGGCTTCGGCAATTTATCGTTAGAGTGGTGGCCGCCGCCCGAAACATTATTTCGGGGGTCTTGGGCCCCGCGGCCGGTGGACGTAAGTCCCCTTGCCGATGACTCTCCTACTAGTGGTAAAGAAGCGAGTAGATCCTAGGTTACCATAGGCGGGCTCTTTTTTTTTGTTTCTTTTGGTAAAACGCCGGAGTGCCAAACGGGGCAGAGATTGGACTTGCCACCGCCGGTGAATGCCTAGATGTGCTTCTACCAGGAGTCGATTAGATCGATTTGTCGAATTGCCCGCCTGTTTTATCTTGAGTCGTGTATGTTGTGTTTTTGTAGATACTGATCGCGGCCGTAAAGTAAAAAGCACTCTTTTGAGAATTATTTAATGTCTTAAGACTTTAATAGATTCAAAGGTTTTTTTGTGAAGAAGGGAAAAGCAATGATTAGAAAGAAAAAATAAAAGGGTCGTTACGCAGGACGTAACACCTCCCCCCTTATGAAGATTATTAGTACATTACTAATAATCTATATTGCGTCTAACGCGTCTCCCGTTTTCCCTTTCTTTGATCTGTGTTTATCCTCGGTTGCCCTTTCCGATCTCTATTGGTTATTTTATGTTCTATACCTTATTTACTCTACTTCTTACCCTGTTGATTAGTTAGTTTCCCTATTCCAATTGTTTATATAAAGAAATGGTTTCCTATTACTTAGTATACTATTCGTCGTTGAGTAAACCGTCGAGCAGCAAATTTCTTCTATTCAAACGATTTCGGTTGAAGTTGTTCCTGGCGACTCCCAGCTCGCGTTCTGCAGCGTGTCTTTCGACTTTCCAGTGTAATAAAGCGTCGTCCTCGGTCATGATGTAATGAGAGGCTTGACCCACAGGTAACAGTAGGTCGTCCTCCAATGTATACACGGTTCCGCCGATGGAAGCCTTTTCCCCTTGGTCCGGTATTTCTTTAATCCATTCTTCTAATATGCAGACGGGGACGTCCTTCCATTCGGGCGGTACATGAATTCCCGGGATGATGGCCCAGTAGTGTTGTTTGCTATGTTTTGCGTATGTATTGTCGACGGTGATTACTAATTGGTATTGAACCATATTCTGTAAATGATAATATATATGCTGTTACTTTAAACATCTTAGATTTCCAATATTCGTGTAGATACTTCTATTATCAATATTCACGGAGTGGGGATTTTTCCCCCTTACTGTTCTGATTTTCCCTCCACCTTTTATTTATTGCATAAGTTGTATTTTTTTTTTTTTTATTTTATGTGATTTTTTTTTTATTTCACCATTCATAGGTAGGTGCTATTTCCTTTGTTTTTTTATATATGTATATATTTATTTATTTATTTATTTATTCATAAAACAAAAATATTTTTTTTTTTCTTTTTTTTTTTGTATTTACTATATAATATATTTTCCTCTAATGTTTTTTTTTTTCATTTTCCTTGTCAATTTCCTTACTTTCCGTATTAAAGCACACTTGTTAATAAGTTTTAATTTCATGCGAGGACTATTTCCTGTGTTGATTTTAATTAAATTATACCATAACTGTTGTCGCTGCGTGACTGCTTGTATCTGTTTTATACTCCCTTAGACCCTTGTCTCTGGCCCTGTGTAGGGTTGCATTCGTTGGTATCCATGAGAGGCGTCGACGGGCTCTCGGTAGAGGCTCGCTATTCTTGAACCGATTAACCTCTCTCTACTGGGTGTGAGGCTGCGATTACCGGGCCGCGTGGTGACTAGCTGAACTCGGGGTAGGAGATCGGGGTCCGGAGTGCCGGGTTTTGGAAGAATATCCAAGTAACCCTTATTTCCTTCTCCGTTGGGCGCAACGTGTTGATATCTTCCCAGTTCCAGGTATTCGATGGAGGTGGGATTTTGACCGTGAGGAATAATAGTGTTATTTTCCCAGTAGTATTGAGTTTTACCGAGTACGATAGGTTGGTCAGGCTTAGCGCCTAGTCTGCGTGCCCACAACCGGCGTGTTTTGTCGGTGAGTTTTCTCCATTCAGGGGGCACCCAAACGTATCGTCTCGGCTCTACCGTCCGGGGCAACATCATGCGCCAATAGCACACGACGTTTTCCATTCCTAGACACGGTAATAACGGAGCTCGGTTAATGGTTATAGGTAGTCGATCTGTTGCGAACGTGAGTCGGGGTTTGTTCCAGAGAGGTACGGGTTCGATTAAAGTGGGCCATCCGTTCCTTCCGTGTATTGGGACCGTTCTATAGTCCTGTCGTGAGGGCACAAGTACATCGATACTCCAATGATACATGATTCTTCCTAATACGATATCTGCGAATGGTTGATCACGCAGTTGATCGGTCCAATCCTCCAGTAATGCCGGCGTCAAACTCCTCCATTCAGGTGGGACGTAAAGGTCGAAGTTTCTCCTTGCGATGTCGATGTACAGCGTTGTTTTCCAATAACAGTAAAGCCGCGAAACCCCTGGTGCTAAGCAGGGTGGTTTTTCTCTTCCAATAGCGATGGGAAGAGTCTCGGAAGTGCTGAGTTTGGGAGCTATGTCATGAACTTCATGATTAGCTTCTCTTCCACATATGCATCGAGACATGTTGGTTGACTGTTGATAAGAAAAATTCACGAACGTTATGGTCCTGTCTGGATACGTAGTTGAACCCTTGACCAACTTAGTCATTGTTATTACAAATGCCATGCTGCTTTGAGAGGAAACATAGAGATATTATTTGTTAAAAAACACCAAAAAATAAAAGCGCTATGTTCCTGCAGGTTTAGGGATTAGGGGTCAATGCTGAAGCTATATATATATATTTTTGTTATTATTTCCTTCGTAGGGAATTCTTGTTATTCATGTTTATTTGTATGTTATTTTTTGTTATATTTTTTTTGTTTTTTTGTTATATTATTCCACGGGCATCCTTCCTTCGGTTTATTGCTTATCTGTTCGTCGTTCGAGGGTGAAATACACCGGCTTCCGGTCAGGGAGAGGGGTGTGAACGACTGTCTTTTTAATTCTCTCAAGCGTTGGATAGATCTTTGTTTCGGGTGTGGTCGATGTTTCGGGTTCCGGTTCCTCACTGGACTTGAGAAGGATTGATTCTTCCTTAGGAACTAACTCCTTTGATTCGAGCCCATTTTCTGCGAGTTCGGTATAATATATAGGACGAGGGGTTTTGTAGATTTCTTCCGTTGTGTCGACAGGAGCCTTTTTGAGTTGCCCTGTGGTTCGAGGTAATGTAGCAGAGATGGGCTTGACCTCGGGGTTACAAGGTAGGTACTGAGCGTTCTCTCGGTGTACTGTTACTGGGACTTGGTAGTGGTGACCCAATGACTCCGTAGGCATTGATGGCCGCAAGTCATAAATCCTCGGGTCGAAGGCAAACCGTAGCGGTTCCGGCGAAAATTCTGTTCGGGGCCGCACAGGTGTGTAGGTGGGGCGATACTTTGGTGGTTCATCGTAATTCAATGGGCTTTTAGGGCCAGACTCATCGTCGCCATCGTTGTCGTTTTTGTCCGTCTTGGTAGGTCGCCTGGCGAGATGCATCAGCAGATTTGTTACAGAGTCCCAGATAGCACCGATGAGATAGAGCGACCAACCGTACACAGTGTGCAAAGCATAACCGTGTATTACTGTGTCGACTATGAGTTTAATCCCCCTGCACAACATTATAATACCGATCATTCCGGCGCTGAAGGTGCCGAAGGTGGAAAAATACCCCCAAGATTTTTCCCAAGAGCTTTCGATAATTTTGTTTATCGCTTGTTCGTCAATTAGATTCGCTATTGTCCCTCCTTGCGTGATCGTAGGTTGCCCCGCTATTCCTCTGGCTACGGAATTTAAAATTGCTGGTTGTTCAGCGGGGAACATTATGTGGTCACGCAGATCATCTAGATCTTTTTGCGTGTATATGCCACTGGTGGCGAGAGTTTGAGGATTTCTATATATCCAAGTGTGTTGCGTGAGTGGTTTGAGCACTGTCGGTGGTGTTGCATGAATCGGTCGAGGCTCGATAGAATACCACTCTCCTCCTATCTTATACATGGATGGCACGAGCCCGTTGCACGTGACTTGGGTGCCGGTTTTCTTAAGGATATGAGTACGGAGTGTTAAATGGTATGAATGATTTCCTACCTCTACGGGCAATTGTATGTAGCATTCCTTGGTGTCTCTAATTCTTACTTCCAGTGCAATACATTTTATGATGTGGGCTACTTCACCGGCCAACGCAGCCATATACCCGGGACCCGGCATTATATTGTAGGCAAACTCGTCGGGGGTCTGTTTGGCGAGTCCAATGGTGTTTTCTAATACCTGCCTTTCGAGATTGCATCTCTGTGTTAGGATGTCTCGATACTTCTGTTTCATTTGTATGCGTACATGCTTTTCGACATAAACGAATTTTGAGTTTACGTACGCAAATAAGTCGAGGTTTGCTACTGAGAGGGCTTCCTTTTTTATAAAACGGTATCCTTTTTGTATCTCTACAATTAGTAGTTTCGGGTGTTCTGTTCGAATCAAAGTGTATCCACATATTGTCGTGTGGTCTTTGGCGGTCAATCCGAAAACTACATCTCCTTCCGTAAGGGAGTACATTGTTTGTCTATACCGAGTGTCAACGTCGCTCGTGCGTTTCGCGGGTCCCTCGTAAAGTACCCCGTAGCGTTTGGTGTGGCAGCTATCCGCCGGAAAGGGGTCCCAATAGGTATCGCCTCCATCTATTTCGGTGCAACGGCCCTCGTCGAGATCACACCGCGTACCTGATTTTAAATGTATTTTGTTGGTCTCTACATCGACGTCGACCATATGATCTCGGAGCGTGATCTTCGCTGTTCCTTTCACGTATACTTTTTCCCAATTTCCGTAAGGGTCGGAGTAATAAACTTCTTCGCATTCTGAATTTTGTGTTACTGTTCCTGCTATTGAGATGGGTCTAGTCGTTGTCCCGTTTTGTCGGATTCCATGGATCTCAGTTTGACCAATTTTTACTTCTCCGTGTTTATACATGTCGGTGCACGCATCACGCGATACGGTATCGATGTACGAGAATTCACCATTAGGTACGTTCATGCCGTGAGACCACATACCGCATCGCCGTATGACGCGGTATATCTCTACTTTGCATTGTTTTACATGGATTGAGGAGTACTGATTTATTTGTAGCAATTGTATATGGACCCCGGTTTCGTTTACTTCCTGTTGCGGGATATCGCATTCGCCAACTTCCAATAAGGAGACGGTTGTGATATTCAAAGTAGCGCCGGTGCAATCGTATCCGATTAATCCTTCCGTGTGACGGAGAATAGTTACCAGGTAGAGGATTACTATCCCTCCCATTAGTAGCCTTCCGAATTCCATCTGTAACGCAATCGATTTTGCTGATAAATCGAATTGTATGAGCTCATATGAGAAACAAAAAAATGGGGGGGGGGGGGGGGGGATGGAGGAGTGTCACTACCGTCTATCCTCCCGTTGTCTTTCGTCGTTAATAGTCACGTCGCGGCTACGTGCGTGATCGCCCATTGACTACATGTGTAAACATCGGATTTTGATACGTGAATTATAAAGAAAGAGGCAGAGTGTTTGCTCCATCGAAATGACTAAAAAGGCCGCACCGTTCGAAATTTGGGTATTGATATTCTCTATCTGATCGAGTAAACACTCTTTCGTAAGCCGGGAACAAAATGAGATGTGTACGCGAACCGCTACCGCCGTCTCTGCAACGATTATTGGATCTTGATCCCCTTGTTGAGGGGATGGTATCTGTTAGTGTACGCCGGGGAGTGCAACGTGTAAGATTTATCCGGCGGCTAGTAAATGACGCACCGTAAGTATGGATAATGTTGTTTGTACCTTCTGTCATATTTATACACAGGCATATATATTTTTTTTCCTAAATTTTTATTTATTTGTTGTTTAATTCCCCTTTTTCTTTCAGTTGGCTTTTGCTGTATGATGACGTGTTTGATTTACGGCGGCTTTTTGGTGAGGCTTTTGGTGAGGGGTCTCCTGAGCCGGACGATTCCGTCGAAATTGATGGGCTTCCTGAACCCGATCCTATCCGTCCGCGTTCGTTTTGGCGTTTGTGTTGGTCAGTATACTCTTTCTTTTTTCGCGTTTTTTCCTTTTTTTTCCGCTTTCCCTTTTTTATGGTGGGAAAAGAAGAAAGGAAGAAAGAAAGAAGAGAATAAATGTGTATATATTTTTTTCAGGTGAATTTTCGGGCGGAAAAAGTTTTTGTTTTTGTATTTGATTTATGTATATTATTTTTTTGTTAGCACAAAAAAAATTGTAGAGTGATAAAAGGAAATAAATAAATCGTCTTTTATTTGTACGTGTGTCGAGTCTTGGTTGTATAAGTTTTTAAGGAGTGGACCCCGTCTTCCTGTACTTTCTATTCGTTCCTTGCCTTCCTATTTCCCCTTCTTTTTGTTTCCCTGTTTTCCTATTGACTCGTGGGTGTATCGTGGACGACCATTGGTCACCGTGGAGAGGGGATCGTTAGCAGAAGGGATGATCTTGTGTTTAAAAACCCCTGTGTGCAGTATTTTGTCACCACTTGTAGTTTGTTTCTTCAACCAAACTTCACATTTCGACATGGCGATTTACGGACCGTTCTCGAACTGGGAGTCGCTGGATTTTGTAGATGCGTTCGACGTGATGACGGGAGACCATGGTCCCGTCATCGAGGGGTGTGTTAACCCCTTGGAGCAAGCGTTCCGGGAGCTGGTGGCCCGTGCTCGGGTCACTCGGCGCCAAGAGTTGGAGAAAACGTAAGTTTTCTTTTTTTTTTCTTGTTTTATATATATATTTTTTTTATTCACTTGTTTATTTATTTATTTGTTTTGTTTGTTTTTTTTTCTTTTTCAGTTGGAATTTTGATCGGGACTTCGCACTATGGATCTTATGCGGGATCGATCCGTACGAGGAGGAGGAAAATTGGGATAGGAGTCCTGTCCAGTTCGAGGGGAGTTTTTTCGAGGGCGACGAGGAGCTGCGTTTCGCATGGTACGCTAGTATCATGCGATACCATTGGGCGGTTACGCCGCCCACCCTCTTCACAACGGCGCAACGCCACGTCCCTGCCGTGCCGGAGCCGACAGCTGGGGTGATCTGGCCCGGCATGGCTTTACAGCAAGTGTGGACGAACCTCCGTAATTACGGCTATAGTTGTCGTCGCCGAGGATTGCTGGAGAGACCGGCCAGTCCGCCACCGGAGGAGCGCGGGATCCCGGTCATCGAGATCAGCGACGATGACGAGGATGAGGGGGTCGACATACAGTTAGACCCCCCTAACCGTCTCATCACGGAGGTGTTGGCCGAATTTGAGGGCCCGGACCCATACGAGCCGCCGTTGCGAAACGTCTGCGCTCGGCGTGAGGTAAGAATTCGTTTTTTTTTGTGTTATATATTTTTTCTTTTATACATGTATTAATTCCTGTTTGTTCTTTTCTGTTTCAGGGTTGACGTCGTGCCTCCCTCTAGTTTTACTTTATTTTTGTTATTGTGTAATTATCTATAAGTGTGTGTCTTGTTTTTTGTAATTTGTATTCGTTCTGTAAGCGTCTGTTTTTTTGTAATTTTGTATATGTTCTGTAAGTGTGTGTTATTTTTTGTAATTTTTGTATTTTTTCTGTAAGTGTGTGTTTTTTTTTGTAATTTTGTATTTGTGTTGTTCCTTTGCCCTTTTGTTTTTTTAAATATACGTCCCTTGCGGGACAATTTAAACGGAATTTATCTGAAGTCTTCGGTTTTTTCTCTTTTTTTTCTAACACCCTTTTCCTCCGCTACCTCAAAGATTTCGTTCACCGGATCTTTTCGTTGTTTGCTCGTTTTCTGTCGTTGTCGTTCCTTTTGTTCTCGTCTTCATCGTTCGTTGTTTTGATCGTTCATCGTTTCACCGTTCGTCGTTTCATCGTTCGTTGTTTCGTCGTTCTTCGTTTTTATCGTTCCTCGTTTTTATCGTTCATTGTTTTTATCGTTCGTCATCGTGCGTCGTTTTTATCGTTCATCGTTTCGTTGTTGTTTTTCGTGTTTTTTTTTTTTTTTTTCAGGGAAGAAAAAAAAATACGTTTTTTTTTTCTTTTTTTTCTATTAATAGATAATTATATATATATATATTGAGACGGGAAGCATATACAGCTCCCGCTCAGTAAAAATTATTAAAAAATTTCTATCCATTATACTATTTTTTCTCGATTTTACGAGATTTTGTCATTTTCGGCGTTTGAACCGCGGGGAACCGCGCTTTTCTCCCGCGGGGAACTTCAAAATCTATTGGTTCATTCGAATTAAAAAATCGAGCATTCTTATTGGCCTTTTGGTAAAAGCCAATCAGAGACATTCGAGCTCTCTGATTGGCTGAAAAAGGGTATAAATCAGCGAGCGCGAGAAGACTCGCCACCAGTTCTGTCGGCGACGCTGAACAGGTGACTTCTCCTTCGAATCCTCCGGGTCCGAAGAGCTTTCGGTGACGTTAGCTTTACGAGTACTCAATCTTTCCGAACCAGGGTGCGGGAGGCTATCGGCGACGTAGCATCCGACATTCCTGTACCCCACGTCCACGCAAGTAGGGACCGCGATAGGGAGGTATCCCCGACGAGAGCGAGCCGGAAGCGAGTCGCGGACCGGCCACGTGGTGACACTTGTCGGTTCACGATCTCGTGGAAGCCGGACTCTCCGAGGAGGGCCCTGTTACACGAGTGCCGGGAAAACGCGAGAATAGTTTCTCGCGTTATTCCCGTGGGGTATCTCGTGGGCACGGCAGAGTAGCTACGATATTTAAAATTTAAAGTAGAGTCACCCGCGTAAATAATTTAAAGTTTAAATCTTATGCGCTTCACCGATATTCGAATCGATAAGGGATGCTCGGCCGATAAAGCAGGGGAAATTTTTTATCCTCGTCGAATTTCGATGAGTTTTGTTTAAAATTAATTCCTACGCGCAAACGAGGAATTAAGGGAAAAATTTAGTTTAAATCATCTTTCTGTTTTACCGACATTTCACCGGTAAATTCGGGTATTGCAATTGTTTATCGAGGAAGTCGAGACTTTCAAGATAAAATTCTGTTCTTTCGTAATACTAAGGGGAAATATTTGTTCGAATCGTGCTTTCTCGCAATTTACCTACATTCCGTCGATAAATTCGAATATTTCAATTCACTTTAATAGAAGGAGTTAAATATTTGGTTCACACAAGGAATTAGAAGAAAAATTCCTGTCCTTTCGATATTTATTTAAGTTTCAGCGCCATCCGCGAGATACTGATCAACTAATATTGAATTTGATTTTGGGAAAAGAATTGTAGCTTTACGAAAACTCGAGTGTGTTTCACTAGACGTTAAGGCGACAAAATAAGGTAAGCAACGACATCGAGGAGATCTGAATATTGTATTGCAAATTTTATGTGATTTTCAATAAAAATATACTCTTTCATCAATTCGACAACGTCTAACGATTTTTCGCTCGCCCCGAATCCCAAACGCGATCCTCGAGACCGAGTGCGAGGCATCGGTCGAAGAGGTTAACGTTACAATATATTTGTGTGATCCTTTTCCCTTTTATTCTTTTTTTATGTATATATATATTTTCGTTCCCCCTTTTTTTTTGTTTTTGTCACTGTATTTGTGATGTCAAATTATGTATGCGTGTATTATATATTTTTATATATAATTATATATATATATATATATTATATATAATTTAAATGAAAATTTTCCTGTAACTTGTTTCTTCGAAACCCTTCCTTGCGTTAGGTTTAAGTTTTCCCGTTCACCGGGTCGTTGCAAAAAATGTTGTTGTTTCATCGCCTTTTGTCGTCGTTGGGTTTAGCAGGGTTTTGTTCCATTTTTTTTTTTTTCAATTATTATTGTAATATTCTTTTTTTTTTCGTAATAGTTTTTTTTTTTATATTTTATATTATGTCTTTTTTTTTATTATTATTTTTCCTTTTTTTTTCTTTTTATTATTATTATTTTTTTTATTCTTAAATGATTATTTAATCTTATTATTATTATTGTTTTTTTTTTTTTATATATAATTTCCTATGTGTTTTGTAGGAGTTCCTTTCTTATCCCCCTCATGTTGTGTGTTTTTTTTTTCATTTGTATATGTGTGTGTCCCTCTTCCTCATCTCCTCCTATATCAAGTTTGTCCATAGCGTTAGCGTGATGATTTTCAGAGACGAGATTGAGCGTCTCGTATGTCGGTGCGCGTGGATTTTGAGAGGAGAGGAGGGAAAAAGGGAATAAAAGGACGGTGTATATTTCCGTATCCTTTTCCTCCCTGAATTTGACTAGTATACTCGACGAGGCATGATTTTTGCCCCGAGTAAAAAAAAAATGCTTCCTGGCCTAATGCTCCCATGGCGACTTCTTCTGCCGCGGTTGAGCATCTCTCTCTCTCTTGCTGTTGTAAGATTCTCATTGGTTCCTTGAAACCTCTGGTTGAGTCCCTTCTAGGTGTTCACTACTCCTCCCCTTTTTTTCGTTTCCTCTGGCTTGTACCTTCCTCTTTCCTTTTTTTTTCTCTGTTGTTCCCGGGCGATTTTATTGCCGTGGTTGAGCATTCGTATCTTATGCTAAAAATGATTTTTCCTCTCCTTTTTTTTATGGATGTATTTTATTGGGTATGATGGCATTACAGTGCGCATTGCTTATACGAGTATTTTCCTTTCTCTCCTTGTGTTCCCACCACC
Source organism: Cryptus viduatorius (assembly GCA_964006125.1). Lineage (NCBI taxonomy): Eukaryota > Metazoa > Arthropoda > Insecta > Hymenoptera > Ichneumonidae > Cryptus > Cryptus viduatorius. The sequence goes on along the minus strand of OZ023221.1, from coordinate 2,777,298 downwards.
TTCACTAATTCTCTTATTTCCTATGATATATAAAGTATATGTATCTTAATTTTGATCCTATTATTTAACCTTCACCCTCGCTAGTCGGTAGCGTATTTATAATATATTTTTTTTGTTTATTTATAATACCTTTTCTTTTGTCTTTCTTTCTTTTTTATATATATATATTTTTTTTCTTTTTCAAATCGTTATATTATTCTTTTCCCTTTAAGGAGGCTGAGTCACCTAAAAAGTAGAATGTTCATTATTATTTTTTCTGTCTGAAAAAAATAAAAAATAAAAATTCGATTGTATTGTCATAATCTATACAAGATTAACTATCTTTTTCAATTTTTTTGAGAAGAATTTTTTTGAGCTTGTCGAAGCGAAAGCAGAGATGGTCAAACTTTTTTTACTTGTCGCAGGATTCAGACCGCAGGAGTGAATAAATGTTGACTTTTCATAGCTCATTTTCTTCGCTGGAGTATTTATTATGGAACGAGTGCAGGAATTTTTTTTTGAAGGTCCCCCGATGGAGTTATCAAATAAAATCTGGAAAAAGAGCATCGCAGTCATGTGAAAATTACATTTTTTTCCACATTTTATTCGATAGCTCCATCGGGGGACCTTCAAAAAAAAATTCCTGCACTCGTTCCATAATAAATACTCCAGCGAAGAAAATGAGCTATGAAAAGTCAAAATTGATTCACTCCTGCGGTCTGAATCCTGCGACAAGTAAAAAAAGTTTGACCCTCTCTGCTTTCGCTTCGACAAACTTGGGAACTTCAAAAAAAATTTGAAAAGTAGTTAATCATATATAGATTATGAAAATACAATCGAATTTTTATTTTTAATTTATTTCAGACAGAAAAAAAAATAATGAACATTCTACTTTTTAGGTGACTCAGCCCCCTTAATGATAATAATTTCCTTCCCCTATTTTTCTAAAACCTTCACCCTTATTAATTAATTATCTGCTCAGGAGGATTTTTGTCATTCTTTTTTCCTCTTTTATGTAAGTAATTTTTTCAATTATTTTTACTAAGTAAATTCCTCTAATCCTGTTTTACAGTGTTTACAGAGTTTTACCATTCTCCCCTCGTTTGGCCTCCACTTTTCCTTAATTCCTTTTACCGATAGCCTGCAATACTCGAATAGTGGCTCGAGTCAAATCCTTTGCTTCCTATATCATTGTGGGTGATACCAATAGCTCGTAGTCGGTAATTGCGCGATCAGGGATTATTATCATATGTTTTATGTAAAGAATTTCCTCTTGACAGAGATCGCATTGCTGGGTCGCTAAACCGCATTGGTAACAGGCGATAGCATGAGCGCACGGCACGTAGATCCCGGAAACACGGCGCGTGCCGCAGTAACGGCATAAGTTGTCAAATACGATGTCGTCCAGTCTGACACTGGGGTTTACGAAGCCGGCCGGTATACATGCCATTAACGCCTCCCTTTCGGCGTCGGGCATCGGCTCCCTTAGAACGTTGAGCGGTTGGATTCGCTTTTGGCAGAGTGACCTGTAGCAGTCCATTGTTTTGGCTAGAGTCTCCTCGCCTTTTGGCTTCTGCTTACCTTTTCGATGAAATCCTGTCCCTTACGTCCGAGGAGATACGTGCATGTTTTATGCCACCTCGCGTGTTCTTCCAACGGGTCATCATGAGCACTCCATTTATGCAGTAATCCGTGGCAGCGGAAACATTTGACTTTATCTCTGACCCCTAGATAGAAGAACCCGGCGTCCGCCATACTTTCCGCGGTTTGTTTCATTGCCGTGGGCCATTCTTTGAAACTTTCTACTCGTGATTCATAGCGTGAGTAATCCTCTGCTACTGGTCTCATAGGTAGGTCTATATACGTAACGTGACTATGGTCAGGTTTCGGCGTTGATCCCATGGTGATGTTAAGTTTCCTAGCTTCGGTTTGATTACTCAAATTGTTTCATGTCTGGACTCCGCTGGTCGAAGGGCCAGGTCTCGGGTTACTGGTAGATACCGGGGGCGTTGGCGCGCCCTGTGCTAGCAGGTGCGAAGAGAGTGGATCGCTACCGGCTAACGCTATTCTCATAGCGGTGCGTGCCAGGTCCTGTCCCTCGGTAATGCCTGCTGTCTTTTTCTTGCCGCTAACCGCGCCGGTTCCACAGGCTTCTTCTACCGCTGTCCTTTTTCCAATGTTTGATACTCGCGGGGCTTGATGGGAGCCTGTACGAGATTCAATGTCCTACGCAATTCCTCCAATGCTTCCTTATTACTTCTTTCCTGGCTGTTTACAACTATCTTTACTGATCCCTTTCCAGTAGTGACTCTGCTTGGTGTTTTGTTTGTCGCGATCCTCGGTTCTTCGTGAGTAGTTAGTCCCGATTCTCCATCCTTCGCAGCTTCCTTGGGTGCGTCGGGCGCTGTTCTCCGCGGAATTTTGCTAACAGATGGTCTGGCTTTGTCCGCCTCGATAGTAATGTTTCCGCATGGAAGATAATTAATGGACCGACAATTCGGCCAATCGTCCCTGTGCTCGGCCATAGGGTCCTCTCCGCGTTGCCAATTATTTATCTCCGTACCGCATTCGAAACAAGCAACGTCGTCGCCTTGTCCCAGGTAGAAAAATCCCGCTGCGGCTAATAGCTCAGGCTTCAAGTATTGCAACGGCCAGTGTTCAAAACTTGTCAACCGATCTGACTCGCGCCGGAAACGAGGGTAGGCGGTGCGCGGGGTCGCCGTTGATGGCGAATTGCCGTTGTTACCTCTCGTTACTTCGCTGTCTTCCATCATGGTAACGGAATGTGAGATTTCTTTACTCGTTCCGGATGTACGACGCACGTTTTTCCCTTCAATTGTATACGTAGATTTCCTTTTTCCAGTAATTCCAGTATCTCAAATGGTCCAGTGTATTGATCGCCTAATTTTCCTGGTTTCGGTCCTTTAAGCAAAAATACAGGTTCACCGACTCTGAACGTGACTGGGTTAATTCGACGGTCCCTGTATTCTTTAGCCTTTTCTTTCGAGGCTATTAGATTAATTCTACCCAGGGTCTGTATTTCATGAATTTGTGTGACCAATCGGGTTAAATAATCGTCATAAGTCGCGAGTTGATCTATATCGTCCAATGGGAAATTAGAGGGCGTCCGAGCGATTTTTCCGAATACCATCTCGTATGGGGTGTGTTTTGTGCTTTCATGTACATTGGTGTTGTAATTGTAGATAGCTAGTTCGACCCAATCGTCCCAGTTATTTTCTTTCGTTGTGTATTGCTTGAGATATTCCCCAAGGGCGTGATGCGATCTTTCTAATGAACCGTTCGATTGTGGGTGAAATGCTGTTGTCCTTATTTTCTTTATTTTAAACAATTTCGAAATCTGTTTCATAAAGTTGCTTAAAAAATTCGTGCCTTGATCAGTAAGCACGGAACGAGGAGAACCAAAATTACAAATGAATCTTTTTACAAAAGCTTCGGCTATCGTTACCGCTTTCGCGTTTGGCAACGGCACAGCCGCCGAGAATTTTGTTAACTGGTCTTGCATTGTGAGAATGTATTCGTTATCCTTATTAGTCTTGGGTAGAGGACCTACAATATCCATTGCGATTTTATCGAATGCCGTGGGAGGAGTATCCGCGATAACCATTGGTTGTTTTGTCTTTACTCTAACTATTTTTTTTACTGACAATTTAAGCATCTTCGAATATATTCTTCTATATCTTGTTTTAAATTTTTCCAATAAAAATCGTGCCGGATACGTTTGAACGTTTTGCTGACACCTCTATGACCTCCCGTGGCGGAACAATGTTTTTCGATGGTTATCGCTTCACGGTTTTCCACTGGTTGTTCTTTAACGATCCCTAAACAAATTATTATTTTTATCCCCGAATCTTGAAACGAAGCTCGAATTTGCGTCATCCCGCGTAGAAAAAAAGAATTGCAGCGAGATTCTTGCCGAGAATCTCGGTGAGATTCCTCTGAAAATCTTTCCGAGATTCTCAGCGATCTCGGTGAGATTTCTCTGAGAATCTTTCCGAGATTCTCAGCGAGATCTTGCTGAGAATGCCGCATGTGTCCCGGACCGCGATTATCGCCGCGCTTCTCCGCGAGATTTTTGTTTATCGCTGCGGGGAATCTCTCGCAAAATCTCGCAGTGCTTCTTGCCGAGATTTTTATTTATCACGGCGGGGAATCTCGCACACAATCTCTCCATGCTTCTTCGTGTTTGAGCGAAAAATTAAAGAGAAAAAAAAATTAAAATTAGTCAAATAGAAGGCGAAAATAAAAAATGTAGAAATTAGCTCGGAACCAAATTGTGGCAACAAAGTTGCATTCAGCGAACAATATTAGACTCTATAGTAGAAAACGCTGATTTTTTTTTTTTTCAAATTTCTGCAAACTTTTGGCCGTCATGTGGGACTCTTGCTAAGATTCCTTGCGGAAAACCGGGAGCACTTGGAAAAAAAACCAGCGATTTTCCATTATAGCGTCTAAAATTTCTCGTTGAATGCAAATTTGTTGCCGAAAATTGATTCCGGCCAAAATTCTACGTTTTTTATTTTCGCCTTCTATTTGACTAATTTTAATTTTTTTTCTCTTTCATTTTTCGTTTGACACGAAGAAGAAGAAGCACGGCGAAATTGTGTGCGAGATTCCCCGCAGTGATAAATGAAAATCTCGCCAAGAAGCACTGCGAGATTGTGCGAGAGATTTCTCGCAGCGATAAACGAAAATCTCACGGAGAAGCATGGCGAGATTGTGTGCACGATTAAAACAATCACGCGGAGAAGCACAGCGGGATTGTGCGCGCGATTAAATAATCTCGCCAAGAAGCACGGCAAGAATCACGGTCCGGGACACATGCGGCATTCTCAGCGAGATCTCGCTTAGAATCTCGGAAAGATTCTCACACGAATCTCACCTAGATTCTCGCCAAGAATCTCGCTGAGATTCTTTTTTTCTACGCGGGATTACATTCTCCCATGGTATGTTACAGATGGCAAGAGTTTTGCTAATTTTTTGTAAATTTAATTCCCAAGCTAATTCTCGACAGCTTTTTAAAGTTTCCGTTATATTTTCGAGAATTCTCGTGGGGCCATCCCCGATTTCCTCACGGATAGGAAGAACGAGAAAGTATCGGTTGTTTCTTTTCGATATTGCCTTTGCCTCGAGGATTTTTACCTTTTTTAAACTGGGCATTTCTCCCTGTTCCGTTAGTGCTTGTCCGCCTTTGTCTAAAGGTTTACCTTTTGTATCGACAAAAAACATCATATTGTCTTTACGAGTGTAGAACAGATCTCGAGACTGCTTGTCATTTTTAGAAATTGTCTGTCTCGCTCTAGTGTCAGGTATGCCGGGTACCATTGGTTCATCGAATTCCGTATTCCTACGGCGGTTCGGGAGAGCCTCGTCGTCCGACGCCTCAGACTCGCTTAGCGCCGTGGGTCGCCGTTTTTTTCGCACACGAATTACCTCATCTTCCTCGTCCATCTCGTCGGACGAGTTAGTTCTACTCGACTTGGTTTTTCCCTGTGTCCGCGGGGGAGGATTGTCTTTGGTTGACAATTCATCGCCAGGGTACATGTCTTTGTTGTGCTTAGCATAGATGCCTTCGACCGATTTTGGGGTTGCATTTTTTTCTTGCGTCTCTGGCTCTCCGGTCAGCTCCTCCGGAAAACATGTTGGGGAGTCAGAAATTCTGTCGCCGGTGTGAATATTATCATCGTCATCTTGATTATTTCTGGAGTTGTCTAGACTTTGTACGAGGGAAGCGGGCTCAGGGGCATAGCTTGTAGAGTCTTCGTCAAAGGTATCGTTCGTTAAAGGTTCCCCGGGGTTTTCTTCTGTTTCGAAGAGCTATTCATCGGGGTCTATTGTTTCGTCTATATCGTCTTCGTCGCTGTCCATCGCTAGATAGCTGGCAATCTCTTCGTCGGTCAGTCCGCGCGCTGGTTTACAACGAGTTTTTGTCGCAGGGTTAGTTCGGATAATAAATATTCCGTCCTTACCACTGGGTCACTGGGCCACTTCTACAGGATTTCGAGAGATAGTGTCTGCGTTAATATTAGTTTTTCCTGCTTTGTATATTACATCGTATTCGTATTCGGCGAGTTTCAGCCGCCAGCGCAAAATTTTAGGGTTACCGTCGGTAGCACGGCGGAACCATAATAATGGTTTATGATCGGTGACAACCGTGAATTGTCGGCCGTATAAATAAGGACGGTAGTGCAGAATGCCGTATACTATAGCCAATGCCTCTTTTTCGTAAGTATCGTAGCTTTCTTCTGTTTTGTTCAGAGCTTTTGAAGCATAAGCACACGGATGGTCATTGTTGATTTTTCCTTGAGACAAAATCCCCCCAATTGCTATTCCCGAGGCATCAGTTGTCAAGATAAAATGTTTAGAGAAATCCGGATATTGTAGGACTGGTGCCGTGCATAATTTTTCTTTCAGAATGTCGAATGATTCTTGCTCCTCGGCGTCCCAAATGAAAGTAATTTCTTTGCGCAAAAGTAATGTAAGGGGTTTGGAAATTTTCGCGTAAGATTCTATAAACCGTCGATAATAACCCGATAGCCCTAAAAATTGGCGGATATTTTTAACGTTCTTTGGTCTCGGGAATTCTCGCACCGCCTCTAATTTTTTTGAATCTGGCTTGACGCCGTTTTCGCCGATTATATGGCCTAAGTATGCTACTTGTTTCTTCAGAAATTCGCATTTATCAGGTTGTAATTTTAAATTCGCTGCTTCGAGTCTTTTTATTAATTCTTCATAAATTATTCGATGTTCTTCCAAATGTTTTGCATAAATTACTATGTCGTCCAAATAAACAAATATGCCCTTCCCGAGGATACCGCTTAAAGTGAGATCCATAATTCTTTGAAAAGTGGGCGGGGCGTTCTGGAGTCCGAACGGCATCCTAACAAATTCGAAATGGCCCCTCGGTGTTGTGAATGCCGTCTTATGTCGATCCTCTGGGCATACTTCTATCTGATGGAAACCCGATGCCAAATTGAAGACGGAGAAATACTTTGCGGCTCCTAACTGATCGAGAATTTCCGTGATATTCGGTATCGGATACGCATCTGCTATAGTTTTTTCGTTTAATGCTCGATAGTCGAATACGACTCGCCACTTTTTATTTTCTTTTGAATCGTTTTTCTTCGGTACCACCCAGACTGGGCAATTATAAGGTGAGGTTGATGGTATTATTACCCCGTTTTTGAGCATATCGTCTACTTGTTTTTCGATCTCATCTTTCATTCAGGCCACCGGTAACCCCTCGTATTAATAGGAACGTCATCCGTCGTGGGTATTCGGTGTTGTAAAATCGTCGTGTGGCTTAGCGCTTCGCCAGGTAGATGATAGAGTTGTGTACTGTCTCGTAATAATTTTTCGATGCTATCCTTTTCTTCACCGCTGAGTCCGTCTAGTCTTAAGAGAGATGTTATCCGTCCGAAACGTTCCTCTGCATCGGAGGCAGAAAACGTGAGGCAAAAACTTTCTCTGGTGAAGGGTTGTATACCTCGCGAGGCGATCGTCGTCCCAAGCCTCTTGGCGAGCTCAGGGTTTACAATGGTGTAACTCTTGCTATGTTCTGCTGAGTTTTTGTCTTTGCGAACTTTTTTATGCTCCCTCATATTTTTACTCGACAATGACTCTAAATACTGCATAGCCATACTGTCGTCCGAAATTTTTTCTACTACTCTTATTTCTTTTGTCTCTGTTTCTGATTGTTCGTGACTCTTTTTCCCTTCTTTTCTCGTATTATTTCTAGTCACTTCCGTTATTCCTGTACTGTCTTCATTATTTTTTTCAATCTCGTTATTATTATGTTTGCCGTGAATAACATACACTGTATCAACGGTCAACATTTTGAAGTCGGCCTCTCGCGTACTACTGGTACCGGGCTCGAGCTCCTGAACAGATTTATCGATTTCGCTTCCATCTTTTATTTGGACGAGGCGCGTATTAACTTTCTCTTTTGTGCTCAATGTTTCGTAAATATTTAATTTTTGTTTAACCGTTGATACGTGATCTTCGGAAATATTATTATTCAAACCACATGTCTCTCCCCTTGTTGAAAGCGCGGGGTCCTGCATGTCTATGGGATTCACTGGCTTGGGGGCAAAAGTTTCTATCCACTCTGTTTCTCCCCTTTCACCTACTTTAAGTTTCGTCTCGATTGTTTCCTTCCGGTTTCCTTCGATTTTCACTCCTGGAGATACCACAAGTTCCGATTACCTTGTAGCCACAGTTATTCCTCTCGATTTTTCATTTCCTTCTTTCTTGTTAGCTTCGTTTGCGTGTATTTGTTTATTATCGCCGATAATTTTGGTTTCCGAATATAAATTTAATACTGGAACTTGCAGTTGTATTGTATGGGGGTTATTGTTTGTCGCGTAAACATATGCTTTACCATTCTTGTTCGTTACCAGTCCTGTTTCAAGTCTGACTCCGTGACCAGCATCCAAAGGCGGGAGATATCCTTCCTAAATCTCCAAGTTTTTTACGCGAACGAAACACAGCTTCCTTGTTCTAGCGGGTATAATTATCGTCTCCGATGGCGCGAAGGGAATTTGGAACTCTTGCATTTTTAAAACCCTTTTTTCGTAATCAATTATAACTCGATTTCCGTCGAGATATTCTGATCCTAATATCCCGCCTTCGTTAATGGGAAAATTTTTTTCTACTACGTAGAAAGTAGAGATGCGTCCAAAAACATTGATTGTCACGTGGCCGAGTGTGTATATGGAAAACGCGGTGATACCATTTAATTGTAAAATTTCGTCTTTATTGATGGGTGTCGTTGTAGTTAAAAAATTTCTTTTTATGATGTTGGGTCCCGCCCCCGTGTCGACCATTAGAATTTTGGGCGTTGTTAATTTATCACATTTCAATTCGACTGTGGGAACGCTACTTTCTTTGTGTAATTTAATTGTATGTATTTTTACAACTCTTGTTTGTTCGTTGCCACTACCGAGATGGTATGTATCGGGTACGTGCTCTGGGTGGTCCCCGATGCACCCGTGGTCGGGAGACCGTTGGAGTTTCCCAAAGACTTTCCGTACCGTGCTTCGTTTGTTTGTCTGACCGGGCAGTCGCGGATAAAATGACCGATCTGTTTACAATAATGGCACGCGCCGTTAAGTGTAGGATCGTTTCTAGTAGCTTCAGCATAGGTCTGGGGGTTACTGCCGGGGCATTGCGCGGAGTTATGACGATAAGGGCAAAGGTACGCACCGTGCCCTTATTTTTTGCAAATTTGGCATATTACATCGGCCGTTTGTCGAAACTTAAGCCCTTGCGGCACCTGACTACTTTGATTATCTGGTACCGAGCCCGTGCGTCCGGCGAGAGATGAGCAATTTTTTGCTTCGTGCCCCCGGTTGTGGCATATTTGGCACACCGTTTCCTTGTTGCTAGGAGGATATAACTGTAACAGCGATCCGCCGTGTGCCCTCTTTTATTACAATGTTGACATACCGTAATCGCCGTAGTGTTTGAGGCAGGGGGTTTCAATGGAGGATATAGTTTGAAACACTTGCTCGCCACGTGTCCTTTTTTATTACAATTCTGGCAGGTCGGTACATTTTTTTCCGCGCTATCTGTTCCCTGTGTTTCGGTGGCTGGGCCTTTCGGTTTACTAGGACAATTCATCGCTGCGTGACCTGTCTCGCTGCAGAGTTGACATTCTACCTCCTCGGCGGCTATTGCTTTCACGCTGCGTTTTGTCTCCGCTCGTGGTTCCCTGGGATTCGGAGAGTCTCTAATTCCCTGTCGTAGAGCGGCGCGTGCTATAAGTTGTTTCTCGATTTTTACAGCCCTTTTTACTATATCGTCGAAGGTTCCTTCTGCTGGCATGCGTGCCTCTATCTCGGGTTTTAATCCTTGAATGAAACAGGGCGGGAGACTGTTGGTAGTATTTCTCGTAAAAGCTGCGTCGGCAGGGGTATTATTTTCCGATTCGTAAGCCTCCAATATTTGGAAACCCAAATCGCGTACCCTGTTCGCGTATGCTACAACGGATTCATCAGAGTTTTGAAAAATCGATCCAAGCTCTCCTTGTGCATTTAAGAAAATCATATAGTTCTTTTAAAGTGTCGAATCCCTGTTGAGCTATGGAACGCCGTGGTTCGCCGACGATTTTAATTCTGACAGCTTTGACTAATTGTCCCTCCCCGGCAGGGTCAATCATTTCGAGTGCTTCATCGCAGCCTTGTATATGTTACGTCCAAACTAGCGTTGTTTCTTTACTAGTTTGAAATATAACAGTTGTCTCCGTTATAATCGCACGCGCTGGTCAAGTGGGTGTTAAACCAACCTTTACGACACCTGGTGTCGATAAGGAGGACAACGATTGCTCCTTTTTAAAGCCTAACCTTGCGGAAAATTGCTTGGGATGGAGCCCTTAAGAGTGCTTGTTAAATGCGTGTCGTAGGGTGTAAACTAATTAGTAGAGGGTTCGGCGTCTCTCAGGCAAAAGAGAGATAGAGAGGAAATCTTCGGTGAGACGGCAGCTACCTGCCGTTTTCTGACCAGGTGTCGGAGCACGCGACACGGTTAAACGAGATTTTGGTGGTCACTTCAAATCACTGGGTTGCAAGAACAAAATGAAATAATGCACTGTTGATAAATAAATAAACAGGTACTTACGGTAATAAACGGTGTTCCTAGTGTTGGTGGATATAGAACTTTCTTCACGTTGATTTACTTCGAAAATGAATTTAAAGGAAAAAATAATGTGTTTCACGGAAATGCAGGTAGAGTTAACACTATTTTAATGCCACAAAAAATATGAGTAATACAACTGATAAAATTGAACAAAAGAAAACCAATAAAGACCAAGTGTCTATATGGTTAGAATTTCTAAAACTCGCGAAATACAATGTCAAATTATAAACTGAAGAAATAATTTCGTTTCTCTGAGTCCTGGATTTTATACTGATAACTCGAAAGTCTGAAAGACAATCGGGTAGAAACTGAATTTCGAACAATGGATAACTGATTTGAATTGTGCTACTATGGTATTTTGAACAAATAATTGAAAGAATATACTGAACAAAAACTGAACTAAACCGAGGGAATATCCTCCTCTAATAACAGAAAAACGTGTGCTGAACAAAACTGAAAGAATGTGCTTGAACAAAACTGAAAGAATATGCTTGAACAAAACTGAAAGAATAACCTCCTCTAATAACTGGGTAAAGTGTGCTTGAACAAAACTGAAAGAATAACCTCCTCTAATAACTGGGTAAAGTGTGCTCCTGAGCGTACAATTTCGGGGGTTTTTATACCATTTTTCTTGGTGACAAGTAGAGGGGATGTTGCTATGCGAGTGTCTTTTTGTATATCTATTCGGTATAAAATTCTGGTACAGTAACGAGAAGATGAGGTGATGCTACCGATCTCATCCCTGATTGGTCCATGATCTTAAGTCCTTCTTTTAGGCGCAATGCGTTTATCGGGCCCCGCGCCGTGGATGACGAGGTGGGGTATCGAAAAGTAAAAGGGCGCAGACGAGATCACGTAGGCATCAATCCCCTCCTTTTCTCGTTTCCGTTTTCCGGGAAGTCATTACCAGAAAGATTTTTGTTGGTATGCAGCCTTTTATGGCTAAATACTTTATATGTAAAAAGGTCGCACGAGTTCCAATCGGACTATAGAATTTCGTCAACTGTCTAGACAAATAAAAACCGGTGTTGAACAGTGAAAATACGCTCTCCTATGTCTTCGGAATTTTATACGTATTACGTGAAGTATAAAATTCGTAGTTTCTCGTAAGACTCTTATAACCAGGACTCGCTTATTCCTAGCAGAAATGAATATAATAACGAAAATATAATAATGAATATTATTGATATAAACCATAACCTATTATCGGGAACTAATTATTTAGTACTCGATTAGTTTGTACTCGTCTGTCTGGATAATAATACAAAAGTATAATTCTATATTACTAATAAAATCAATAAAAGAAAAAGTAATAAATCTTTTCCATGTTATTTCGCCCAGGGGCGTGCCATGGAAAAGACTTTCCTCGGCAAATGCTTTACCGTTAACTCCTTCAGTCATTTGTTTAAACAAATGGCGTACAAGTTGTCCACGGCTAAGAATTTCTCGAAGGACGAACTAAATTAATAGGGTACTTGTAGTAATTTCTTTACAGTCGGAGAGTTTATGGACAAGTTTTCTGCCTGTTGCGAGAGAACTCTTTTTCGTTACTCGGCGGTTTTGTACCTGAACTGTCGAATGCCAAACGTTGTATAATTTTCAGAAGGTGAAAATCCCTTTTCGTTTTTATAATGGTATCATTCTCCGTGTAATTACTACTACGTACTTAATTAATACCATAAGGATAAACACAGGCGTTCAAGAGAGCAATTCCTGGGGGTGAATTGTCTATTATTATTTCTTTTTAAATTGACTATATTCTCAGTTTCGTTTTTCTATTGATCATTACTTTATTATTTTCTTCAGAAGTCTGACCTCTATTGCTTTCCGATGTGTTATAATGAGAGGAATCCGTGGTTTACCAATTATTTAAGGATTAATTAATTAAGATTTAATAGAAGATATTTCCTTCTTCCTGCTAAAATCAAGGTCATGAGCCCCGTCTTCTTTGTTTTAACTTGTGGAGTTCGGTTCAACTAAAACACTGTTTAAAGCGTTTCCCTTAACGAGGATAACTTGTCGACCCGATTCTATGTATCTAAACCCGACGGTTTTAATCGACTGTCTGTAAATTCCTCCCTGAATGGTTTCGAGCCATGGTAAAATAGATTTACTGATCTACGGGGAGGTAGTCGATATCGATACTAGTAGGTCCCAATGGTAACTGTCAGCGGGCCGCGGTTCTTTTAATTCCTTTTTGGGACTCTAGAGGAGCGCTCGGGAGAGGGGTCAGAGACCGCCTTTCTCGACCTCCGCCTGTGAGGCCCCGGATCTGTTTTACCCTGTTTCATCGGTATCGACTCGCTAAGGTAGGGCACCGATTTTTGTAAGACTCTGGGCTAGCTTGACACTGATTAAGCAGTAGGTAAAATAGATATTGTTAATGAAGAATTTTTAGATCAGATTCCCCTTTTTACTTTCACAAAGAAGTTTAGGCTCAACTGCTATTGAAGGTAAAGCAGAAAATAAACTATGCGTTACGCTGGACGTAACACCTCCTCCCCTTAAGCCGATTATTAGGGGAAGCCTAATAATCGCCTCCGCGGCGCGGGGTGAAACTGAGAATTTTTTTGGATTGCGACTTGTTTTCTCTTGGCTCTATGTTTATTCTTAAAGATATATTTCTTGATATATATATTTTAATGCTACCATTATTTCCTTCCTTAAGGATTTACCCGAATATAATTCATAGAGTAATGTATTCCCTTTCCTTTTCTCATATTATGAAGTTATAAAAGTTACTACGTTTGTTGTTATATATGAATGCGTGGATGTTTGTATGTGCATGTGTATGTGTGCGTGTACGTGTACGTAGGTGTATGTGTATGTGTACGTGTATGTATGTATATGCATTTGTTCCTCTTATTTCCTATTAATTTTATATTTTTATTATTCTAATTCTTATCTTTAATGATGGTTCTTGTAGTTGAGTGGTGTTATAAATTGAGCGGTTCAAGTCGTAACCGTCTGCGGCCTTGAACCTCCCTTAGTAATGCGTCCACCGTTGGTATCATTTCTCGGACGTATAACCGTTGTTCGTTTGCTTGTTGAATCTTTGCGTCCTCCTCGGTCATGATGTATTGCGAACTTTGACCTAATGGTAGTAATAAGTCATATTGTAAGATGTAGGTTGTGCCTCCGATGATTGCTGATTCCGATTCCTCAGGTATTCCATCCATCCATCTTCCATCGATCCATCGATCCATTCTTCCAGGATGCTAACGGGCACGTCCTTCCATTCAGGGGGTACGTAAACTCCCGGGATGAGACACCAGTAGTATGATCTGCTGTGGTTTGTGTAGGAGTTGTCGACGGTCATGATTAACTGGTATTGGACCATCTCCTGCGGATTATAGATGGGAGTATTCGCGTAATTCGTTGTTGACGATTAGTTGTCCTTATTATAGATGTATAGAAGTATGTGGTTATTTTCCTCGTGCCCCTTTTTTTTGTGTTATATATATATTTTCCCTCTTTTTCTTTCTTCCTTTTCCTTATCCTTTAAAATTTACGAGGTAGTAAAAGGTTTTGTTCGAAAAGTTTTCTCCCTTTTCTTTTCATTCTCTCTCTATCTCGCCTTTCCCTTTAAACGGCGGTCTCGAGTCGAGGGTACGGGGTCGTGTATGCGTTCTCACTTCGTTGGTCGAAGGGTTCCACGTATTCTCGTACTAGTTTCGGGAAGGGTCCTGTTCTTTCTTTTGGGACTGGGGAATCCCGTTGGGCGATCTTATCCTTCAATCGGTTGCTCTTTCTATCGACTTGTACTGCACGAGGGCGTGGTGAGGGGAACCTGATGACTGGCCGACAAGGTGGTGTGTCGATTTCATCCTGATTGTCAAGATGCTTATATCTCCCGTATCCTACGTATTCTATGGAATGCGGGTTCTGTCCATAAGGAATTATGGTATCACGATCCCAATAATAATGAGTTCCTCCGAGTTCAATTGGTTGTTCGGGATCAGCGCCTAATCTACGCGCCCACAACGATCGAGTTTTATCGGTGAGTCGTCTCCACTCAGGGGGTACCCAAACGTATCGTCGTGGTTGTACAGTCCGTGGCAATCGCATGCGCCAATAACACACCACATTTTCCATACCCAGACAGGGCGGGATTGGGTTGTGATTCAGCGTGATGGATAAACGGTCGGTTTCGTAGGTCAGCCTTGGTTTATTCCATATGGGTGTAGTTTCGAAGAAATTTGGCCATCCGTTTCTCCCGTGGATACGGACCGTTCGGTAGTCTTGCCGTGCCGGTAGAAGTACATCAATGGTCCAAAAATATTGAACCCTTCCTAACACGATGTCCTCGAATGGTCGATCGCGTAACTGATTGACCCAATTTTCCAATCGGTCGGGAGTTAAGGCCCTCCACTCCGGTGGGACGTACAGCACGATGTCCTTTTTTGCAATGTCGATTCGCAGCGCCAACTTCCAATAGCAATAGAGCCTCGTTGCTCCGGGTACTAAGCATACCGGTTTCTTCCGTCCTATTTCGATGGGAAGTATTTCGTCGGGATTGGCGGGCCTCGCACTTACTCCCACACTATCGAATTGCCTTCCATTTCTACACGTGCATCGAGACATGTTGGTGATACTAACACATACAGACAATTGATGCATTAATTCTTACGTATATTTGAACATATTTTATATATATATATATTTTTTTTTATTATTATTATTTTTTTTTATATATTTTTTTTTCATATTATTTGTTTAAGATTAGTCTACTTTTCCTCTTTTTTTTTCTTACTTATAGGGCAAAAGCATTATTTTATTAGTTTAAGCCTTATTCGGGGTTTCCATGCACATAGCTCATGAAAATAGTTCCGAGAATGCGGTAAAGTTCTCAGCATATGGCTTGCATTATAGTGCATTAGAGAGTTTATTACGAAACGAAGTTGTTATATACGTACTTCTTCCGATCTTTCTTTTGTTGCTTACTTGATATGTTAGTTTCCTAGTCTCGTTATTTATAGGCTTTCCTTTTTTTTCCTCTCTCCTTCTGTTTTTTTTTGTTGTATTTTTTTTTCTCTTTTTTTTCGTTTTCTGGATTTTCTACGGTATCTTAATTGGCTGATCTATTTCCTACATATTTTATCTCTGCCTTTTTTTTTATTTTCCTTTTCTTCTTATTAATATTATTATCCTTATTATTATTATTTTTACTAAATTCTATTATTATTTAAAGATTGTAAAGTTATGCGAGATAGAATTCGTTTTTCCTCTTTTGTTCTCCCTGTATTTTTTTCTAGATTATAGTTCAGGGATAGTACGGGGTGCGATAAGTGTCAAACCATTTCCTTTGCTATATTCGTGGTCAATGGAGAACTCCACTCCGTAATCAATGTTAAGTTTGCACGTGAAACATTTTTTTATTTGTTTCACGCAGTCGGTGCAAACAGTGGCGTGATGACAGGGCAAAATCATTATTCCAATGCTTTTCTTAAAGCAACGATGGCATAGATTGTTATTGACTACTTTGTTCAAAGTGCCAATGCTGATAAGTTTCGGTTCTCCCGTATTTTGCTGGATGGACAGATGTTTACGTTCGGATGGTATCTGTGAGCCCGAAGCCTTTGCTGACGGGTCAATGTTATTGTTTTTGACCTCTTCAAGGATCGTAGCCTCCTGTTTCTTTTCCTCGTTGGCTGCCTCGTTCAATGTCGGTACCTGTCTACCTGCTTGGTTCTGTCCCTTGCCTCCTGCTTCTCTGATAAATTTATTTATGTCCGTTGTATATTTTCGGAGGTTTGCTAGACACGCGGCCCATTTAACCGTGTCATCCGCTTTCTTTAGTTCGATTGATTCTTCCAATAACTTTGATAGTTCGAAATCATGATTATTAGCCGGTTGGATTCCGGATCTCCGTTGGGCACGCAAGAATCTGCATTTCGAGAACCATTTGGCGTGTTGGCCCATTGCTGTGTCGGTAGCCTGCCAATCAGGCAATCCTCCCCCACAATAATAACATATTGTTTCGTCAGACTTTCCCGTGGCAAAGAAACCAGCTGCTGCAAGGCTTTCCTTTGATTGCGGTGATGATGTTGGCCAATTCGCAAAACTTTTCAAGCGTTTGACATAAGCAGCGTATTCCGGATAGGTGGGTCCATCCTCAGGAGAATGGGTAATCCGATCGGCCTTTTGCGATCCGGGGCTTTTGGTATCATAGGGTCCTTTCGGTGCGCGTGCAGCAGGTATAACGGAAGGAGGCACTCCAAGGGGTACATTACCGCAGGGAATCCTTCGCACGAATCGGCATTTATCTTGCCATCTCCGATGTTCTAACAGGGGCTTGTCGTCAGCTTCCCATTCGCTTATCGTCAGTTTACATTCAAAACATGTAGTTTCATCGGCCTGCCCGGTGTAATAAAATCCTGCGGCTGTCAATTCTTCAATTGATACTTTTGGTTTCGGCCAGAGTGTAAAACTGAGTAGCCGCGTTTCTTCTAAACGATAGTCCGGACCGATGGTTTGTTGGTTCGTCGTCATTTTCCTTGGAGTCGCTTGTATTTTCCTGCTCCTTTTCTTCCGTTTGTTTACTTTTATTTCTTCTCAGATTGAGGGATTCCGTTGATTTTTCGATTTTATGTCGTTCGCGTCCTCTGGATTTTGAGCCTCCTTTAAGCAAAAATACCGATTTGAAGCTGTTGAGTTCGTAACGGTATGTAGGGAAATTCGGGATTATCATTGTTGTGCGTGTATATATGTATAAAATATATTATCATTCATATTTTTTTTATATTTTCTTTCGGAGGGAGGCTCATTATTGTATTACCAGGAGTCATCTCTGTATTATGATTTTCGTGAGGGATGGTATTGTAGATTTTCCTTATTCTCGCTTCTTCATCTCTTTCCCTTTCTTTTACTTGTTTGAACGTCTTTCGAGAGAGAGGAACATCTGCCTTCTCTCGGGGCATGGTGTATGAACAGGGACTCTCTTTATTTTCTCGAGGGTAGGATATATTTTTGTCTCTGGTTCGTCGCCGGCCGCTACCTCCTTGTTAACGGTGGCTTTTAATAACGGGGAGGATTCTACCTGGTCCTGTGTAGCTGACCATTGTTTCTTCCTTTCCTGTCGCGTGGACTCTTGAGGAATTAGTTCTAGTGGAATGCGTTCTCGCGGTTTAACTCTGGGCATTGTCGCGAAAGGCGGTATCGATGCCGGCGGAAGTGATGTTAATTCCTTTGTTTCCATTCCGTGTTCCAATAGACTCATTTTGAGTGGTTCGTGGAAAGGTCGAGGAGTTTTATAATGATCGTCCTCCCTCGTTGATTTACTACTTCCCGCCTCATTTTTGCGCGGAAGGGTTGAAGTTTCGGGACTAAAATAGGAAGGTAGTGTGGTCCCTTGATGTGTAATTACAGGTACATGATAATGGTGATTCAATGCCTCGGGCTGCAGGGTTTGTTGGAGGTCACGAATTCTTGGATCAAAACCGAAATGGAACGGTTCTAAGTTGAAAGTAGTCCTGTTTCCTTCGTTTTCAGCGTAGTAGCTCGGTGGCTTAGGTTGCAACGGAGATTTATTGGTGGGTTCTTCGTCGACATTTCCATCTTCCCCGTTGTCTTTAGGGGGTTTCCTTCCCAGATGCAGTAATAGACTCGTTACCGAATCCCATACGGCTCCGATAAGATATAATGACCATCCGTATACCGTGTGTAAAGCGTATCCATGGATTATCGTATCGATTATCAACTTTACTCCTCTGCACAACATTACGATGCCAATGAGACCTGCGCTGAACGTACCGAAGGTCGAGAAGTATCCCCATGATTTTTCCCAAGAGCTTTCGATTATTTTATTTATTGTCTGTTCATCAATTAAATTGGCAATAGTTCCTCCTTGAGTAATGGTGGGTTGTCCTGCTATTCCTCTCGCGACGGAGTTTAAAATAGCGGGGCGTTCAGCGGCAAACATAATATGTTCTCGTAATTCATCCAGGTCTTTTTGCGTATATATGTCACTGGTTGCAAGTGCTTGTGGATTACGGTATGTCCAGGTGTGTTCGGAAAGAGGTTTAAGTACGGTTGGTGGTGTTGCATGGATGGGTCGCGGTTCGAGCGAATACCACTCTCCTCCAACACGATACATAGACGGCACAAGGGTATTACAGGTGACCTGAGTTCCGGTCTTCTTGAGTATATGTGTGCGAGGTGTGAGATGGTAGGAGTGGTTTCCTACCTCGACAGGTAGCTGAGTGTAACACTCCCGTGTCTCTCTGATCTTTACCTCTATTGGTATGCATTTCACGATATGGGCTACTTCCCCGGATAATGCGGCCATATATCCTGGTCCTTTCATGATGTTATAAGCGAATTCGTCCGGTGATTGTTTTGCTAGTCCTATGGTGTTTTCCAAAACCCGTCTCTCGAGATTACATCTTTGTGTTAGTATATCCACATACATTTGTTTCATTTGTGTTCGTATGTATTTTTCTACGTATACGAATTTTGAATTTACATATGCGAAGAGATCGAGATTGTTTACAGACAATGGTTCCTTTTTTATAAATGGATCCCCTTTGCGGATTTCTACAATCAGTAGTTTAGGATGTTCTGTCCGAATTAATGTGTATCCACACAGATTTGTCTGTCCCTTGGCGGTTAGTGCAAAAATGACATCTCCTTCCGTCAATGAATACATTGTTTGTTTGTATGTGGTGTCGGTGTCGGTGGTCCTTTTGGCGGGGCCTTCGTAAAGCACACCGTACCGTTTGGAATGACAGCTGTCCTCAGGGTAAGGCTCCCAAAAGGTATCGCCTCCGTCAATATCGACGCAATGACCCTCACTAAGCTCACAACGCATACCTGATCTTAAATGAATTCTGTTGGTATCTACATCGACGTCCGCAGAGTAATCACGGAGAGAGATCTTAACCGTGCCCTTTACGTATACCTTTTCCCAATTTCCGTAGGGGTCAGAGTAATATACCCCTTCACACGATGCATCTTGATTTACAGTTCCGGCTATCGAGATGGGACGCATTATTGTGCCGTTAAGCATTGCTCCATATATTTCTGTTTGTCCAACTTTTATTTTCCCTGTCTTGTGAATTTCGGAACAAGCGTCTCGCGAAGGGGTATCGATATACGCATATTCTCCGTTGGGCACGTCCATCCCATGCGACCACATGCCGCATCGGCGAATTACGCGATATATTTCGACTTTACATTGTCGTACTTGTATAGAAGAATATTGATTTAATTGTAATAGTTGGATGTGGACCGCGGTTTCGTTCACTTCCTGTGTAGGAATGTCGCATTCGCCGATCTCGAGGAGTGATACAGTTGTAATATTCAAAGTGGCGCCGGTGCAATCGTATCCGATTATTCCCTCCACCGGGGGTAGGGAATATAGCAGGAGTAAGAACGCTATTCCTCGGGCGAGTAACGCCTTTTCCATCTGTAATGTCAGTGATTTTATATGTAGATTTTGGGCGCGGCAATGCTCCTAGGATCGACAAGAAAAGGGAAATAAAACGGGTGCGTGGCACCGATTGGTGAGGTGCGGAGCAACTCCGTTGGTCTTTGAGTCGTAAGCGATTAATATTCAGATAGGATGGGGGAACAAGATCTCTCGGAGTGTATCGAGGTGTTTAAAAAACCCAGTGCATTCCGAGATTTCTTTTATTCGTTTAACCCTTTCTACATTGAAAGGGACTTCGTCATTTTCCGCCGCTCTATTACGGACGCGATTCGGTTATGCCGCGTGTGAACGAGCCTATGACTCCTTCATTGCAGAAGTTGCTTGATAGCAATCCTCATGTACCGGGTACTATTTCGATAAAAGTGCGCCAAGGAGTTCGTCGTATACGTTTCCTTCGGAGGATGTTGAACGAAGCAAGGTAAGTGGCTTTACGTGTAAGTTTTTTTTCTGCTGAATTCCTTTCTCTATTTTTTTTTTCG
Organism: Cryptus viduatorius; assembly: GCA_964006125.1. Taxonomy (NCBI): domain Eukaryota; kingdom Metazoa; phylum Arthropoda; class Insecta; order Hymenoptera; family Ichneumonidae; genus Cryptus; species Cryptus viduatorius. The sequence continues at coordinate 2,756,757 of OZ023221.1, read as the reverse complement.
GCCCCCTTTTTTTCAGCTGGGATTTGTCATACGAAGATATCTTCGATCTTCGCCGACTTTTCTCGATGGAAATAACGGCGCCTCCAGGGCGGCTCGAGGGGTTCATTGCAGGGCGTCAGGTCGTGCAACGGCGTCTCTATCGGCATCTCTGTTGGTACGTTTTCCTTTCTCTTTCTCTCTTATGAGACGACGGGTTATTTGCCTTTCTCTTTTTTTTATTAGGATTTTATTTATTTCTTGTTCTTTCTTTTTTTTTTTCAGCGTTGCGCGTTGTGTGCTTAGCTAATTGCTAATTGTCACTTTCGAGGAGATTTTATTTCCGTTGTATATTTTTGTGTAATAAAAGGTAATATCATTTATCTCGGTTTTTTTTTTATTTCGTTTTTTTTTTTTTTTATATTTCTTGTTCTAGTTTTTTTTTTTTCACTATTTCTTATTCGTTGTTTTCTTTAGATGGAAATGTATATAATTTAGCAAAGGTATGTACATAACTATTTTCATTGATGTTTGAGAAGAGATTTTTTTTTTTTTTTTTTTTCCCTCAAGGGTTGGATTGGTCGTCCTTTTTCGTTTGCTTAGCAGATGTCTCGCTCCCCTACTCCTTTTAATTGGGCCCTTTTTTTCGAGGCGTCCGGTTTTTCCTCGTTGACCATTGGCTGTTCATCCCCGCTTCTCTAAAATTTTCCACGGGGTAACCTCCCTCGATTTAGATATAAAAAGGCCAGGTTTCCACAGTTTCCGCATCAGTTTCTTCTTTTCTTTTGGTGTGAATATACCAATTCGAAAAAAAACTTCATCATGCCGTTCTACGGAGAATTTTTCGCCAACGAGGAGCTCGACTTTTTTGAAGTCGACGAGGTCCTCCGGACCATTTATCCGGCAGCGGGGACTCGCTGCCTGAGGGGAAAAGCTTTTGAGGAGCTGGTGGCCCGGACTCGGGCTGAACGTCGGGCACGCAACCCGTAAGTATATTTCCTTTCCCTAATTTTATTGTATATTTTTTTGTAATGTATATTAATAAGTGTTTTTCTTTTTTTTTTTCAGTTGGCGTTTCGAGATGGAGGATAGGTTCGCCCTCCGGATCCTCTTCGGAATCGACCCTTACCAGGTCGATTTTGAAGATTGGGACTTCGAGTCTCCTATTTTGGTGGCGAGAGAGGTGTCCATCGACGAGGATGAGGGGGCGCGGTACGCGCATTATTACGCGGAGATGCGTAGCCGCAAGGTGTGGGTGCCGGAGCCCCTACCCCCCATCGCCTGGGAGCCGGAGACTCCTGAGGTCTCTATCGTCTTTGAGCGGCTGCTCCAGGTCGCTCCTCCACCCAGTCCGGCGAGTCCTCCTCCGGCTGATCGGGGAGTTCCGGGAGGCCTCATAGTCCCGAGGCCACGGCGGCCATCGCTGTTAGAGGAGCTCTCGCGGCTCTTCCCCAACCTGGGCCGGGGCCTGTTGCGGAGGCGGGACCGCTCCCCGCCATCAAGGGGCCATTTACGACGTAGATTGGTGAGTTTTAGTCATTTTTTTTTTTTTTTTTTTTAAACTTATTTTTGTTTTTTCTTCATGTTTTTAATTTTGTTTTTTTTCTCTTTCTTCTGTTGCAGGGGTAGAGTTTCTCTCCGCCGACTCGTCGTACTCCCCCACCCCCCCTTTAACTTAAGTTATATTTTGTATTTTAGTTTTAAGTTTTTTTTTTTATATATTTTTTTGTATTTGTAATTTTAAGGGGTTTTTTTTTTTTTTTTTTTTTTTTTTTATTTATTTAAAACTTTTTGTATTTTAGTTTAAGAATATTTTTTTTCTTTTTTTTTTTTTTAGAATTATTATTTTCATTTGTTTTTATGTGGCGTATGCCACTAGGCTTAAGAAGATTTTTTTTTTTATATTTTGTATTGTATTTTTTTTGTATTTTGTGGGCGGGAGGTTGCATTTTTTTCCAAAATATACGTCCCAAAGGGGATATTTTAAATGAAACATTTCCTTTCTGATTCGGCTTAGTCCGATTATTCCCTTCTCCTTTTTCCGTTTTGTTTTTGTTTTTAAATTCGTCTTTGTTCGTTGGTTTCGTTGTCGTTTCGCCTTCGTGGGTTTGCGTTTTCGTTTCGTCTTCGTTGGTTCATCGTTGTTGTTTTGTCTTCGTGGGTTTGTGTTTTTCGTTTCGTTTTCGTTGGTTTGTCGTTGTTGTTTTGTCTTCGTGGGTTTGTGTTTTTCGTTTCGTTTTCGTTGGTTTGCCGTTGTTGTTTTGTCTTCGTGGGTTTGTGTTTTTCGTTTCGTTTTCGTTGGATTGTCGTTGTTGTTTTGTCTTCGTTGGTTTGCGTTTTCGTTTTTATCTTCGTTGGTTTGTCGTTGTCTCGTCTTTGTGGATTTCGTTGTGTGTATGTATATATATATATTTTCCTTCCGCGTTGTTGTCTGTTGTATTTAACTTTTTTTCTTTTTATTATTATTATATATATATGTATTATTTTTTTTGTTTATATATGTTTCTTCTGTATGTTTTTCTATGTTTACGGGGGGAATATCTCCTTTTTTTTTCAATAAATGCTCCAACGGAGCGACTTAACCCAACTTCTTGTTTCGTGTTTGTTTTATTAGTTTTTTTTTATATATTTTTCCTTCCCTTGTTATTATTATTATTTTTATTATTATTATCATTTTTGTTAATATTATTATTGTTATTATTATTATCATCGTTCTGTATTTGTACATTTTCTGGATTTGTATGTTGTTTTTTTTTTTATTATTTGTAATTGTATGTCCTTTGTGTTGGGGGTTGAGTTTTTCCTTTGTGTCAATAAATGCTCCACCGGGGCGATTTAAACTGATTTTTCTTGTGTTCGTTCTTTTATTAGTATTATTATTTAAAATATTTTTTTTCCTTTTTTTTTTTTCACTCACTCATCGTTATTGTTATTATTATTACTCTTATTATTATTATTATTATTATTTATATTATTAGTATGAATTTTCTTATATATTTTTTGTATCCTCCTTCGTATGTTTTTGTCATTGTATGTCTTTTTGTGTTGTGAGGGTGGGTTTCTTCTTTTTAATAAATGCTCCACCGGGGCGATTTAAACTGATTTTTCGTGTTTTGTGTTTGTTTATTTTTTTTATTCCTCTTGTTGTTTTGTTTTTTTTTCGATTTTATATTTTTCTTTATTAATATTATTATTATTATTATTACTAAATGTATATATATATTTTTTTGTCTCTCTTTTTTTCTATATTTATATAGCATATTGTTTTTCCCAGTGAATACTCTGGCAGGGTTTAATGAATCATTTCCCCCCTTTTTTTTTGACTAACTCTTAATTGCCGTATTTTTTTTTAATATGTTTAAAAAGAAGATATTGTTATTTTTATTATTATTTATTTGTTTATTTAACGCCTTCTTATTTCTTCTGCCACTTTCTTTTATATTATATTACACACATATTTTTTCATGCGTTTTTCCTCCGCGGGGCATCTTGTCGGTCAGTTGTTACGCCTTTTTTTTTCCTTCAGGGGCCTCTTACGTTTCCTGAATCGGCTGGATTTACGGAAGATTTTATCGAAGAGGTTCTAGCCTGTCGGTTCTCGTTTCTCTCTTTCTCGTTAGCTCTCCTTCTTCTCAACGTTCTGCCCCACGTGGGTCTATTCTATTCAGGTACGGTTGTCTCTTTCTTTCCTTTCTTTTGGTGGGTATCCCGTTTTCCAAAAGTTGAATGCCATTTTTTTTTGTCTCCCTTTCTCTTCTCCTATTAAAGCCTTTTACCCGGCTATTGCCTTTATTTTTCTTAAAATTATTTACCCTACTTTATGTAGTTGATAATACTATGCTGGTCGTGTCGTTAATTCTTTCATTATATATATATATATATGTACATATTTTTTCATTCGTGAGGGGTGTTTTTTTTCTTTTTATTTTCTGCAGAGGGCTTGGAGAGTGCGTATAGTACTTTTAGCCAGATCGTGAGCCTCTTGCACCATTGCTGGGCTTATTTGATTGTCATACTCGCTGTAAACGCGTTCAGGCAAGATTACCATGCGCCGTACGCTGACTATGTCCTCATGGCAGAGGTCGCATTGATTCGAGGCCATACCGCAATCGTAGCAAGCTACTGCATGCGCACAGGGAATATAAATCCCTGATACTCGATTTTCTCCGCAATAACGGCAGAGGTTGTCGAAAACAATATCGTCCAGTCTGATGCCTGGTGCAATGAATCCACTAGGTATCAAGAGGCGCGGTAGCGCCTCGACGCCAAGTACTAAAAAAAATTTTTTTAGCGTGGCGCTACCGCTCCTCTTATACTCGAGAATGCCGGAAGTCAATCTTTAATCGATGATTTCTCGGCAATTCGGGTTCGGAGAAGATTTTTAATGACACTTTTATCATATAATTCGCACTCAAGCTTTCCAATGCGCCTAATTATAATTGAATCAGTTCCGGCGAAGCCGAGATCTCGGCATCGTGACCGTCGAAGGGTCCGATTTACGATTAAAATGTGTCCTGTTACGCTCGATCTATACGTACGATCAGCTGTTCTTGTACTCTGTGTATATATATATATATTGGTTAGTTATATATAAAATAGTCGGATATATGTGTCTACGTCTACATCAGTTCATCGAAAAATTCGTGCGGTGGCGCGCTCGTCGCCACAGCCGGCTTAGCTGTCAATTGTTATCGTCGGCACGTATTTTTACGGCGTCAAAATTTTTTTGAGTGTTTCCGAAAATAATAATTGTGTATTGCGTATCGTGGTTTAGTGTCTCGACGCGAAGTTAAAAAAAAAATACGTGTTACGTGTTATTTTATATCGATTACAACGTTTCTTTGCGATCTCGAACAATATAACCGGCAATCATCAAGGGGAAAATGTGACAATGCCGTTCGCCCATTTTTGTATATAGAATAGAATTAATTTTGTTCGATCTAAATTATCCGATTCTTGTAATTAATTTTCAAGATAAAATTTTTAAAAAATGTTAGCTTTTCAAAAAGAAGTGAAATTTCACAAAATATTTTTTTCAAAAAATTAAAAAGGTACGCCAAGTACTAAAAAATCCGATTGGCATGTATTATTTAAAAAAAAAGAACAAAATATTACAGGCCAAGTGCAACAGAAAAAAGATTCTATATGACAAAAAATATTGTTTCTTTTGCCAAAAAATTGCTGTAAATATTGGCGTTCCAGTGTTTGAAAGCGTCACAATAAACCACTAGCATTGGAACGCTAATATTTACAGCAATTTTTTTGCAAAAGAAACAATATTTTTTGTCATATAGAATCTTTTTTCTGTTGCACTTGGCCTGTAATATTTTGTTCTTTTTTTTTAAATAATACATGCCAATCGGATTTTTTAGTACTTGGCGTACCTTTTTAATTTTTTGAAAAAAATATAATCTACGAGAACATTCTTTTCGAATTCACGCAACGGCGGTTTTCCTGAGGTGCTCGGTTTAATTCTCTTTTGGCAAAACGTTCTATAGTGATCCATAACCTCGGCTATGGTGGGACCGGAGTCTCCTTGTCTCCTAACTTCCTTGATATACTCGTGTCCCTTTCTCTCCCGCAGGTATAGACAGTCCTTATGCCAGCAAGCGTGTTCTTTCCAGGGGTCGTCACCGGGAACCCATCTGTGCAACTCGCCTCCGCATGAGAAGCATTTTACTCGATCACCCTTTTGCAGGTAGTAGAATCCCGCATCGGCCATTCTTTCGGGAGTTTGTTCCAATGCAATCGGCCAGTCTTCATATGTCTTGAGCCGTTGCTCATATGTAGAATATTCTGCATGCGGTGCCGGTCCGATGTTAATTACCTGACTGTACGAAGGCCTTGGCAAAAATCCTGGGATGAACCTCGGCGGATCTGGTATGGATCTTGTTTCGCCGTATGCTCTGGGGGGGTACTATTGCGCTTATTGCAGGTGCAGGAGTTTGCATTGATCGCGGGGGTTCTGGAGCTCTCATTTTACACGGTTGATGTGTTGGTGGCAAGGGATCGTCACCGCTTTGAGCTGAACCAGACGCACCAGAATTGCTCCTCGTCTTCCTTTTACCTTTTGGTGGTATATCTACTCTGTTTCCGACTACCGCTATCCTTTTCTCGCTCGCTGCCTCCTTGTTAGCGGACCGTGAACTCCCTTCTCCCGCCTCAGGGCAAGAGAGACAGAGATTATTATTTCTGTTCGGGATTCCGTGTCGTGCAAAGGCTCGAACGTAGATCTCAAAAATCACACTACGCGGCAGCACCTCCCGGGCACTGCCGGCCGGCGTCGCGAGGCCTCGTGGAACGATCTAGAATCGACCACGAGGCTCTCGTAACGGCTTGCCGGCCGGCAGCGGCTATCTTAACTCTCAGTCTCTTTGGAGAAGTCAAGCGCGCTGTATCGTGTATATCGCTCTCTCAGTTTTTCTCATTCTTTGTCAGCTCACGATCACTTATGTGATCGAACTCATTTAGTTTACGGGAAAACTCATTAGTAGAACTCGAGTTGTCGCACCGGGCGCAATTCACTCAACGTGCATCAGCATTTTTAATTTTGTCTCAACACGCGGTACCGCCATACCCGTGCATCCGTGTTTCATACCACGAACTCATCGGCGAACTCAACGGTAGCTGTTGCTGGCATTAATACAATCCAGCATCAGTGAGCGATCTCAACTCAACGGGAAACTCAAACTGTATAAAATCAGCAAACTCTGTATATAATACTAAGGTTTTATCTCATCAAATAAAGACAACTGTTTTTTGCGCTTTTTCACGCCAAGTGTGTCCGCCATTATTCCAAAAAATCCTTTATCACGATCACTTGACATCCCGGCAATATTTTCGGTACTTCTCAAACAATTTCCCTTCTCTATATTTTCGTGTTGATTCTCGGAGATAATTTCGTCCCTTCTTCCATGATCCATTGGTGATACTGGGGAATTGGGGGGGTCCGATAGGGCTTGGTGGAGCCGGTGGTAGTTCTGGCGTTTTTGGGTGGTCCGGCGGAGTCGGAAGGATTATTGCTCCTGATGCTGTTAAACGCACATAGTGTTCGATCGGAGGGTCTTCTTGATAAGTGGCCGTTCTCTTTTGCATCCATGGAGGAAGTCTCTCTCTTTTCTTTTCGTCCATCGGTATATTACCGCATGGAAGTCCGTGCGCGAAACGGCATCCTGTCGATTCCAATTTATGCTCAGTTAAAGGATCCTCGCCGATTTTCCAATCATGCATTATTATACCGCATTCAAAGCAGATAACATCGTCACCTAGGCCCTCGTAATAAAATCCGGCGGCAGCGAGTGCCTCGGGTTTCAGGTACGGTCGCGGCCATCCGGCAAAACTTTTCACTCTCTCTGTCTCACGCCGATATCGGTGGTATTGCGGCTGTTTCCGGCTTTTCGGTGTTTGAGTCGTGTTGTTCGAAACACCTGCAGACTCTCCAGTGTCGCTTGCTCCCATCATTTTCGTACAGGTATGTGCGACTTCTTCACTCGCTCTGGGTGAACGACGCACGTTTTGCCTTTGAGTTGAATCCGCAGATTACCCTTTTCCAAAATGTCCAATATCTCGAAAGGTCCTGTATATTGATCTCCTAATTTCCCTGGCTTTGGCCCTTTAAGCAGAAAGACGGGTTCGCCAACCTTGAACGTAACTGGATTGATGTGGCGGTCTCTATATATCTTGGCTCTCTCTTTAGAAGCTATGAGATTTATTCTTCCTATATTTTCGATCTCGTGTATCTGTGTAACTAATCTTGTCAAATAGTCGTCGTACGTTGCTAGCTTGTCGAGGTCGTCAAGAGGAAAATTCGAGGGGGTTCTTGCGATTCGACCGAATACCATTTCGTAAGGGGTGTGCCTTGTGCTCTCGTGAACGTTCGTATTGTAATTAAAGATAGCTAATTCCACCTAATCATCCCAATTATTTTCTTGGGTTGTATATTGTGTGAGACATTCGCCGAGAGCGTGATGTGATCTTTCTAATGAACCGTTCGACTGTGGGTGAAAAGCTGTAGTTTTAATCTTCTTGATTTTAAATAACTTTGAAATTTGTTTCATAAAGTAGCTCAGAAAATTCGTGCCTTGGTTGGTCAATACGGCTCGGGGAGAACCGAAGTTGCAGATAAATCTCTTAACGAATGACTCAGCTATGGTTACAGCTTTGGCGTTCGGTAGAGCTACCGCGATTGAAAATTTTGTTAGTTGATCTTGTATAGTAAGTATATATTCGTTTTGCTTGTGAGTTTTCGGCAATGGTCCCACGATATCCATAGCAATTTTTTCGAAAGCCGTAGGGGGTGTATCGGTGATGACCATCGGTTGTTTTGTCTTGACTCTCACCAATTTTTTTAATTGACAATTCAAACACCTTTTTATATAGTCCTGAACGTCCTGTTTGAGATTTTTCCAATAGTAATCGTGTCGAATTCGATTATATGTTTTGCTCACACCTCTGTGTCCGCCAACGGCCGAACAGTGTTTTTCCGTTATTATTGCCTCTCGCTCTTCTTCCTTTGGTTCCCTGATAATTCCCAGACAGACTATTATTTTTATGTCTGTTTCTTGAAACAATTGGTGGATTTGAATTACGATATCGTTCCATTGTATATTGCAAATCGCATAAGACTTTGCAACGCTGATTGATTTCAAGTTTAATTCCTCTGCGAGGTTTCGGCAGCTTTTTAAACTTTCGACGATATTTTCAAGGATTAATGTTGGTCCGTCTCGTATTTCGTCTCGAATAGGCAAAGCAATAAAATATTTATTATTTCGCTTAGACAAGGCTTTCGCTTCTCGTAATTTCAATTTTCTTAAATTGGGCATTTCTTCTCGGTCTACCAATGATTGCGCCCCCTTATCCATCGGCAGCCCCCTTGTATCCACGAAAAACATCATGCTATCTTTACGACTGTAGAAAAGATCTCGAGATTGCTGGATAGTCTTAGACTTTTCCCGCTGTGCTCGGACGTCAGGTAAATTAACTTTGAGTCTCTCGTCGTCGGAATTCTCCGAATCGCTGTAAACCAGCGGTTGCCGACCATCTTTTTTTCTTATAGGATTGTCCTCAATATCACTACCCTCGTCCGAAAGTTCGGTGTCTTCCTTCGTTAGCTCGTTGTCAATATCCTCGAGATCTCCGGTCGCCTGAAGAGGTGCACCGTCTTCGTGCATGTTACCGTAGCTTATCCTAGTATCGGTAGTCTCGTTAATTCTTCGGCTGCAGCTTTCTCCGAAGGTTTCCTGATCTTTTCGTTCCGGCGTGGGATTCCTCCCTCGGGTTGATTTTTTATGACTTTTTGATGGTCCGGCTGAATGGACTTTCTCGTAATCCACGTTGCCAAAGTCGTCCCCGCTTTCTTCAGGCACGTCTCCTTCTTGTGTCCCGCCGGCTGGTCCAAGGGCGCCGCTCGTCGAGGCTTCGCATATGTTGCCAGGGTCTGGAGGCTCCCACGGATCCTCGTCGGCTTTTAATAATTCCTCATCTGGATCTATGGTTTCATCGACGTCTTCATCGCTATCTAAAGCTAAATACTCGGCAATTTCCTCGTCGGTTAATCCGCGTGCCGGTTTATGGCGCGTTTTAGTCGTGGGGTTGGTGCGAATTATAAAGATGCCGTCGGGACTAATGGGTTCACAGACGGGATTTCGAGAGAGAGCATCAGCATTTACGTTGGTCTTTCCTGCTTTATATACTACGTCATATTCATATTCGGCGAGTTTCAGCCGCCATCTCAAAATCTTCGAGTTTCCGTCCGTGGCTCGGCGGAACCATAGCAGTGGTTTATGGTCGGTTACTACCGTGAATTTGCGTCCATATAAATAGGGGCGATAATGAAGGATGCAATATACTATTGCGAGAGCTTCTTTCTCATAGGTATCGTATCGCTCTTCGGTTTTGTTGAGGGCGCGGGAAGCATAAGCGCATGGATGGTCACGTTTAATTTCCCCTTGAGAAAGGATACCGCCGATAGCTATTCCTGAGGCGTCGGTCGTTAAAATAAAAGGTTTCGAAAAATCTGGGTACCGTAACACAGGAGCGGTGCACAATTTTTCCTTTAAAATTTCGAAAGCCTCCTGTTCCTCGTTATGCCATTCAAAGGGTATTTCTTTCCGAAGAAGTAGAGTGAGTGGCTTTGATATCTTTGCAGAGCCATCAATAAAACGTCGACAATAACCCGTTAGTCCCAAGAATTGTCGAATATTTTTAACGTTCTTGGGCCGAGGAAATTCGCGTACTGCCTCGAGTTTCTTAGGATCGGGCTTAACTCCGTCATTGCCGATTATGTGTCCTAAATAAGCGACTTCTTTCTTTAAAAACTCGCATTTATCAGGTTGTAGTTTTAGTGTTGCCACTTCGAGCCTTTTCATCAGTTCTTTGTAGATGGTTTCATGTTCTTCTAATCCTCGCGAATAAATAACGATATCATCCAGATATACAAATATTCCTTTTCCAAGTAGTCCGCTTAGAGCGAGATCCATAGTTCTTTGGAAAGTGGGCGGGGCGTTCCGAAGTCCGAACGGCATTCGAACGAACTCGAAATGGCCTCGTGGCGTCGTAAATGCGGTCTTATGCCGGTCCAAAGGGTTGACTTCTATTTGATGAAATCCTGATGCCAAGTCAAACACAGAAAAATACTTTGCGCCGCCTAATTGGTCCAGTATCTCGGTTATGTTAGGGATCCCGCGTAGAAAAAATTAGTATGGGATTGACTCTGGGAGGACGATGGGCGAGAGGCTGGGGTTTGTTTGGGATTGAATCTGGGAAGCACTATGGGCAGTCATCTGGGTTTTGGGACCCGGCTGGATGGTTTCCCAGACCTTTTCCCATAGCTTCAGTGGACGGGGGAAATCCTCGTGCAATCAATCCCATACGCTTTTCCAGATTCTCTCCCAGCCGTCGCATACGAACGGGGATCCTCGTGCAATCAATCCCATATGCTTTTCCAGATTCTCTCCCAGCCGTCGCGTACGACCGGGGGAATCCTTGCGCGATCAATCCCATACATAGAATCCCATGTTATGTGTAAGTGAAAGAAGATGAAAAAATAGATTTTGTCAAATGGAAGAAAAAAATAAAAAACGAAAAAATATGCCTAAAACCAATTTTTTTCGATGGATATGAGTTCCCCGAGCAAAGTTAAATGCTGCTGTACGTAATCGGCGTTTGAAATTCGATGTAGGTCCCAAAAATATTGTAAAGTATTGGATGAGTTTAACATAGATCTTTTAATTTATCTATCCAAGCTTTTCCCAGTACATCAAATTATTTTTGGGGCCTTAAATGAAATTTAACCGCCGATTATGTACTACAGAGCTTAACTTTGCACGGCGAAATCATATTCGTTGAAAAAAATTAGATTTGAGCATATTTCTTCGTTTTTCATTTTTTCCTTCCATTTGACAAAATCTATTTTTCCTTCTTCTTTCATTTACACATAATATGGGATTCTATGTATGGGATTGATCGCGCGAGGATCCCCCCGGTCGTACGGTACGGCCGGGAGAGAATCTGGAAAAACGTATGGGATTGATTGCACGAGGACTCCCCCCGTCCACTGAAGCTATGGGAAAAGGTCTGGGAAACCATCTAGCCGGGTCCCAAAACCCAGATGACTGCCCATAGTGCTTCCCAGATTCAATCCCAAATAAATCCCAGACTCTCGACCATCGTTCTCCCAGAGTCAATCCCATACTAATTTTTTCTACGCGGGATGGGATAAGCATCGGCAATAGTTTTTTTATTAAGGGCCCGATAGTCAAATACCACCCTCCATTTTTTATTTCCTTTAGAGTCGTTCTTTTTTGGTACTACCCACACAGGGCAATTGTAAGGAGAGGTCGATGGTACTATTACTCCGTTTCTTAGCATATCGTTGACTTGTTTTTCTATTTCGTCCTTTGTACATTCCGGCCAGCGATATCCCCTCGTATTAATGGGCAAATCATCCGTCGTGGGAATTCGATGTTGTAATATTGTCGTGTGTGTTAATGCTTCTCCCGGCAAGTGATAGAGGTGAGCGCTGCTTTGCAATAAGGATTCGATGCTGGTTTTTTCTTCCATAATTAATTCATCCAATCGGAGGAGAGATTTTATCTTCTCAAAGCGATCTTTCGTGTCGAGGACTGTGAGTGTAAAACAGAAACTTTCCTTTAAAAAGGGGTGTAGGCAGCTGGATCGTAACTTCTTCGCAAGTTCGAGGTTTACGACGGTATAACTTTTATTATTTTTTGAAAGAGTGTCATTATTTACCATTCTTCTCTGGTTACAAGTTTTCTTATTCGTCAAGGATTCTACATGTCGCATGGCCATACTGTCTTCTTCGTATTTTGTAGGTAAATTTCCCGTTTCCTCGGGATCAGTTTCATCCTCATGAGTTTTCGTATTCGGCTTCGTAATTTCGTGGTATCTCGTAGTACATTCTTTTTCTTTTCCTTGTTCCTCCGCCTCACTTGGGCGATTATAAATTTCATTGACTTCAGACTCTTCGACTTGACCACTGTAAACTCTCTCGGTCATACCTAGACCCCTAGAGCTACCTGGGCTCACGTCACAGTCTTTAGCAACGACAGAATTATTTGTTTCAATTCCTTATCAACTTTAACTTCCTCACTTTGTACTGATGTTAAAACGAAATCATCACGAAATTCCTGGGCCTCACTTGATTCCCCTGTGGATTCGTATAGCGATGTTTTTGTAGATTTACTTGATTTTTCTTTAGATATACACTCGTCTTTATTATTTATCGGCGATTGTCGGGTCACAATAGTTATACTTTGCGGTTCAGTTGTCATCTCAATTTCCTTGGTTTCTTTAATATCCTCGTTCATCCTTCCTGCATCCCTCCTGTTCTCCTTGGATTCCAAAGGTCCCTCGGGCTCCGATTTCACCGAGAGCGCAGTATCTGCGGAATTTTTCCCCTTATTTTGATTACTCATTATTTCCTTTTGAATGACAGTTGCCCTTGCCGTGAGTAGTTCTAGTACTGGTACTTGTAGATTGATCGTGTAGAGATTATTATTTGTAACATAAATGTACGCTTTTCCATTTTCGTTGGTAACCAATCCGGTTTCTATCTCAACTCCCTTTCCAGCTTCCAGAGTGGGCAGATATCCCTCACAAATTTCCAAATTTTTTATTCGAACAAAACAAAGTTTTCGCGTTTGTCCCGGAATTATTATTGTTTCGGGGGTAGAGAATGGAATTTTTAGATCTTGCATTTTTAAGTGCCGTCTTTCGTAGTCAATTACAACTCTATTTCCGTCCAAATATTCCGATCCCAGTATTCCGCCTTCGTAGATGGGGAAATTATTCTCTACTACATGAAATGTAGCAAATCGTCCGAAAACTTCGAGCGTCACTCGTCCAAGGGTATATATTGAATTGGTGGTAATTCCGTTTAATTGTAAGATCTCGTTGTCGTCGATCGCCGTTGTTGAGTTTACGAATTCCCTTTTGATGATATTTGGTCCAGCTCCAGTGTCAACCATTAATATTATAGATGTTGTTAAATTTTCACTCGTTAACTCGATCGTCGGGACGCTGCTTTCCCTGTGCAATATTACTGTGTGAATTTTTACTGTTCGTGCTGATTGGATACTACTGAGATCACGAGTATTGGGTGCACGCTCTGGGTGGTCCCCGCAGCACCCGTCGTCGGGAGACCGTTGGAGTTTCCCGGAGACGTATTATACCGCGATTCATTGGCTTTTTTCGCCGGGCACTCTCGAATAAAATGGCCGGTTTGTTTGCAATAATGGCAAGCGCCGGTTGTTTTTGGATCGCCTTTAGTGGTGTCTGCGAAAGTTTGTTGCTGGGACGAGGCGCATTGAGCTTGATTGTGGCGGTAAGGGCATAAATATGCCCCGTGTCCATTCTTTTTACATATTTGACAGACGATATTGGCTGCCTGCGTGAACTGCAAACCTTGCGGCACGGGATTGTTGCGAGTGTTCTGATTGGTCGTTATTTTTTTAGCATGGCCTGGCAACAGGTGACAATCTTGCACCGTATGTCCTTGATTTTTACATAGTTGACAGATAACAGATGGCTTCTCTTGATTTGATGGAGGGAATAATTTATAGCATCGATCAGCAGTATGACCTCTTTTGTTGCAATGCTGGCACACGGTAATTGCGGGGGTGTTGGGCGTGGGGTCATTATTTTTCTTAGGAGAGAATAACTGGAAGCATTTGCTGGCCACGTGTCCTTTCTTGTCACAGTACTGATAGGTGGGTACTACCTTTTCTGGGCTACCTGAGTCCGTGGATCCCGCTGCGTTGTTTACAGGTTTGTCGGGGCAGTTCACAGCCATGTGTCCAGGTTTGCTGCAAAGCTGACACTCCGGTGTCTCGCTGCTAATTGCCCGAATAGGACGTCTACCCTCGACTCTCGCATCCTTGGTGTTTTCTGAACTCCTGTTACCTTCGCGCAAAGCAGCTCGAGCTATTAATTGTTTTTCGATCTTCACTGCCCTTTTTACTATGTCGTCGATCGTTCCTTCCGCTGTCATTCGTGCTTCGATTTCCGGTTTTAATCCTTGTATGAAACATGGAGGGAGGCTGGAGGCAGTGTTATCTCTGAAAGCCTTATCTGCGGGTTCGTTATTTTCCGATTCGTAAGCTTCCAGTATTTGGAAACCCAAATCACGGATTCTATTTGCATAGGCCACTACGGTTTCTTCGGGTCGTTGATATATAGAGCCGAGTTCTCCCTGTAATTGAGATATATTTCTCGCGGGCGCATAGATACATTTTAAAAATTTATGCAACTCCTTCATGTTCCTAAATGTCTGTTGAGCTATTGATCGTCGGGGTTCGCCGACGATTTTTATTCTGACTGCCTTGACTAATTGCTCCTCGCTAGAGGCGTCCAACATCTCTAATGCCTCTTCGCAACATTGGATAAACAGATTCAGCGAAGTATTAACACCGTCATACGTGGGGATGACGCCCAAAGCGTCTTTGAGAGACACTTTTAGCCCGGAATTAGCCATGATGTTCTTTCGTTCTATCTGTTCGGCGGTGTCTCGTGGAGTATTTATGGGAGGACTTCTTGTATTTTTTGTTTCGGGTGTCTCAATTTTACCCGTAAGCGTTTTATCGAGATCAATTGGTTGTTTTGAGGCTGTAGAGATTTCTGAATTTGATTTTGGCTTGGTTCCCGGTGTTCGGTTTGCACCTTCTCCTATGATTGGATATAGATTACGCCTAACTGCGTCAAGTTGCGGGAGAAAAGTTTTAGGTATAGGATAGTCGCCTTCCGGTGTATAAAATTCTTCCTCACTCGTATCAAACTCAGCGAGGCTCTTGTAAATTGTCTGGTCTGCGAACGATATGTATGTTGAGTTTTCTCCAATGTCTTTTTCAGAAAAATTATCAATGATCGTATGTGTACTCTCGTTATCGGACTCGGTGGTCGTATCGAGGAGATGGGGTACCGGCGTATCGGGTCTCCGTGAAGGGTCTGCGAGCGTTTCAACAGTGTTTCGCTCGGTTGATTTAAGTTCCTCCGCTTTCAACCTGTCCTCAGCTATAGACAAACTCTGGGCTCTAACGCTTAATATTTCGTATTGTTCTTCTAGGTACCTTTGATTCGCCGTTACTTCGTCTGTCTCTTCTTGTTCGATTACCTTCTCTATTACCTGTGTCTGAGTGTCTTCTTTCGCTGCTTGTGTCTCTTCTTCAAGGTTTTCCTCCTGTTCTTCTTTGAGGGATTCGTCTATGGTTGGTATTTTTTTAGGAACTGTTCCCTCTTCCGCGAGTAATGACTTGTTACTTCTGCTACTTCTTCGTTCGTTTACGTATTGGTGTACAATGTGGTCAGGAATAGTGGTGTTTGAACGAGTTGATCGGGTGGACCGGGACGATGGTTCGCTTTTTCTCTCGGGGTTAGTAGAACTCATTTAGATTCCCAAAAGGAAGTGGAAAGGAATTATTTCGTTATTATTATTATTATATTTATTATCCTTATTCAATTTTACTGCTCGGCGTATTTTATTTCCTTAAGACCGTTCTTACCCTATGCTTGTGAGAGCGTGGTTTGATGAAAGATATTTTGTACTGTGTAATAATTTTGTTCTTTCGGTGTCGGTTGGTTATGAACAAGTAGCAATAGCTCTTAATTAATTTTCTCAAAAGCTTTAAAACGGATTTGGTTAGCATATAGAAACTGGTTATTTTCCTCCTCTATCCTTTTTTTATGCCTTACCGCTTGTGTTTTTTTTTCCGGCAAATAAAATAATTAGTTTACAATTTTATTGAACCCAGCTTTCGGGGATAACAAAAGGTTCTGTTGGTTTTATCGGCGTGATTATTATTTGGGCTTCCTCGAACTCACTAACTGGCGGTTTATTCTCGAATAAGTTGAAAGATTTCACCGAGAGAGGCTTTTTCACAAATTTCACAAAATATCGCCTCGTTGGGAGTTAAATAAAGAAAGTCTATTTCCACCAATTCCCTGGTCGATCTGTCTTCTAGTGATGGGGCGATAGGATTTGATTCAGCTACTGGTTTTTGATTGCTTTTGTTTCTTACTAATGCTCGTAATTTTCGTCGCCAGCCTCCTTGCTTCGGCATATAACCTGTCTATTGCCCCTTTATTTATTTTTTTTTTTTGTACACAGGGTAGGAAATTCGGGTATCGTTACTTTTTATAGAGGTGTTAGCGTTTGTTTGGAGAAAATGTTTGTGTATTGTTTGTGTTTTGTTTGTGTTTGTTTGTGTGTGTTTGTGTTATTTCATCAACTTGTTTGCCTATGTAAGCGTTTAAACAAATGATGGCTTATAACTAATTGTGTTCTTCATCAACTTGTTCGCCTATGGAAGCGTTTAAACAAATGATGGCTTATAACTAATTGTGTTCTTCATCAACTTGTTCGCCTATGGAAGCGTTTAAACAAATGATGGCTTAGGAAGGTAGGAGGAAATGAGAGGAGCGTGTACAGTTGTGTTATTTTTTTTTTGTGTTACCCCCTTTTTTTCCCCCTTTTTTTTTTTATTTAAATGTTTAAACAAACACTCTAATGATCCCGGACGAGCCCCCAAAAATTCTGTTACGTCCAAACTAGCGTTGTTTATTTACTAGTTTGAAATATAACAGTTGTCTCCGTTATAATCGCACGCGCTGGTCAAGTGGGTGTTAAACCAACCTTTACCACACCTGGTGTCGATAAGGAGGACAACGATTGCTCCTTTTTAAAGCCTAACCTTGCGGAAAATTGCTTGGGATGGAGCCCTTAAGAGTGCTTGTTAAATGCGTGTCGTAGGGTGTAAACTAATTAGTAGAGGGTTCGGCGTCTCTCAGGCAAAAGAGAGATAGAGAGGAAATCTTCGGTGAGACGGCAGCTACCTGCCGTTTTCTGACCAGGTGTCGGAGCACGCGACACGGTTAAACGAGATTTTGGTGGTCACTTCAAATCACTGGGTTGCAAGAACAAAATGAAATAATGCACTGTTGATAAATAAATAAACAGGTACTTACGGTAATAAACGGTGTTCCTGGTGTTGGTGGATACAGAACTCTCTTCACGTTGATTTACTTCGAAAATGAATTTAAAGGAAAAAATAATGTGTTTCACGGAAATGCAGGTAGAGTTAACACTATTTTAATGCCACAAAAAATATGAGTAATACAACTGATAAAATTGAACAAAAGAAAACCAATGGAGACCAAGTGTCTATATGGTTAGAATTTCTAAAACTCGCGAAATACAATGTCAAATTATAAACTGAAGAAATAATTTCGTTTCTCTGAGTCCTGGATTTTATACTGATAACTCGAAAGTCTGAAAGACAATCGGGTAGAAACTGAATTTCGAACAATGGATAACTGATTTGAATTGTGCTACTATGGTATTTTGAACAAATAATTGAAAGAATATACTGAACAAAAACTGAACTAAACCGAGGGAATATCCTCCTCTAATAACAGAAAAACGTGTGCTGAACAAAACTGAAAGAATGTGCTTGAACAAAACTGAAAGAATATGCTTGAACAAAACTGAAAGAATAACCTCCTCTAATAACTGGGTAAAGTGTGCTTGAACAAAACTGAAAGAATAACCTCCTCTAATAACTGGGTAAAGTGTGCTCCTGAGCGTACAATTTCGGGGGTTTTTATACCATTTTTCTTGGTGACAAGTAGAGGGGATGTTGCTATGCGAGTGTCTTTTTGTATATCTATTCGGTATAAAATTCTGGTACAGTAACGAGAAGATGAGGTGATGCTACCGATCTCATCCCTGATTGGTCCATGATCTTAAGTCCTTCTTTTAGGCGCAATGCGTTTATCGGGCCCCGCGCCGTGGATGACGGGGTGGGGTATCGAAAAGTAAAAGGGCGCAGACGAGATCACGTAGGCATCAATCCCCTCCTTTTCTCGTTTCCGTTTTCCGGGAAGTCATTACCAGAAAGATTTTTGTTGGTATGCAGCCTTTTATGGCTAAATACTTTATATGTAAAAAGGTCGCACGAGTTCCAATCGGACTATAGAATTTCGTCAACTGTCTAGACAAATAAAAACCGGTGTTGAACAGTGAAAATACGCTCTCCTATGTCTTCGGAATTTTATACGTATTACGTGAAGTATAAAATTCGTAGTTTCTCGTAAGACTCTTATAACCAGGACTCGCTTATTCCTAGCAGAAATGAATATAATAACGAAAATATAATAATGAATATTATTGATATAAACCATAACCTATTATCGGGAACTAATTATTTAGTACTCGATTAGTTTGTACTCGTCTGTCTGGATAATAATACAAAAGTATAATTCTATATTACTAATAAAATCAATAAAAGAAAAAGTAATAAATCTTTTCCATGTTATTTCGCCCAGGGGCGTGCCATGGAAAAGACTTTCCTCGGCAAATGCTTTACCGTTAACTCCTTCAGTCATTTGTTTAAACAAATGGCGTACAAGTTGTCCACGGCTAAGAATTTCTCGAAGGACGAACTAAATTAATAGGGTACTTGTAGTAATTTCTTTACAGTCGGAGAGTTTATGGACAAGTTTTCTGCCTGTTGCGAGAGAACTCTTTTTCGTTACTCGGCGGTTTTGTACCTGAACTGTCGAATGCCAAACGTTGTATAATTTTCAGAAGGTGAAAATCCCTTTTCGTTTTTATAATGGTATCATTCTCCGTGTAATTACTACTACGTACTTAATTAATACCATAAGGATAAACACAGGCGTTCAAGAGAGCAATTCCTGGGGGTGAATTGTCTATTATTATTTCTTTTTAAATTGACTATATTCTCAGTTTCGTTTTTCTATTGATCATTACTTTATTATTTTCTTCAGAAGTCTGACCTCTATTGCTTTCCGATGTGTTATAATGAGAGGAATCCGTGGTTTACCAATTATTTAAGGATTAATTAATTAAGATTTAATAGAAGATATTTCCTTCTTCCTGCTAAAATCAAGGTCATGAGCCCCGTCTCCTTTGTTTTAACTTGTGGAGTTCGGTTCAACTAAAACACTGTTTAAAGCGTTTCCCTTAACGAGGATAACTTGTCGACCCGATTCTATGTATCTAAACCCGACGGTTTTAATCGACTGTCTGTAAATTCCTCCCTGAATGGTTTCGAGCCATGGTAAAATAGATTTACTGATCTACGGGGAGGTAGTCGATATCGATACTAGTAGGTCCCAATGGTAACTGTCAGCGGGCCGCGTTTCTTTTAATTCCTTTTTGGGACTCTAGAGGAGCGCTCGGGAGAGGGGTCAGAGACCGCCTTTCTCGACCTCCGCCTGTGAGGCCCCGGATCTGTTTTACCCTGTTTCATCGGTATCGACTCGCTAAGGTAGGGCACCGATTTTTGTAAGACTCTGGGCTAGCTTGACACTGATTAAGCAGTAGGTAAAATAGATATTGTTAATGAAGAATTTTTAGATCAGATTCCCCTTTTTACTTTCACAAAGAAGTTTAGGCTCAACTGCTATTAAAGGTAAAGCAGAAAATAAACTATGCGTTACGCTGGACGTAACATATAAAAGACTTTAGAGAGGTGGTTACTCCGTCGTATGTGGGCACAACCGTTAAAGCGTCTTTAAGAGACACCTTAAGACCGGAGTTAGCTATTTCAAATTTTTTTTATTGTATGTTTTCCAGGTATGCCCGTTGGGGTTTCGTCTTTGTTAGTTCGTTTATTTGTTGATCCTTCAGGAGTACTCTTGCATTAGTAGTTTCCTCTTCGTCGTCGGAGCTGTCGATGGGTATTTCCGTCTTCGTATCGTCGCCGGTATTACCGCTCGTTCTCCCGGAAATACTTGGCTTAATATTTTTTATTGGATATAGCGTGCGGTTAGCAATATTCACCTTTTCTAACGATGTTTTCGGGATGGGAAATTCACCTTCCGGGGTATAGAATTTTTCGTTCTCTTCTTCTGTGCGTTCAAGACTCTGATTGAAAGGAGTTGTGTCAAGAAGTGACAGATAAGGTCCCGTTATATCGTCTTCCGAAAAATTCTGTATTGCTGATTTTATGCTCTCGTCGTCGCGGTCGTTGTTGTCATCAAATTTATGGACGGTGGGTGTGTCTGGTCTCACTTTCGAAGGTTGCGAAGGGGTCTCCTCTTTTTTATCTCCCGTTTGATCGCGACCCGCAACAATCGTTCGTGCCGATATTTCCAATCTCAATAATTCAGACTCGATAAATCCTTGTCTTAATATTATTTCGTCTGTGTCCGCAGATTCTGTCGTCGTTACTCCCTCTATTGTTAATGTTTCAGGTTCTTCGCGTGTTAAGTTTTTGTCGTATGTGTCTATTCCTACCTTTTCGGTTTCGGCTTCCTCGTTTTCCTCAGGGATCGGCGGAACCTCTACCTGCTCCTGATACTCTGTTTTCCTAATGCTCAAGGTTTGGTCCCCCCGGTGGTTCTTCCGTTCGTTAATATATTCGTGCACAATATTGTGGGGTAGCACGGTGTTAGATCGGGTGGATCGCGTGGAACGAGATGTCGATTCGCGTTGTTCATGTGGTTTCGAAGAACTCATTTAGGGTGTTTTTTTTTGTTTTCCTTGTATTATTCCCACTCAGTGTCGCCTTTTCGGATGTTTACGTCGTGATTTGTATTTAATATAGCGTATTTTGTAAGACCGGATGGGCTTTCCTGAATTGTTTTTAATTATTCCTTGTGGTTTCACAAACAAAGAGCAGCATACTCTAATGATTTTTGTAAATGTCTGATATATTTTATCTATCCACATGGACTGGGAATAAAAAATTTGGGATGTATTTCCTGTGGGAATGGATCTCCTGCTTCGGTTTTGAAAATAAATGCTGGGCGTAGATTAATCTGCGGTTGTGCTTCAAGTAATTGTTCAGGAGTGAGGTCAGGGAATATATATACTGAGAGTTTGATTCGAAGTCGCGAAAGTATCGTGTCCGGTTGAATATGTTCTTCGTGAGTACTGTTTAGCTGACGGGGACCCCGTATTTCTGTGAATGCCCCAATTCTTCTCGTGAGGACGATATAATCTGTGAGAATTGTACCCCGTCTCAAGTCGTCCCACGTCAAACCCTCCGGGTATTTTTCGAAAGTTTGTCGAATTCTATTACTATTTTTCTGAACCTCCTATGTGGCATTGGTCTGCGTAGTTTTTATTGTATTTACTGTTATTATTATATATATATTTTTTTTTGTTGCTTCGAGAAGAAATCAGTTTAAACAAGCACTCCTGTGATTCCGGACGAGCCCCCAAATTCTGTTACGTCCAAAATGCCGAGGTTTTACCTCAACAATTTTGTTGGTAACTGTTGCAATAAACAATGCCACTTTTTTCCAAGTCGATTGTATAAAAAGCATGAAATTATATATTTCGCTTCCTCAAGAAGCTTTGTTTTGGTGAAAATGAATGAGTATGAGGGCGAAAGATCGTATCGAATGACAGACAATGTGAAATTGCGTGCGTTATCATTTCGCCAAAAGAAAAGCAAAAAAAAAGAAAAACGAAATCCGCAGAAATTAATTGCACGAGTTTGCAATTGATTCATTTTCGTATTCTGGATATTTTATATTTTTTATTGTTATTATTATTTTTTTTTTTTTTTATTCAAACTATAGCGCCATGACAGTTTAGGTTATGAACAATGAAAGTTGTTAAAAATAATAGTTTAATCAAACATAATACTTGAACAAGGTTGTATTTTTTTTTTAATTTATTGCTTCTCCACCGTTTTACGTTTCTTGGCACGGTGCTCGTCTGCCTCGACCTCCAAATTTTTGAACCGCAGGAATTTTTTTTTTGCAGCTTTTATCAGACGATGTACTTCGTCCAATAACTGGGACATATCTTCAATTCGCTTTTGCAGCTCTTCGTCCGTCTCATTATCTGTTTCGCTCATCATGTCTTCAATATTGTCGGTTTGCGTATTTTTGTTAGACATCTCTGAAAGAAAAAAAAAACATTTTTGTAAATCCATTTCTTCATTAAATAATAATTTTTTTTCATTAAAGATAAGTGCACAATTGCCAATTTTGCTTACTTTTTCAAAGAATGACGCTGCAAGCTCGATGATTAATCGTAAATGTGTAGCCGGATTTTTCGGTGTTGCTCCGTTAATACGATACTTGGGAAAAAAGGAGACACGTTAAAACAAATGCCGAAAAGCTGAAAACAAATGGCAGTCATAAGATAGTGTGCACAATAGGAATAAAAAAGCGAATCATAGGGGGAAGGGGGGTTTTCTGAGCCGGCAAATCATTTCCAGGCCCAAATAAAAAAAATTATCAAAATTGTAAATAATAAATAGTAATAATATAAAATCGTGAAATTGTAAATAATAAAATGCAGTTAGGAGATAATATATATTTTTTTTTTATGAATCATTCATATAATTCAATAATTCTGTTCGAGAAATCATTCTCGAAACTTCTTCGCCTATAGTTATATGCCCACTAACATCGGCGGCGAGCGCAGCGTGGCAGCACCTCCCGGGCGATGCGGGCTCTCCGACGCGGGGCGGCGTGAAAAGATCGAGAATCGATTCACGTAGTCCTCGCGCCGGAGAAGAAGCGTCGGCCATTTTTTTCCAGTAGTTCAACAACGGTGTCCGCGAGCGTGTGCCACAGCAGCGTCTCACGTCTTTTTCTCTGTTCTCATTGCACTCACTGCCCACTCAATTTCTCAAAGTGTTAAACTCATTAGTGTGAAATCTCTCACTCAGTTAGCGATCTCCGGCCGTCCGGAGATTTGCATAAGTTTTGTGCATCAGCATTTTCTTTATCACCTCGTGGCGTGACAAACCACGTGTGTCTCAGAATCACCGGTCGCCATCATTGTTCGCGCTCTCGCGTGCATTAATATAATCTCGCCGAGAGTTGACGCGAAACACTCATCGAACAATCATTACCACAACTCGTGAATACTCATCACTTGTATTATAATAAACAATCATTGTAAAGGTGCTGTGAAATAATAAATAGTTTTCCCTCTTCGCAACGCGTGACTTCTGCCCCCTCCACCAGATTCCACGATTCGAGAAACCGGCAGCAATCAAACTCACAGAGTTTGGCTCTTCGAGCCATTACTCAACATTCTGGTCCTTCGAGCCGGATCGTGGGACTAACAAATGCGAGTGAATTGAAAATATTGTGAAAATCATCAGTGCAATCAATCATCGTGAAATCGTTGTAACAATCACGCGGCATCGCGCCGACCATTGTGTCTCAGTTTCACTCAGCCACAAGCAGTGTATCGTACTCTCTCTCTCTCTGTGGCCGGTCAGTGTGTTGTGCGCGCGTTCAGTGGTGAAGCAGTGTCGTGTACGTGTTAAGTGGCCAATCAATGCACCGCGTACGTGTTAAGTGGCCAGTCACTGTACCACTCTCGCTTAAACTGCCATTCACTGTCCGAGTCGGTCCGTACGGTGCCAATAACTGTGTTTTCTCGCAATTTAAGCGGTTTCCGAGCATTTCAACGATCGTGAACAGCACTCATCATGTCGCAAAGCAACTCGGGACGCACCTCACCGGCCAATCGCGGATCGACTGAATGACTTTCAGTTCCAGTGCTGAAAACGCAATCACTCAACGCTTCCGCTGGTTCGGTGGAACCGCCAGCGCCGAAAGCTACGAGGAGCCAATCACCAGCCACTTTGCCAACGGAACTCGCGATCAAATATCAAACTCAGCTCAACCGGATGTCATGGATCAATCAAATTGCGCAAGAAGTGCCAGCCGATCCCGAAGAGACCTCGCTTCCGGATGTGGAACTTGATCTTGAACAGGTCGAGGGAATTCATCAAGAGTTCGTGGCAGAGCACTCATATTTCGAACTCAACTGGCCAGCAGCATTCTTGAATCACCCGTATTTTGCTGACAACCTCCATCAACAGGAGGCAAAGGCATATCGGGCTGCGAAACTCGTTCTTCGCAAGGTGAAGTACGCACTCACCGGAGCACTTCAACAAGACACAACTCAGAAATCAGCCTCACGCTGTGCTTCGAAGCTGCCGGACATCACTCTCCCAAAATTCAAGGGAGAATACTCCGAATGGCCAGGATTTAAGGAGCTTTACACCTGCCTCATCATGGAGAATCAAAAGCTCTCACAAGTCGAGCGTCTCCAATATCTTCGTGGCTGTGTCGAGGGAGCACCAGCAAAACTCATCGCGAATTTTCCGTTAACTGGAACATCTCTTCAGCCATCATGGGAACCACTCACCGCTCGTTATGAAAACAAGCGACTACTCATCCAGGCACAACTGGATCAAATCTGCAACATCAAGCCGGTCACTCAACGTACAGCGAGCAGCCTGACCAAAATCATCTCCGCGGTGGCGGAGGCGAGAAAGGGACTCGAGTCACTGGGAGTCACGACCAATCTCGGTGATTGCATCCTCGTGCACCACGTGTCGAAGAATCTGGATCGACACACACGAGAGGCATGGGAAACGTCGCTCGGATCATCCATCGAGTACCCTGCATTTTCACAAATGGAGGCATTCCTCAACGCCCGAGCTCGTGCACTAGAGCGAATCGAAGCAGCTGCTCCACTCACCCAACAACTGTCGCAGCAGCAATCATCAAAGAAATCAACTGCGCATCAAGCGACGATTTCGTCCGAGCAATCACGCTTTCACTGCGACTGTTGCGACTCTCAACACTTCGTGGTAATGTGCCCGAAGTTCAGAGAACTCAACCGGACCGCATGAAGGAAGTTGACAGTCGAAAAACGGTTGTGTTTCAACTGTCTTGGTCGCCACAACGTAAACGCCTGCAAGTGCAATCAAGGATGCAAGCATTGTGGCGCACGTCACCACACAATGCTGCATGACAAGAACACCCAAAACACTGCAGCGAAATCATCAGACTCATCGACGCCAACGGCATCATCATCAACGACGCAACAATGAAGCGCCGGTGCAGTCGTCAACTCAGCACTCACGAATCATCAATCAACTTTGCTCGCCACTGCACTCGCCAAAATCAGCTCACTCGCACTCAACATTCAAGCTCGTCTTCTCATCGATCCAGGTTCGGAGATCACCTTCATCTCTGAACGACTGGTATCAAAACTCAACTGCATTCGCCAGCACTCATCACTAGAAATCATTGGCATTGGAGGTCAGAAATCAACCAGAACCCGTGGTAAGGTATCAATCACACTTGGCTCCAATCACACGTCTTCGACGGTGCAGATACAAGCCCACATTCTGAACATCGTCTCATCAATCCTGCCACTCATCATTCCACTCACCCATTCGCACTTGGCCTCATCTGGAAAAGCTAAAACTAGCTGACCCAGATTTCCTCCAACCACGCGCCATTGACATTCTCATCGGCGCAGATTCATATGGGCAAATCATCAAGCCCAATATCATTAAGCACTCACATTCAATGCCAATCGCACAGCTGTCTATATTCGGCTGGCTTGTTCTCGGTCCAGTGAACTCATCACAATCTCAATCACACTATACTCATCACGTGAAAACTCAGCGCGAAGAAATCAACGTCCATCAACTACTGACGAAATTCTGGGAGCAGGAAGAGCTTCCCTCAGACGCTGCTAGTTCACTCACCCCAGAGGAACAAGAATGCGAAGAGCACTTTCGCTCCACTCACTCACGTGATTCAACGGGACGATACATCGTACGCATCCCTCTTGCGTTACCAATCAGCCTCATAGGAAACTCATACGGAAAGGCTCATCAGTGTCTCCTACGGACACGCAAAAAACTTCAACAGAATCCTGCACTCAAGCAACTCTACACGGCCTTCATGAAAGAATATGAAGAACTGGGCCACATGATCAGAACATCAAGGAACACATCAAGGGATCATCGATGTGGTGAGCCGACTGTTGGAGAGTTTGTCGGGGAGATGACCTTGGCACCAGATGCCTCAAAAACATCCGGAGGGTTGAGGGTCTCATCCGGCTGCTCTTCAGCGTCGACAAGCCCGCACTCAGTGTACTATTTACCGCATCACGGCGTACTCAGGCCGGATAGTTCCACAACAAAACTGCGTGTCGTTTTCAATGGTTCTAGCATCACATCATCAGGACACTCAATCAACAGTATTATGCACACGGGCCCTAATCTATTACTGGACATTTTCGACGTCCTCATTTGGATCCGCCAATATCGACACATCTTCGCAACGGACATCACCAAGATGTATCGACAAATCAAAGTTCACCAAGACGACTGGGATCTCCAGCGCATCCTGTGGCTAGACGACAACCAAAATGAAGTTGCTTATCACCTCACTACGGTAACATATGGAACCAAAGCAGCCCCGTACCTGGCAGTTCGGGCACTCGTCCAGTTAGTGGAAGACGAAGGTCATCGCTTCCCACTGGCCGTACCATCACTTACTCACGGCCGATATGTCGATGACATATTCGGAGGCGCAGACTCACCTCATCAACTCTCAGCAATATCTACAGAACTACAAGGCTTGTGCAACGCGGGGGGTTTCCCTCTCGCAAAGTGGCAATCAACCTCACCTGAACTACTACAGTCAATCTCACCAAGTACTCCATCACCATCAACAATCAATTTCGACGACTGCTCTACCAAAATACTCGGTCTTAAATGGCTTCCGCAAGCGGACACATTCACCTTCACTTCAAAATTCACCAACCAATCAGCATCAATCACGAAGCGCCTGATTCTATCTGAAGTAGCACAGATATTCGATCCACTTGGCTTCATATCACCTGTGGTGATCAGAGCAAAAATTCTGCTGCAAGAGCTCTGGCTTCACAAACTCAACAGGGATGAGCCACTCCCAGAAAACCTCTCATCAAGATGGCTAACTCTCAGAGAAGACCTCATCAATCTGGCCAGGATATCAATCCCTAGGTGGTTCAACACCTGGAGCGACTCAACCGTAGAACTTCACGGCTTCTCTGATGCATCTCAAACAGCAATGGCGGCGGTCATCTACATCGTCGCACACTCATCGTCCACTGGCGCCACTTCAACACTCGTTTGCGCAAAAACGAAAGTCGCACCAATCAAACAGCTGACCATTCCGAGGTTGGAATTCACAGCAGCGCTGCTTCTCTCCCGACTTATTAAACACACTCAAACCACACTCAAGCTACAAATTGCTGCAACTCACTTGTGGACGGACTCACAAGTCACACTCATGTGGATCAAGGCACCAGCATCAAGGTGGAAAGACTACGTCAGGAACCGTGTCACTCAGATTCAAGAGCTCACAGCGCAAGCTGAGTGGAGACACGTCCCTGGCACATCGAATCCAGCTGACAGCCCCTCACGAGGCTTGACCACTCAACAGCTGCAAAATCACCCTTTATGGTGGACGGGACCACCATGGATCACCAAGCCAAGAGACTCATGGCCAAGCCAACCTGAGCCACTCGACGACTTTAGTGCACTAGAGACTCGTCCAGGATCAGCATTTCATGCGACGTCATCAGCAGTTGATGTCCACTGGGACCTCATACACAGGTATTCCTCACTGCACAGACTCATGAGAATAACCGCAATCTGCTTTAAGGTCGCTTCCAGACTCAAGGGAATACGGCAATCAACACCAGCAACAATCATATCATCCGCTGACATGGAAGCTGCAAAGCTCTTCTGGGTTAGAGCAACCCAGAATGCATACTTCCACTCAGAAATAAAGGCACTCCAAACAAACTCAGGTCTGCCAAAGCATCACGTCTTCAATCGCCTGACCGCCTTCCTTGATCACGAAGGCGTGATTCGAGTCGGAGGACGCCTCGACCACTCAGCACTGACTCAAGAAGGCAAACACACTGCCATATTGCCTCGATACTCGCGACTATCTTCACTAATCATCGACAGTGCTCACAGAAGAACTCTCCACGGGGGCACGCAGCTTACCCTCGCGGATACGAGACAATCATACTGGATACTTGGAGGCAGGGCTCCAGTAAAACGTCACATTCTACACTGCATCCCATGCGCACGACAACGGGGAATTCGTGCACAGCAACTTATGGGTCAACTCCCAATGGCACGAGTGACACCATCACGCGCCTTCACTCACACAGGCGTCGACTACGCCGGACCAATCACCATAAGAACTTGGAAGGCGCGAGGTGCAAAGACATCCAAGGGCTGGATTTGCGTCTTCGTCTGCTTCGCAACGTCAGCCGCTCACCTCGAAGCCGTCAGTGAATACAGCACCGACGCGTTCATCGCTGCATACAGACGATTCACTGCTCGACGAGGAATCCCCAGCACTCTGTACTCAGACCGCGGAACTAACTTCCTCGGTGCCGATGCCACACTACAGAAGATGTTCAAGCAAAGCACTCAAGAACATCACGCAATCGCTTCAATTCTATCTCAGGACAGCACTCAATGGCAATTCAATCCACCAGCGACACCACACATGGGCGGCAAATGGGAAGCGGCGGTGAAATCAATAAAATTTCATCTCCGACGCACGGTGGGAGAAATCGTACTCACACATGAGGAGCTCTCTACAATGCTCGCTCAAATTGAAGCAACATTAAACTCAAGACCGCTGGAGCCACTCAGCGATGATCCAGACGACATATCAGCACTCACACCAGGTCATTTTCTAACCGGATGCGCACTCTCAACGGTGCCAGAACCATCACTGGATCATCTGAAGATCAGCCACCTATCGAGATGGCAATTAATTCAACAAAGGCTTCAACAGTTCTGGATACAGTGGTCCACTCAATACCTACAACGGCAGCAATCAATATCAAAGTGGCATCATCCGAACAACATCATCAAAGAAGGAGCACTTGTACTCATCACCGACGAGCGGTTTCCACCCAGCAAATGGCCGCTGGCTCGCGTCATGGCCCTTCACCCAGGAAAGGACGGACTCACCAGGGTGGTCACGTTGAAGACAGCAACGACAACACTCACCAGGCCAATCAGCAAATTGGCACTCCTGCCAATTCAACACCCAGAATCAAAAGCGGAATCATCATCAGTAACACCTTGCTGATGGCGGGGGGAATGTTCGAGAAATCATTCTCGAAACTTCTTCGCCTATAGTTATATGCCCACTAACATCGGCGGCGAGCGCAGCACCTCCCGGGCGATGCGGGCTCTCCGACGCGGGGCGGCGTGAAAAGATCGAGAATCGATTCACGTAGTCCTCGCGCCGGAGAAGAAGCGTCGGCCATTTTTTCCAGTAGTTCAACAACGGTGTCCGCGAGCGTGTGCCACAGCAGCGTCTCACGTCTTTTTCTCTGTTCTCATTGCACTCACTGCCCACTCAATTTCTCAAAGTGTTAAACTCATTAGTGTGAAATCTCTCACTCAGTTAGCGATCTCCGGACGGCCGGAGATTTGCATAAGTTTTGTGCATCAGCATTTTCTTTATCACCTCGTGGCGTGACAAACACTCATCGAACAATCATTACCACAACTCGTGAATACTCATCACTTGTATTATAATAAACAATCATTGTAAAGGTGCTGTGAAATAATAAATAGTTTTCCCTCTTCGCAACGCGTGACTTCTGCCCCCTCCACCAGATTCCACGATTCGAGAAACCGGCAGCAATCAAACTCACAGAGTTTGGCTCTTCGAGCCATTACTCAACAAATTCAAATAATAATAAGCATTTAATACTCGCAATTCGACAATCAATTAACATCAGAGCGTGTATTTACGATTTTATTTAAAGATTAAATGTCCATCTCCACTCACCCTTCTTCGGCGGAATTTCATTCCATAGGTTCCCAGACGTTTAAATGTCGTTTAAACTTGATACGTAAGTTTATTTTATTGAACGAAATCAATAAATCGAAATTAAAAAAACCGCAACGAATATAAAAATAATTTTTAGCGTATTTAGATTCATTTGCATATTATCGTTCCTTTTTTCTTGTTTTTAACAACCGAAATTTCGGAAGTGCTCACTACACGTGTTGATGTCGTTGGCAATTTTAAGTCTTTATGAACATTCGTGCGCATTAAACATTTCGGCGTTGGTCGCGCTCCTACGTCTGTTTTCAATCTGCCGGCCGAGTTATACTGAATAGTATTTAAATCGACATGCGTTGTTTCAAATTGAAACGGCCGCTTTGCTCCATGTTCTCCATTAGTTCCATGCGAATGCAAGACACTTCCAGAAGCGGACCGTTCCAGATTTACGAATCTTGCGTAGTTATGTTCCCCTGTTGGATACGGTTTATCCTGGAGGAGACTGTTTAATTTGCCATTTTGCCATTTGGCAAATCCGGTTGCCATTTTCTCGGGCGACGGTGGCTTGTAAACGTTCGTTGATGCGACCGAGCGAATTATTTTCCGGACCGACAATATTTTCGTTGCTAGCTGCGTGCCAGGTTCCACACTAATATTTTTCTTAACGACGATACGACGGGGGACGCTATTTATGTTGTTTGGAACTTGCTCGTCACTATTATCGGTGATATTGATCGTTGGTGACACGACGTCTTCGCGAAGCTCATCTAGAAAATCGTCGACCGCGCTCTCGTTGCAGTCATGATCCACGAAATCGTCTATCTCCGTTTCTTCGCGACAGTCATCGGTGATGTCGACGGCCCTACTTCCTTCGTGGGTATCATCCACAATGTTATCAGCAACTTCTCCGCCAGAATTGCCAACGACGTTAACTTGTTCGCCAGTAGCCTCGCAAAGCACTGCTGAAATAATTGCCAAGGGGTAAAAAAAACAGTAATGACATGATTTTAAGAATTGTTTAGAGAGATAACAGTTAAGAGATAAGTATATTTCATATCAATGAAAAACTTACATTCGGTATCATCCTCAGTGTCCGACGTATCGACCTTTGGATACTTTTGCACAAGCAAAGCTGCACGCAAGAGAAATTGATCGATATCGAGGATGCCATCGTCGAAATCTCTCCATGCGCGTTTGAGCTCATAATTCCTCGTTATGTATCGTGTTTTACTTCGAGCCACTGGCTTTCCCTTTTGAAGAGTCTCAAATTCCCGGTAGCTTTTCTGTTGCAGCTTAACGATTGAATCTGAAAAAAACGCGCAATTGGTAATATTCAATTAGAATACAATAGGATGCAAGGGAAACGTTCAATCGAAATTCTTCGAAGCAACTAGAAAAATTGGAAAGAAGATCGCAAGAGAGTAGAGTGAAATTGATAAGGGAGTGTCTCAAAGAAGGTCAGCACGATTTGGCGGAAGTCGTAATCATGGCGCCGGGCAATTCGTGATATTCGCGACGTAAGGACCGAAAATACTTAATGCAACTACAAATCCATTCATCGTGTACAATTGTATCATAAATCATCGATAATAACTCATTTGCAGCATTAAAAAAAAATGAATTCAATGATCGATGTTGATCGAATTATCGTCGAGTAAAAACATTTTTTTGAAACTTCACCTGATTTTTAATAGACAAACGAAGATGCGTTTGACAGATGAAAAAAATCATTACTCTGACATTGACGTAGGTTTAATTTTATTGCATAAATATTTACACTTGTAACGCGAGTAAACTCGAATCAAACGGCGTGCTTTGATAAAGATCAACAAACGAAACGATCAGGGAACGAAATGAACGATGATATATGTGTGCGATTGAATTTGACGCACCACTGTAATCACGCGAGTAATCTATTATTTATCACGCGTCGCGTGTATTCGCACGTTCATGCATCCAGCGTTGTTATCGCGTGGAAATGCGGATATTCAAGTACGGAATAAGAGTACGTCGTTTGGAGACCGTAAAAATTATCGTACGGCTCCTGGAAAACATTCTGTATGCTATCATATCATTTACGCATGGTAAATAATTCATGCCGATATGACATGCGTATAGTTTTGTAGTCGATAGGATGATCGGGTAATCGTTTAAAATATAAAATTTTTGACGATATTGAATCGCGTCTCGCGTTACCGTACATCCTAGACAACTGGTGTAGATGGTAGAGAACATAATGCAAATATAAAAGCGGCGATAGTTGCGAAGACGGCACTATTCATTCTCGATTCTCCCGATAGCGAGCCTCGTTTTGTATTCGATTTTTTCGCTTTGTTACTTTTAATGATTCGCGCGGTTTCGATTTAGGCAATTTCTCATTACTCGGGAAATTGTGAAAAACTACACGCTTTCTGAGAGGCTGACCAAAGACTGATTCATTTACCTGCAAACGTTACGCCGCTCGGGCCTTTTCGCATTTTACGAGAGAGACATGCATTATTCGATTCTGCAATGTTGTTCGTTCGCGAGTGATGTCCATAAACACAAAAATCGTCGGGACCCCATTGCCGTAGCCAGTAATCTTCGTAGTACGAAAAGAATTTCTTGAATAGTTCCTTTAAATTCTCGCTTGCGGTTTCCCGAATCAATTCAAAGGCTTCTTGGATGCGATGACTCGGTAAGAGTGCCAAAGCCACAAACTTTCGGAGCAACGCTTTTCCATCCTTGATGTCTTCCACAGATCGCTTTCGGATCAACGTTTTTCCGTCGTTGTTGTCTTGGAGAGATCGCAAGATCCCAAGTTTGCGAGCTTTCTTGTACAACACGTGAAATAAAGCTAACGTTAAGCCACATTTAATGTCAGAACGAGCAAAGAAGACTACATCCTCCGATATTTACTTAATAAATAAATTCCGCAGTATGAATTATTTCTATTCCAAAGTCTACAACGGAAATTGAATGTATTGTACCTGTGCATAATGAAACAGCCTACGATTTCGGCTTGTGGCATACTTGCACGTAGCGCGTTTCGAAGAGCGATCTCATAATCGGTCATCACAGCACCCGTGAAACATCTGAACTGTCGCAGAATGACGTCGAAGACCGACTTATAGGCCACTTCGGATTTTTCCGACATAATTACCCACGTTATGACGAAATTCTGTTCAAAAAGACAAGACCGTGAATCGATAGATAAACAAATGGATGGAGAAACCCCTGAAAACTATTTTTTTACGCACACAGCCAGCCACTTGGGCGACGATCACGAGCAGCTGATAACCGGCAGCATTCCTTTTTTTTTCCTCCTGCTGTTCCGTGATCACCTGCGGCTGTGCATTTTTTCCCGAGAAGCGGAACAACCGCAAACGTGTCGTCGGTATTCAATCGGTCCGCAACGACGAACAGTGATGCCAGATTGGCGGGAGAAATCCCGCATGCGGGACTTTTTTACCCCCTCTCCGACCCTGGCGGGACAAAAATATCCCGCCGGCTGCCCTCTGCCTATTCGCTTGAGCGTGCCGTAAGCCACGCCCCCGTCACTCTCGCCCCGCACCCGCCTGCAGTCCGCGTGACGTCACGGAACATGTCTCGACGCGCTCGACTGCGTGACGTCACGAGACATGTCTCGACGCGCTCGGGTGCGTGACGTCACAAGGCATGAGGCGGTGCAGTCGCTTCGCGCTTACGTGACGTCACAAGACAACTCCACACGTTGGCTTCGTGTAAATTAATATGTTAACTAATAAATAAATAAATTAACCAGTAAAAGAATATAATATAACAATTAACCAGAGTGTACAATAAATGAATCGGGTCAATTGTTTAACAAACGAAATTGACAGTTGATTTGTTTATAAATAACAAAAAAACGTTTAATTTGTTTGAACAATGGAAATTACTGTTTAATTTTTTTTAATAATAAAAAAGTTTGTTTTGTTTAAAAAATTGAAATTTTTGTTTTAATTGTTTAAAAAATCAAATTGCCATTTCATTTTTTAAAAAACAATTATCAAAATATTTAATCGGTCTAAAAAGTTGAAATTCGTATTTTGTTTGTTTAAACAACCGAACATGACGTTTAATTTGTTTAGAACATTGAAATTTGCGATTTAATTAGTGCGATAATTGATATCACCGTTTAAATTGTTGCATGAATCGAAATTAACATTTCAGTCGTTTGAAAAATCGAAAATTGCCGAATCGAATTTTAATTTGTTTAAAAAATTCAATTTTTCGATTCAAATGTTTAAAAAATAAAAAATTTTGTTTGAATGATTTAAATAAATCCAAATTTTCATTTGAATTGTTTAAACAATCCAAATTTGCGATTCAATTGGTACGAAAATTGAAATCAGCGTTTACATTGTTGAATGAATTGAAATTTGCCTTTCAGTCATTTAAAAAATCGAAAATTGCTTTCAATTTGTTTAAAAATTCATATTTTCGTTAAAAAGTTTAAAAAATTGCAATTTTCGTTTGAATTCTTTACAAAATTCAAACTTTCGTTTACATTGATTTAAAAAATCCGAATTTTTGTTTGAATTGTTTAAACAATCGAAATTCACGTATCAACTGTTACACAAATCAAAATTGACTTCCAATTTGTCTCACAAATCGAACTTCACTTCAATTAAAAAAAAAATTAAAATTCAGATTTAAATCCCTAAAAAATCAAAATTGGCATTTAATTCGTTAAAAAAATTAACATTTGCGTTTTAATTAATTAAGAAATTGAAATTGACGTTTCATTTGTTTAAAAATTCAAGTTCTCGACAAAATGATTCATAAACTGAAATTATTATAATTTCAAATATATTTACTAGCAAATTTCGAATTTATAACCAAAATAAATACAAATTTGTAAGTTATGAACAAATTAAACGCTAATTTTGAGTTCTTAAACGAATTAACATGAGTTTTGATTTTTAAACTATTTAAACAAGAATTTCGATGTTTTAAACCAATGAATTATTTTTTTATTCATTTTTACACAATTTGAACGTCAATTTTGTTATTTCGAATAAATTAAATACGATTTTCAAATTTTTCATCCAATTAAACATTTTTTAATATTTTTTGACCAATTAAACATTTTTTAAATGGTTTTTGGAAAAATTTGAACATCAATGAGATTTTTTAAACAATCAAATGACAATTTCGACTGATTAAACAATTAAAACCAAATTACAGTTTTTCTGATACATTTGAGTCACCAATTTCCATTGTTTAAATAATTGAAATGCAAATTTCGATTTTTCAAACGAATTAAACATTTTTATGTGATTTGTAAACAAATTCAACTTTAATTCCTATTTTTGAAATATCAGAAATGCAATTTACGATTTTTTAATTAATTTAAACGTTAATTATGATTTTATGATTTTTAAAGAAATTAATCTTCAATTTCTATTTAGTTCAATTTAAATTAAAGTTAAATCACGGATCTTCACGCGTGACGTCACGACCCGGGCTGGCGCTCAGTCGCTCGGGACACGAGTGACGTCACCAGCCCGGTGACTCTAGCGCGCTAAGCTCCGCCCAGCAGCCAGTCCATATCACGTGGTGGGGGAGCTCGGCGAGCGTGCGGGACTTTTTCGCCCGCGAGTCTGGCATCACTGACGACGAAACGAGCGACAAAATCCTCATCCAGGAACGCGATAGAGTTTTCTTTGCCAGACAGAATCAAACGAGCAGTTATTTGCCCCCCGGTATATTTAAGACGCTCTATCATCGGCGGCGAACATAGAAAACCGTGATTACTCTTCCACTGTGTGGAAAGTTCGTTTACCGGAAACTTGTGGCATACTATGTTCTTTCCAGCGATTCATACTGGATTCGATCTCGATGAAAGGTAAATGAAAATGAAATGGGTCGCCGCAATTTCGTGTCTGTGAAAAGCGTACGGGGAACACTACAAGAAGATAAGGGAAACAGAAGGGGGTAGGGTGGAGGTCAGGAGTGGCTGACAACGAAAAAAAAAAAACAATACTGTGTATTTAACGTAAATAACGACAATCATTTGGGAGAACACCGTTAAGTTGTAAAGATTGTGTTGTGTTTACGAGTCTCGTGTTTTCAAAAATTGCTCATTTTCGTGAAAAAAAAAACCTGACTTAATTATCTCCCTCCCTGTTTTGACATAAAAATGGTTTTTAATCATTTTTACTTACCTCGTGCTGACGAAGTCATACGCATTACGAGCTGTCATCCGATTTTCTGTAATAACTTCCTTCAATGCCTGTCGAAAGTCTTGTAACGCACTCATGATCTCCGCACTCATGATCGCCCGTTTTTTCAAATACATTTTTGCGAATAATTCCTCGGCCATAGCAGCCGCAAGTTGAATTTTAAAACTCCAAACCAACACCAAACCGAAACGGAAAACTCGAAAAACTCGACACCATTTCTTTTTCTTTGATAAAATTCCACGTGGAGTTTTCGGTGTCGACATTTCGTCGTGTCGAGTTTTTAGTGTTGACTTTTCGTCGTGTCGAGATTTTGGTGTCGACTTTTCGTAGTGCCGTGATTATCATTGTGTACAGCTGCTTTTTGTGCAACTAGCATATTTAGCAGGTGTATAGTTTTAAGTGCAGTGTTATTCGGTGTAGACTTGCTCGCGTGTAGAGTCGATTGGTGCATACTTTTTATGCAGACCGTCTGCGTGTACAGTTATGCAGTGTTAGGATTTCAGTGCAGAGTTATTTGGTGTAGAGATTTTTGCGTGTACAGTCAGTCGGTGTAGACATTTGGTGTAGAGTTGACTTCGTGTAGACTTGGGAGGTGTAGAGTCGGTCTCCACCCATTTTTTCAATTTTTTCCAAATTTTTCAATTTTTTCAAATTTTTTCAAATTTTTCAATTTTTTTTCAAATTTTTCATTTTTTTCAAATTTTTCAAATTTCTCAAATTTTTCAAATTTTTCAAATTTTTCAATTTTTTCAAATTATTCAATTTTTTCAAATTTTTCAATTTTTTCAAATTTTTCAATTTTTTCAAATTTTTCAATTTTTTCAAATTTTTCAATTTTTTCAAATTTTTCAATTTTTTCAAATTTTTCAATTTTTTCAAATTTTTCAATTTTTTCAAATTTTTCAATTTTTTCAATTTTTTCAAATTTTTCAATTTTTTCAAATTTTTCAATTTTTTCAATTTTTTCAAATTTTTCAATTTTTTCAAATTTTTCAATTTTTTCAATTTTTTCAAATTTTTCAATTTTTTCAAATTTTTCAATTTTTTCAAATTTTTCAATTTTTTCAAATTTTTCAATTTTTTCAAATTTTTCAATTTTTTCAATTTTTTCAAATTTTTCGATTTCGTTCCAATTTTTTTCCAAATTTTTCAATTTTTCGTATTCTTCGATTTATTCAAATTATTCAAATTTTTCAGTTTTTTCATATTTTTTCAATTTTTTCAAATTTTTCGATTTCGTTCCAATTTTTTTCCAAATTTTTCAATTTTTCGTATTCTTCGATTTATTCAAATTATTCAAATTTTTCAGTTTTTTCATATTTTTTCAATTTTTTTTTAGAATTCCTCAAATTTTTTTTTAACCTTTTAAATTTTTTAATCTTTGTTCAATTTTTCGATTTTTGCAATTTTTCAGTTTAAGTTTTCTTCATATTCTTCAATTTTCGCAATTTTTTTTCCCAACCTTCCCAATCCCTCCAATTTTTTATTATTTTTAAAAAACTTTCTAATTTTCTCCAAATTTTTCAATTTATTGATATTTTACGTATTTTTCGAATTTTTTCATAGTCGATATATTTTTTCCCAATTTTCATATTTTGCAATTTTTTCAATTTTTTCCCATATTCTTCAAATTTTAAAATTT
Source organism: Cryptus viduatorius (assembly GCA_964006125.1). Lineage (NCBI taxonomy): Eukaryota > Metazoa > Arthropoda > Insecta > Hymenoptera > Ichneumonidae > Cryptus > Cryptus viduatorius. The sequence continues at coordinate 2,718,807 of OZ023221.1, read as the reverse complement.
TACGACTTTCCAACGTTTTAACCATTTTTCGAATTTTTCACATTTTTTTTCTCTCAATCCATTATTCCTTTTTCGTTTTAAAAAAAAAAAACTTTTTCCCAATTTTGATAACTTCTTTAAATACTTGAAATTAAACATGTATAAACAGTTTTTCTCTTTCCCGTTCATAGAATAAATTTCTTTTTCTCTCTCTTTTATCCCTTTTTCCTCTCATCCTTCAGATAAACTAGAGAGAGAACAACCTTCTCTCTCCCGTGTAGACAAGATTGCGCCTCATAAACGCAATCTTGATCGTGCGAACAGTTATTATAGATTATTATCGACTGACAAAGCGCGAGCCGAACGCCTGTCGTCAAATAGAAACGCAATGGCAACCGCAAATCCCAGTACGAGTGAACTCGAAAACATTTCGAATTTTGTAACGTTCCGCGATGTATTCAATAACATACCGTCATTTGATGGAAAAAACATACCGCTGGAACAATTCGCGCGATCCTGCAGGTACGCAGCAAAATTGATTCCCGCGGAAAATATGACCACCTTCTTAAGTATGCTGCAACTGAAGTTATCAGGTGAGGCAGCAGACATTACGGAAACAAAAACATACACAATTATGGACACACTCTTAAAAGACCTAAAAGATTACTTTGAAAAACCATTCGAATTATCCGATTTAGAACTAGAATTAAAAACAAACGTTCAAAACTACAATGAACCGGTCAAAACTTATTCAGCACGCACTCGAAAAATAGCTAAACGCATACACGACCGCCTAAGCGAGGTTTATAAGACCGCCGCACAACAGACATATTTAGCAAACAGAATTAGTGAAGTCGATAAAGCAGTCATCAAAGCTTACATCCGCGTACTTTCGGATCAAATCGGTAATCTTTTAATGCATAAATCATGGCAAACAGTAGACGAAGCAATCGCAGCTGCGGAGTCAATCGAGCTAGAATTGCTCCGTTAGTAATAACAATCATGTTATTACTAACAGTCGGTTGGAAATTCTCGCTATTCAGTAAAATATCAAGTCTACGAAAAATATTATCATGTATAACAAAACGAAGGAAACAAAAACACCCAAGGATTATTAACCAATCACAGAATAAGGTCGTTTCATATTATCGACAACCATTAGAATTAGTTGAAACAGCGAAACCCACGGCAACCACTAGCCAAGAGGTACCCATTATCACCGAAGCGACAGCACAATTAGAACGTAAACCAGTCTACGCGCTAACATACCTTAACCGAGACGAATTGCCATAGAAAAGCACTTCATAACTTAACAAAAAAAAAAAAAAACGCCAAGCGATAATAATCTTTTTTCCATATCTTCATGATTTTATACATTTTATAGTTATTGGGAAAATAACGCATTATTTACTAACAAAACTTCACATATACACGCATGTACACGCAAAACATTTGTGCTAACACAGTGATATATCATAATTTTTCATAATCATCCTAACATTCATTTTTTCATTTTCCAAGTACACAGGAACATGAACGGCATATTTTCATGCGCCGTCTGCGGAAGGCCGATCGTGGGAGCCGAGGAGTGCAAAGAGCACATGGCAGAATGCTTAAAATTATTCATGCACTCATTAAAGTACACTGAGACATATTATCAGAATTGCCCTTTGTGCAACGATTTATTGCACAAGGAGAAAATATTGAACCACCTGGTTCTTTGTTCGGAATATGTCTCCCGAGCAAAGAACGGTGAAAAACTTCCTCGATTCTCCGTGTGGAAGATGAAGCGCAAGCATGGCAAGAAACCACAGACATTAACACAAATAACAACACAAACATCAACACAAATGACAACACAGACACCAGCATTAACACAAAAGACAGAACTAAAGAAAAAAAAAACATACATACACACAAGAACACACATACTTAAAAAAAATATATATATAATAATAAAAAAAATGTTTAATTTCAATCCAAATAAATACAATTATATAATCTTCTATTAAAACTTCTAAATATTATTATTAACACCATTATTGAATATCAAGAAGCGCGGTAGCGCTTCGACGCCAAGTACTGAAAAAACAGTACAAGGCGTGTCGCTACTAAGAGTAACCTACGCCAATATACCGGAAGTGTATAGTGCGTTGAACTTTCGATCGATATATCTTCGCAATAAGACAACGAATCGAATTTTCATGGACACTTTTATAATGTAATTTTGGGTCAATCTTTCGAAAGAGCCTAGTTACCATTCAATTGGTTTAGCCTATTTCGAGATCTCGAGGTCGGGAATTTCACAGGGTCCAAACGATTATAAAATGCCCTGTCCCGTATATATATGTCTGCGTCTACATCAGTTCATCGAAAAATTTGCATGGTGGCGCGCGCGTCGGCACAGCCGGCGTAGCTGTCAGCTGTTGTCGGTGGCAATGTTATACGCCGTCTACGTTTACATAAGTTCATAGAAAAATTCACGCGGTGGCGCGCTCGTCGCCACAGCCGGCTCGGCTGACAGTTCTTATCGTCGGCACGTATTTTTGCGGCGTGAACATTTTTTTGAGTGTTTCCGAAAATAATAATTATGTATTGCATATCGTGGTTTAGTGTCTCGACGCGAAGTAAAAAAGAAAAATTACGAGTTACGTGTTATACGTGTGATTTTATATCAATTATAACTTTTCTTTGCGATTTCGAACAACATAACCGGCAATCATCAAGTGGAATATGTGACGTGCCGTTCGCCCGGTTTTGCATATAGAATTAATTTTGTTCGATCTAAATTTTCCGAGTTCGAAATTAATTTTAAAGGGAAAATTACAAAAAAATAGCTTTTCAAAAAGAAGTGAAATTTTCCAAAATATTTTTTTCAAAAAAAAAAAAAAGGTACGCCAAGTACTGAAAAATCCGATTTGCAAATATTGTTTAAAAAAAAAAAATGAACAAAATTTTATAAGCCAAGCATAACAGGAAAATAAAGATTCTATATAACAAAAAATATATTTTTTTTTTGCACAAAAATTGCTGTAAAAAATTGGCGTTCCGGTGTTTGCAAGCGTCACAATAAACCACTAGCATTGGAACGCCACAATTTATCTGTGCAATAACGCATAGAGTCAGTTTGTAAATAAGATTTCTATGAAAGGCAAGGATTGAAGACGGCAATTTCGAGAAATTTGAAAAAACGATTCGTTTTTTGACGAAAATTCGTGAAATTAGTCTTTGCTTAAAAAAATCATATCTCGGCAGCGAAAAATGATATGGCCTCTTATCTTGTCTTGTTCGGAAGAGGAAAAAATACGTTGACAGAAAAAAAATTAGCAGTTTTTTTTATCAACTGTAAACGTATAAATCGAGCGAACAAATTTGACAAAGATTTCAAATGCGATAAATTCGACCGTCGAAGGATAGAAAATTCTTTTTTTTATGATTGCACACTTTTTATCTGCGCTATACCGCGTAGAATCAATTTGTATTTGGGTAAAATACGAACAAAGATTGAAACGAGATGTCGATTTTTTTTAATTTGAAAATCATTCGGCCACAGAGTACGCGCGCCGCGACGTATGAGCATCTGTGTATTGTTTGCTACGAAATTGTCGTCTACTTCCAAAGTTTGACAGATAGAATAAAACGGAAAAATATATACTCGCCATTTTTTTTAGTTGTATTTGCTAAATTGTAATTATTTTGGATATTCAATGAATCTTTTTTGGGAGTTCACAACCAATTTTTTCAGTGAAAACGTGAAATTTATCATTTTTATTACGAATGTGAATAAAGTATGGTAAAATCTTGCGAATGATTTTCGGTGAAAATATATTATTTTCTGAATGAAAAACGTAAACATTTGTTAATCTGTGTATGATATTTCGTGTTTCTTTTTTCGCAGCCGAAGTTTTTTTTTTTACATGATGAAAAATGGTTTTTTGGCAAATCTAAGTAACATAACCTTTGAAGCAAATCTAGTTATAACCACTATTTTTGAATTATTTTATAATTAAGAGTATATTTGTCAGAATGACTCAAAATTTGTTGTGCATAGTGCTTTCGATGCAATGAAATATTGTTGCGAAAGAGAAAAGAATTGGTTTCCAGGATTCTTAATTGGAGCACCGTACGGACATCAGATGTGAAAAAATAATTTTTTTATTGAAAATTGTGATGAATAAATAGTTAGAGATGTAGGATTGTCTCCAAATTTGCTGTGCATAGTGCTTTTGATAAAACAAAATGATGCTGCGAAGGAGAAAAAATTGGTTCGTACAGTTCATTATGATGGCACCGTACGGACATTTGACGGAAGGCAAATACAAATTGTGATCAATAATTTTTTAGAAAAAATACTTAAAAGTCTCAGATTGGTTTTAAAAGTGATATGCATACTGGCAATAATGTAATAAAAAACCCTGCGAAGGAGAACAAAATTGGTTCGCACCATCTAAAGTTACAGTGTGATACGGACGTCCGAGAAGAAAAATTCAGCCAAAAAGTTGTTTTCATTGCACCGCAGGCCAAAAAAAAATATTTCCATTCATCGCAGTCACTTCAAAGTGATGTGTTGGATGATGTTGGAGATACACCGAAGCAAACGATGAAAAATAAAAATTTTTGGAGTATGCGCTGCGGAGTAACCCCTTCGACCGACTCCGAAGAGCAACGGATGGTCATTTTAATAGACACTCTTTACCTATTGTTATAGTGAGTGCCTAAAAACGTACGATGGAAACACCCGTGGACTTGACTAATTTGTGGGCCAATAGGCTGTGGTAAGTCTGTTTTCGTGCGAAGATTCTTATGCTATCTAGCGGCTATGAGCGATGCGACGTTTGCCCGTATTATATTTTACTACGGCGATAATCTCGATGCCGATACTGCCGCTCTGTTCAAGAATTTGCCGCATGAGGATTCAACGAGCGCTAATATTAAAATCGAATTTCACGAAGGACTGCCGCAGCCGGAGGACTATTCACACGATAACGATTGTAAGAAATTAGTGATTATCGATGATTTAATCAGAGAATCGTCAAACAATACGATAGGAAACCTCTTCACGTAAGGCAGTAACCATGAAAATATCAGCGTTATTCTCATAACGCAAAATATTTTTCATCAGAGCCACGGGCGACGCGATATTTCGCTGAATGCGAATTATATTGTTATTTTAAAAATCTACGAGATCGGGCACAAATTCAACATCTTGCGAGGCAAATTCATCCCAAGGATCCGCGCTTTTTAACGGAAGCGTATCACGATGCATCTGCGCAGCCGCATGGCTATCTACTTTTGGATCTAAAGCAATCCACGCCTGATATGTGTCGATGCTGCACCAATATATTTCCCGACGATCCGCAAATGCATGTATATATACCGAAAACGAAGCGAGGCTTTCGTAAATGTTGCATTTACCTGACATATTTAGTCAAATGGTGGAACAGCAAAGGCATCAGTAGCGCTCGAATGTCGGTTACGCAAACATCTCGGAGGGTCGGAGCGAGAAGATGATCGTAAAGAAGAAGAAGAAGAGAATGTCGTATTCTGTGCGATCGCCGATCGATAAACGCCACGTCGCTTTTCTGTACGCCCTCGGTCGTGCTTGTAAATAACAGTAAAAAGCGCTGCTACGCACGGCCGATGAATCGTTGGTCAAGTATATATGCGAATGCGCACTAAACGTTTTACACGGCGTAGTAGCGCTTAAAAAGACGTGAAAAATCCCCTGAAAAAATATAAAAAGATGTTGCGACTACTAGCGCCGTGGTCCGCGGTAAGCCAGAGCGGCGGTAGTGGCAAGAGTAGAGGCGTTAGTGGCGCCTCGCGCAAACGACGAAAATTCAACTGGCGAGCGAAAAAACGTCTCATCATGCAGAAAGGATGTTGAGCATTTTTGCCGCTTTTATTGGCACCGATTATCACGAGTTTGGTCAATAGACTGTTTACCAGCAACGGCGGCGGAAGTACCGGCTCTTAAATCAAACGAGCGAGATCTAATGGAACACGCGAAGAAAATGATTTTAGTACCGGCTGAAGAAGCTGGGGTATGGAAAGAGTCGATGATCGGCGCCGGCGGCGGACTTCGTGCACCGCCTGACGGACCACCAAGTGTACAGACGTCGGGCGATCCTATATCGCGACTTAATGAAGAGCTTTCAGAAATTTTAAACTCAAAAAAGTATCGCGATGTCCCGGAAAAGTGGAAACAATATCTTCACGTGCTGCAGAGTCATTTTTTTTTGCTCGAAGCACGAAAAGGCCCGATATATCCATCGCTACCTGGGGCGACCTCTGCCGGCTCCCGCGAACAGCAGGCAGACGGGTCCGTTCAAATACCTCGAGGGTTTGCCCACTGGCTAAAACTATGAATGACTCAATGACAGCTGTACCATAACTGTCAGAGTGAGAGAGAGAGAGACCGTCATCAACCGAGAGATTGATTGATTGATAATATTTTATTATGTCCCTAGCTAAACTATGGGGGCAAGGTGATACATAAATCAGTTGTAGTTCGTATCAATAGAGTGAACTGAGTACGAGTTCTCGGGAAAGTAAAATTGTGCATGAGAGCAACAGCTTATAGGAACTGTGACGCTATTTTGTGAAATCTCGTCACAGTTCGGATCCGACCAGGTTTGTGTTAACGATACCGATAAAAAAAAGATAGTTAGGGTACATTTAAGTTTACGAATTCCTTCGGTTATCTGTAGTCGTGGTTAGGTGTTGAGGATACCGTGGATCAGGGCCAATATAACAAGCCACCCGGTATATCTTCACGTTTGCCTTTGGTTCGCCGCGAGAGACAGTATAGAGGTTCGAATGAGATTCTCGGCGTTTCACGTATGGGATTATAGGGAAGACAGTTCCCGCCACTCTTGTGAGTGAGTTAAAGATTCGTTATCGTTCGGTTCACGCCACCCATTGGGTGAGTTAAGGAAATTACGGTTTAGATTTTCGGTTGCGGGTTGCGGGTACGTATGGAAGGCCGTTGGTCCCTGGGTTTGCGATCGCCCAGTCGCCACGGATCGCCGGATCGCTAGTTATCGTTCGGTTATGATTTTGTTATCGTTAATTGGTTCTAACCCGTGATCCTGAAAAATACGTCTCCGCGATAGTCCCACGCATTTTGTTGGAGTTAATAAAACACGAAAATTTTGTTAAAATATACGAGCTTTATTTTTATGCAGATCCCCCTTTCGCCATCTTAGTTATTACTACTCTTTCTCTCGCGCGAGGCGCTGTACTCGGCGACATTCTGCCCGCGTTGAAAGAAGCTCTTTCAACGATAATAAAGATTAATTGTAATGGTTAATACGTAAACGGTGAATAATTATAACTGAGGAATTAAACTTGAACTGGAAATTCGAATAATGACATAAATAACGGTTCTCATTCTTCCTAACGAATTGGTAATATTGTTATTTTTTAACGTTATTAGTTTTCCAGTGTAACGAAACGATAATATTCGAACTCAAAGAACTAAAATAAACTTAAATAAAAACGATAATATTCGAACTCAAAAGAACAAAAAAACAAAAGTTAATGATAATTAGTCTTCTTCCGTAGGTAACAAGCAAAGTTTCTTCACTGCTCTCTTGAAGAGTCCCGTTGCCGTTTTAACGGTCGCTACTCTGACGACGTTGTCTGTTCCGGGGTGAATTTCTACCACCCGCCCGATGATCCACTGCAATGGCGGAACTTGATCTTCTTTTAGAAGCACAAGTGCTCCGACTTCAAGGTTTTCGCCTTTAGTCCACCATTTCTGTCGTCTTTGTAACTCCTGCAAATATTCGTCATGCCATCGCTTCCAAAAGTGCTGTCGCACCTTTTGAAGGTGTTGCCATCGCGACAGTCTGTTGTCCGAAACATCTAGATAATTATGTTCCGCGGGTGATACGAGTGTGTCCCCTACGAGGAAATGGGCAGGGGTCAACGCTGTCAAATCGTTTGGGTCACTGGATAAAGGAGTAAGTGGTCGGGAATTAAGGATCGATTCAATTTCGACTAAGAGAGTATAATACTCTTCGAAAGTCGACACTAACCCTTTCGTGACGGTGCTCAAATGACGCTTCGTGGCCTTCACGGCCGCCTCCCACAAGCCCCCAAAATGCGGTGCTCGCGGCGGAATAAACTTCCATGTAATCTTTTGACGAGACAGATGCTCTGATATCGCGTCGTTTTCTTGTTTGAGGAACTCAAAAATCTCCTTGAGCTCCCGAGCGGCTCCAACAAAATTAGTACCATTGTCAGAGACCAATTGCGAGCAAATTCCTCTCCGAGCGACAAATCTTCTCAGCGCTGCCAAAAACGACTCTGTTGTCAACTCGGTAACGAGTTCCAAATGAACTGCTTTTGTAGCGAAGCAAGTAAATACTGCAATCCATGCTTTCGAGATGTGAACGCGACCACGACGACGACTCTCTCGTACTTGCAATGGACCCGCGTAGTCTACGCCGGCGTTTGTGAAGGGTCTCAAAGATCCGCGAACGCGCTCGCGTGGTAGATCCCCCATGAGAACTTCTGGAGTCTTCGGCATGTTTCGAAAACACCTGAGGCAACTTTTTTTTACCTTTTTCGCTTCTCTTCGGCCGCTCAGCGGCCAATATTTTGAACGTATCGAGCACAACAAATTCTCCAAACCGCAGTGGTGCAGTCGGATATGCTCTTTCTTGAAAATCAACGTGGTAATGTGATGTCGAGATGGCAATATTATCGGATGTTTTCGTGGTTCCGGGATATCAGCTTTTGCCAATCGTCCGCCTACGCGAAGTATACCATCTTCATCGAGATATGGATTGAGAGACGCAAGCTTACTAGTATTGATCACTTGCTTGCAGTGCTCGATCGTTTGAAGCTCTTGCCAAAAAACTTCTTTTTGCGTCATTCTGATAATTGATTTTTCTGCGTGTTCGAGTTCATCGACTGAAATTGAACCATTCTTCTTTTCTCCCAGCGTGTTTGATTTGAATCTGAGAGCGTAAGCCATTACCCGCAGAAGTTTGTCGAATGAAGAGAATCTTCGTAGCACCTCGAACTTCGGTGTCATCGTGTTGACAAGAACGGCCGATGACTTCGTTTCTGTCATGTCGATTTCGATTTCTTGTGTTTTCGGCCATTCGTCGGTGCGGAGAAACTCGGGGCCATTCCACCAGAGCTCGCTATTCGTCCACTGATCGACTGAGATTCCTCGTGAAATCAAATCAGCGGGATTTTCTTTTGATGATACGTGTTGCCAAATCGCGTTTTGCGACAGCTCTTGTATCCTTGTCACTCGATTTGCGACGTACGTTTTTCTGATATTCGGCGACGTTGCAATCCAACTAAGAACGATCGTGGAATCACTCCAAAGATAGACTTTTCTAATTTTGTTTCCATACGCTTGTCGAGCTATATCGCATAACTTCACGAGCAATAGAGCGGCGTTTAACTCTAATCTCGGCAAGGATATCGTTTTAAGTGGCGCGACTCTGCTCTTAGCGCCAATGAGATGTGATTGCTTCGTACCACTCGAATCTTCCGATAGAGCGTAGAGACAGGCTCCATACGCCATCTCCGATGCATCGCCGAACCCGATAAGATCGAACGTTTCTTTCGAATTTCCGGGATTGACGTTTCTGTTAATTCGAACTTCGTTAATTTTCGGTAAGGAGTCGTAAAACTCCGTCCATGTAGCTTGAAGATCCGCAGGCAGAGGCTCATCCCATCCTGTCTTCAACTGCCACATCTTTTGCATGATACACTTCGCCGTAATGATTACAGGACCTAAGAGACCTAACGGGTCAAAGATTTGTGCGATTTTTGAAAGCAAAACTCTTTTCGTGATCTTAGCCGTGTCCTCGATCTTCACACTATATTGCATCGCGTCGGAATTTGCGTCCCAGAGAAGACCGAGTGTTTTCAACGCCCCTTCTCGATCGAGTGTGAGCAGACTGTCTGCTTCGCCTTTGTTCGAAATATCTTCGAGAATTCGTCGATCATTCGCACGCCATTTTCTAAGTTGAAATCGACCCTTTTGTAGCAGCTGATCCAACTGTCGTTGCAACGCTATCGTCTTCTCGATCGTACTCTCACCCGTTAGTACGTCGTCCATGTAGAAGTCCTTCTCGACGACTTCTGCGGCTTTTGGATACTCCGTTTCTTCTTTTGCTAACTCCCGCAAGCATCGAATCGCAAGGTACGGTGCAGGCGCCGTGCCGTATGTCACCGTATTTAGCCGATACGTTTGAATCGGTTGATCTTCGTGCGTGCGCCATATAATTCGTTGAAGATCTCTGTCCTCGTCTCTGACGACGATTTGACGAAACATCGCGGCTATGTCCGCCGTGATTACAAACTCATGTGCTCGGAACCTGAGGATTATGTCGAACAGGTTGTTTTGTAGATTAGGTCCGATCATTAATTTGTCATTCAACGCTGTTCCAAGTGAGCTTTTTGCCGACGCGTCGAAGACAACTCGTAATTTCGTTGTAATGCTATCCGGTCTGATTACCGGCTGATGTGGTAAAACAAACGTGTTTTCCGGTTTGGTATGCGCGTTATCGGGTACGAGAGACATGTGATTTTGCTGTTGATAATCGTCCATAAACTGTACGTACTCTTTTTTGACGTCGGGGTTACCGCGAAAACGTCTCTCGAGCGAAAGCAAACGTCGAACTGCCTGCTTCTCTGATTCCCCCAAAATTACGTCCGGTTTTTTAGGCAAAGCCACTATGAACCTTCCTGTTTCGTCTCGTCGTACCGATTCCGTAAACTGTTGCTCACATTGCTGTTCCTCTTGGGTCATTCGTCGCGTTTCTTGAGGCTCTTCTTGGATCCAGAATCGCTCCAATTGCTCTTGCAGCGCAGCGTTCGTTACGAGTCCGCAAAAGTGCTGAGCTTTCGGCCTCGCGTCGATGAGTTCGCCACCGACGATCCATCCCAGCAACGTTTGTTGCAACCTCGGTATACCCTTTTGTTGTCGAATTGAATTTGGACATATTAGTTTCCAAAATAGTCCAGCTCCTACCAGCAGATCTATTGGACCTGGCTCGTAGAAGTTCGGATCGGCTAATTGCAATCCATCCGGTAAGCATATCAATTTGGTATTGATTCTGACCTGCGGTAATCTTTCCGTGATGGTTGGCAACACCAAGCACTCGATGATCTCTTCGAATTCCGCATACATTGATTTGAATTTTACTTTCGTAGTTTTTGCGACACTCGTCTGAGCTTTGTTAATGCCGCTAATAAGTTCGCTTTGCTTCTTACAATTCAGCTTGAGTCTGCGCACAAGCTCGTCCGTTACAATATTTGATTGTGAACCTGGATCCAAGAGCACTCGACACACCTGTCGGTTACCCTCGGCATCTTCTACTTCCACCCGAGCTGTCGATAATATTATTTGAGATGTTGTTTTCCTTACGATGTTCGCACTTGGAATCTCAACCTCTTGCATCGCTTGACTGTTGTCTCTCGAACAATGTGCTACGACTGGTTTGTTCGATGCTTCGCTGTTCGATTTTTCCTCCGGCGCCGCTTCTTCTTGATCCAGATGTAACAACGTGTTATGCTTCTTACTGCATCGTTTGCACGCTGACGATTTGCACGCTGTGGAAAAGTGACCTTTTCCTAAACAGTTGATACACAACTTTTTCGATTTTATTTCTTTTATTCTGTCTGCTACTGAGAGCTGCAAGAATTGCGGACACCTGTACACCGCATGTGATCCGTTGCAAACTGTGCAAGTGGGTTGCGAAACTGTTGCCAATGCGACTTTTTTCTCCGGCTTTTTTCCTGGAGGAGGCTTCGCTGTGTCTTGCCTATTTTTTCCTTTGTCGATCATCTCAAGTGTCCTGCATTTTTCGTCGAAAAATTTTAAGAATTCATCCATCGTTGGTCTCGTTTCTCTATCGTGTAACGATTTTTCTTCCCAGTCTTTTTGTGTGTGAAAATCCATTTTATTTTTCAACAAATGAATGAGAAGCTCGTCCCAGTGCTCGACAGGAAGGTTGAGCGTTTTTAAAGCCTCCAAGTGCGTGCGCACATGAACGATCAGCTGTCTCATTGTCGATGGTTTATCCTTTGATATCGATGGAAAATCGAGAAGTTGACTGAGATGCGTATTGATCAAGAATTTTTTATTTTCATAATTTTTCTGAAGCAAATCCCACGCGCTTGCGTAGTTCGCTGCTGTCGTCGATAGTCCTCCGATGACCTGCAACGCCTCGCCGCTCAACGAGCTACGCAAGTATTGGAATTTTTGTATCGCTGTTATCGCTGTACTCTCGTGTATCATCGTTTTGAATGCGTCCTTGAACAAGAGCCATTCTTTATAATCGCCCTTGAATTCTGGCAATTTTAATGTGGGAAGCTTAACCTCCAATCGCCGATCGCTATTTTCCTTACCGTTCGCCGGCTGCTGATTCGCCTGCTGCTGGTTGGCATTTAGATTCCGATGGTCTGCATCTTCCGCTCGTTCCAAAGCACGCGTTCGTGCTGTTTCTTCGTCAATCATTGTTTGTATTTTTGCTCGTGCTTCGAAATACACGTCTTCGAATACTCTTCGCTCTGCTGCCGAATCGGTTTGCACCGCTTGTTCGTCGGCTGCATCTTGTGCCGTTTCGATTTTGAGACCATCAATTTGATCTTGTACTTCTTCGAACAAAGTCCAAGTTTCCTCGATTTTTGTTAACGTAACCTTCGCTCGCGCTAACGTAGTTTCTGGTCCGATCGCATTATTAAGCCGCGTCATTCGACCCTTGATCGAGGCTCGACTTTGATTTAATTTTTTAATCGCAGCCATTTTACTCTCTATTTTTTGAATCGGGGAAGGAAAGGAATCGTAGGGGACTCACTCACCTTGCTTTTGCTGCGACTGACGACTAGGACTGCTGACTGGCCAATCCTCCGATGTCAAGCCCCACGTTGCGTGTGACTCTCGTTGATGATTTCCAATACGTTGTTTTTTTTTTTTTGCGAGAAACGCTGCGGCGACTTCTCGTTGTGTGAGCACTTCGATTCGTCTTCGGTGTGTCTCACGATGCGATAATATGCACTCGATGTGCGAACGATGCGGTATCGACACTCGTCGTGTGCGAGTTAATTCGAAGAAATCGCGACTCGTATTTTGCGAAATTTATTGTGCCGTATGTTTGACAACGATTCGATATCGAGACTCGTCGTGTGCGAGTTAATTCGAATAAATCGCGAACCGTATATTGCGAACGTTATTGTGATGTATATTCGACGAAACTCTCAGACGTATAAGCGCGAGAATCTTTCGATATATATTCGATAGTACGACGCGTACCGCGTACGCGATGCGAAAGTATTTATTTTTTTTTTTTTTTTTTTTGACGGTTGGCGGCGCTGCGCGGCTTCTCGTCGTGTGCGAGAGACGCCGGTATCTTGCTACTGACGCGCGGTTACGCTCACCGGTCACTGACTACATATATCGCGTTCTCTCACCGAATGCAAGGAACCACGATACACTGCTTTGTTTTGTTTACGAACGATATTACGGGTTTACAACGCTTGGAATACAATGTCTCCGGCGACGCATCGACAATATACGAGAACGCCGTCGCGCGATCACGAACCCCGATGTTTCGAAGTCCTTCACGATCTCTCGACGGGTACGCGACGCCACAGGTTTTTCGTGGTTACGATCTTTCGTCTTTGCGCGCGGCACATCACTTTTCACTCAATGTTTTTTGTACCGAATCTACGAAAAGCCGTTATAATGTTCAGGTCCATGCTATTTTTTCGATTATTATTACTGCCGATGCAGCATAACACCGATTACGAATGCTTTTCTCTCACGAAGTAGTATCTCACGCGCGCGCACGACACCGGTACTCGTGGCTGCCCGCCATTTGTCGCGTCTATCGGTCTCGTAGCGTCTCGGCAGGTTCGCCGGTTTTTCGACACTTTTCGCGATTTTTCGACTGTTATTGTTCTTGCAAATGCCCACAACTCATCTTCGATGGGTTCTGTTTCGGCTGTTGGGCGCCAAACTTATGTTGGAGTTAATAAAACACGAAAATTTTGTTAAAATATACGAGCTTTATTTTTATGCAGATCCCCCTTTCGCCATCTTAGTTATTACTACTCTTTCTCTCGCGCGAGGCGCTGTACTCGGCGACACATTTAAATGGTAGTTATTCATTCCGCTGCCGAATTATGCTACCGTTTAGTTACGTATTGTTTCATGAGCTATCGTATTAATTTCATAGAAACTTCTCCTTTCAGAATCGCGTTACGGGTGCTCGTATTCCGCTGAGACGCTCCTGGTTACGCGTGATAGAGGGGAGATTCGCATTTTCGGTTACCTATGCGTTCTCTTGACTTTCAGCTACCGAAGGGAGAGGTTCTCCCTCTTGGTCTCCGGC